>CM070670.1:1695000-2295000 GCA_036346575.1 Dendrocalamus sinicus
GCTGATGGTGGCTAGAGGCGAGGAAGGAGGGGTGCCCTGACTGAAGTCTGAACCTGCGGCTGGACAAGTGAGGATCGAGGAGCAATATGAGGGGGGGTGGGAGCCACGTGGCGCGATCCGGGTGGTCGTCTTATCGGCGCGGGGATGGCTGCGGCGACGAGGATCACACGCTGCTCATCATCGACGTGCCGGCGTGTCGTGTGGAGGCTCCCCCCTCCGTGTCAGTCCAGCCATCCCATCAACATCTGCTCCGCTCCGGCCTTATGCAATACCACATGGTAAGGCCTTGAGAGCAAGGCCCACCGACCGATGCTAACTATCATCGTCTCCACCCGACACCTTTCTCCTAATCCTTGGCGGCCCATCTCCATCTTTTCTACTACTCGTCCAGACGAAGACGGTGGCCACCCCTAAAACCAAGCTTGACATGGACAGAGCTGCTGGCCGTTGTTAATAATAAACTAGTTCTGTATCCATGCGATACAACAAAAGCCTAAATTATAGAAGCAAATACCTCAACGATCGAGTCACCCTCCCATTTTGTCTCCACAAAAACCAATGTTACATGTTACCGTTGCTAGACAAACATGCAAGCTGACAGGAGAATAAGTCTTTAACCAAGAAATACAAAAAAAGAAAATCCAATTGTAAAATCTAAGATGTAGATTGTATACCTTGTTGTTTGCCACATAGATAGAATCTCACTCTCAGCAACAACCCTTCCAGAGGCCAGCTTCTGGGTGCAGTTGTAAACCTCTCAGCTACTATTCACCTGCTTTACCTAACTGATCTTAGGATCTTCAAGAGCATCCCCTCAGACATTGGCATGACAAGTGCTTCCGTGCTCTCTAAAAGAAAGAAAGAACGAAAAAAGAGAAAGAAGAAGGCAATTTCTACATTGTCTTATTGCATAGCAATCGGTAGTATTGGTATCTCGATCTCAACATGTACAGCACGGAGAAAGATAACAATTAAATAGGCCCAACTGATAGCTCTTAGCCTCTCATTGGCATTACAGCAGAAGAGGCAGACATCGTCTGTACTATGTACTCTGTGGTGCATGTACACGATTGATCCATCCATCCATCGATTGATCCTACAATAGTAGGTAGCTACTGATTCTGAATGAGAGACGTACGATCGACTTGATTGCCAATGTATGAGGGGATGCTCTCGGAGATCCTAATGTCAATTAGGTAAAGTAGCTCCTCACAAAGATTTAAATTATAGCATGCTAACTTAGTTTAGCAGAAATTAAGATCAATCATCAACTTAGTTGATTTGTTTCTATCAAGAAAACAGCAAAAGTTCCATAGCTAAGTGAAAATATATTATCATCTGCTTGGGGGTTTTTTTAAGTTTACCAAAAAATAGACTCACCTGCAAACCACCTCTACCACCTGAATGGAGTATAATAGACTCTAAAGTGGGGCTGATCCATCTCCGAGGATCCCAAAGTATAATGTTGTTAAAAGTAAACCAAGATAAACCAGTGACTTGATCACCCCTACAAAGGGGGCCTTCTAAAACCACTCTGTACTTGGTCCCAACATGTATTGCTACTAGCCATGTACCAAAGCGCTTGCAGAACATAGCACAAAAGCATGAGCTCAAGTGTCATAATGACAGAAAAATGCTCTTAGAAAATTGTTCACATTTCATATTACTAAGTTCTCAGTAACAGACATTTTGATGTAAAACTTTAGCAGATATTAGCAGCTCTCTTGGTTTCACCTGACAACAAACTACATTTGGCAATTGGCATCCTCTATACTTCCATTATCACTGAACGAGATTATATAACTGGAAATCATGATACTTATAACTGGCACATCTTTAAACTAAATCAAATAAATAACTTATAACAACTTTTGGTGAAACTATCAATCAGTTCTTTTGGAGTATAATGCAGGTGGTTTTCTATTCTGTATGGGGCTACTAAGACACATTTTCTCCAGAAGTACCATAAGTCTTGTCTTAGGTGTTGCACCAGGGATTGCTACACTCTTTCTTGGTTCTCTCGGTTAATGTTTTCGAAGAGCGGAAGATCCAGCTTCCTATTTATCTTGGGCCGAGCAGGTGAGATAAGTATTGTTGTACTAAACTCACTGTTACTCAGTATAGTGAGTTAAAATGTACATGCTGCTTATTGACCTGTTCTATTTATGCTTTTCCAGCAATCTCTGCTCTCCTAGCATGGAAGTATTCTCACGCTTACCTCTTGGTAATTATCACTCGGTTCTTTTGGAGCGTCACTTTCTTAATGTGGCATTAATCTATATTTGTTTTTGTAGACGAATAGAATCCTTCCTTGGGGCTTCTATGCTTCACTGAGGTACTTTGCTCTCCATTGTTCATCTAGAGCTCTCCTTACATTTTTATTTGTTGGGGGCTCATATATTGTTATCCCTTTCTCCTTCATTGTTACAGCACTGCGATTGCTTGTTTCTACGCATATGTGCTGCTCGTGAAACTACACGCTCCTACTGCAAATTCAGAACACAAATCAACGCCGCAGCCTATCAGACCTTGGACGCAATGTTGAATAATCCAGCATGTTCATCGTGGTTGAAAGTCATAAGTCGTACCTCATGATCAAAGTTGTAGAGTATTGTTACTGTCGTAGATTTAGTGTATCGGTCGTAGAGTACTGTAGCAGTCGTGGAGTTATTGTGTAGCCATAGAGCTACTATTCATAAGTCGTAGCGGCTGTGGTTGAAGGGTTGTAATAGTCGAAAATGCTCGACGTATGCTCAGTCCACATGAGAGTACGTTCTCCACTTTGTTAGCGTCGTGTGCGTTATGGCTTGGGTCCGTGGGATCGTGCAGGTTGTGATGCATAATAAGGGTGGCTTAACTACCAAAGTTAGACTAGGATTTCCTTTAAATAGCAATATAATACAACAAAAAACGCTGCCCAGTTTTCTAGCAGCACAAAAACTCTTATGTTCTTGCTCTATTCTCCCAACTTCAATTGTGTTCGATTGTGAGCTTAGGCGTGTTGATCGGCCGAAGTTCCTGACAATTGGTATCAGAGCTAGGGATCGCTAATCCACGATGCAACCGGGAGATTCCTCTTGTCCCGGTGCTTCCAGTCTTCATTACCATGTCCCAGAGACCAGGCTGACGGAAGCAGCGGTGCTTTGGTGGTACAAAGGGTAGTGAAGGAGGTCAGGGGTTCAACAGCGTACCCGACACTCACGAAGACGAACTATGGCGATTGGGCCCTGATGATGAAGGTCATGCTCCAGATGTGCGGGCTCTGGGACGCCGTCGACACTGACGACATTGAATTTCAGGAGGACAGGAAGGCACTGGAGGCCATCCTACACACCGTTCTACCCGAGATGGTCTCCACGCTTGCTGTTAGGGCAATCTCCAAGCAGGCATGGGATACCCTGAAGACCATGTGTGTCGGCATTGATCGAGTGGGCAAGGCCAATGTTCAGAAGCTCCGTAAGGAGTTCGAGAGTATTGCATTCCATGACGGAGAGTCTTCTGACGACTTCGTGTTGTGGCTTACCGGGCTAATAAACCAGCTTAGCACCCTCGGTGACCCAGAGCCACCACACAAAGTTGTCAAGAAGTACCTACGTGTCGTCCCCTCCAGGTTCTCCCAAATTGCTTGTCAATTAAAACTCTGCTTGATCTCTCGACGCTCTTGGTGGAGGAAATGACTGAGAGATTGAAGGTGGCGGAGGATCGGCTAGACCTGGCACTCGTCGCTGGATCTAGCTAGAAGCTACTCCTCATAGAGGAGGAGTGATCTGCGCGGATGAGGGAACAACAGCAGGGGAAGGATCCTCTAGCGGCTCTAAGTCCAGCAACCACTGACTCAAGCTGCTGCGACAACGGGCTGATAGCGGTGGCACAGACGAAAGTAGGGAAAGGCTATGATCTAGTGGCGAATGCAACTTCTCGAAGGACAAGTACCGCAACTATGGCAAAATGGGTCATTGGGCCAAGGATTGCCGTAGCTGGTAGAAGTGGGCCAAGGCTCATCTGACGCAAGGCGATGACGATGAGGCCATACTCCTGAGGGCCAAGGTTGAGTCCTCGATGCGACAAGCCACCATCGCTACAACCACTCACAGTGGCTTCGACCGCACCTTCGACCACGCCTTTGACCACTACTTTGACTGCTCCTTCGACCATGGCTTTGACCGCTCATCCCCATCGCTGTGAAGCACCCCTCCGACTGGTCAAGGTGGAGGTCTTCGACAACTAGATCAAGAGGAGGTGCCCGATGATAGGCTTTGGTACCTCGATACCGGAGCGACCAACCACATGACTAGCTCTCACAAGGTATTCTCTGAGCTGAGCTCTGAGGCAGTCAGCACAATGAAGTTCGGTGATAGCTTCGTCGTCAACATCAAGGGGTGCGGGATGCTCCTCTTCGCGTGCAAATTCAGGGAACATCGCACCCTTACGAGGTTGTACTATATTCCCCGGCTCACCACCAACCTCATCAGCGTTGGGTAGCTTGATGAGATGGGCGACTGAGTGCTGTTGACGGTGGGATCCTAAGGATACGTGATGAGCAGCAGCATCTGCTAGTGAAAGTCAGGTGCTCACCCAGCGGACTGTACCCACTCTAACTCAAGATCGTGCAATCGATGTGCCTGTCGGAAAGGAGCTCAAAGGAGGCATGGCAGTGGCATGCAAGGTATGGTTATCTAAATTTCCAGGCTTTGAGCAAGCTCGCACAACGCGACATAGTACGAGGGCTACCGTAGATTGATTAGGTGGATCAAGTATGCGATGGCTGTCTCACCGGTAAACAGCGGTGGGCACCTTTTCTGGAGCAGGGAAAGGACCACACATCGGATGTTCTTGACCTCATCCATGGCGATCTCTATGGGCTGATTACGCCAATGATGCCAAACGACCACAGCTACTGCTTGCTGCTTGTGGACGACCTAAGCCACTACACGTGGCTCAGTCTCCTTACGGGCAAGGACCAAGCTCCAGCATCGATGAAGACAACGACCGAATTTGAACATAGGAGACCTTTGTGCAGATGAAGACAATGACCAAATTTGAACAACAAAGTGCAGCACACAAGGCTCTCCAGTCACAAAATACTCACCCTCACAGACTCGGCACCACTGGGTACGCGGGTAAAATCATGTAGTGGAGGATGCAGGACAAAGTCGCAATCCGATCGGATGCCTCCCTGCCATTTGCCTGGATCGCAAACGAGCACGCCCGAAACTGGTTAAGAGCGAGGTCATCAACCACATCTTCGGGTGTCTCTTTCAAAAACCCCATAGACGAGGAAGTGTCCCAACGCCTGCTAAGATATGTTAAACTACATAGTTGTTAATATCTCTTGAACTTCATGGGTTCAAAAATAACATGATTGCCTATTGCAGCAATTATTGACTACCTCTAGCTCCGGTTCTGAAACCTGTTACATTGGCTCCCATGGAGACGCTACGAAAAATGTATCATAAGCGAGGCTCTAAGACTCAACCGAAGAAAATTAAGACACGTCCTAAGCCATGGAAGTTCGTTCTCGGAGTGTCGTTGGTCCCCGAGTCACAATTACCCCAGTTTGGTCTGGTTTGTAATACATTGCATACCTGGTACATGCAAAGGTCCAACATGAAGCCTAACTGGCACAGTGGATTCACTGTAAGATACACGGAGGCGCATTTCCTCCACGACTCAGGCTACTTCGTCGTGACATTTGAAGACTTATTCTTACTATTCAATCTCGACAAACTTGAAACCTCACTTCTACGATGCTGGACACTATAAGTGTACTGTACAATGAAGTTCTACATTCACGTCATATCGATAAATGTCATTACTCCTTCCTTATGTATAGATATATGATCCAACAAGGCTGGCGACGGCGACAACCGGTGAGTTTCCTCGACCCACACTTGATCTCTGAGCAATCTATCAACGAAAATGCATCCTTCATCTAAGATTACATAACGAGAGGATTGATTGCTCACAGTGACAAGGAGTACATCATGGTACCCTTCAACCAAGAGTAAGTGCTTTACTAGTTGCCACACAATTTCATTTGTACTTTATATTCAACATGAACTTAGGATTATGGCAACACACATGACTAGGTCTCACTGGATTCTGATTGTGATTATACTTGTTAGAAATTGGTCCATTTAAGCATGGCCCATTTCCTTAATTCCAAAGCATGCATGGTTTAGTACCATATTGCTAAGACAATGTGAGGAAGACCGATTTATAAGGTGGATTCCTCACCACTTCTTGAATATGGATAGAGCTGGTATGAGGAGGGTTCTGGTTAGTCACATGCGCACGCATGTGCACGCTCGTATTCACGTATTTTCACATGAAAATCGCGTGACTTGTGACTTGCGACGCGCGATCGTGCCGTGATGTGGCGCGCCACTTGGCAGACCAAGTCTATCTTTGTTTTTTGCTGAACCCTACACCTCTCTCTCTCTCTTTGTTTGAATGAGATTCAAACATTTGAATGAGGCAGTTACAAGTGAATTTACACTGCTTAATCTATGATCTGATGAGGTAGTTACTAGTACATAATTCTGTTTAAAACACAGCAGTTACTAGTGAATAACTGCAGCGCCCTTAAAAGGGCCAGGAGACATCCAGGAAGAAAAAAAAGAGAGAATTCTGCATCTCCATTCTTCCTCTGCTTTCTGCTCTGCGAGCTTATGCTGTTGTGCTGTGCCGTATGAACCTCATCGACCTTTCTTCCCGGCCTGCACCTGGAAGGAGGGAGAGCGGCTATCTCCGAACGGTTGCCGCAGAGAGTACCTACACGGGGCGGCAATTAGGTTTCTGGGCAGCGCATCTGTGTGACCGCTCACTGCACTGCGTCATCTACGTTCTGCACTACATCAAGCCTACGCTGCTTCCTGTTCTTCATCAGGCGAAAAAGTAAGTCGTTCGCGCGCTCGTTCGACTTTGTTTCTATATTTTTCTTACGTATATTCTGAAGTATGTTGAGTAGCCTACTATTAGTAGTAAGTTTTGCATCACTGGTTCTTTGTATTTGTCTCCTAGTAAAATTTAGAATTAAAATATTGCCCACATTTCCAACAATACCAAAGTAGAGCAAGGTAATACCTTGATTCCCTACTTAGGAGCAACTACGACTTAACTCGTGTGCAAGAAGTAATTAACAGGTAAACTCATTTCCTCCATACATAACTCTATTGTAATCTTTCCTTTGTTTGCAATGGCCGACGCTAACTTTTTTGGAATCACGTAGGTCATTTACCGCTTATGTTGCCCTAGGAGAGAGACAAGGAATCCAGTGACACGCTGCGACACATGACGCGATTTTCGGTACCCACTACAACACAACAATTCTATATCACACTTTATTATAATGCCTTTAGAATTGACAATACCTATATATGTAATTTTATTTTTGCAGTGCCACCAGCAGCTACAGGGCAACGTATGTGGATTCTACGTTTGCCGCCATATGAAGGAAATCATGGACACTACTAAGATGAATGATCCAGAGGTTTGTCAACCTTCCAATAATTATTATTTTCTAATTATATATATGAGTATATACACACACACATACTAATTAATGACTTAACATTGCTCCTACCGACAGCGGGTGGACTTCGACGAAAGTGCACTTGATCTTGGCAAACTCGTCGAAATTCATGGAAACCTCTCCCAATTCTTGCTAGCAGAGGTCATAAACAAGACTGGAGAGTTCCACCCCGGCAATGGTGATTAGATGTTGAAACACTGGATTCAATTGTAATCAAACAATTCATTCAATTTAATTCATTTGTGAGATCTGTGTAACGATTGTTATGCTATATATATGTGATCTGCTTGTGTTGTTTCATTCATCTGTGTGATTTATGTAATGATTGTCCTGTGTTATATATATGTGATCTTGCTTGTTTTCAGAGGGCATGGCTAGCATATCCTGAGGCTAGCCAAAAATAGCAAATAAAATCACTGTTGAAATAGCTATCACAGACGGTTCGGTGTTCCAAACCGTCTGTGATATGAACGATATCACAGACGATTTTTATTATTAACTGTCTATGATATGGTGTATATCACAGACGGTTCGGAGTCTGCGATATGAACCATATCACAGACAGTTAATAACAAAAACCGTTAGTAATATTGCTCATATCACAAACGGTTTTTATTAAAAACCGTCTGTGATAGTTGAGTATCATAGACAGTTTTTCTGAAAAATCGTCTGTATTGTATGTTATCACAGACGATGTGGGAGCCGTCTATGATAACCACCTATTATCACTGACACATAAACGCAGGCGGTTCAGGAACCGTCTATGATGACGATTTTGAACTGTCTGTGATGGTGTCTGTAGTAGTGTTACACATTATATATATGTACCAAGATACTTCACAGTCACTTTCCTAACCATCGAGATTGTTTAGCAAAAGTCCTAATATAAAAGTTGGTTGGCTAGTAGCAACATGTGACCTGAGTATCTTGCAGATCGAGGCAAGCTTTTCACACTAAAGCTGGCCGAGATTGCATTGCATGCAGTTTCAGAGCAGCTATAGTAGTAGTAGTAGTAGGACATCAAATGCATGCTGACTAGTAGATCTCGTCACTCCACTGTATTCGGGTTGCTTTCCCCTCCCCTACATTTGCAATTTTGCATGCCCTAGCCTAATGCATGGTAGCTACCTACAATGAGCTTCCTCGTTCGTACATTTGTGCTACTATACTAACCTCTTACTACATTCATTAAGCTAGAATCAAGTTAATTAGCAAAGGACACCCATGCAAATCATTGCTTTTTTTTTTGCTTCTAATCACGTTGGATCGTAAGGGCCTTCTCATCCCCAAAAGTTAGCATGAGCATGTGTTATTCTTGGAATATCTTTTACCATGCTCTTGCTAGTATATTACTCCATATATCGATGTGCTTACTTGATATCCTTGTACCATATATTTTGATGATTTATTCTATGTTATGTTTTTGACCTACATGGTGTTGCACTATATTGATGGTGGATTCATGAATTTGTTATATCATCACTAGCATATATTACTCTTGATTTATCATATATCATGCTATATGATTGCTTGTCCTCATTCCTTATTATAGATTATAGATATCTTGAGCTTTATCATATTTGGATAGCATGATTTATCCATGATATATATTTTGGCATGCTCTATGCATCTATTCTTATGCGTGCATATGCTGCAATATTGATCATAATTAATATAGATGTATGAGCTTTGGCTTGTCATCACGAGTGTGTGTTGTTATTGACATGTATATTATCATGCTCTTATTATTTCCTTACTCCATGTATCCAAATAGTTACTTGATATCTATGTTAGCATGTATTATCAATGATTCTTCTTATGTCATGCCTTTGTCCATATACGTTATTGTGTACTATGGATACATGGATCTTTTCATATCTCCCTAAGCATATAGTTTTTATGACTTGGTCATTGTCATGCCTTATCTATTCATGTTCATGCTCTGAATTGTTGTGTATAGTTATATGAGCTTTGAACTCTTGAATGCCTACCTCAAATGACTCGCACTTTAGATCATATGCTTTATTCCTACAAATTACTTGGTACTCCTGCTCTTCATTACATCTTTCATGGGTCCGGTTGGTTGCAGGGGAGTTTGACAAACAATAGATAGACTAAACACCTCTAGCACATATCTTTTCTTCGGTGTTTGTCTTATCTTATGGTCTTCTAGGATGTTTCTTTTGTAGTCTATGTTGATCTTGTCCATGTCTCACTAGTTACTAGCATGTTTTGGGTAGGTAACCTTCGGGAGGTTCTGTAGTAGAGTGTAGTGATGTGTGACTCCTTAGTTGTGAGACTTTCTTTCCTAGAGAACATGTGAAGTAAGTTATTACTAGTGCTAGAGTTTGTGAGGCCTTTTGCTTTGCTTGCCATTCTCTTCTCTTCTAGATGCTTCTAGTCTCTTGCCATATGATAAGAGAGTTTTGAGTGATGCTTTTGGTTGCAGGTCTTTTCTTTTTTGTAAGTGCTTTAAACTATTTCTTCTTGTAGCTTGTATTTAGAGGGAGTTTTGGTTCATTGTGCTTCTTCTTGTGTTTTCTCCTTTTGCATCATTCTGCATTGCATTGTAAGATATGATCATGTAAATGTGTGCTTTGATTATTACTCATATGTGTGGTATAATTAATTTGATATTGCTCATTGTCTTGGTATGCTTACTTAGCTAGCTTTATCATGCCATTGTATGCATAGTTTAGACTTTGCCATGCTAGCTAAATCAAAATGACAACTTGAACTAAAATTGGCTTTAATGGATCTTTTGACTAGTTGTATCTCTAGTGATCCTTTTATGATTTATGCCATATCTGAAATACTATGTCAAGTCTTAAATCTAAATTGAGTTTTATTTAGTGCTATGCTAGTTCTTTAGTGAATCATGTCATTGTCCAACGAACTAGTGCCTAACTTGAAAGAATGAACGCTTTTATGCTTACTCATGAATCTCAACAATTCTTATTCATAAGACGACTTGCCATTGCACTTGACATGAACTTGAGGGGAATTTTGTGTGACCAATATCACTCTTTTAAGTGTAATTATTGAGATGGTTGACAATGGCTTGAGATCATTCAAATCATTAAAGGCTAAATAAAATTATGAAAAAAATAGTTGAATCTTAGGAGGTAATTGTGGATAGCTCTTAGTACATGACTTGCTTTTCTAAGATCAAACCTTAAAATGATTTTTCAATATCTCAAATTTGGCCTCAATCAAGTGCTCGAGCATAATTAGTTAAAATTGAACTTCTAGCACTTCAATTAACTCAATTGTAGCACCATGACTTCATTTAGTCTTTTGCCATAGCTTGACTCATAATTGTTAATTTTGAAGTATTGCAAAATTGTAATGCACTTGACTTGCTATCTTGCTTAGTCTCATTGTCAATGCTTAGTTATGATCTAAATAGCTTTGTTTGCTCCTTTTTACTTTGAGTAATATGTTTTGATCTCCATCTCCCTTTGGATAATCTTCAAAACTTTTGTAGGCTTTGCATTCGCATTTACGCATACATGCCCTTTTTATGCCTTCTTTGCTCTATTTGTTCAATGCATCATTTGAGGGAGAGCGTATATCTTCCTTTGATCCTTGATGACTATTTGCCAAAAGGTAGAGAATAGGAAGGAAAATTTTGAAAATATTCAAAAAGGGGGAGAATTCTTCTAAAAAGGGAGAATTAGGAAGGCAAAATGTCCTTTGAGCTAAAAAGATGATAGAAAGAGCCCAAGAGTAAGAAAATGCAATTTGAGCAAAAAATAAGAGTATGAAGTAAGGGGGAGCTCATGTGCATTGCATTTGCCCTCTTAATACTTTCTCTTGCTATGAAAATGATCATGGTGAGCAATTACTCTTTCCTTTAGAACACAAGCAAGATTTTGCCTTTGTAAGGCTTTTGATGTGGTTTGGAGCTTTTGTGGAAAATTTATTCTTTCTTGATGTTAGCTCCATTCCATATTTTGCCAACATTGTTATGCTCTCTCTTTTTTCTTTCAAATGGATCATGTGTGGCTTTGCAACCTTCTTCCTTTTCTTTTCAAAAACAAACTCAAATATTGCCTTTTGGGTGTTTGTCAAATTACTCATCAAGGGGAGAGATTGTAAGACTATGTGAAAGTCACTCCATGGTGTATAATGAGTATTTGATTTTATTGTGCAAATGTTGTCAAAGTTTGAGTTTGGTTTTGTGAGTTTGCAATGTTCAAAGTTGTTGTCAATGCATTGTCGGTCTAACCGATTTGGAGCAGCAGTTAGACCGCTAGGCATGGGCAATCTAATCGGTCCTCGCAGGTGGTCAGACTTGAGTCGAGCCGAGTGTAGCCAAGTATGGTGCATGCGGTCTGACCACCATGAGTAGAGCGGTCAAACCGGCTTCTCAAGGGTAGACATATCTTGGGGTTACCCTATACATGTCTAGGGTGTCCAGAGAGATTCTGTAGAGACCAAACATATCTGGGGTACCTAAGACATGTTTGAGATGTTCATGAAAATGGATATGAGCATGGTTGAGGAGTAGGCTGCCAAGAGAGTTGTGCCTACATGCTATAAGATGCATATGGAGGCTATGTGTGACATGGTTGGGTGAACCATAATGATCTTAAGTTTGACTCATGGCTTGGGAGCTATGAGGGGTATGAGTGTGCACAGCATGGGTGCCGTTGTTCAGTTGTGGTGTGTTGCATGATGCATTGCTTTGATTAATGTGAGTCAAGCGCATATAACTTGTACTCAAGATGGTTGCTTGGTCTTTGGATGTGCAGGTGGCTTGGAGAACATTAGCGGTCAATGGTTAGGGACTAGGACTAGGTGGGAGAGCTTAGGTCCATGTGGTCGGGTAAGTCTAGGTGAGGCTACGTGGCTCAAGTGGGAAGCACAAAGAAGACAAAGATCATGAAGAGGCGATTGGTGCATGTTGTGCATTGAGTGACGAGACCGATGCATGTAGAAATGGCTAGGGGAGTTTGAATACATGAAGATATGATGGCTACTTATTCAGCACTATAGGCTATGTGTCAAAGTATGCGGAGATGCTTTGATATGAAGGTAAGTGTTTCTAACTCATCAGTTATGTTAATTGATGATTTTGTGTATTATACAGTGCTACATGACGGTTTGCTTATTATTGTTGGTTGTAAGACTCTGGAGCTAGGTCATTGTAAGGTAGATGTATCAAGATTAAGCTAGGAGAGCTTAAGTCCAGAGTGATTAAGGGATCAGGACTAAGTTATGGGAGCTGAGATCCAGAACGATCAAAATACCGCTGGAAGTTGACTAAGGCTAGCGGAGTGGTTGTAAGCTAGGAAGACAAGGAACCAGAGCCAGAGATACCAATGGTGGACATGGTGTGCAATTGCAAGGTGGATCAGGACTAAGCTAAGGGGGAGCTGAGGTCTAGAACGGTTAGGAAAATTGGGTGCTGTCATGGTGTATGGAGAGTGTTGTAGGGGTGGCCCAACCCCGTGACTAGGCCTTGCAACTGGCCTAATATGTAATAGGCCCGATAGTGTGGAGGAATATACCAATGTACCCTCATCCTTTGTAAGTACTAAGGGGTAGAATGGGAAATCTCTATTCTACCCCACTCATGTATATAAGCCCCTAGGAGGGGCAGGAGGGGGGATCCTTTCATTCTTACTCACCAACTCTCTCTGTGTTGGCTCTCCTCTCCTTCTGCGAGTCCTCTCCTACTAGTCCCCTTCTTTACTGTTTGGCCCGTAGCCACAACAGATGGTGCCGTCTGTGGGGACAGAGCGAGAAGCTTCGCAAGGGCGCTAGAGGTGGCTACCACCGAAGGAGCTTTCTAGCGCGGAATGGAAGTATCTCAGGTTGCTCATATCATGAGCGTCACAGATAAGTTCATCTTGTCGCTAGCCTGTTCGCTTCGGGATATATATGCACCTCATTAAATATGGCAAAGGTGTTGTGAGCACACAGATCTGTTGTGAGCTCTCTTTTCTTTTCCAGATCCAGATCTGGTAAATCTGATTGGGATCCTTCTGGCCAGGGTCATACATCATCAAGCCCAGTTCCACTACGCTTCGCCACGACTCCGGCCTGCACGCACGCTGCTACCGGCCTTCAGCCTCCGCACGGTCAGCTTGCGCATCTTTGGCTTTTCCGCGCCGAACTCCGTGCGGAGTACACCTCGCCAAGCACGCCTTCGTGCCGCACCAACCCGGCTCCACACCAAGCGACATCACAGCAACGAGCCCTCAATCCATCCATGCAGGCACGTAAGCCCCCCATCCATCCATGCATGCTCAAGAAAGCTTGCGTACCTATCCATGCATGCTCGAGGATGTTCTCGGCTTTGCGTCGCCCCTGCATGCCTGGCTCTGTGCCAAACCTCGGCCGCTGCCTTGACGTCTCTGGGTTTCGCGCCATATGTGTCTGCCTCCGACGGAGTGGTTATTCCGTCTCGGTGCGGGATATTCATCCGCGTGTCCGGCTCCGCGCAGGACCACGCCTCCGCGGCGAAGGTCACGGCTTCGGGTCGCCTCTGTGCCCACACGTCAGACCTTGCCCCTAGCCTCTGCGCCTGCGCGTCGCACTCGCCTTGCACGAACTACATGCATGCATGCATGAAATATCCATCCACGTACTATGCATGCAATATGCACGAAATGTCCATGCATGCGTTCACAGCAAGACACGTACACAAAGCATTCATCCAAGTATCTGCTCTTGCATGCATGCATTTCCATCCATGCATGGTACGAGCTGTTCGCAGCAAGACACGTACACAAAGTGTTCATCCAAGTATTTATTCTTGCATGCATACATATCCATTCATGCATAGTACGAGCTCGCAGGGTAGTGCACTCGGGCGTCACTAGCAGAGATTGGCGTCGGCCTCCACCGGCGCTCCGCGCTGCGTCGGCCTCCACCGGCTCTCCGCGCTCGCCGAAGGGTGCACCAACCGACTTCGGGCTGATGGTCTCCGCTTTCTGTTCGTCTTCGCGCTGGCCCTCCGCGCCGCCACCAAAGGCCACCAGGGAGTGGGACCCCTCCGCGCGAAGCCAACATCGAGCCTCTGCCCTGTAGCGACGGAGGCCTGCGCTACTTCCGCATGCCGAACGAGGCCTTGTCTGTGCTGCGCCACCTCCGCACGTCCAGCGAAGCGTCCCTAGCAGAGATTGGCGTCGGCCTCCCCGGCACTCCGCGCTCGCCGAAGGTAGCTCCCGCGGCCATGCGGCATCCTTCCAGGCATCCCAGACTCCGGTCACGCCCGAGCGACGCTAGCCTCGCCAGCGCCTATCGAGTGCGTGAGGTGGGTGTGAGGTCCTTATGATCATGCATAACATTATCTGCTAGTCTAGCATCTAGAACACCTAGGGTTTGGGGGGCAGGAAAACTTACGGTTGCCGATGAACGCCATGAGCGAAGACCCGTGCCTGCGTGATGCAGGCGTGAGGCAGTGGTCGGTGAAGATCCGGAGAGCTCGCGGTTCAGGGTCGCCGGCGTCGTCCTGCAGTGGCGGTCGGTGGCCTTCCCGCTGCTTGACAGCGCGCGGTAGATCGGTTTGCTTAGGGTTTTGTTTAGGGTGTTGAACTCTCACGAGAACCTCGTCAGTCGTGAGAGGCCGGTGCCCCAACCTTATATATGGCGCTGTTGCAATGGGGGACCGTAACCAAAACGGTTAGCTCCCCCGATCAGGGCGCGTAGACGTGGGTGTCACCCCACGTCTCCCTCTCCTGGCCGTTTGGCCTAGATCAATATCCAACATTCTCCCCCTTGATCGTAAGGCTAAACATCATAAGTCCTTTCTCAATAAAAGTTCACACCAAAGTAATGCTTCACAACAGTCAATTAAGTACCGCTGGACATCAGTACTTATAGTGCTCCCTTCTATATCGATCGGATAACATAATACTTCATGGGAGTTGGTTACTTTATATGGTCCTCTTATTTCAGGATCACAGGCTCTCCAATAAACCCATGCCGGCAACATGATCACGAAAAATATTGGGTGGTAAGCCTTTTGTGAGCGGATCCGCAAGCATAAATTTAGTTCCAATATGCTCAATCTTAATTGTTTGATCCTGGACTCTATCTTTCACAACATGATACTTTATGTCAATGTGCTTGGCAGCTGCACTCGACTTGTTGTTACTCAAATAGAAAACTACGGGTTGATTGTCGCAGTACAAAATGTGTGGTCTGGAAATGCTGTCTACCACTCTCAATCCCGGGATAAAGTCTTAAGCCATACAGCCTGCCCGATAGCCTCATAACATGCCACAAATTCAGCTTGCATTGTCGACGATGCAGTAAGTGTTTGCTTTACACTTTTCCATGAAATTGCTGTTCCTGCGAGGGTGAAAATATAACCTGATGTGGACTTCTTAGTGTCTTTACACCCCGCAAAATCAGCATCAGAATAACCAACAACCTCAAGGTTATCGCATTTTCTATATGTGAGCATGTGACCTTTAGTGCCTGGTATATAGCGCAGGACTTTCTTAACGGCTTTCCAGTGGTCCGGTCCTGGATTTGGTGATATCGCCAAGCATCCGGTAACAAATACTTCCGGCGAAGCGTAAGGTATAGCCTTCATCGATCAGATTCATAGTCATTCTTTGGGCATTGAAATTTCTCAAACTTATCGCCCTTAACAATAGGAGCAAAGGAGGCGAGCATTTATGCATATTGTATCTCTTCAGTACTCTGTCAATGTATGCCTTTTGTGATAAACCTAATGTTCCTTTGGACCTATCTCGGTGAATTTCAATACCAAGAATATAAGATGCTTCACCGAGATTCTTCATATCAAAATTGGACGAGAGATATCTTTTAGTTTCCCGCAGCATGTCCACACTGTTGCTGGCCAATAATATATCGTCCACATAAAGAATTAAGAAGGTGTAATTACTCCCCCTGAACTTAACATATGTACAATTATCAACATCATTCTCCTTAAATCCAAATTTCCTTATGACTTCATCAAACTTAAGGTACCATTGCCTAAAAGCTTGCTTCAGGCCATATATGGATTTCCTTAGCTTGCATCCCAAATGTTCCTTACCTTCCACAACAAAACCTTCCGGTTGTGTCATGTAAACGTCCTCATACAAGTCTCCATTCAGGAATGCAGTCTTAACGTCCATTTGGTGCAACTCTAAATCAAAATGTGCTGTGAGCGCCATTATGATTCTAAATGAATCTTTGGCTGAGACAGGCGAAAAGGTTTCATTATAGTCAATGCCTTCTCTCTGTGTAAACCCTTTCACTACAAGTCTCGCCTTAAACCTTTCGACATTCCCTTTGGAGTCACGTTTTGTTTTGTAGACCCATTTGCAGCCTACTGTTTTGGCTCCATTAGGAATTTTCACTAAGTCCCATACACCATTATCGCCCATAGACTTAATTTCATCTTTCATGGCATCTAGCCACTTGGATGAATCCTTACTCTTCATAGCTTCCTTATAAGAGCTAGGATCATCCACCTTCCCAAGATCCTCATTCAAGTAAACCTCATAATCACTTGGGATAGCAGATCTCCTCACTCGTTCTGATCTCCTGACAGGTTCATTAGCAGGCTCATTAGGCTGTTCATTAATTGTCACAAAGGGCTGTGAAGGCTCATCATTAGGTGTGGGACCGGGTAGAAGCTTAGGACCCCACATGCATTACAAAGATACTAGTCCCGGATCAAAGCTAGTACACGAGATAACCGAATAAAGCGGTACATTGTCATCCACGATTTATTACAATAATAACTGAAGTTTACATTGGTCATTGCCTTACGAAGGTTCACAGAACCTTAAAACAAAAATAAATACAGCGGAAGCAAAAAGTAAATTAATCGACCCATCAATGCGCCACAGCAATCGATCGGGAAAGCGAGTCCTAAGCATCAGGGAAGAATCCACCGTATCCACACTCGGCACGTAAGTCGAATTCTCGACTTGAGCTTCTTCATCCTCTGCTAATGTATTTGTAAAGCAACATGTGAGTACAAAATTGTACTCGCAAGTCTTGGGAAAGGTGCATAGATGCAAGGCTTCACAAAGGAAGGCTATATGGTTCTTTTGCAAAAATCAGCAATTTATTTCAAATCTACATAATTACTTCAAAAGCCATTTGATAAACATCTTTGTTTTCATAAATGAAATTAGATAAATAACTTAGTGAAGGTTAAACCACCAACACTAAGATCTCGGGCTATTTGCCAACTTTTAAAAACTCGAGTTAAACCACGATCCGTTACACCACGATTTAAATCATGAGAGTTATACCACTCCCAAGTTTGACAAACCATTTTATTTTGAAATCAAAATCAAACTTCTACCATGTGAATGCATTCCTTGCTCGCCTTAACAGTAGGCACGGCTATTCGAATAGTTTATTACTCTGCGAGTTTGTACACTTTACCCACAAGAGATAAATTATCTTAATAGTCAACATGCTTCCTTTGGCATGAGACCCAGATAAAATATCACAAAGCCTTTCACCTACTCCAATATAGCTAGATACCACCCGCTAAGGTTTCACCACAACTCGAATCCACGAGTGGAGCCCCTCTTGCGCCGTATGAGTACAAGATAAACCCTGTCCCTCACTATGAGTAACCAGTACACCACGGCACTCAATACACCACGGTGATATCTAAACTACACCTTAATAGGTTAGTTAGCTAGGTCGTACCCATATAGACTTGTGGTTGCACTGTTTTGCTCGGTTTGGACAAACACAAGCGTCGGTCCTTAAGCGACCGGTGGTTCATTCACAATTCAAAAATTCTCGTGCTAAGCGCACCACCAAACCTTCCATCCACCCTTGTCAACTTTTCCTTTGAACTTCATTTTATTTTCAAATTAACAGTGGTAACATCCATTACCACTTTTCAAACAGATCATTTAACAATGGTAACATCCATTACCAATGTTCAAACAAATCATTCATCAAAACATTTAGTAAACATGCTACTCATTTGAGCATTATTACATTGATTTGCTACGCTAAGCATTTGCTAGTATTTACAAATTCCACGGATGTAATACTAACTCATTATTGAGTCAAAGGGATATCCTAAGTTGACAATGGTACAAGTTAAAATAATTTTCAATGGAAGGTATAACAAATTGGGTATTTAACTAAATTTTCTAAATCAAATTATCACTTGATATAACATAAGCATGCAATAATTTAAAATAACTACCTAATCATTTTATAAATCATTTGAGCAAGTTGATCAAAGAAAACTTGCAAAACATAGGATCAAAATGATCAAAGGAGACTTGCCTTCCTGTGCTGGGTTGAAATTTTCCGGGCTTGCTCTTGAAGTTCCTCAGACAAATCGGTCTCTACACGTAAATCAAGAAATCCAAATAAATAAAATAAAATAAAAACTCAAAAATTGAAACTAAATATACCAATTGAAAGATTAGAATTTTAGATGAATTTAGAAATTTGAATGGATCAATTTGGATTTAAAATGAGCAAGATATGGCTGTTGGAAGATTTAGAATCAAGAAAAAAGGAAAAAGAGAATTTCTGGAATTAAATTTATACTGAAAATGAATTATGACGTCAGCATGGATTTTCTTGGAATTATTTTACAAAAGTAAATTCTAATTATGACGTCAGCAAGGGAATTAAAAATAAATTACAGAGGTGACATGTGGGGCGACCCACGGTGGACCAAGTCCACGGACCCACAAAATTGCGACATGGCGCATCAAACCGACACGTGGCATCTTGGCGTGGCGATCGCGGCGGCACGCGCGCGGTTTCGACGTGGCGTGGCGGCGTGGCGGACACGTGTTCGCCACGTGGCATAACACGCGGCCCGTGGTCGACGTGTCTTACCGAGTGGCGACTTCGGCGCGCGCGGCGCGAAATGGACGGTCGGGATTGAGGCGTGTGGCGAGATCCCGGCGTTGGCTCAGATCTGGATGAGCGGCGGTGATGGCGCGGCGGAGACGCGGGTGCCGCGCGATGGCCGACGCGTGGCTCGGCTCGCCGCGAGGCGTCGCGCGCGACGCGACAACGCGCGCGCGGACGGCAGTTGGGCGGCTGCGATGGGGACGCGTGGACACATCCCGGCCGTCGGAGAATGGCCGCGGAGATGAGGCGGTGTGGAGGCGGGACTCGCTCGATCGTCGACGCGTGGGCGGGCGTCGCGACGGCGGCGTCGCGAACGCGAGCGCGCAGCGCGGCGCGACGCGCGCGCGCGGACCGAGGAGCGAGCGTGCGGGCGCGGTCTGCGGCGCGCGAACCGAGGGCGAGCGCGGCACCGAGTGCGGCGAGACTCACCGACGGCGGCGGTTTGAACAGCGACGACGGTTTCGAGCGGCGGAGACACGCACGCGAACGGGAGAGAGAGGAGAGCGCAAAGGGTGAGAGGGTGGCGGGGTCGGTTTATACGCTGGCGGAGGAAGAAACGGCCGCGCGTTCGCGGCGAGTTAAAGCGGTAGTTTCCGCGGCGAAGCGGCGTCGAGAAGAAGCGGCTACGGTTAATGGCGCACGGCGAGCGGTGCTCGGGGTCTTTAATGGCGACGCGAAACGGCCGGAAAACGAGCAGGCGAGCTCGGCGGCGGCGGTAATGGCGACGCACGCGCAGAGACAAAGCTGTCGCGAAGCAGCGGACTGACAGTGGGACCCACCGTCGGTGAGAGAGAGAGAGAGGAGACGGCGATCGAGCGGATGGGCGACGGTGGCAAGGGATGAGATCGGGCCGTCGGATGGAGGCGAAGGGTAAGTGATGAGGAACGGCGAAGATTAAATCAAACAAGGCTGATCGATCCGGGCCATCCGGTGCATCGAGTGGAAGCGGGCGCTCGGATGAGCGCGGCGTGGGCGGGAGCGCGGATGCGCGGCAGTGTCGTCTTGGAGGAGAGAGGAAGGCGGGATGGGCGCGGACGGCGAGGATAGAACCGCGGTGGGGATGGACGGACGGATGGGCGCCACGTGGCGGCGGGAGGATTTAGAATTTAAATCTTTTATAGATTTGAGAAATCAATAGGAGGCTTTAAAATAGTCGAAAAGTACCAAATAAATTCCAAAATTGCAGAAAAATTCACATAATTCACGATAATGTTTTGAACATATGAAAAATATTTCCAACCTATTTTAATATTAAATTTTTATTTTTAAACAGAACTTTATATTCTGAAAAATCCAAATAAATTGAGATAATTGATTTAAAATTATTTCTTCCAAATAAAGCAAAAATTGGGATGTTACATTAGGTGCCGCACTTGTACTTTCAGAGCCCTCAACAGAAGGAGTAGCCACAAAATTAACTGGAGACGTAACAGGAGATGCAACTACAGGATCAACTGTGGGCACAACCAGTTGGGGCATAGGAAAATCAGTCTGTCGGATTAGCGGTGAAGCAACATAAACCCGCTTCTCCTCAAGATCAATTTTCCTAGGCTCCAAGTCGCCACTGATGCCGTCATTTTCCAAGAACACAGCGTGCCTTGTCTCTACAAATTTTGTGGTACGATCTGGACAATAGAATCGGTACCCTTTAGACCTATCAGGGTAGCCAATAAAATGGCAACTCACAGTTTGGGATCTAATTTCCCAATTTGTGGGCTAAATACTTTAGCTTCAGCTGCACAACCCCACACATGGAGGTAGTTCAAACTTGATTTTCTCCCAGTCCATAATTCATAAGGTGTTTTAGGCACTGATTTACTGGGAACCCGATTGAGTATATGTGCAGCGGTCTTTAATGCTTCCATCCATAACTTTACTGGTAAAGTGGAGTAACTCAACATACTTCGAACCATGTCCATAAGTGTGCGGTTTCTTCTTTCCGCTACTCCATTTCTTTGGGATCACGGGCATTGAGTCTGGGCGACTATACCATTTTCTTGTAGGAACCTGGCAAAAGGACCAGGAATCTGCCCATAAGTTGCGTGTCGCCCATAATACTCTCCCCCACGATCCGAGCGCACTACTTTAATCTTTAGATTGTGCTAATTTTCAACTTCAGCCTTAAATATCTTAAATTTATCAAGTGCTTCTGATCTTTCTTTAATAGGATAGATATAGCCATAACGTGAGTAATCATCAGTGAACGTAATGAAAGAATCATAACCATCCACTGATGTCACAGGGAATGGACCACATATGTCAGTATGAATTAATTCTAAAATCCCTGTGCTTCGAGTAGCACCTTTTTTTATTTGCTTTACATACTTGCCTTTGATACAATCAAGTCAATGATCATCCGAATCATTAAAGTCTAAAGGGTGGAGAATTTTATCTTTAATGAGACGTTCAATTCTCCCCCCTCGAAATGTGGCCTAAACGACAGTGCCACAATTTCGATGAAGTCTCATCAATTCACTTGCGCTTTTTATTCACATCACATACATTCATGGATATAGGAGAATCTTGCAGGGATAACATATAAAGCTTGTCGTGTCGGATGGCACGACCAACATTATCATTATTAAAATAAATCAAACACATTCCGTGTCCAAAATTACAAGAATATCCATCATTATCTAATAATGAAATGGAAATTAAGTTTCTTCTCATCGAGGGAACATAAAGAACATCATTAAGTTTCATTACAAAACCATTATTCAAAACTAAAGAAACCGATCCAATAGCTTGAATTTCGGCTTCCATCCCATTAGCCACTCTTAGGCTTCTTTTCCCTCTGAGGCTTCTCAACATATGGAATCCTTGCAAGGAATTCGTAATGTGCACAGTGGCACCAGAATCAATCCACCAAGAATTTATAGGAAAATCAGCATAAAATGATTCATCAACAAAAGTAATTTCATAAGTACCTTTCTTGGCGAGCCATTTTAGCCATCCAGGACAATCATCTTTGAAGTGGTCCTTCGACTGACAAAAATAGCACTCATCACTTTTCTTCTGTCCATTTGAGCTCCCAGGACCTGAAGCGTTTTTAGGCGCCTTAGGATCTTGTGGGTCTTTGTGGCTTCGATAAGGGAATAGGCTTGCTCCTTCTTTCCTTTCCTTTATAGCCACCTCTATTTCTAGAGGGACCAGCTTTATTTGAGGAGCCTACTTGATTCACAAAATCAGTAGCCCCCTCAGCTTTGAGCCTCTCTTCCTCCTGAGAAACATTAGCGATCAACTCGCTCATGGTCCACTTGTCCTTAATGGTGTTATAGTTCACCTCGAAAGCTTCAAATTGCTTAGGAAGAGACATGATAATGTAATGGACAACGAAACCATCAGAAATTGCCATGTCCATTGTCTTAAGTCTGGCAGCAATATTGATTATGGTCATAATGTGCTCACGGACATTTCTAGTACCATTGTACTTAGTGTTCATGAGCCTGTGCATCAGTGTGGTAGCATAAACTTTAGAGGACCCCTTAAAGTGATCATCTATGGAGGACAAATAGTCCTTTACCCTTTTCTTTTCAGGGATTGCTCCCCTTATGGCTTCACTGATGGAGTTCTTCATTACAGCAAGTGAAACACGGTTAGACCGCTCCCACTTCTCAGCATTAGTTTTGTACTCCTTCATTTTGTCATCAAAATTGTCTTCCCCTTCCTTAGGAGCGACAGGCTCATCGAACCTGAACGCATAGTCCAGATCCAAGAGCTGGAAAGTCGTCATAAGCGTAAACTTCCATTTCTGGAAGTTACTACCATTAAGTGGCTCAATTGCATTAACTTGAGCGGAAACAGAAGCAGCTGAAAAAATATAAAATTTACATTAGGAAAGCGCATAATTAATTTGCATGGAAGTTAACCTTACGTTGGTATGGTTAACAACATGCTCATAAGAATTTTTCGCATCACCGTTGGGCAGAAACTAAAATTTTAACATAATTCATGGCATGCAATTATAATTAACGTTGGTCAAAGAGTAATAGCATGGCAAAATTAAACATAATAAAATAAACATAATTGATAACATGCCATTACAATTAACGTTGGTCCAAAAGTAATAGCATCAAATTATAAACATAATTCTCCAATTGAATTTCTCGTTGGTTCCATTCAATTAGAGACATAACATCAGCCAACGAAAAATATTTGCATGACATTTTTAGCAGCTTAAAGTCATTATGCATTAATATTTTTTTCATGAGAGACATCAAATAATCATTAATCATACATGAGATAAAACCATAAATACATGAAATATATATTGAAAATAAAATCCATCAGCGTGAAATATACACCATAAACAATTTCATGTAAATATATACTGAAATAAACACATGAAATACATAAAATTATGCGCTGCTGGGCCAAAAAAATTCATAAGAAAACTAACAGAGAAAATAGCCCAACAGCCGAAATTTTGCCAAAAATTCATGCGTTCACGGCCCAAAACGCGCACAGGCGCAGCCCACCAAAAACGCGCATGCGCGCGGCCTGAAAATGCCTGTAAGGGTCAAAATCACCAGCGCGGCCCATTAATCCCGCGCTCGGGCCAGTCATTCCCTTCGGCCCAGCTGGCCGCCCTGCCTTCATCATGGCCATCCATCCGATCGGACGGCTGCGAGCGAATATCGCCCGAACAAAACCCGCCGGCGGCCGGCTCCCCTCAAAACCCTAACTTCATTTGCTTCTCTTCTCCACCCGGGAAAAGCGGATCCTCATGCGGCGACGGCAGATGCGCAGCGACTTGTGCGGGGCGGCGGCTCCCGCGGAGCGACCAACAGCGGTGGCTCGCGCGGCACCCGTGCAAACCAGCGATGGCCCGACGGCGGCGCGGCGGTGGCACGGAGCAAGCCGGTGGCGGCGGCGACGGAGGCGGCTCCACACGCCGGCCGGAGGCGAGCGGCAGCTCCGTCTTGGGCGGCGGCGGCGGCACGCGGGCTAGCGACCAAGAAGGCGGCGCCCGAAAGGTAAGCCCCCCTTTTTTAATTCGGTTGATTTGGGGATTTAGGGTTCGGGAGGGTCGAATTTTGGGGATTCCATTAGGGGTTTCATCATGATTTCCGGTTCTAGGGTTCGGGATTCATCAAATTTTGGGGAAAAATTAGGGTTTGCAAGCAATCCTCCGATTCCCTTCCTTCTAACTAGCTACCTGAGCCCAAGAACACCCCTAATCCGAGACATAAGCATGCGGCTAGGGTTCTAGGAGACTAGCAGTTGCTCTGATACCAAATGTGAGGTCCTTATGATCAGGGGCGGAGCCAGGATTTGAGTATAGGGGGGGCAATGAACAAAGCAAAGTAGAACTGATAGCCATGCCAGCTGGTTTTAGTCACATATAATAGTAGCATGTTTCACAAGTCTTAACCAAAACAAAATTACATATCTATCAGCTTAAATTTAGCTTTACGACTAGAAGCAAGATCATAAGCTTTAATAATATAATCAGTACTAATTGATGCAGCCAATTCCTTCTCAATATAAATTACCAAACAATCTCGCAGAAATCCATCTCCCATTGTACATCTAAGACGTGTCTTTGCAAGTTTCATAGCTTAAAAGCATCTTTCGGTGGTTGCAGTTGATACTGGAAATTTAGATAAGGATTATTGATTAGATAAGATGACAAGGGAGTAGCACCTTACCTCCTGTGCGATGCAGAGTGCTGATAACTGATCTGATTAATAATCAATAGACGACAATCGGTAGGTCGGTTGCGGCGGCGGCGTCGTCTCGCGTACACGCGTAGTCGCGTCCGCCGTCCGGCAATCTCCTGTCTGGCCGTCTCCGGGCGAGTGGACAGAGCAGAGGCGTGGAGCCGCGGAGGGCGAAGCCAAAAGTCGAAGAAGACGAACAGACGAGCGGGTCAGCGAGACGAGCAGGGCACAACGACGCTTGGCATTCCCTTCGTGAGACCTGAAGCAGCCGAACAGACAGGAAAGGGCTAAATCTAAATGGGCTGTACGTACTAGCCAACTGGGCCTCAAATATAGTCAATACTTGATTGCTTGGGCAGGATTAGGAGGGGCTAAATACCTATTGAATACATATATTAAGTATCTAATAGAGGGACTAGTAGAGCATTAGGGGGTGCCAGGCCCCCCCAGCCCCCCTCCCTCCGCCTCTGCTTATGATCATGCATAACATTATCTGCTAGTCTAGCATCTAGAACACCTAGGGTTTGGGGGGCAGGAAAACTTACGGTCGTCGATGAACGCCATGAGCGAAGACCCGTGCCTGCGTGATGCAGGCGTGAGGCAGTGGTCAGTGAAGATCCGGAGAGCTCACGGTTCGGGGTCACCGGCGTCGTCCTGCAATGGCGGTCGGCGGCCTTCCCGTTGCTTGACAGCGCGCGGTAGATCGGTTTGCTTAGGGTTTTGTTCAGGGTGTTGAACTCTCACGAAAACCTCGTCAGTCGTGAGAGGCCGGTGCCCCAACCTTATATATGGCGCTGTTGCAATGGGGGACTGTAACCAAAACGGTTAGCTCCCCCGATCAGGGCGCGTAGACGTGGGTGTCACCCCACGTCTCCCTCTCCTGGCCGTTTGGCCTAGATCAATATCCAACAGTGGGCCCATACCGCGTCAAGGAGGCCACAGCGGCGTTCCGCATCCTCGACGGCGACGGTGGCGGGTTCATCGACGTCGGTGAGCTCGGGAGGGTGCTCAGGTCGCTCGGGTTCGCCGCCAGCGACGTCGCGAGGACTGCCAGTGCATAATTGACCTCCGTCGAGGACTACGACGAGGACATGGATGGCAGGACCGAATTCCAGGAGTTCCTCCGTCGAGCCAGCGCTGGGCCTCCGCTCTCCGTCAACCCTTCGGCCTCGCTTCACCTCCGTGCAGGACCTCGCCTCCGTGAACTGGACTCCGCCAAGCCTCCGCTCCGCGGTCTTCGTCCCAACCTCCACTTCACAGACTCCGGGCGGCTTCGCCAAGCCTCCGCTCCGTAGTCTCCGCGCTGAGCCTTCAGGAGTCTCCGTGTCAGGGCTCCGTGCCGAGCGACATCGGCGAGCGCTGGGCTTCACGGCCATGCTTCCGACATGTCCTTACGCCTTCGGACCCTACGCGATGTCAAGCGCCAGCCCCCACGACCTCTGAGTCGAGTAGCTCCGGCTGTCGAGCGATGCACCGGATTGGCCATGGCTTCCGATTCGCGGGCATCTGGGGAGTCTCCGAGCTTCACTGAATTCAGACTCCATGCACTCCACATGAATTTTCACCACGCGCACGCATTGAGTCAGTGGCTAGTCCACTCCGCATGCAGACACGTAGTGCGAAGGCTCCCTAAATCTGCATGCATGCACGTCAACCATAGGCTCATACACGTGCATGGCCCATGCACGCCTCACGCTTTTGGGCGCTTCGCTCGATTCAAGTGCGTGTATTTGGTGAAGCTGGCGGAGCAGGCGGAGTGGTACGAGGACATGGTGGTGTTCATGGAGCGCGTGGCACGCGCGTGGCCGGTGCCGGCGACGATCCCTCCGTGGAGGAGCGCAACGGCGACGAGCTCTCCGTGGAGGAGTGCAACCTACTGTCGATCACGTACAGGAACATCATCGGCGCCCGCTGCGCGCTGTAGACGATCATCTCGTCGATCGATGCACTTGAGATTATCCATGCATGCATGCATGTGTTGATACGACATACACCAGTGAGGTCTGCTCTGACCTTGGCAACATCAACCTTCGCCTCATGAAGGACTCCGCAGCACAGGACTTCTCTCCAGACTTCGCAACGTCGACGTTTGACTCCGCATCAAGCAACTCTGCGGAGTATAAAAAATTGCATGATTGCCTCGAGCATCAGCGTACTCTACGGAGTATAAACAAGGCGTGCGTCGCAATGCAGCATGCCTCCTCCACGTGCACTCTATGGAGTATAAACAAGACGCATGTCGCAGTGCAGCTTGCCTCCTCCGCGTGCACTCTACGGAGTATAAACAATACGCGCGTCATAGTGCAGCTTGCCTCCTCCGCGTGCACTCTGTGGAGTATAAACAAGGACGCGCGTCACAGTGCAGCTAGCCTCCTCCGCGTGCACTCTATGGAGTATAAACAGGACGCACATCGAAGTGCAACTTGCCTCCTCTGCGTGCACTCTACGGAGTATAAACAGGACGCGCGTTGCAGTGCAGCTTGCCTCCTCCGCGTGCACTCTACGGAGTAGAAACAAGACGCGCGTTGCAGTGCAGCTTGCCTCCTCCGCGTGCACTCTACAAAAAATAAACAAGACGAGCGTCGCAGTGCAGCTTGCCTCCTCCGCGTGCAATCTACGGAGTATAAACAAGACGTGCATCGCAGTGCAGCTTGCCTCCTCCGCGTGCACTCTACGGAGTATAAATAAGACGCAGATGTAGTACCTACGCACTCTACGGAGTATAAAAATCGCACCATGGTTGAGATACCAGGGAGTGCGTCACTTTTTGAAGGTAGGGGAACGGTGGCTCCGTCTCCTCGCCTCTGCGTGTGTAGTGCCCTTGGCCTACGCCGCTCGTGCCTGCGCCCCGCAGGCGCGAGTTTTTTGAAGGTAGGGGAACGGCGGCTTCTTCTCCCTGACTCTGCGTGCGTAGCGCCCTCGGCCTACGCCGCAAGCGCCCGCTCTCCGCGGCACTATTTTTGAAGGCGCCTGCTCTGCGCGGGCATCGTTTTTGGAAGGTAGGGGAACGGCTGTCTCGCCTCCCCGCCTCCGCGCGCGTAGCGCCCTCGGCCTACGCTGCTCCGCGCCCGCTCTCCGCGGGCGCGGGTTTTTGAAGGTAGGGAAACGGCGGTTTCGCCTCCCTGCCTCCGCGTGCGTAGCGCCCTCGACCTATGCAGTTCCGCGCCCGCCCTCCGCGGGCGCGAGTTTTTGAAGGTAGGGGAACGGCAGTTTCGCTTCCCTGCCTCGGCGTGCGTAGCGCCCTCGGCCTACGCCGCTCCGCGCCCGCCCTCCCCGGGCGCAGGTTTTTGAAGGTAGGGGAACGGTAGTTTCGCCTCCCTGCCTCCGTGTGCATAGCGCCCTCGGCCTACGCAGCTCCGCGCCCTCGGCCTGTGCAGCTCCGCGCTTGCCCTCCGCTGGCACGAGTTTTTGAAGGTAGGGGAACGGCGTCTCCGCCTCCCTACCTCCGCGTGCGCACCACCTGGATATCGCGCCTTCGTGTGCGTTGCACCAGGGAGTGCATCGTTTTTTGAAGGTAGCGGAACGGTGGTTTCGCCTCCCTGCCTCTGCGTGCGTAGCGTCCTTGGCCTACGCCGCTCGCGCCTGTCCTCCGCAGGCGCGAGTTTTTGATGGTAGGGAAACGGCGGCTCTGCCTCCCTACCCCCACGTGCATAGTGCCCCCGGCCTACGCTGCTCGCGCCCGCCCTCTGCGGACGCGAGTTTTTGAAGGTAGGAGAACGGTGTCTCCGCTTCCTTGCCTCCGCGCGCACTATTTTCAAATGTAGGGCCTGGCTCCGGCGCTAGATTTCCTCGTCCGCCTCGTAGGCATCGTCTTGGCGGGATGGCCTGCCTTCGGCGTTGGACTTCGCCGCCCGCCTCGTAGGCATTGCCTCGGCAAGACGACCCGACTTCGGAGCAGCGCCTCGCTGCCCGCCTTGTAGGCATCGCCTCGGCGGGGCGACAAGGCTTCACCGCCCGCCTTGTAGGCATCACCTCGGCGGGGCGGCGCAACTTCGCTGCCCGCTTGGTAGGCATCGTCTCGGCGGGGCAGCACAACTTCGTCGCCCGCCCTATAGGCATCGCCTCGGAGGGGCGACACAACTTCGCCGCCCGCCTGGTAGGCATCGCCTCGACAGGGTGGGACGGCTCAATTACGGTGCAGGACTTCGCCGTCCACCTAGTAGGCATCGCCTCGGCGGGACGGCCCAGCTCCGGCGCAGGACTTCGCCATCCGCCTCGTAGGTATCGCCTCGGCGGGACGGCCCAACTCTGGCACTGGACTTCGCCATCCGCCTCATAGGCATCGCCACGATGAGACGGCCCGGTTCCGGCGCAGGATTTCGCCGTCCGCCTCGTAGGCATTGCCTCGGTGGGTCGAGCCGGCTTCGGAGCAGCACCTCGCCGTCCACCGTGCAGGCATCGTCTCGGCAGGGCGGCAAGGCTTCACCGCCCACCTTGTAGGCATCACATCGACGAGGCGGCGAGACTTCGCCGCCCGCCTGGTAGGCATCGCCTCGGCAGGGCAGAACAACTTCACCGCCCACCCTGTAGGCATCGCCTCGGAGGGGCGACGTGACTTCGCTGCCCGCCTGGTAGGCATCGTCTCGACGGGGCGGCACGACTTCGTCGTTCGCCTAGTAGGCAATGCCTCGGCGGGACGACTCGGTTACGGCGCAGCACTTCGCCGTTCGCCTAGTAGGCATCGCCTCGGTGGGGCAGCCTAGCTCCAGCGCAGGACTTCGCTGTCCGCCTCATATGCATCACCTCGGCGGCACGACCGGGTTCCGGCGCAGGACTTTGCAGCCCGCTTGGTAGGCATCGCCTCGGCGGGGCGGCACAACTTCTCCACCTGCCCTGTAGGCATCGCCTCGGAGGGGCGACACGACTTCGCCGCCCGCCTGGTAGGCATCGCCTCGCCGGGGCGGCACGACTTTGCTGTCCGCCTAGTAGGCAATGCCTCGGCGGGAGGGCTCGGTTACGGCGCAGGACTTCACCATCCGCCTAGTAGGCATCGGCTCGACGGGACGGCCCGGCTCTGGCACTAGACTTCGCCGTCCGCCTCGTAGGCATCGCCTTGGCGGGACGGCCCAGTTCCGGCGCAGGACTTCGCCGTCCGCCTCATAGGCATCGCCTCGGCGGGACGAGCTGGCTTCGGAGCAGCGCCTCACCGCCCGCCGCGTAGGCATCGCCTCGGTGGGGCGAAAAGGCTTCACCGCCCGCCTTGTAGGCATCACCTCGGCGGGGCGGCGCAACTTCGCCGCCCGCCTGGTAGGCATCACCTCGGTGAGGCGGCACAAGTTCGCCGCCTGCCCTGTAGGCATCGCCTTGGAGGGGCGACGTGACTTGGCCGCCTGCCTGGTAGGGCATCACCTCGACGGGGCGGCACGACTTCGCCGTCCACCTAGTAGGCGATGCCTCGGCGGGATGGCTCGGTTACGACACAGGACTTCGTCGTCCGCTTTGTACGCACTGCCTCGGCGGGCGACCCAGCTTCAGAGCAGCGCCTCGCCGCCCGCCTTGTAGGCATCGCCTCGGTGGGGTGGCGTTGACTTCATTGTCAGCCTCGTAGGCATAGCATGACGGAGCTGCAAGCTACTAGTTGCATCGGCTCGCCAGCGGTACCCTCGTGCTTTGTCGGGCCCCCGGATTTCCAAATCCGGACCCTCTGTGTATTACAGCACTAGTCCCAGATCAAAGCTAGTGCACACAGTCAAACAGAATGGAAAACATCACCATCAATGATTTATTTCAATAAATAAGAGTACTGACCACAGGGTCTCATTATTACAATAGAGGTTTAAGACCTCGCACACATGAAACACAGCGGAAGCAAAAGATAACTCGAGGACGACCCATCAATTCGCCACAGGCAATTGACTTGGGAAGCGCGACCTATTCCTCCGGAAGAATCCATCACACCACAAGCGAAGCAAAGAGTCGTAGTCACCTTCCGAGCTTCAACTTCCTCTCGAGATTTATTTTTGAGTGTAGCATGTGAGTACATAAAGTACTCGCAAGTCTTGGGAAAATGCATAGATGCAAGGCTTGACAAAGGAAGGCTATATGGTTCTTTTGCACAAAGCAATATTTTATAATTTCAATTACTACTAATTATTTTCAAGGCATCAGTTTAATAAAGTAAATGATTTTAACAAAACTAACAATTACTCTCTAGTGAAGGTTCTATCCACCAACACCACTTAATCAATTCCAATCGAACATGTTAATATTGCGGGTTACATCCACCCTCTCTGCTCCAACCGCCAGATTCCTTCCGAGAGTTCCTCCACTCTCGAATACAAAACTTTGATTTTAAAACTAAAACTAGAAATCTACCATGTGAATGCATTCCTTGCCCGCCCTTGACCGTGGGCACGGCTATTCGAATAGTTTAACACTCTGCAGAGGTTGTACAACTTTACCCACAAGAGATAAATTATCCTACAAGTCAACACACTTCCTTTGGCATGAGACCCAGATAAAATATCACAAAGCCTTTACCTTACTCTAATCTAGCTAGATACCACCCACTGAGATTTCACCGCAGTAGGCTAACCGCCCAACCAAGCCCCTCTTGCGCCATATGAGTACAGTAAATCTCTGTCCCTCACTGTGAATAACCAGTCCAACCCTGGCACCCACTTTCCTCTGGTGGCACCTAAACTAGACTATCATAAGTTAGTCAGCTAGGTCGTACCCATATAGACTTGTGGTTGTACGGTTAATGCTCACCGACAAACACAAACGCGTCGGTCCTTAATTGACTAGGTGGAACATACACTTAACAAGATCTCGTGCTTGCCTGCACCAACCCAAACCAACCATCCACCCTAATCTAAACCAACTTTCACATTTTATTTTATTTTAAAAGAACAGTGGCAACTCCAATTACCACTAATTTTCATAAACACAGGGGTTCCACAATAAATCATAATTTCCCATTTTCAAGATTTTCCAAAGTTATTAGATAGCATGACTAAGTATTATCCTACCATTCTAATATTCACAAAGATTAATATTAATCTCATTATTGAGACAAAGGAAGTTCTAGGGTGACAAAGGTACATGGCAATCAATGTCAAATGAAGGCATAACAAAGTTGGAATAACTAATTCCTAAAGATTTGAACTAGTGATTTTATGTAAATAGCAATGCTCATAATTTAAAATATTTAAAACATTTCAAAAGCATTGGTTCAAGATGATCAAAGGAGACTTGCCTTCTTGCAGGGTTTCTGGGTCTTCCTGTTGCTGTGAAGAAGGATCGTCGACAACGTTGGAATCTACGCGAGAAAAGATGAAGCAAACAAAGCAAATAAATACAAACAAAATTCAAATAAAATCCAAAAATTCAACAGAGGCCATAGTTGGATAGATTATGATTTTAGAAGAATTTAGAAATTTGAATGGCTGAATTTGGAGTTAAAATGAGAAAGTTATGCTCATTTGAAAATCTCAGATTGAATAAATCTAGAAATTTCCAAATTTCTGACCAGTGGGGCCCACTGGAATATTAGATTTTAATTTTAATTTTTATTCGAGAGACCGACGGGTGGGGCCCACGAACAGTAACCATCGGCGGTCATCGGCATGTGGGACCCATCGACGGTGAGCCCATCGACTCAACCTCGACACGTGGGACCCATGGACTCGGGCCCACTTGTCGAGACCGGCCTGAGAGGGTGGGGCCTGGACGAGCGATGGCGCGCACAGACCGGCCGGCCGACGCAGGTGGGACCCACTTGTCGCGAAAAATAATAGAAAGGCTCAACCTCAGCGTGCGGAGCCGGGGCTCGAACGCGCGCCGAGGGAGCCGGGGGAGGGAGGAGATCGCGCTGATAACCAGATGGGCGGGGAGGCTTTGCCTACCCATATAGGGCAATCAATTCTTTTGAGTTACCTACCGGAGGGGAGGCCGGGGAAGGTGGTCGGAGGCAGGGTCGTCGGCGGCGAGGGAGTGGCGGAGGGGTGCGGATGAGGTCCAAAACGCGGTCCTGGAGCGGAGGCGAGTCCAACGAAGGGGTCGGCAGGGCTCGGGGACGGGCGGAGGTGGCCGGCGACGAGGGGGTGGCGGAGGTGGCTCGGGTCCTCCGGTGCGACGGCACTCCGGCGGCGGGGACGGGTGGCCGAGGGGTCGAGGAGACTCGCACGGGCACGGGGGTGCTCGGGGTAGCGGCGGCGAGCTTCGGGGAGGCCCGAGGCGACGAGGAAAGCTCGCCGGAGTGCGGCGGAGCTCGGGGAAGAGGAAGCTCGACGGCGGGGCGCTTCGGTGTTCGGAAAGGGAGGTGGAGCGAGTCTGGGTGTTGGGCGGAGGGAGGCGAACCGAGGGGGGCTTTTATAGGGGCGCAGGGGAGCAGGGAGCGTGTCGCTCGCCGCGGCATCGTGGCCGGAAAAGGAAGGGAAGGGGGAGAAAGGGGAAAGGGGAGGCAGGGAAGGAAGGGAGGCGCGGAGATCGGGGATTTGTTTCTACAGGCTCGGGTTGCCAAACCGGGAGAGGCGAGGAAGGCAAGGCCGGATCCGGCTCGGATTGGTCGCCGGCGCAAAGAAGGAAAGGGGGAAGAAAGAAGGAAGGAGGCGGCTCCGCGGGGCGACGGATCTGACATGCGGGGCCGGGATGGCAGCGGGAGCGGAGGCGCGAGCGACTGACGGGCGGGGCCCGCAAGTCAGAGAGTAGAGGGGAGCGGGGTGTGGACGGCGCAGATTGCAGCCATGTGGTCCAAGGCGGATCGGGCGGTGGGTGAGCTTAAGTGGGAGGGGACGGCCGGATGGACTGCGGGGCGGCGTGGCACACATCGGGCCGGCCAGGTGTCAGCCCGAGGGGAGAGGGAGGCGGGTGGCTAACGGGCCGGGCCCGCGAGGCAGCGAGAGAGAGGAGGGTGCGGCCTGGATGGGCCAGTCGGCGATGTGGGCGGACCTGGGCCGTCCACGCATCGGCTGGAGGGAGGGGAGGAATTTTTATTTTTAGAATTCGATTTAGATTTTCAGAAAAGGCTAGAAAATTTGTTAGGCCTCAGAAAAATATGAAAATACCTCCAAAATTCTAGAAAAATTCACAGAAGCTTCTGGACATATTTTGGACTAAACAAAATTATTTTCAACTACTGTTGGTATTTTATTTTCATACTTTAAATTACCTTTTAAATTTTAAAAATAGGTTTTAAACTCCAGAAAATTCAGAAAAGCCAAATAAAATCCAATTAGCTCAAAATAATTAATTTGAATTTAAATTTTTCCAGAAAGCAAATTTTGGGATGTGACACGCTTGCTGTCGAGGAACGGGGGGCTGGGACAGTTTGGCACGTCAGCTCGCTCATCAGGACCTCTGCGCTTGCTGTCGAGGGAGTATTGTTGTGGGGGTGGCCCAACCCCCCGTGACTGGGCCTTGCAACTGGCCTAATATGTAATAGGCCCGATAGTGTGGAGGAATATACCAATGTAAATATGCCAATGTACCCTCATCCTTTGTAAGTACTAAGGGGTAGAATGGGAAATCTCCATTCTACCCCACTCATGTATATAAGCCCCTAGGAGGGGCAGGAGGGGGTCCTCTCATTCTTACTCACCAACTCTATTTGTGTTAGCTCTCCTCTCCTGCTAGTCCTCTCCTTCTACTAGTCCCCTTCGTTACTGTTTGGCCCGTAGCCACAACAGAGAGACATGTGGCACGCCAAGTAACTTGGGCCCATTTACAAGTGATGATGGTTCGATAGGATCAGGATGTGTGAGAGGCTTGGTGGCAAGTCATTGGTTCCACAAGAAGTAAAGATAAAGCATGGAGTTGTTTCAAGGTGAAGGAAGCGCGAGGCTTCGTGGAAGGTGGTTTGGGCAAAACGGTCTTTTTGCCCTAAACCAGAAAGTTGAGGCTTGATCAAACCACGACATGAGGAGTTGCAAGAGAGGTGGTTTAAGTCAAGGATGTGGTAAAAATGTTAAGTAGATCAAATGTTGATTCACTAGCAGGTTAATAGTTATGTACGCTTTGAGAAGCATACATGTGTGTGTAAAACCCAGTATGGTATTGAGTTAACGAGTTAACCCATGTAAGTAGATGAAACCCAACTAGTGGTGCTAGTTAGGGTTTCTTATGATCCTCCATATATAAGGAGGGAGAGGTGTTGGCTTTAGGCTAAGTTTTGAGAAGCTTGTGCTAAGCCAAGTAGAGAAGGTTAGGCTTCTTCAAGAGAACTCTTGAGAGATGAGTTGTGGCTCTTGTGTTTGAGATTTTTGTTATTCTTATGCTTTGTGAGTGGTTAGAAAGTGGTTGTAAATATTCATCTTTAAGTATAAACAGATATCCAAAATTTGTCCATGTTTTTGTCCTCTTTGCTCAAGTGTTGGAATCTTGATTTAGCTTGATTTTTGGTGTTTCCTTCTCCCCTCTTGATATTGCTTTGTGCCAAGGTTGTGTAAGTGATGGAGATATCTATTGAAGACCAGATCACATCTTTCTAGGTGCCCTCCTTTGCAATTTTTGGATTTGCTCGATTTTGACTTAGGAAAGGGTGATTTTGAGGGTTTTGATCTTGAGGGTATTTGAATTGGTTCTTGCTGTGATTTGAGGATATTAGGACATGTGGGAAACCATTCTTAGCTATCTTGGGATGATTCTTCCTATGATCTTCTCTCAATCATCGTTTTCGTATTTTGCCAAATTTTGATGCAACCTTCCTTAGAAGAAAGAAAGATAAAATCTTTGTAAGGATTTGTTTCGATTTCTTGGTGGATTAGATTCACAATATCCTAGGCAAGGTATGTGTAAAATAGAAATTAGTTGGAGTTTTGGATTGGAAGTTACATCGATTTTAGATTTTGAAATCATGCTGGAAATCTGTTCTATTCTTGGGGAGAGGTTAGACCGCCAACCAACTAGAGGTCAGATTGCCCAGAGGTCAGACCACCAACTAGGGGTGGATATCGAGCCAACTTCTTATCTTATCGAGCTTTTTCCGAAATTAACACGGTTTGATTTAATATGATTTTATTGATAGTTTGGAAGTATTCATAGAATCGAGCTAACGAGCTGAGCCGAGCCAAAGCAAAATTTAATTCAAATTGAAATCGACTCATTCAATGTTTAATCAATTAACGAGTACAACTGAAACAATTTTGAACTAAGCCAATGAACCCCACTAATAAGCTTTTTTCCACCCCTACCATAAACCATGGCCAGACTAGCCTAAGCAACTAGACCACCCTCTAGTTGGAGGTCAGACCACCAAAACCCTGTCAAGGCACGTTTTTCTCAGTTTTCATGGAGATTTCTCTGTTGTTGTGTAGACTCTGAACTTCTTAGCTAATCCTAGCTATTGGAGTTAAAGACTATGAAGAGGAAAAAGTTTTAGAGAAATCGGTATTCATGAGGCTTATATTTACAGTTTATTTTCAGTATTATCCTTCTAGTAGTCTTCTTGGTCCTACAGTTTATTTTCTGCAGTACTGTTTGAACCAGGAAGGGACACACAGAGGCTTAGAATAGATGTTTATAACTTTTTTTCCAGGGGGAGCAGTTGATTACCGCATGATTCCTCAAGATTAGGTAGCTTGAACAGACCGTTCAGCTTCACCTTTTTGAGTGCGCCCAGCCTAATCTTCCTGTTTGCATACAATTATCATGCCATACTTTCGATTTGTTTATGGAAATAGCGGAAAGTTGCTCTTGTCAATTATGTTCAGGATTGAGCTGATGCAGTCACAATTATATTCAGACCACTGCAACTTCAGCCAGTTACACCAGCAAAGCACACCTGCATGTCTGAAGAAAATAAACTGTTGATACAATCTAGGAACATTGCAAAACAGATGTTAAAATCGCTCTTACCGATTCCATTTTTTATACGCACGGTGGTAAAAAGAGCTAGCAACAGCAAACAAATAACTGATGCAGAAGAATTGAGGGAAAACCAACAGACCTGATGCGTGTTGATAGCGACAGTAGGACCAGGGATCCCCTGGCCTCTTACATCAATGATTAGCCAACTCAAACAGGAACAAGGACATCATGCATGATATAATTAGTTTCAGTTCACATTACTTTGGCAAGGACAATATACACCTTGTGCAGGTCACATCCTGCTTACCTAAATTGGAGTTATAACGTCCTGGCCTAATCAGACTAGAATGAGAGGACACCAACTACTTATGATTGATCATTAGCATTATTCAGACAAAGATTGCATGGAGATATTGCAACTTTAAACTTGGAATTAGCAATTGGGTGGTCGTTTCCTGACCAGCGGACTCCCAATTTTATGCACCTCGGCATTAACAATTGGCCAAAGGATGTAATAGAAAAGGCATTTTGAGGAACCTCAACATTAACAATTAGCTATATATAGGATGTACTAATAGAAAAGTAGCATATTGAGATCCGAGCCATCACTACCTTAGGTAATGGCATAAGCCTATGATTATTACGCGATAAAACAAAATAAATTCCTGTTTTATCGACTAATAAGCCAAATCAGAGTATTGCAATAGAACAATAATTAGAGGCTGTTCCATAATATTACAATAACATTACCACACAGAGCTACAGTTTTAACAAAACTAAACAATTGCCTGATTATTATAATACCACTAGGAACATAAATACTCCTACCCAATAATTATACAAGTACTAAACTAAGGATACAAGAAAACTATTATACCCTGAATTCTACCTACGATCTACTAACAGCTGGTTATTTATCCCCCATCTCATATAGGGCGTCCATCTCATATGCAACATACTCAAGATCAACTCCATCCCACTTGGCATAGCTGCCCTCTGCGTAGCATCGTCTGTACCAGATAGATCTCTAACAAAGGAGAATAGTAGTAAGGATGTGTACAAAGTTACTTCGCAAGCACTAATAGCAATTATGCAACTTTACGTAAGCTTGTATCACTTTACCTATAGCTACTATGATTTTTATTGCAAATGGTTCTTTGTATTTCCTTAGATGCAATGTCGAAATCAAAGTACAAAGCTTTTCCCTCTGTTTCTCTATATTATACCTCCACCCGACTAGGGTATCTCTAGTAATTGGTCGGGCCAGGCGCACCTTTATCTGATACTCCACTGTACTAAATAAAGGCACCGAGCTTATCCTTTATGGCCATAAGTCCAATTGAGACTAAAGGAATGCGCGTAGGCTACGAAAGCAGAAAACAAAACTTTTCTACCGCGCGCACAAGGACATCATGCTTAAGGAGGGATCATGGATCGTTACCACTAGACGCGCTTGTGCAATGAAGAAGAGTTGGAGAAGCCGATCCAACCACGCGCGTCGAGGTAGTAGTGGAATTAGCCGATCGTCCCGAACATATCGTCTCCTCCACGCGATCAACCACACCACGAGCAGATCCAATCAGAGGTTGTTGATGCCGATCAACACCGCAACGAGCAAAGTGCCTCCACCGGTATCCACACGTCCGGCCGAACACCGATCGCGAGTGTACTAGCACTCGTGAGGGGCTAGGGTTTGGCTCGGGAGGTGGCGGCTAGGGTTTTGCTAGAGGTTCACAGAAAACGTATGTTCCTCATCCCCTCGCCTCCATATATATAGACCTCCTCACTTGGGCCTTGTGGACCGAGACCCAATAGGAGTCTATTCGGATCTCTATTCGAATTGAGCCCACATCCGAATCATATTTGAATTAGTGTTCTAACCCGTTAAGCGTGCGACCCTGTAGGTTCACGTATACTTGGTCGCGACCCGGAAACGTCTTTCCGGTCACCCTGTTAATAGCGGCCTCTAGTAAGACATATTAACCCCAAAGTATATGTAAAGATCATATTGACTGAACCTATAATATTCTCATGTACGAATCCCTTTGCCTCACGATATAGATTGAGCTCAAGGCGAGACCTGTGTCATCCTCTTAATAGCTCAATCACTCTCTCGATTCCGTGATGGATTATAAACTTGTGATTGACTCCTCAATCACCTTGGCATGGCCATGCACTTTCATAATCTATTATATCGAGGGGCCCAGAGATATCTCTCCCATAAGGAGGGGCAAATTCTATCTTGATCATTCACATCCCACTACATGTTTCATGGCAAACCCGAAGACTACTTTTATGACTACCCAGCTACAGAGTAGTGTTTAGTAGTCCCAAAATAAGCTACTACGCATGTTGGGAACCATGATGATCTCAAGTCTAAGGATTCCACATAAACACTACTTGAGACCAACTGATGACACATGGAATCTCTACAGTGTCTCATGGCGGGTCTATCCAACATATGTTCACTAACATATGTCCATATTATTGATTTGGTATCACCATACCATGATCCATGAGACATGATCATCAATCAATACATATGCTGATCTTTGAATCATATTTGTTCCTCACATGATATATGATCAGGGATCATTTAGAAATAGCAACATTTTAGCATTAAGAGTCTCATGAATAAATCACATACTCATTGATCAATAATGATAATGTCTATTTCAAGGAACAAAGTAATGTATCATAAACATAGTATGTGATATACACAACATCTCCATGTTGCCTCTAGGGCATATCACTAACAGAGACCTCACCCGTGAAATCCCCTCGTTAACTTGTTTTAAGTGGAGATACTCTTGTCAAAATGATCAAAGGCGTGCTTGCCTGGAATCTAGTAGTAGCTCTCAGGTTTAGAAGTGCTCAGGTGAAGTCCTTTCTCTAGGCTTGGATAGTCACCTGCATTTAAGACGTAGGTTGCGATTTAATTTACAGAAATATAAAAATATGCTACGTCGATGTGTCTCGATGGTAAACCTTCTGTTGATTCAAAATTGATCATTGTGTTTATATTTAAATTCTAGTATTGTGAACTTGATGTTTGCTGTCATGTTTTCGATTGTGAAAATATGTTGTTTTATCAATGCAATATGTTGATAACTATTAGTCATCAGCCACATGTCACTTACCAGCATATGTGTATACCTATATATATAAGTTTGTATTTCACTCTCTCTCTCTCCAAGTCGACCCAACAAGCCTCGAACCGTCAGACCCCTTCCCTTTATCTCTCCCATTTTTCTCTCTACGCTCAGCTCTCCCCTCTCCCTCACTCACTCCACCGACTCCTCACTTACTCCACCGCCATGCGCCGTCACCCTCTTCTCCGGCTCTCAGCCAACGACTGTCAGCCTCTTGGTGGAATGCTGCTCTCATCCCGTGTGCTCCCTGCTCTCTCCCTCTCGCACCTCTACCACGCCACACCCCGGGTCCCTCCCTGTCACTATTGTCTTTGGCCCCAGTCCAGATCAACTGCCACCAGCCTCTAGGCCACCTCATTAACTCTCCACTAGCTAGATCCACACCATGCAGCTGCTTCTGACTCCGATCACTAGGATTCAACCCTCCTCACTCTCTTTCCTTCCCTCTCTCTTCCTTCCCGATTTACTTTTAATCCCCTCTTAAGCTTCTGATTTGTGGATTTTTGTCTTGCTTTGTTGTGATTCATGCGGTGAATTTGAGTGCTCAAGGTCTGGTGTGCTATAACGGGGCTCGGGATCTCCTCATGCACTGGGGAGTATGAGGAGGTTGTCGGTTTACATGGGTGGTCGACAATAGGTACACTTGATGCCATAGTTATCTCTCCCTCTAGTATATTCTACTCCTTCTAGTCCTTTTCTCACATACTCTATCCTAGTTGGTTCAATGGTGTGAATGTGCATGTGGTCCTACTCTGTGATGCCAACAGTGGTGGGCATAAACATGGGATACCTTGGTTGATCTTGTCAGGCTCGATTTGGTTAGGGTTTATGTTATCTTGCTCCTCTTGCGTATTTTGGTTCTGCTTCAGTGTGGTCTTCTCATCCTGGCTCAGCTTACCCCCTTCAGTGCCGCCTACCTCTTCTGGTTTGGTCAGCTTCTTCTGGTTTATCGTTGTGGCTCACTTCATCTTCCCTTGTCCTTGCTTCAATGGATTGGATTTGGGGGAACTGTGGATGGATTTGGTAGTGTGTTTCTTATTTCGGTTGCATTGTAGTTCAGGGTGGATAATGAACTCTCTCGCTCGCTCTCTTAGTTCCTTCTGGCCCTTATCCCTTCTTGTGCATTATATGCGATGGGCTGGGAAGACTTACAACTATCGGTGGACTGCTATGTATCCCAGTAAATTATGTTTACTAGGATTGATTTGGGGTGACAAATGTGCTCAAAATTGACTCGAGTTTCTTTTTATGCCGAATGATAAAACCCTACAGCTCTCGAGAGGTGTTGACTAGCCCCAGACGGTCTAGTATCTCAATGAGCGAATTGCCCATTACTATTCTTCTAAAAAGGGTTGTCATGGCAATGTTAGCTTTACTAATTTGGTTAAGTTGGTTCTTCTCTATTTTTGATTATTGATTCTCCTTGCAGATGCTTAGTTTAGCTACTACTAGTCATGCTAATGCTACTAGTTTCTAAGAAATTTGCCAATTGCAATTGTATTAGGCTGTATATATTCATATGTATGGATACTTACATATAGTCTTTTGTATAAACTTGTGTATGGAGTCGTAGAGCTTGTGAGTTGTATTGTATTATTCCACTGGGATGACACTTACGAGTGTATTTTACTTATTTACGATTCTTATGTCATAATCTGGTCTTGTAATTTATTTATTAGTTATTTAATTAATTTCATTTAGCTTGATAATTCATTGCTTAAGATTATTTACGAATGCGGGGCATTTCATCCTCCCCTTCTTAGAAAAGATTTCATCCATGAAATCAAGACTTAGTTAAATAGGTTTGGGTAATGCTCTCGTAGGTCTTCCTTTTTCCCATGCCGCCTCTCGAGCTGAATGGTTCTTCCATTGCACCTTACAGAAACAGATTGTTTGATTCCTTAATTTGCGATCTTCGGTCTAATATTCTTAGTGAACATTCTTCATATGTCAAATCAACTTGTAATGGAATATCCAAGTCAGTTATCTGTGTTGAGGGTTTGTTGAGACACTTCTGAGTTGGGAGACGTGAAATACATTATGGATTCGAGATAGTTGTTTAGGTATCTGCAATTGATAAGCAGAGGTACCCTTCAGTTCTAAGATCTTAAATGGTCCCACATATCTAGGAGCTAGCTTCCCTTTTGTTCCAAACTAATGAACTCCTCACATTGGTGACACTTTCAGGTCCACAGAATCACCAGGTGTGAATGTAAGGTCTCTTCTATGTCGGTCAACATAACTTTTTCTGTCAACTTTGGGCGATCCAAAGCCGCTCCTTAATCACTTGGATTTTCTCGTCTTATATGATTTTAGGACCTAATAGGGGTTTTCTCCAACTTCATACTAACATATAGGTGATTGACATTTTCTACCATACAATGCCTGATAACTATTGTTGTAGGCGAATGCTGCTAAACATAGATGTTCATCCCATGATTCCCCAAAATTCAAGACACAAGCCCTTAACATATCTTCAAGAATTTGATTTATCCATTCAATGTGGCTGTTAGTTTGTGGATGATAGGCGGCGCTGAAATTTAGTTTAGTTCTGAGAGTATTCTGGAGACTCTTCTAGAAACTAGAAGTGAATACTGACCCTTTGTCTGAGGTAATTATTTTGGGTACCCCATGGAGGGTTACTACCCTTTCTAAGTGTAATTCTGCTAACTTGTCAAGAGACTTTTTCTGACTCATGGCAATAAAATGAGTTAACTTGGTAAACCTATCCACAACTACCCATGTGGAATCCTTCTTCCTTAGGGTCATAGGTAGGCCAGTAATAAAATCCATACATACGTCTTTCCTGAGGAGAAAGCAAAGCTTTTCACTCTAAAAGCTAAGAGAAGCTGTGATAATTAGAGACCAATCACCAACAAGTAAAGCTTTAAGAAAAAAATGAGCCAAAAGAGGGAAAACTTCCTCAAGTGGTATGATCGCAGAGCATTGGCCGATATGACCAGGGAGTGGTCCACCTGCAGGTCACGGAGCGATCTGACCAACCGTATGCAGTCTAACCGTAGGTCTCATAGCAGTTTGATAGTAGGTCATCAGGTGGTTCGACTGGCCTAGTGCGGTCTGACCAGTCCAAGGGCGGTATGAACAGCCCCTCTAGACAGAACTAAAATTCAGCATGATTTCAAATGAAAAATGATGCAACTTTTGATTCATAGCTCCAAATGAACATGGTATTCACCTTCGCTAGGATATTAGGAATCTATTCAATCATGGATCGTGAAGATCAACATTAAAGTTCCTACCTTTATTAAAACAAAGAAGATTGCATGAAAATTGGGCAAAAGAGTAAAACCTTGATCTACTCATGCTCGTGAGCTCTTGATGATCTAAATGACTTTTGATGAGTTCTCACATGTCATAACAAGTTAGATCATTGCACGAACTCAAGCTAAAATACCCACAAGACCAAAACACCAAAAGCACCCCTTCTTGAGGAAAAACCGAGCAATCACAAGAACTTGTAAATACAAGTACCTAGATAGATGAGATTTGATCTTCAAGAGATATATTCATCACTTAGATATCCTTGGCACATAGCAAGATCAAGAGGGGAAGAGGAAACACCAAAAACCAAGCCAAATCAAGATTTTATCACTTGAACACAAGAGAGAAGGACTTTGACGAATTTGGTAAGTATATTGATACTTGGAGATGAATATTTACAACCACTCCCTACCATACACAAAGCCTAAGAATAACCAAAAAAAACTCAGCCACAAAAGTCTCTCACATCTCCCACAAGGTTCTCTCTAAGAATCCTTACTATCCTCTACTTGGCATGGATAGCTTAGACCCAAGTCACCCCTCTCCACCCTTTTATAGTGGAGGCATACAAGAAATCCTAACTAGCCACTCTAATTTGGTTTCATCCACTTACATCAGCTAACTCGCTAACTCAACATCATTCCGAGTTTTACATTTACTATGACCTAAACCACTTAGGGCGCTACCGCGATTTTGCACACTGCCACTTTTTTTGGACAATTTACCAAAATGTCCCTCTACCGTCTTCTACGAAGCTTCATGCTTCCTTCGCCATGAAGTATCGCCTATACTTTGCCATCTTCCATGTGGCCCTATTAATTTCCCGCAAAGCCTCTCACATGTCTGGATCTCACCGAAGCATCCTCACTTGCAAACAAACCCTAAGTCACTTCGCACACCACATGGTTGACTTTCATATGATTGCACCCAGCTTCCTTGACAGCGTAAGACCTCGGCTTCTTCCTGTATCTAGTCTAGATATGAACTCCTGTAATAACCCAAAAGTCCTTGTTCTTCAACATGTGTAAAATTTAAAAAGTTTTTGTTTGCATCTTATTTGCAATTGGATTTTTTGTATTTTAATTGTTTTGATTGTGGTCCCAAATAAATAAAAAACTCACGGAAACAAAATCTAGAATAAAAGATGCAAATGAAATTAAATTAAATTATGTGATAAATCTAAAAAGATGATCTAGAAATAAGGCAGGGAGGATTTACAGTAAAAAGCAAATCCTATTAGACAAAAGGTTAGGTGAAGGGTGGGATTTAAATCAGTAAAGGAAAATTTAGAAATTTTTGTACAGATAATCTTTTTTTATTCGAAAATACATAAATATACCCGCGGGAAAAATGTTTACAAACATAGGCTCCAGTCGCCCCCCCCCCCCCCACTGGGCAACTCAAGCTAATCGCCCAACCAGACACCGACAGAATTTCTGTCGCTGTACTCTCGGGCGACTGCAATCAGTCGCTTTCCTATTGAGCGACTTTCAGGCAGCCACCCAATGGATAGGCGACTTGCAATACAGTCGCCCAATAGGGGAGCAACTGTACTCAGTCCCCGTAATTTTTTAGAGTTTTGTCAATTTTGTAGTTTTAAACTGGGAAAAAATCTGGTGTAGTTGTAATAAAAGTTTATGTTCACTGTATGTTGTAGGTGCATAAAAAATTTTGGGAAATTTTTTTAAGAACGATTGACCGTAGAACGATCGATACATACAGTGATAAGTGATATTTTGATGTTACTGAGAATTAGTGTACGGAGAGAACTGGTATGTTAATATTGTTAAATGACTTGCTATCTGAATCATTGAATGCGAACAGACGAGATAATAAGCTTATGTCAATAGAAATAAACTTCATAATAAAGTTGGGAGTAACATGCCGCGTACATTTTTATTATATGCATAACATATAGCATGATATGCGACTAACCCACCCAACTGCTCGTACGACCTACTCTGTGGACCGGGGCCACTTTCCTTTCCTTGCCCGCTCGGCGTTGAACTCCTCCTCGACCTCTTTTGCCTTAGCCGTCATTTCCCTCTTTCTCTCGCGCTCCCTCTCATGAGCCTCCCGCTCCCTACGCGTGCACGCTTCAAGATGAACTTGCATCTCGCGTTGTATACATAGGGTTTGCTCATTCTTGCGGCGCTCCTCCTCTAGCAACTCCTTTTCCTGTGTGACATTCCACTCCTCGAAGTCGAGGGTCCATTGGTCCGCAGGGTGGATCTCAAGATCGATCCATTTGCGGTAGCCACATAGGTGCTCCGGAGACTGTAAATACAGGGGAGAGATTGTTAGTGCGTGCTGTGAAGGAGAAAAGGTAAGGGAAAATGGTGCATGTGATCGTTACCGGCTGCCGATAGGTTGCGGTGTCAAAACGACGGTTGGGGTAGTCACTGAAGTAGTTTGTGCAACCCCAGTAACGCATACTTAGGCTGATGCGGTGCTTAAACTTGAAGAATTTGCACGTGTCCCCGCACCAACAAAGAGGGGTGTCTCCCCCCTCAGGTGGGAGTTGCGGCGAACACTCGGTGGGGACGTTCGGGATGTGGTTGTTGCTATGCAGCCGCTCATTGCGGGGAGCTGACCTCGTAGCACGCTAGGCTTGTTCTACCCGGGCCGCTATAGCCCTTATTTTCTCATCGCGAGCGGCAGCTGACCATGCAAGGTCATGGGTCTCCTCCCATTCCTTCACCATCTTGTCCCATTGCTTCTTCTGGTTTTTGTCCATCCCAGTGGGGTGAAGGAAGCGCGGTGTAGTGTGGGGTTTGGAAGTGCAGTGTGGCTTACGAAATGGAATGCACACCAATTTATAGGGTCCATTTTCTCTCTACTCCAACGTGTAAAGCTGGTCTGCGTGGTCGTAGCACTGAGTAAAGCTGGGCGTTCTGCCATATCACTGCAAGAAGGCTGCGTCGTCATACCATGTGACTGAGCAAAGCTACCCGTGTTGCCATCTCTCTAAGCAAAGCTGCCCCGTATTGTCATGTCACTACGGAAAGCTGGCATCTTTTGGCATCTCACTGAGCAAAGCTGCCCTGTTTTGTCATGTCACTAAGCAAAGCTGGCCTCTTTTGCCATCTCACTGAGTAAAACTGCGTCGTTTTGTCATCTCACTGAGCAAAGCTGCCTTGTTTTGTCATGTCACTGAGAAAAACTGCCCTCTTTTATCATCTCACTGAGCAAAGCTGCCCTGTGTTGTCATGTCACTGCGCAAAGCTGGCCTCTTTTGTCATCTCACTGCGCAAAGCTGACCTCTTTGGTCATCTCACTAAGCAAAGCTGCCCTGTTTTGTCATGTCACTGAGCAAAGCTGCCCTCTTTTGTCATCTCACTGAGCAAAGCTGCCCTGTGTTGTCATGTCACTGTGCAAAGCTGGCCTCTTTTGTCATCTCACTTACTCCATTGCAGTACGTTCTCTCGTTCTATATAAAGAGCATAGGTGCGGTCCCATGAATCGAACCCTCTAAATCGACCGAAGGAGTACCTTCTCCGTCGTGCTAGTATATACTATGGCGGACGCTGAGGGGCCAGTCGGAGCGGGGTCACCCAAAGAAGACCTTCCCTTGCAAAGGAAGGAGGACTTCGGCCCTAACTGCCGCTTGATACCCAGGAGGCGTGCTCAACCAGTTTGACCAAAATGCAGACACAATGAGTATGCGGTCGTCTAGGTTATCGAAGGGCATTTCGATGGCAGGCGACGTTTCTTTCGATGCCCACACTCCGGGGTACAAATTGCTAATAGTACATTTTTTTGTTACTGCTTACATAGTGTCACATCCCAAAAATTTGCTTTCTTGAAAAATTTAAATTCAAATTAATTATTTTAAAGTAATTGAAGTTTATATGGCTCTTATTGGATTTTCTGGAATTTCTGGAATTTAAAACCTATTTTTAAAAGTTAAAAAGTAAATTAAAAATATAAAATTAAATGCCAACAGTAGTTGGAAATAATTTTATTTAGTCCAAAATGTGTCCAGGAGCTTCTGTGAATTTTTCTGGAATTTTTGGAGGTATTCTCATATTTTTCTGAGGCCTAAATAATTTCCTAGCCTTTTCGAAAATCAAAATCAAATTCGGAAAATAAAACCTCCCTTTTCCTCCGGCCGACGCGTGGACGGACCAGATCGCCACGTCGCCGCTCGGCCGATCCAGCCGCTCTCCTCCTCTCTCCTCGCCAAGTGGGCGGGCCGTCGGCGACCCCGCTTTCCTCCTCGCTCGCGCGACGCGTGGACGGCTCGGATGAGCCGCGTCTTCGCGCCCGCCTCAATCCACCGCTCCCTCCCACTTAAGCCATCCCGCCGTCCGATCTTCTCTCCAAGCCACGTTGCCGCCATCCGCACAACGCGCTTCGCTCTCGCCGATCGCGGGCCCCGCAGTCGATTCGTGGCTCTCGCGCGGCGCCGGACTCTTTCCCCTTTCTCTCTCCGAAGAATCCGCGATCAAATCCTACCGCACTCGGCCTCTTTCTTGAATTGGACGCGGATTCGAACTCCCGGGAGATAAGCGCCTTATCCCCTAAAACCCGAGCTCGCGTTGCCTCCGACGGCTTATCCCAAATTTGAATCAACCCGGCCGCCGACTTCGGCGAGGAATTCCGCCGCCTCACCTCTCCCAAGCTCTATAAATAGCCCTCGGCCTTCGCCTCTCCCGCACCACCTCTCGGCACCTCCGCCCATCTCTCGAGCCCCGAGCCGCCGCGCCGCGATTTCCGTCGCGCGCGCTGTAAAGAGCTCCGGCGAGCAATCGCCGCCGCCTCGGTGAATCGCAGAGCTCACCGCCGCCGCCCGAAGCTTCCTCGCGTCCGTGCGGTCCTCCCGACACCTCGGCCACCTCTTTCCGCCGCCGAGCGCCGCCGCACCGAGCACCCAGCCGTCTCGCCGCTCCCTCGCCGCCGGCCGTCTCGCTCATCCTCGACCTCGCCAACCCTCCGGTAAAGCCCTTCGCGCGAGATTGCAATCCACGCACCGCCCGAGCACCCCGCCCTCCTCGCCGCCGCGCCGCCGCCCGACCATCGCCGCCGGGCCACCCAAGGTATCCTCAAAGGGATTTGCTGCCCTCTGGGTAGGCAAAGCCTCCCCTCCCCGGTTAATGAGCGCGCTCAACTCCCGGCGCGTTCGAGCCTCGGCTCCCGCTACCGGGTTGAGTTTTTCGGTTAATTCGCGATCGACAAGTGGGTCCCACCGCCGCCGACCGCCGTCTGTGCGGGCCACCGCTCGTCCAGGTCCCACTCGCTGCGTCAAGATCTCGACAAGTGGGTCCAGTCCGATGGGTCCCACCTGCCGATGACCAAGGCAGATGAGGTCATCGCAGAGGGTCCCACATGTCGCTGACCGCAGAGGGTCTCTGCTCATGGGTCCCACCTGTCGTGCTCTCGGAATTAAAATAAAAGATTAAAATTGAATATTCGATGGCCCCACCTGTCGAAATTTCTTAATTTCTGGATTTATTCAAATTGAAAACTTCAAACAATCATAACTTTCTCATTTCAACTCCAAATTCGGCCATTCAAATTTCTAAATTCAGCTAAAATCATGATCTATCCAAATATGGCCTCTGTTGAATTTTTGGATTTTATTTGAATTTCGTGTGTATTTATTTGCTTTGTTTGCTTCGTCTTTTATCGCGTAGATTCCAACGTTGTCGACGATCCTCTTCACACAGAAGAAGAAGACCCGAAACCCCTGCAAGAAGGCAAGTCTCCTTTGATCATCTTGAACCTATGCTTTCGAAATGTTTTAAATATTTTAAATTATGTGCATTGCTATTTACATAAAACCACTAGTTCAAATCTTTAGATATTAGTTATTCCAACTTTGTTATGCCCTCATTTGACATTGATTGCCATGTACCTTTGTCACCCTAGAACTTGCTTTGTCTCAATAATGAGATTATTATTATGACTTGTGAATAGTAGATGGGTAGTTTAATGCTTAGTCATGCTATCTAATATCTTTGGAGAATCTTGAAAATGGGAAATTATGATTTATTGTTCAGCCCTTGTGTTTGTAAGTGAAGTGGCAATTGGAGTTGTCACTGTGATTTAAAAATAAAATAAAAATGTGAAAGTTGGTTTAGATTAGGGTGGATGGCTGTTTGGGTTGGTGCAGTAAGCACGAGAACTTGTTAAGTGTATGTTCCACCCTAGTCAATTAAGGACCGACGCTTGTGTTTGTCCAAATCGAGCATTAACCGTACAACCACAAGTCTATATGGTACGACCTAGCCGACTAACTTATGATAGTCTAGTTTAGGTGCCACCATTGGAAAGTGGGTGCGAGGATGGACCGTTATTCACAGTGAGGGACAGTGGATTTATTGTACTCATATGGCGCAAGAGGGGCTTCGGTTCGGCGGTTAGCCTACTGCGGTGAAACCTCGTGGTGGTATCTAGCTAGATTAGAGTAAGGTAAAGGCTTTGTGATATTTTATCCGGGTCTCATGCCAAAGGAAGCATGTTGACTTTTAGGATGATTTATCTCTTGTGGGTAAAGTTGTACAACCTCTGCAGAGTGTAAAACTATTCGAATAGCCGTGCCCACGGTCAAGGGCGGCAAGGAATGCATTCACATGGTAGATTTCTGGTTTTGGTTTTAAAATGAAAGTTTTTGTATTCCGAGAGTGGAAGGGAACCCTTGAAGGGAATCTGGCGGATGGAGCGAGAGGGTGGATGGAACCCAAGTATTGAACTTGGTCGATAGATGAATTAACTAGTGTTGGTTGATGGAACCTCACTAGAGAATTAATGATAGTTCTGTTAAAACAATTACTTTGCCAAATTGATGCCTTCAAAATAATTAGTAGTAATTGAAAGTAAAATATTGCTTTGTGCAAAAGAGCCATATAGCCTTCCGTTGTCAAGCCTTGCATCTATGCATTTTTCCCAAGACTCATGAGTACTTTATGTACTCACATGCTACACTCAAAAATAAATCTCAGAGGAAGTTGAAGCTCAAGAAGGGGACTACGACTATCGCTTCGCTTGTGGTCGTGATGGTTTCTTCCGGAGGAATAGGTCGCGTTTCCCACCAATTGCCGTGGCGTATTGATGGGTCGTCGTCAAGTTTATTTTGCTTCCGCTTAATTCTCATGTGCGAGGTTGAAACCTCAGATGTAATAAGGAGACCTTTCGGTCCGTACTCTTATTTATTGTAATAAATCGTTGATGGTGATGTTTTCCATTCTGTTTAACTGTGTACACTAGCTTTGATCTGGGACTAGTGCAGTAATACACAGAGGGTCCGGGTTTGGAAATCCGGGGCCCGACACATAGCCTCTTTCTTAACAGACTTGTTCCGCAGATGGCAAAATGCGACTTCACCCGATGGATCGACCCTCCTCATGAACTGTATATTGTTAACTACGTTGATACATTGTGGGATCAAATATTTGAATTGGAGGAGTGACTCGACACTCTCAATGAGGAGAACAACGACCTCCGCCAACAGATGCAATGCGAGAGGGGCAACGAGGAGGTTGTCAACATAGGAAGCTCGTACGATCCGACATGTTGCTGTGCAAACCCTAGTTGCATATGTGCGTGCCACTACCACGATGGCCAGCCCCGTCCGAGGCATCCACCTCAGCAATTCTCCATGTGGGTGCCACGAGGCTCGTTTGGCATATAGGCAACGAGGTGTATGGTTGTACCGTAGTATGTACGAGTGACGATCGAAATAATGTGCAATGTTGTTAAGCATGTCATGGATTGGTTGTTATCTTCGTGTGGTTGTTATCAAGAGCCACAAAAGTATCGCAAATACATCTAGTAAATAAGTAAACAAAGCAATACTAAGCTACCAGCACAACACCAACTACATTACAAAAAAGGGATGTAACGTGTAAGTTTTACAAATGGTACATGAAATTTAGCTGTAGTCTCCAACAACTACTGATCAGGACATGCATTGCATCGTCTAGCTGTGTGACCCTCCTGACCGCATCGCCCACAACGTGCACCCAGTGTTCCAGCTTGTGATTCATCCATGTCATTTCTAATACGTCGGCTCAGTCGCCGACCCTTTCCACCCTTCAGCATGTTAACATCGGAACCCAGGTCCTCGATGCAATGTCCAAAGTAGCGAAGTTTCCCACCACCCTGAACCCCCAGAGCTCCCCACACCAAGTCTGCAGTATCCTCTCCTTAAAGAAGTACTCGGACATGAAGTTCAAAGGATCCATGCCCACGGTCCCGCATGCAGCGAGGACATGAGAGCATGACTTGTGTAACAACTTAAGCTTGTTGAACAACTTACGCTTGTTGCACGTGCAGCTAGGTTCGTTTGCATAATCTCCAAAGCATATCTCGTGAGTAACAAGTGAACGAGCCGTCCCAAATCCGGCTCTATCACAAAGTATCACCTCAAAACGATGCTCCCTATTGCCCATGACTTGCACTATGTGCAATTGACCCTTCTGTGCCTTCGTCTCCATGTACGCTGTAATTTTTTACGAATACAGGGCTCCGGGATTGGCCGCATGAAGTGCGGCACTCGCATGCCTCTCCCTGAAGTAACGGATTGTGCTATGAAAAACACCTTCCACGATGGCGATAAGGGGCTGAGAACGGAGACCCCTGAGAACCCAATTGTAGACCTCAGCAAGTTTAGTTGTCATTATTCCATACCTTGCACCATCCGCGTCGTGCAACAGCGACCACTTCTCCAATGGTTCCCCCTCGATCCACTGCGAGAAGCACTTGATGTTTCGTGAACTCCTCCTTCTTGGACCACTTGGGTTAGGCTCGTCGATTGCTAGCAAGCATTGCGGTTGTGCCGCCCCAGGAGTGACTAGCCCCTTGCTCCTCTCTTTGACGTTCTTCCTAGTGTGCTCATCCAACAACCTCCACAAAGCATCAAATTTCCTCTGCTGGTTCTGCCTAGCCAGCCTCTTGAATAGCTTCATCAAATATTGTTTCGGGAATTGCTTGAAAAAGTTTGCCCCTAAGTGACGACTGCACCACCGGTTCCTCATGTTCGGCCAAGGAAAGAGCTCCTCGGGGTCTTCCTAAAGTTTTCTTATAGCCTTTATAATATCGACGTGGCGATCATGGATTACGCACACACTAGGACGAGTGCCTACAACTCCAGCCCTCACATGTCTGAGAAACCACAGCCAGCTCTCATAATTCTCACTCTCCACAAATGCAATGGCCAGCAGCAATATTTGATTGTTACCGTCAATGCCTATGGCCGTCAGGATCTGCCCCTTGTATTTGCCTGTCAAGAAGGTCCCGTCAACTGAGATCACTGGCAACATGTGCCTGAATGCTTTGATGCTAGCACCAAATGCCAACAATGCTCTCTGCAATACCGCATATCTTGGTGGACTTATGGACGGCTTGTCGTGCACGGCGATGTACGTGCCGGGTTCCTTTCCTGCAAAACGTTAAGCATACGAGGAAGGTTGTCGTACGCCGCCTCGAAAGTGCCAAAACGTTTTTCCAATGTCTTTTGCTTGGCACGCCACGCCTTCGCGTAGCTGATCTTATACTTGAATTTATTCTCGATAGCTACTCCAATATGCGTGGCCGCCATGTCTTTCTTCTCCACTATCTCCCCATACATCAAATTGGCTATAATTCCGGACGTTAGGTTATAATGCCTCGCCAAGACAGTGTTTAGAATGCAGGAGTGCGGCTCAACCTTGGACACAATCCAGTAAGTCTCATACTTCGGTCTACGTGCGTGCACCCTCCAAGAACAACCAGGCTGCTCGCACTTCACAGTGTACTGCTCCTGGCTTGATTTGACGACGCGAAATGTCCGCTGCATTGAAAGGGCCCAAAACTTGATGGCATCCTGCAGCGCTTCCTTGTCAGCAAATATAGCATGCAACCAAACCTCTGTCTCATGATACTCCCATGATGATTCATGCTCATCATGTGCGGAAACACCCTCCGCATTAAACCGATTCCATTCCTGGGGGATAGGAACTTCATCCTCATCGGAACTGTCCTCGCCGTCGTCCTCTATAGCTTTCTCTTCATCCCATGCCCTCTGGTCATCAAAGTCCATCTGCTGCACGTGTACTCATTATACTCTCCTTCATCGGTTTGCCCAGTTGTCTCTCTATGGCTTGACGGCTGTAACTCTCCTCCATGTACCGCATCGGCTTCATGACGAGCAACTTCAACATCTTTGCCAACATGCGGCCTGCTCGAGCTGCTAGCACCTCCTAGAGCAAGGGCGGACGCACGAGCTTGCGCAGCTGCTTGTAGTGAGCACAGTTGCACAAGCAGCACACACTCGTATCCACGGCGCCGGCACCCTTGCACAAAGCCCTTCCACGAAGCAGAGCGCACCAATGTCTTCAACTCCCATCTGATGTCCGTGGAAGACCGGCTCCAAAGCCCTTGCACGACGACGCTGCACACCTCGGGGTCCAACGAAAAACTCCGGGTCAGCCAATGCTGCATATCTGCCATTCGAGCATTCTAGTCATCCGGAAGTACGAAAGTGACTTGCGGAAAATCGCTCAAATTCACACCATTCGGACCTTCACGAATGGTTCCAGCTCTGTAATACATTCTCAATGTAGTGGCCATTGATGATGTCGGCCTGCATATATGTTTCAATTTTGCGACATGTCAAATAATATCGCACAATACTAAACTTCCTATACTAAAAATTGTGCTAAAATTTCTATACTACAACATGTTCTATACTACAAAATGTATACTAAAACTTGTTACACTAATATTTCCATACTAAAATTGTACTAAATTTTGTACATCTAAAATTTTTACTAACACCAACATTTCATATAAATAATAGTGCACATACAACATAATCAAAAAAATACCTGGATCCAAATGGATGGAATAGCTTCCACTCCTTCCTCCCTCACCTCCTCCTCCTACCCTGTCCTCCTCTCCTTCTCCTCTTCTCCCCCTCCTTTTCTTCCCCTTCTTCCTCTCCTCTTCTTTTCTCTTCATCGCTCGTTTCTTCTCTGTGCGCAGAATGAGTGGAAAAAGTGGTAGGTAGTGGGCGGCGGGCGGCTGTGCTGTGCTGTCTTAAAACCCCCCTGTCGCCCAACCGTACAGCGACTGCAATTCAGTCGCCCAATGGTCAGGCGACACTAATGATTCGCCCAACGGTTCCCATATTTACCAAATGTCGCCTCCCGGTTGGGCGAAAGGCTGCAATCACCCCCCATTGGGCGACTGAAGCCTATTTTTGTAAAAAAAATTCCTGCGGGTATATTTCTGTATTTTTGAATAAAAAAGATTATCCGTACAAAAAAAATCAAAAATTTAAGAGTAATTCTTGAGAATCATATATGTGAGAAATCAATAATGTAATGAGTTAAAACATGAGCTCAAAATTCCAAGATAAAGTAGAGGGGGAATTATAATTACAATGCAATAAATCTAAGATTGAAGTATTTGTAAATACAATTCAAATAAAAACTTGAATGAAGGTTCAATTTAAACCTTAAAACCTCAAGAGGAAGTTATCATTTAAAAACCCAAAATTTGGAAAATAGGAAATTCTATGGAATATAATGAAGTAACTTCAAGAGAGAACTAAACCCTAATTTAAATTGGCCATGACATAGTTTGACAACTCAAATTTTAGAAATCCAATTCCAATTTAGAAAATTCAAAAGAAATCTAAAGAAAACAGAGAAACAAAGTGGGTTGGACCCTATTTAATCCCCTGGGCCCTGGCCTAATTTCCTAGCCCACCAGGCCGAGGCCCAACCTAGAACAGCCTGAGCCGACCCAGCCACACCCAGCACACGTCGCGCCTGCTGAGCACCCCCAATTGGCCGCTGTGCTCCCTCCAGTGCTCAAATGTCCCTCCCACGTCACACCTCCATCTTAACTCTTGCGCCTATCCTCCCTTCTCCCCCTAGCCCTTTACTCTCCTCTCCTCTCAGCTGTAGAGCTCGAGCCATGCCACGTGTCGTGCCATGGCGCACGTCGCCCGCCTCACATACCATGCCATCCAATGCCATATTGGAGTGCCACAACCCCCTACGCCATGTTGTGCGATCCTAGCATCATCACACACGCCCAAGTCACATCGCACATCGCCATCACCTTCAGCCCTTGCATCCATCCATGCCACCGCCATAGCCCCCATGCCACCCAGTCGACTTGGCCCTTATAAGTACCGGCGCACGCTCCCGATGGCTTCACCACATCCCCCTCTCCCTTCCCGTAGCTTACCGGTGGCTCCATCTTCCTCAACTCCGACGGTCCAGGAAACGGCCAACCCGAGCAACCTCTAGCCAATTTCCACTGCATCGGAGCATCACCGTAGCACCGCCATTCCATCCTCACCGTCGGCTCCAGCTGCCATCGCCCGAGGAGCCTTGGAGCCATGCACCTCCATCGCTCGCCGCTAGCCCACGATGCCACACCGCCTTTGCCGTCCTCGAGCGAGCTAGCCCCTCAGGTAGTCTCATGACCACACATGGATACTCCCTGTACAAACAATTGGCTAGAAATACCGTGTAGCGCTGTAGCACCACATGTCCTGTTCCGCCGCCGCCTGAGCATGTCGTCGACTACCGCGCTAGCCATTTCAGGCCGCGAAACTTGGCACGAAGGTGCGTGCGATGGTGGTGATTCTATTTTGGCCATGCTCACGTGCTGCCATGCCCTCCCTCGCCGGCGATGAGCACCGCACTCATCACAGGAGGAAGAAACACTGTTCACACGCGGTTAGTTTAAATTGAAGATTAGTTAAAGTTAATGACATCTATTTAATTAAGCTAACCCATCGCTGACATGTGGGCCACAGTCATTAGTAAAAGTAAATGAATCATTGACATGTATCCCGGCCATTTAAAAATACTTTTTAAACCGGTTAAATGAGTGTGAGTCACTAACAAGTGGGCCCTTTTTACTGTGTACATAGTAAAAAAAAGTCCCACCTGTCAGTCATAGTGGCGATTTCCAATTAAAGGAAAAAAATTCAAAATAGGTAGGCTCCACCTGTCATACACAGTAGCATTTTCAATAAGAAAACAAAATAGGTAGGCCCCACCTGCTTTTGGCTTTTATACTTTGCTACCATAACTAGCTTTCAAACGGTGCATCTTTTCAAGGCTATGTCTACAGATCGATTGTAGTAGCAACTGTATTGAGTTTAGCTATACCGGCCAAAATCGCATACAATTGTTTTTCTCTTCATATTATCTCTTACTAACAGTCAAAATTTAAAAACTATAAACCAAAAAGTCATAGCTCAAAAGAACCCACCCATCGTGTAGGGCCTGCAGCTGCATATATACAGCAATTCATACCTGCAGAGCTATAAAGTAGTCCTCTTTGCTGTGGTGTGGATAATATATAGCGATAGATTGTGATGAACCGAACAGTATTTATCAAAATAGAGAAAATTAGTTAGCTGTAGTCTGGCCCGACATGATCTTAGGGACATAACAATAACCAATCAAGAAGCTTATCTGAAACATTTTTTTAGTAATAAATTTTGGTAGTCTTTTCTTAATTTTGCCATTCTGGATTGTTTCAAATGAAATAACAGCTAGTGGCATTTGTTTATGCAGATCATGTCAATGCCAAGAGCGGTCAGTTGCAACTTGCAATTTGCAAATGGCAAGTGCCCGGAAGAACGAGCCTCCAGATAATTTCTTAAGAGAGAAATTCAGCAGCGGCAGTTCAGTCGCTGTTAAGTTGGTGAGCACCGACATTTGGTAGATGACCTTGCAGCAGAGCAGAGCAGAGCAGAGCAGAGCTCGACACTTGAAAGTCACGCGGGTGAGGGACTACCGCAAGTCATGACCGTCCGTCGAATTAAAAAGAGTTGGTTGGAACTGTAACTACGCACGCCATTGCATTCATTGATCATGCATTGCACGGTATACTCTCTACACATCGGCTCGGATTTTTCTAGGCTTATCGATTGACTTTTTACTGTAGCTATATTTTAAATGTAATGTTTTTTTAAAAAAAGAGTCTATAAGTTGATTGTAGTAGATATTATCTTAACTTTATCTATGTCGGCTAAAATCGTATGCGAGTATCTCTCCGTACTCCCTCTCGCGAATAACCAGAATTCAAAATTTTAAACGAAAAGCTACGAGCTACAGCCCAAAAAAAACTCACCCAGCTACATGCTACTGATATTACTCCAAATCTCTATATGGAGTACTGTATATCGACGTTCCAAATTGGAAATATTCAAGCTTGAAGATACAAGCTAGAGTGACTTTCTAATTAGCGGTCTCCAAGTAAGACAAGGCTGCTGCTGCTTGGTTGCCTCGGACATTCGAAACCAAATTAATTCAGGTGGAAATGATCGATGGCCCATTAACTTTGCCAACCTATCGATCGACCCACTCACTCAAATAGATGCAAAACTTGTTGGTGCACCAAACATAATAAATGAACATTTAACATTGCCGATTCCAGTTCTCTATTCTTGCCTGTATCCGAAGAAAGGTAAATCTACCATCATATATACTCCCTCAGTCACACGAGAGGTAGTTTGGACAGTGACAACATGCCAAAACACAATTTTTACCGATAATTTTATATTTAACATAATTATAGGATATAGTAAAATTATTATATTATAAAAGTACTTTTTGAGACAAACGTACTCATATTATTTTTGTGTGTGCAATCCAAATATCTATCAGGAAAAAGTCCATATAACACCTCATACTTTGCTCGAAAGCCCATCTATTACTCCGAACTGTGAAACTGGACATTTGACCACCCGAGCTTTGCAATCCAGTTCAAATAACCCCTAACCCAATTTTGGATGATAGTATTGCCCGTGTGGCGCGATATATAGATGGTTTTACCACGTAGAATGACACGCTAATGAGGACATCACTTCCATATATACAACCAACATTCCTCGTAATAGATCTGAACATATGTACTTACAAGGTCCAATCACAAGGGCTTGCATATGTCAATTGAACTATCAGGTAATTTCATTTATAGGAGAGAATTGTGTTCCTAATAAGAATATGCTGCTACCTAATACATATGATGTTCTTTTAATCAAGAACATGGAAGCTTATCATGAAGGAAAACATGTGTAATTCAATTCAGCTCCGTAGACAGTACCAACTTCAAACGAGCATAACTTTCACATACAGACTCCGTTTGACCTCACGGGTACTTGATTGAAAGCTTATCTCGTCCTCTTTCTAATGGATCTAACCTCACCTCTAAATTCCTTCTGAACGTGATGCAATCACCAAAACAAGTCAAAGTTGATTCTGAATCTGAGTTCAAAGGTGTTGCGCCACCTCCGCTTGGGCCCATGGGCCTTTTATCTCCTAGGGTTGCATGCCCACCCATGGGCCGCCATCTCCTAGTCTCTCTCTCTCTCATATATTAAGTCTCCCTAGTACATGGAATGCTTTGAAGAGAGTAATGAGACATAGATTTATACCTTCATATTATTCTCTTGATTTGCTCAAAAAAATTGCAAGGATTAAGACAAGGTAGTAGTCTTGTAGAGGATTATTATCAAGAATTGCAATTGGTTTACTGCGTTGTGGTTTACAAGAAACTGAAGATGCTAAGATGGCTAGATTTTTTGGAGGTTTAAATCGTGAAATCCGGGACACACTTGATTATAAAGAATACAATTCTATCACTCTCATGTTTCATCTTTTTTGTAAAGCTGAAAAAGAGGTACAGGGATGTCAACTCAGGAACAAAGAAAATTTTACAGATTCTTTTGCAGGTCGTGGGCAATCAAGAGCACTATTTACTTCCTCCAACCAACCACGTGCACCTATGAACTCTTCCAACAACCAGCATCTATCTACTACCACTACACCGTCACACACATCGGAAACGAGTAAGAACATGGTACAAGCCCCCACACAAAGTTTATCTTCGGTTGCTTCAATGGGTAGAGCACGAGAAACATAGTGTCATCGCTGCAAGGGTTATGGACATATGATGTGAGACTGCCCTAGAAAGTGAGCTCTCTTGATCAAGGATAATGGTGAATATACTTCAGCTAGTGACATTGAGGAAGAATATGCTATGCTTGCAACTGACTCCGCAGGTGATGACTATGAATTTGAGCGAGAAGAGGAACAATATGGCGCTGAAATTTCAGACAAGTATGAAAGCCTTATAGTGAAGTGTGTACTTAGTGCACAAATGGAGTGTGCCGAGCAAAATCAATGCCATAATCTATTCCAAACAAGGCTTGTTATCAAAGAGCGTTCATATCGTGTGATCATTGATGGAGAAAGTTGCAACACTTTAGCGAGTATGGACATGGTTGAGAAGCTTGCATTAACCACACAACAGCACTCTCGTCCATATTACATTCAATGGTTCAACAGTTGTGGTAAGCAGAAGGTAACACGCAGTATGAGAGTATATTTTTCTATTGGTTTTTATCCTGATTATGCTGATTGCGATGTAGTACCTATGCAAGCATATTTTTTTGTTGTTAGGTAGACCTTGGTAATACGATAGAGATACGGTGCATTATGGTAGAACTAATAAGTATACTCTCATGTTTAAAGAAAAGAAAATCACCTTGCTGCCCATGTCTCCTGAAGTTATTTTAAAGGATGAAATAGAGAGAGCTAATAGAGAAAAGGAGAGTAGCAAAAGTGAAAATCAGATTGTAGCTAAAAATACATCTCTATGTTCGGTCATAAGCGTTAGAGTTATATACTAACAAATACATGTATATTCTCCCATAAAAGTATATGTATTGTAGTATCTAGCCATCGAGCGGTGCAGAAGCTTCAACTAGTTTATCAAAATATGGATAGCCAAAGATTGTAAAGTTTGACGATATGTATTCTAAAACGTCATTCTTTTATGACTGGAGAGACTCTTTTATGACTGAAGAGAGTAACTTAGAATCTTAGTACTACTAAATTTATGTTTCGATTGTATCCTAAACTCAAAATGGGAACACAGCTTGTATACAGGCCCGGCCCTGGGGGGGTCGAGCTGGGCCGCCGCACTGGGCCCTCGACGCCAAGGGGCCCAACCTCAGATACGTAAGTAGATATAGTATTCCCAGGAAGCAGAAAAGACACGTACGTGCTGCGCGATTTGATTTGCCTTCCATCGCGTCGATTCGGCTTCCGCGTCCGCGACTTCGCGTTCCGCCCTTCCACCGCGCGGCCGCGCCGCCACGACTGCCTTCTTCCCCGCAGACCCGCTAGGCCGCTACGACCTGCGACTCTGCGTCTCTCAGACTCTCAGTCTCTGCGCAGTGCGCAGCCGCGCAGGTAGCTTTGCCTTTTGCATGCACTTACGTGAATTCATGGCTTCGTGCTGTAGCTTTTGCATCATTGCATGCACTTACGTGAATTTCGGTGTTTGTTTTAGACCGACTCGCGAGAGCGAGAAATGCGAGTCGCTATCGCCGATCGGTACCGTGTGCGTGCGCCCGCATTTAAGGTAAGAAATTGCCCCTAAGCCTCTTGATTGTGTTTGTGTATGCGGTATGTCAAGTATATATCATATATGTTTAATCAATATTTAGTTTGCTTTTGTCCCCAATATTTATTCTTTAGATTTGGGATTTAGGAATCCCTTGTGGTGCGTCAGTGCAGCACGCATGTTTAGTATGACATTGAATTTAGTATGGCATAATTTTCTGAAATTCTGAAATTGAATTTAGTATGGCATAATTTTCTTAAATTACTTACTAATTTCTAAATTTACAGTGAACTCATGTTGCCCAAAAAGCACGCATCTGGAAGTGAGAAAAGAAAAAAGAAGAGAAGGATAGAAGACTTGATACAATCACAAAGAGGAGCTATTGATAAATTTTTTAAGAGTAATGCAAGCACTTCAACAAATCCAGATGAGTGGGCAATAGTTGCTGTGGAGGAACAAACTACGCATCCAGAAGATCAAGGCCCTATAGAAGAAAATGTTGGCATCAACACGGATGATAATAATGTGAGTGATCATGAGCCCATATTTAATTCTCCTGCGACGGAATCTACTCGTGTTGATGAAGAACCGCTTTTATTGTTGATATGTATGATCCAAAGAATTGGGACAATCTTGATAACAAAGCAAGGGACATATTAGTGGAGAAGGGGCCTATTAGAGATGAAAATATTGTGTTTCCTTTGGATGCCAACTCAAGACATTTTTCATACACTCATTATTCTAGAAAAATGAGCAATGGAGAGGTACGTGATAGGAAATGGTTGGTCTATTCAAAAAGTGTTGACAAAGTGTTTTGCTTTTGTTGTAAGCTGTTCGGTTCTAGCAACCGCAAGAGTTCATTGGGGCATGATGGGTTTAGAGATTGGAGGCATGTTAGTGAGAGACTAAAAGAGCATGAAGTTAGTGTCGATCATATGACCAACATGAACTCTTGGAATGAATTGAGAGTTAGATTAAGCAAACATGAAACAATTGATAAGGAGTTCCAACATCAAATCACGAAAGAGAAAGAACGCATAAGGCAAGTTCTATTAAGAATAGTTGCCATTGTGAAGTTTCTTGGTAAACGCAGTTTAGCTTTTAGAGGATCTAGTGAGCAACTTTACAATGATGTGAATGGCAATTTCTTAGCTTGTTGTGAGATGGTTGCAGAATTTGACTTAGTAATGCAAGACCACCTTAGACGCATTCAAAACAAAGAGCTGCAATATCATTATCTTAGTCATAAAATTCAGAATGAGTTGATTTCTCTTATGGCTTCTAGCATTACAAGCTCCATCATAAAGATTGTTAAAGAGGCCAAATATTTCTGTTATCCTTGATTGTACCCGGATGTGAGTCACCAAGAACAAATGAGTTTTTTGGTTCGATGTGTTGATATGTCCGATGGGAAAATAAAAGTTGGGAGTACTTTCTTGGTTTCTTGAAGGTGGATGACACATCTGGCTCGGGGCTTTTCAATGTATTAGTTGACTCCATCAAGTCATTTGGTCTTAATGTTGATGATATTAGAGGTCAAGGTTATGACAATGGATCTAATATGAAAGGAAAACATAAGGGGGTACAAAGGCGTTTGCTTGATATAAATCCAAGAGCTTTGTATATGCCATGTGCTTGCCACAGTCTTAATCTCACTCTTTGTGATATGGCTAAATCATGCAGTAAAGCTATTTCATTCTTTGGAATTGTGCAGAGGATATATGTATTATTTTCAGGTTCTACCAAAAGATGGAATGTTTTGCTTGAACATGTTAAAGATTTGACTGTGAAATCATTGAGCAATACTCGTTGGGAGAGTCGCATCAAAAGTGTCAGAGCAATTAGATATCAAGCTCCTCAACTAAGGTCAGCTTTGTTGTGGCTAAGTGAGGATAGAGATACTGAACCAAAGGATAGGAGTGATGCAAAAAATTTATATGATGTGCTTGGCAGCTTTGAGTTCATACTTGGTATGGTTATTTGGCATGACATTTTATATTCTGTAAATATTGTTAGTAAGAAGTTGCAATCACCATCCATGTGCATTGATTCTACCTTACTGACATATAAAAGGTATGGTGATATACTTTCGTAACTATAGAAACAATGGGTTTCTTGATAGTTTGGTTGTCGCCACGAAATTGCACTTGAAATGGGAGTAGAGGCATCCTTTCCAGTAAAGCGTCGTTCTCTTAGAAAGAAACAATTTGATGAAACTGACTACAATGAAGCTATTTTGCAAGCTGAGAAGGATTTTGAAGTTAATTATTTTTTGGTTATGGTTGATATGGCAATTAGTTCATTGAAAAGCAGATTTCAAGAACTCCAGTCATTCAATGGAATATTCGGATTTCTAATGAATTCAACATCCTTGAAGTCATTGGATGGTGCTGATCTAAAAGATCAATGCACGAAATTTGCAGAAACTTTCTCTTTGGATGGTTCCTCGGATGTTGATATAAATGACCTACTTTGCCAGATAGGCCAATGTCTGCTATGGAGATTTTTGAATTTGTCAAAGAAGCGGATTGTTATCCTAATATTTCCATTGCTTATCGGATCCTATTCACTATGCCTGTGACTGTGGCCTCAGCTGAAAGAACCTTTTCAAAGCTGAAATTATTGAAGAATTATTTGAGGTCCGTAATGTCTCAAGAAAGATTAAATGGTTTGGCAACTTTATGCATCGAGAAGAAATTATTAGATGAAATTAATATTGATGCCATCATCAATGACTTCGCATCAATAAATGTTAGAAGAAATTTTTAAGGTAAGATGTATAACTTGTTTGATAAGAATGTTTTTTATGCATTACACTTATTGGAAACATCATTATATTATTAGAGTTATATTAAAGGGCCCATCTTTTTAGCTTCGCTCCAGGTCACTAAATTCACAGGATCGGGCCTGCTTGTATATATTCCTAACCCAAAGGGTTGGAAGCAAAACTCACTCGAATTTCAATCTCTTTGCATATATGTAGATACACTTGCATGTATTCCACAGCTAGCCTCAGCTAGCAGTCGCCAATCATCCAGTTCCAACAGAGTAGAAAGATTGATTAATTGTACGTACGTTAGGTACTCGATCGCAACCTGTTAAAGCTGTATGAGGCTAGCTGTGGAATATATATGAAATATCGAACCATGCATGCATGCATGCATGCACCAAGCAGGTACTTGCTCCATCGATCGATCTCCTTTAAAATAACCCTCTTGAGGTCTTCATGCGCAAATGGGAGCACAGAGGCTAGCTAGCTCTGTAAATTACAAGCACTAGTTCGTATGTAATCAATGGAACCTAACCATTGATGTACTGATGCATTGCACACCATTGCTAGCTTCTTCTATGTGTATTTTCCACGCACGTACTGCATGCTCACGAGATAGATAGGCTGAATTCTGGACAGCAAGAATAATTCGATCGCGATGTGATATTTGGCTAGCTATCTAGTATTCTAGCTAGTGTCATTCTGTCGTTTGTTTAGGTGCATGCCAGCCCGTGTGCTTGTACAACGTACTGTCAGCACGCACACCGATCATATATATATTCGAAGCTAGCAGCTAGCTTACTTCGCCGCAGCTGGGTTTAGGGGTGCAAACGGGTCGGATTTGGACGGATATTGTTGTTACCATATCCTAACCCATATTTTTTCTTCGGATTCGGTACCAATCGGATTCGGTGCCGGATCGGTCGGGATTAACCCGTTTGTAAGGAATGCATGCAAGACAAGCAAATGGAGTAGGAGGACGTCTTGTCAAGAACTTGATGTTACTACTTAATAGCTGATGTGGAAGATTTTATTTTACCATTGCAAAAGAAAATGAAACGTCAAATAGTAGCACTAACCTGAAATCAAACTTGAAGACGTATCGGATTCGGACGGATATTGCTGTTACCATATCCTAACCCATATTTTTTTCTCCGGATTCGGTACCAATCGGATTCGGTGCCGGATCGGTCGGGATTAACCCGACCCGTTTGCACCCCTAGCTGGGTTAGCAAGCGTGAGGGTCATGCGAGACGCTCATTTTAGCTTGAAATTTTAATTTCTAACTTATTTTCTATTATTTTTAAATTCCATTTTTTTTGTTTTTTTAAATTTTTTTGAGTTTGTTTGTCGGTTCTTTTTTCGTATTCATTTGCGTTATCCGTGATGGGTTAACCTGTTTTTTATTTTTAAATTTTTTAAAATTTAGTTACACCATATAAGTCACCATCAGGTACAGTGTAATTTCAGTCAGCTACATTGTAATTTCAGCCATAAGTCAGCTTATTTTAGCCCAATCGAGCAGCCAGTGGCGGAACCAGGCCTCGGGCTACCTGAGCTGTAGCCCAAGGCCTGGCAACCAAAGCATATGTAAAATTCATAAAAAAATCATAAAAAAAATAGAGTTAGCCTAAGAGTCGGCCCAAGAGCAGCTGGCCCAGTTTAGGGCTTGAGCTTAGGCTAGTTCTGCCCCTGCGAGCAGCACCCTAGGTCCGTTTGAAACGTTGGGTGTTTTTTTTCTCGATATTTATGGGAATTGAACTATTCTAATCTAATGATGCCTTAATTTGCCACTGGGTTAGAGTGTGATGCAGAAGAAAGTGGATCGCAGCGGGATGCATGCATGCATAACGTAAGGTAACGCTGCTCGTGCTTTCGATCGATCGATCGAGGCAGTACAGTGCAGCTAGCTGACACCAAAACAAAGCAAAGCTTACGTGCAAGCATGATGCCGGCCAGATGGTGCATCGATCATGTCGTCCGTTTCAGCTTTGATTAATCGCTCGAAGCCCCAACAACCATTTTCAGCTTCATTTTTCTGCATGCATGCAGCAGCAGCAGCAGCAGATATTGCAGCTAGCTGTTTCTCGTCGCGTCGCGCAGCAGGGTTTTTGGCAAAAGCACGCTATACTCCACCGATTCAATTATGAGTGACCTACGTAGGTTGTTGTTGTTGTTGGTGCCATTTGTAATCATCCGTCCGAGCTAAGTTGCTCTTTTAAAAGGTCCATCGACATTGCACGCAGCTCCAAGTTAAGGCAGGCCAGCAGCTAAAACAATCTATGCTAGCTTGTTCCTTCTCAGAAAGCAGCAAGGACTTTCCAGCCACCACTGACCTCACTTCACTGGCTTATTATTATTATTATTATTATTATTGTGCCCAGTAATTTACCTACTTAATTAGTTTGGTGTGTTTAAACCAAATTGAGCTAGCTAGCTAGCTAGTACCGTATATTACATTGTTGAAGAGTACATGTAATGAAGTGCATATGTGCAGGAAGAAGATGATCATCTTAGGCCTTCGATCATCGTCATCTAATCAAATTACATGGCAAAAATCAATCTAGCCTAGCTCGTGCTAATACCACAAATTAAGTTGTGACAATGCCGGTATACAAGGAAAGGAAATAGCCTAACAAGCAAAACAACCGTTGGTTTTAGCAAACAAGCCCACAGTGATTTCAGAGGCCAATTCAAAACCAAACATATATAAGAAAGACTTGCATTGAAAATGTACAGATGCCACGTTTGTATTGTCTCGAAATTGCTACTAAGTTAACACCTACATTTTTAAGCATCAGTGCGCGTATGCATGGTATGTCTGCCAGTTGTCTACAGTGCTTTGGAGTCAAACCGTATACGTCATCACGTCCTGTGTAATTGGTACAAATGCACGCGTACGGTTCTACTTTGAGTTTGAACCCCCTGTTGTCTTTTTTTTTTTTTGGTTGAAAGTAGATATAAATTATCTGTATTATTCGGTTATCGTATTTGATAAAATATAAATATGGTATATATTTTTTTTATCCGATTAATAATTTTTATTCTATTTGTATTCGTATTTGAATTCGCATAAAAAATATGGATACGAATATGGTATAGACTTTTTACCATCTAAAATGTTATTTTATCTGGACTATCCATATCTGTATTCATATTCGACGAAGCAATATGCATATTTTTATTACAATACGGCTAATTAGTTGGACAAGTTTTTTAATTGAACATGAACTCATGTTTCTTTAGGTGAATTAAATGAATTAGAATGGTTTAGCGTGACTATACAAGCATAAAATATCATTAATATCTTCATACTACATAAGTTATGATGATATTCGGATCCGACCAAATTAAATAGATATTTGATTTGAATTCATATTCATTAGATTATTCGATTCATATTCGAGAATATTCAGATTCATTTACAAATACGAATATGAATATGATTTAGTGGCTATCTGATCCATTTTCACTCCTAATCTTCTTTCCTTACATATAAAATGGTTTGTAGCGAGCTAAGCAGGCACACTGTATATTCTTCATATTAGCAAATTACTACTACTATGGAAATGATGTAAAATTGAAACATTGATTATACTAATTGAATACTAAAATCAAATTGATGCCCCGAAAAATGACGTTTCCCAGAACATTGCTGGAGGGAAAACAAGACAAGATAGGGTTATCCAAATGGGTTGTGCCTGCCGGGCTGGCCCACAATCCGTTACTGTAGGCATGGCCTACGGTACAAGGAGCATTGGGCCAAGCCAGGCACGGCTCGTTTAACACGAATATCAGTCTTTTTTAATTTATAGCCGTTATATGATTGTTTGTGAGTTTAAAAATATGACAAATTTTTTATATAAATAGGCAGTATAACCCCCTCATTCAGCCACACCCTCACTAGCAATCTCTTCTCTGATTCTCCTATAAAAATTTCGATACACTTTGTAATAATTTGGCAAAATTCAAAATAATTTGCCAAAAATCCAAAAAAAAATTGAAATCCAGCCTACAATCAAGAAAAGAGGTAACAATACTAGTTTTATATACTTATATTATTTTTATTTTTCTTTACTATGATATAAAATAGGTAATAGTGTAATTTTCTTTTTCTATTTTACAGTTTTTCACATTTCTCCATGGAAAATTTTGACAATTTTCCTGCAAGTGAATATATGGAATTGATCTAGAAGAACTTTCATCCTTCGAGAATGAAACGTATCTACCTCCACCTCAAATGGTAGAGCAGACACTAGCTGTACTATCGTCAAGCTCTACCAGTGCCTTTGTGTCAGCAAGCATTGGAGTAAAGAGGTCCAGACCAAGCACATCGGATGTGTGGATAGATTTCGACAAGATAATGAAGCGAGACGTGTCCGGAGATCATGTAAGAGTTACTGTTTGCAAAATGTGTCACCATGAATTGTCTATAAAGTCTTTAGGTGGAACCGGACACTTGCACAGACATGCCCAAAGATATAAAGAAAAGCAAGGCATAGCCATGAGGCAAACGTAGCTGCAGTACAACTCTGGCAATACGATACGTAATTGAGATTATAATCCCAACATAACTCAAGAATTTTTAGCCCATTTAATTGCCTCACAAGATCTTTCTTTAAACCCCCCTCTGAACCGTGCGTGGACCGTTGCCTCGGCCCATAGGCCGACATGGCATGACCTATTCAGACTGACGGGTTAAACGTACCATGTGTAATAGACCCGTGCTGAATCGAACCCATATCGATCCGTGCCGTACCACCTATTTAGCCACGACTCGGATGGCCCGTCGGACTAAACAGGCTCGTGCCGATTCGGCACAGCATGAATCCCCTCTAAACCATGTCTAAATCGCTACCTCAGCTCATAGGTCAATATGACATGATTTATTTAGATTGATGGGCTGAACGAACCATATGTGATAGATCCGTGCTGAATCGAACAGAACTCATGTCGCCGTGCCGTCCATCTAAGCCACGACTGGGACAGGAGGCCACTTTCGCTCTCTCTGCTCTCCTCTCCTCTCCTCTCCTCTCCCCCCAAAAAGGACGACGAAAACCGAACCGAAGGCAAGCCAAGCAGCGCAATTAATTCACTGTGCGCCCCCACACCTCCTGTCCTGTGGTCCGCTCCGGTGGTGTTCCCCCTCCTCCTCCCTTTTTCACCTTCCCCTCCTCTCCCCGAGAAGAAGCACAGGCACAGCGCCGCGAGCGAGCGAGCGGAGGAGGACAAAGGCGACGCCATGGACGCTTACGAGGCCACCAAGGTGGTGTTCGCCCGCCTGCAGGCTCTCGACCCCGACCTCTCCTCCAAGATCATGGGCACGCTCCTCATCCAGGACAGTGGCGACAAGGACATGATCCGCCTCGCCTTCGGCCCCGAGCACCTGCTCCACTCCGTCGTCGCCAAGGCGCGGGCCGACCTCGCCCACAAGCCCCCCTCTCCTCCGCCCGCGCCCGCGTCTGCGTCTTGGGCGCTGCCCAGTCCTCCTGGAGGCGACCAGGTTGGGTACGGCGGCGAAGCCTTCTACCCTGAGGACTACGGGTGCTGGTCCCCAGCGAGCGGTGGCCACTGCCGGAGCTTCTCGCTGACCGACGCCGAGGCGGGCGGGTGGAAGCCCTGCCTCTACTTCGCGCGCGGCTATTGCAAGAACGGCTCCTCCTGCCGCTTCCTGCACGGCTTGCCGCCCGACGACGCCGCCGAGCAGGAGCGCGCGAATGCCGCGGCCGCGCGCTCGCAGCTCATGGCGTCCGCCTTCCCCTTCTCGCCGTCGCCGAAAGGCCTCAACTTCCTGCTCCAGCAGCAGCAGCAGCAGAGCGACTCCCAAAGGTGACACCTTTCTTAACCAGCAAAGCAAAGATTGCTTGCATCTTCATGTCCTTTTCGATGGCCTTGCTGATTTCGGTTGGTTGTTGTGTTAGGGCGGCGGCGGCGGCGGCCATGCTTCTGGGCGGTGGCGACGACCTGCACAAGTACTCGGTGCGCTCGCCTCGGATGGACCGCGGCGACCTCATCACCAACCCCGACGCGCGCCAGATCTACCTCACCTTCCCGGCCGACTCCACCTTCAGCGAGGAGGACGTCTCCAACTACTTCAGGTACCGGTGGACCGCCATCGCTGCGCTCTCCGTTCTCTTCCACGGACTACCCCGTTTCGTGGCGTAATGAATGGAATGGCGATTGCCTGTGCTCCTCCAGCATGTACGGGCCGGTGCAGGACGTGCGCATCCCGTACCAGCAGAAGCGCATGTTCGGCTTCGTCACCTTCGTCTACCCGGAGACGGTCAGGCTCATACTCGCCAAGGGCAACCCGCATTTCGTCTGCGACGCGCGCGTCCTCGTCAAGCCCTACAAGGAGAAGGGCAAGGTCCCCGACAAGTTCAGGCAAGCCGGACATTGCCCTCCCTCTGCCCCCCGCATTTGTTTGCGCATTGCTTATTTTGATGATTTCTTTTTCCTCGACAAAAAAAATGCGTCTTTTTTCATACCAAGTTAAGGTTCTTTGTTTGTTTGATTGCAGGAGGCTTCCGCACCAGGGCGACCTCGCCGGCTGCACGACGCCCACCGGACTGCTCGATTCCAGGGACCCCTTCGACCTGCAGCAGCCGCAGATTGGCGAGTGTTAGAACCGTTCTGCGCACGCGTTCTTATCGCATTGGTGTTGCATATGAGAGGTGCTTGATTTGACGAATTGGTGTTGCAATCTGTTAGGGCCAAGAATGCTGTACGGGAACGTGGCCAGCCACGAGGCGTTTCTGAGGAGGAAGCTGGAGGAGCAGCAGCAGGCGGCCGAGCTGCAGCAGGCCATTGAGCTGCAGGGCCGCCGGTTCATGGGGCTGCAGCTTCTCGACCTCAAGACCAGGGGCCATCATCTCAGTCTCAGCTCCCCCGTGGGCTCACCTGTGGCTCTGGGGCTAGCCGATGGCAATGGCAGTGCCGTCCATTTGGAGGATGTCACCATCCAAGGTCTGGAGCTCTTCGTCTTGATGGCAATGCCGTCCACTGCTGTTAAGTGCATCCAATCCATTGTTGTGACTTGATGGTTTCTTTCTGGTTGTAGATAACAAGCTCAACAGTGGTGGTCTTGCCACGAGTACAGCAGCTTCTGTTGCTATCTCCGCAACTGCCGCAGAAGGCAAGCAGCAGGAAGAGGAGGGTGATGGCAATGGCAGTCCCAAGCAGGCGGTCAACTCCGGGGAAGAGGGGAAGAGGGAATCTGGTCCTGGGGCAGCGGCAGCGGCACCCAATGTTGTTTATGGATTCCAAGAAAGGTATGGTTTTCTAGTGGTAGAATATTTATTTCTTTTCGGGGAAAGAAAAGAAAAGTTAGAGCACACATAGAGAAACAAAGCAAACTTGTTGCTCTTTCTCTTGCTACCTTTTTCCTTTTCTTTATGTGTATGTTGTATTGTTCTCTCTGACTGAACAAAATACACCTTTAAAAGCTATTGCAAAAGGGGGGTGAGGTATTGTAGACTGTTAGGTGTGCTGATCATAGGTTCTCTTGATTGGAAGTAACTAAAGGGAAAAAGAAATGCAAAGGCAGAGGGTAGGGGAAAAGAGAAAAGAAACTAATGATCCCAACTGATGGCTATTTTTTTTTTTGGGTTTGGTTTTTAGGGGTACTTTCCAGGACTGACATGTTTTCTTGTTGTTTGAATTGTAGTGGCGTGGAGCACAACTTGCCTGATAGCCCCTTTGCATCTCCCACCAAAGCAGGCTCCATTGATGCAGCTGCTGGAGCAGCAGCAACAGCTCACACTGGTAACATCAGCAACAGTAGCAGCCCTCATCTGGTTGCCTCGTCTCTGTTCCCCCCTACATCATCCACCCTCGAGCTGCCCCCATACAACTCATGCTTCTTTCAAGTGCCCAGGTGAAGCATCAACAACTCACTCACTTCCATTTGCATGTTTTGTTACAGCATCATTTAGTATTCTTGTTAAGTATGCTGAGTGTGTCTTCAGGTTCTCCCCTGGGCATGGAGCCATTGGGCTGTGAATACAGAGCAAAGAAGGGGTCTCCTTTCCTCTAAGCTGGGAGTAAGTATCAACAGCCCTGTATTTTGATAGTCCTGTAACAATCAATCACTCAAATCATGATGCATATAAAATTAGCCTGCTGCCAACCCCCCTGATGGTCCTGTTATTGGTTCTTTATGTGTGTTTTCTGCAGGGACTCATGACCCCATCAAGTGGAGGAAAAGAAAGCTTTAACAAATACTAGGTGTATCTTCAGAGAGGAAGAGCAACAAAGAAAGGAAACAAGTCTAGGTTGTTTTAGCTCTAGGTGTATCTTAAGTATATGATAGTATAAGTAGTACTAGTCTTTTAGCTCCTGCCAGTATCAAGAGCAAGGAACAAAACCATCGTGCATCTTGTATGCTACCTTGTAACTGTGTGGATCTCAGTATGAAACAAGTATACCGTAGCTGCTGTAGTAGCAACTAGTCCTGGTAGCCAGTTACTGTGAAGTGACATGGCTGCATACAGACATCAAAAGAAAAAATGTAGAGAGAGAGAGAGAGGGGTGAACAAAGGCCAGGCAGACTGCAGTCACACAAGGGAAAGTGATGAGAGGGGCACTGCTGGGACCAGAGCACTCACGGGTGCAGAGAATCAAAGTGGAATCACCTCATCAGCATTCAGCACACAGTAGTACCCCTTGGCTTGCCTTATTGTGTCCTCTTACCCATGCACTAGTCATGTATGCTGTGCAGTATGCACTCCCCTCTCGTCCTTGCATCTTTTTGCTCTTCTTTTCGTCCCTGTAGAACAGTAGAAGCTAGCAGACAAAGAAAAGCAAAAGTTATAAATGTTCTTTGTCCCTCATGTTATACTGCTTCATTGTATATTGATGATGGGAATCAGTTATAGTAGTTTAGATGTGCCTGACGAAAAACTGCATGTTCTGAATCTGAAGCCCAAAAGCTCGTTTATGTTCAGGCGCCAGAAAAATATTCATCCAAGACCTAAAAAAGGGCACACCAAATTTAGAAATGCTCATATGTAGTACCAATAAGAGAGTACCAGGAATCTCATTAGAGTTAAACCTAGGCACCTTTGCCTGAGCACAAATACTCCATCTTCCTATTTAGGCTATAAATTGTCAAAGTTTGTGGTTGGCTATGGCCAAGGTTATGAGGATATGATCCTAGGTAGGAGGATCGTTCTTCTGTGAGCAGGACCGATCGTAGAATCACGATCCTATGAGATTTTCTAATATTAAGTATAAATAAATTACGTATATTACAAAAAATGACTTACATGGATTGCCGATCACAATCCTATATAAAAACAGAGTAATATACGGTATATACTAATATCATTACTCAGAAATAGGATGATATCTGTCACAACTAACAAATGCTGTACGCTAATGGTGTCTTTAAAGATGGACTCCTACTGTACAGGCTACAGACAGGCACTGAGTCTGAAACGCATCCAAAGTTTAGAGTTCTGACGTTGAAGAGCTGAACCAGCAGCACTAGAGCATATTAATTCGAAAGGGTACAACAATGCAATAATAAGCAATCTAGTATTGCCTCCCGTTGCAACACTAGCAATATTAGTGTTGCCTCCCGTTGAAAATTTTCTTTTATCCCTAATTCCTGAATGAATAGAAACACATGATTCGAGAGAGTTTTCTTGTGAGATTATGACTACTATATAAGTTCTTAATCCAAATTACTTGGACAGATGAACCTTGTTTTCTCTAAAGACAAGAATGGAAACACATATAATTGCTGAAGACAAGAGTGCAGAGTTTAGTACTGAAAAGAGTGAAAGGTGTGGAGAATCTGGAGATGAAGATGTGGAGTCGTGGGGGCTTGGAGATGCAGGCACGACGAATGTGCAGCGCCGAGGCCCTCGGTCACATGCAGGCAGCAGCAGCTCCGGTGAGGCCGTGAAGTACGTCGTGCGGCGCAGGGGTCCGGTGAGGAAGCTCCAGATCTGAGAGTCAGTGGCGAATCCAGGATGAAAATAGAGGGGGAGCTCTACCGTTAAGGCTATAGCACAATATAAATATAACAAAGCTACATCTATTAGTCTTTTACCATTGGAATATCAAATTCATACATAAATATGAAGATAACAAATTGAAAATGTACAATACAATAAATTTAGTACTTTGCTAATAGATAATGTGCTCCAAATATTCATAAATATATGAGTACCGATTTACAGATAAGAAATATCAAATGTAGTAATACAATATTAAATTGTAAATGTCTACAAACATTAAAAATGAAATGAAAATATACCACTAAGTCACTGCTAGTTGCATCAGTTCTGCCGAACCTTTTTTCTTCAGTTCTGCTTTCTATGGTTGGAGAGTTACTACTAGTTGCATTGTTTGAGAAATATTTGTGTAAAGTTTGCTTCTCCATTTTTGTAAATCTAAGAATAATTAAATAACAACCAATCAACAACTGATTAAATAAATTAGCTAATTAACTAATGTATAATGGCTACTGTGGAATATAGATTAAATAATAATTTATATCAGTTAAACATTAAATTGGTGTCTCCGTTAGTACTTACTAACTCAGTGCCCTCACGCAATCTGTAGTCTGCAGTTACGACTCACGCGGTCACGCACACGCCGATTGCCGACACGGCAACGCGCCTCACGGAGACAGCAGACACGGAATCACAATCACAGGCGGGCAGTCGGGCACTGCGCACTCGGGCTCGGGCAGACGACCTGACCGGCGACTGCACTCATGAGCTGCAGAAATGCCAAAGAATGGATCAATGGAGAATCCGCACACGGCACACCACTTTACCAGTCCGCATTCCTTCTGCACTTCATTTGGCATTTCTGCAAACGGCGAATCCGCAACGGGCACCCGGCGAATGGAGAATAGCTTCATCGTCTCGTCGGCGTCGTCGCCTCGTCCGCCGACCGCCGCTTCCGCTTGGCCTCGCCCGCGCCTGGCCGCCTCTCCCTCTCGGCCCCTCCGCTCCGCCCTCCGCCTCCGCGTCGAGCCGCCCTCCGTGCCGGGCCGCCGACCACCCCGCCCCCCATCTGCGGCTCGCGCTAAGTCGCGCCGGCGACCACCTCCCCTTCCCGGCCTCCTCCGCCACGCCGGCCACGGCCGCCGATGCCGCGACCCGTGATGCCGTCGCCGTGAGAGCCTGAGAGGTGAGACCTTATCTACTGTTCAGCGTCGTCGGTGAGACCTCCCGCCTCCGGTTCTTCACCCTCCGGCCCGGCCGGCCGGGTCTTCTTCAACCACGGTGGGAGGAGGGGGTGCTCAAGCACCCACAAGCACCCACGGTAGATTCGCCACTGCTGAGAGCCCATCAAGATGGAGAGCGTGTGGCACACAGCGGTGCACGGTGGAGATGAAGCCGCCGGCCGCCGTGAAGAAAATCACTGCCACCCCCTCTCTGCCGCCGTCGCCGCCGCCTCCCTCGTCCTTCTCTCTCGTGTGCCTAAACAATGGTGCGATCTGAACCGTTGGATCCCAAGCGTGGGATCGCACAGAACGTATTTGTGTCGCCATACTAGCAATTCTATGCGATACCACCAAATTCCGATCCATATTACATCTATATTATTTGTCTCTAGTAGGATACGATATTGTAATTCGTATCGTGATACTGACAACTTGGCTATGGCTGAAGTGTTCTATTCCGATAAACTCTTTAATCCATAGGAAGGAAGGAAGGACCTTGTGGATATAATGCTCAACTTTGAATTGCAACATTGGATCGCATTTTTGTGCCTATGTTGTCACGGCGACAAGGCGAGGCGTTCCGGAGGTGCCAGGACGCCTAGGCGCCTAGGCGAGCGTCTAGGCGATGATTAGACGATGGTAGGGAAAATAAGAAAATAGGATAGTTTATATCAGTATAGTTGTGATTTGACACATGCATTATTGTAATGTATAGACTATATAGCAAACAATAAATCTGTGCAAAATTAAGCACTGCATACCTTCAAGAGATGCTTTCCAAGAGGAGGTTGTAAGCTTCCAGCCTTCCATATGTCGTTGGTAGAACATTTTCAGCAGATTAAATATCCAGAAGCTTCAACAAATCACCTAAAATAATATTGATAGAATCATTAGAATTGTTGTCTTGCATGAGAATAAAAGGCTTGAGTTATATTGAGTATTTGAGTACATGAGAATGAACTGATAAACATCACAGTTCACAACACAAGTCCACAACTAGCAGTACAAATTCATAATACAAGTCCAATAGTTCATAACATCAGTAGCAAAAGTAATAAACATCACAAGTGACAAGTCCACAACTAGCAGTACATAAACATCTCCAAATCATTCATCATCCAACATGAACACATCCAAATGCTCGTCATCATTAGCATTTCCTTCATCCATCTGTTCAGTAGATGGTTGTTGGCCAAAATCATCTTCAATTTCCTCATCATCACAAACATCTTCTTCTTCATTGTCGGAATCTTCTTCATGAGTGTTTGAAGTAGAACTAGAATCTTGACGTCGAGAATAACAAATGACATCCCCACGAGCTCTTCTAGGAACATTGCGACCTCGAAGTGATCTCGATGCGCCGATGGCCTCATCAACATGAGCCCATGAAAGATCATCATCACCTCCATGGACTTGTGCTATATCCTTGTCAACCCATTCATTTGTCCATTGGAATTCTTCTAGGAACAAAGGGTTAAACTTTTTACCTTCAGATTTAAGCTTTTGAAATCTAGTTGAAATCTTTGTATTGTATTGGACATAAACCAAGTCATTAAGCTTCTTATGCTCCAATCGGTTCCTTTTTTTGGTATGAATCTGAAATTGAAAGAAGAACGTCATCAAATTATATGAAATATTGTATGATGCTATGATTGCATATCAATTTGATTAGTTTATGTGCTTACAAACTCAAAAGTACTCCAATTACGCTCGCAACCGGAGGACGAACAACAAAGGCTTGTTATGCGCTTTGCAATTTTTTGGAGCGGCAAAGCTTCACCTCCATATGCTTTCCACCAATCAACTGAAATGACATAAAAATCAGCACGAATCAAATTTTAAGAATTATAGCTAATTTGCTTGTAAAGTACAAAGTGAATAGTGAATACAAATAGACTTACGAGGACTCTTTGTTTTTCTTTGCATCTTTGGTAGTATGCCACTGAATGTGCCACGGGACTGCTCATAGTCATCCGCTAGGACATCGATCCTAGATAGCATCTCTTCATTATCATGACACATTTTGGCAATCACCATATTAAATGCAATGCGGACCCTACCCGCTAATTCTTCATCATTGACCAAGATATCAAAGAATTTGCTTGGATTCAAGAATAAGGCAGCTCCATGTAACTTATGCCCCATTTGATCCTCCCACCGGTTTTGAACAATGTCCAACACTTTGGTGCACAAATGTTGCTTTGTAGCTGGCATATTTTTCTTAATTTTCTTCTTAGCCATCTCCATTGCCATGTATAGCTCTGGCATTGCGGGTTCCTCATCACTGTCTACAAGCCTCAACACAATGAGTAGCGGTTGCGATGCTCTCAAGCAATCTTCCACTGCATTCCAAAATTGTATGGACAATACAATTTCACTTACTTGCTTCCCGGTTTCAGTTTTGGCCAATTTTGATCTACTCCAATCATCACTAAGAAAGAGCTTCCTCAAAGAATCTCGATGTCTCAACATACTCTGCAAAGTGAGGAAGGAAGTGGCAAACCGAGTAACAGCGGCTCTCACAAGATCTCTTCCACCAGTCAAATTCCGCATTGCGTCAAGGATTCTTCCATGCCTATAGATAAATGTGGTGACACGCTTGGCTTTGGCAATAAAGCTCTTGAACTCTGACAATTTCCCAATGTCCTCCAGCATTAAGTCCAAGCAGTGGGCAGCACATAGGGTCCAATATAGCGCAGGAAACTGCTCCATTAGAAGCCTTCCCGCTGCCTTGTAGTTAGACCCATTGTCAGTGACCACTTGTACTACTTTGTCCTCACTAATCTCTTCAATTTTTCCCAAGTAAACCAGCCAACAATGGTGCATCATGTGCCAAATGTGATGCATTAACAGATTCCAAGAAGAAGGTTCCCTCCGGACTATTCACAAGGAAATTAATCAAGTGGCGCCCCCTCTTGTCTGACCATGCATCTGACATGAGTGTACAACCATAGTTCTTCCAAGCAAGCTCATGCCTTCTCCTCACATCATCAATGGTCTCCTTATGCTTCTCAAGAAATGGCTCTCTCATCTCATGATAGCTGAGAGGCTTCAAGCCATGTCCATATTGCCCAATGGCCTCAACCATCTCCTCATAGCTCCTTGAATTTGTAGCATTAAATGGAATGCCATTCTCATAAAAGAACTTAGCTATGTAAAAGCATGCAAAGTCCCTTTCTTCCTTGCTCTTTCCAGTTCTGTACAAGCTAACTTGATGTGGCCCTGTGGTATGTCTTAGCCGCACAACTTCTTGGTGGCTTCAAGATCATTGCAGGATTGTCTTAGCTTGTCTTCTGGTTTCTTGGAGCTAAATGCACTGCAGTGACCTTTCTTTTCGCTGTCCTAGAGCTTGAGTTAAACTTTGACTTGGACGAGATGACTTAGATGATGCAACTCGTTCTTCCGCTCTGGATCGTCCATCCACTTCAAGGACATGATCATCATCATCTTCCTCTTCGTCATCTAGCTGGAGCTCTGGTTTTCTTTTGGTCTTTTGCATCCATGCTTGCATCTCCCTCATGATTGCAGTAGTGGTTTCAGGGCATTTTTGGCAGTCACCAAATCCTCCTATGAGATGTTGCTTCAACCTCTTGATCCCCGAGTGCACCCGAGTGCCACATAGAGTGCATTGTACCAAATTCTTGTTTTCAGTTGGCCAAAATGCATACTTCCACCCTGGATCTTGGGACTTCGCTTTCCTCTTTGGATCGGTTGATGGATCATAACTTGCAGTTGCAGCATCACTCCCTGTCCTTGTACCTTCCTCAGGCTGATGAGACATCTGTCAAGCATTCAACAGAAGTACAAGTGTTCAACAAAACAAAACAAACTCAGTTCAACAAGCATTCAACAATCAACACTTTGCTGCAGCTGCACAAATGTTCAACAGTATAGAACACTCGAGTCCCTAACTCCCTGCTCCCTCGACTCAGTTCAACAGAACAAAGTAAACACTCAGTTCAACTTCTTACCGGGCAGACGGCCGGACGTGCAGAGTCGGAGCGGAGTCGCGGAGGCGCGGCGGTGCCGAGGTGGGGGTGCGGAGTCGCGGGCCGAGACGGAGGGCCGGAGGCGCGGCGGTGCCGAGGCGGATCCGAGTCGCGGCTGGATCCGCAGGCGCGCGCGCAGGTCGGGCGGAGGCGAGGCGAGGCGGCGGAGACGGAGGCGGAGGTAGAGCCGGTGCCGGAGCCGGATCCGGAGTCGGCGGAGCTGGATCCAAAGGCAGCGGTGCTGTGCGAACTGCGAAGTGGAGACGGAGGCGGAGGCGGAGGCAGAGCCGGATCCAGAGGCGGCAGCGCGATACGAAGGAGATGCGGTGTGAAGCAAGAGGCGGAGGCGGTGTGAACTGTGAAGCGGCTTCTCCTGGCAATCCTTCGGTCCTTCCCTTTAGGTTAACAGGTATGCAACTAAACGAGCGCCTGACTTCATGCCTGGACGCCGCGCCTAGACGCCTGGACGCCTGGAATTGCTAGTCGAGCGCCTAACTTCGAAAAACTAGGCGGCAGCCCCTGGCGTCCACATTCAAGCAACAGGACACCTAGGCGACGCCTTGATAACATAGTTTTGTGCATAATGTGGTGGATTTATGTTATGTTAGCAACAAGGACATACCGACCTTCTGAATGCCATGCTCAATTTTGAGGTGATTTTTCCTAGCGGGTTCTTTTTTTCTTTTACATCTTCAGCCATGTAAAAGAGGGATACATGGGTATTTATAGGCTGTTGAGCCTGTATAAATGACTGGTATACCCCTTGGGGGATAGCTACCCTGTGAGCACAAGTGGAGGTATTATTGTCTTTTCTAAGTATAGCTGCACTTTTCAGATCTCCAAGCAGATGCCTTGTATAGAGCTGGCCCTATTACTATTACTGGAAGGGGTAAGATTATTCTTTTAACACTAGTTTCCTACCCCTCGGCGTTGAAAAGGTGATGTTCAAAAGGGTAGCCTTGAGTCATGTGCTCTCCATTTCGGGGCTTTTGCTCATTTGCCCCATGCATCAATATGCACTTTGCTCATTTGCCCCAGTTGTGTCACTGACACATGGGTCCTGGACTCGCGTGTCAGTGAGACATCACAGGGGCAAATGAGCAAACGCACTCAAGAGTGGGGCAAATGAGCAATTTTTCCCTCCATTTCAGTGTTGGCATTTTTTCGAAAAATCCTGATGAATTTGAATGGCAGTTGCATCTGAAACGCGCACCCATGGTGGGTCCTCTACCCGGTTGAATTATCATCCTCAGATGCCGCAGGCTTGTTGGCCACTCATGTTTACTTCTTGGATTCTCACGGGCTGGCTTGTGTTAGGGGGGCTACTCAGACCGGCCCGTTTGAATTAGCCCCCCGGTAGGCCCAACTAACCAACGCCATCCCCTTCACAGCCTGCCCGATCCCTGGCTCCAAAGAAGGGCCAGGCGCAAAGAGCATAGGGAATATGGGAACTCCTGTGTTGGAGGCCTCGGGAGAAGGCCGGCGAGGGTGGGAGCCGACCCTCGGCGAGCTAGGCGTGTTCGGCGCGACCGGCGCCCACCTCAGCTAGGCGTTGTCCGTTCCTTTGTTCCTCCCCTCAGCTACCACAGCCTTGCCGGGGAGGAAAGCAGTTGATCGTCTCGGGCTTCCTTCTCCAGCGGATGGGGCGGGGCACCCTTGGGCGCGGCTGGCGCCGTCCGGCCATGGCCAAGGTTAGGACAATAGGGAAGAAGAGAGGCTTACGGCCAGCAAAGCCGTCCGAGGTGAGCAGGGGAGGTCATTCGTTGCCAGGGCGAAGCGCGAGGCACAGGCCGTTCGTTGCCAGGGCGTGGGTTTTTGGCTGCTGGGGTGCTGGCGGGCAGTGCGCAAGGCGTCGGTCGTTTGTTGCCAGGACTTGGCATAGTGCTCCACGAATTTTTACTTAGCCAAATTCGCGAGAGTGCCAAGACTTAGCCAAATTTTTACTTCATATCACGAGAGTGCTCCGCGTGAGGGGTGTGGGCCTTGCGCGAGGGGCGAGACCTGAGGGATCCATGCAAGGGCACCCATGACTTAGCCAAAACTTGATAGGCACAAGGGTGCCCAAGATTTAGCCCAATTTCAGCTTCACATCACGTAAGTGCTCCGCACGAGGGGAGGGGGCCACATGTGATGGGTGAGGCCTGAGGGATCCACACGGGGACACCCATGACTTAGCCAAAATTTTGGCTTGATGGGCACGAGGGTGCTCAAGACTTAGCCAAATTTTTGCTTCATATCAAGAGAGTGCTCTGAGCGAGGGGCGAGGGCCTTGCGCAATGGGCGAGACCTGAAGGATCCACGCGAGGGCACCCATGACTTAGCCAAAATTTTGGCTTGATGGGCACGAGGGTGCGTACATAGCCAATTTTTGCTTCATATCATGAAAGTGCCCTGCGCGAGGGGCGAGGCATGAGGGATCCACGCGAGGGCACCCATGACTTAGCCAAAATTTTGACTTGATGAGCACGAGGGTACCCAAGACTTAGCCACATTTTTACTTCATATCATGAGAATTATCCGCGCGAGGGGTGAGGCCTGAGGGATCCACGCGATGGCACCCATGACTTAGCCAAAATTTTGGCTTGATGGGAATGAGGGTGCCCATGGCTTAGCCAAATTTCAGCTTCATATCACATGAGTGCTTCACACAAGGGGTGAGGGTCAAGGCCTGAGGGATCCATGCTAGGGCACCCATGACTTAGCCAAAATTTTGGCTTAATGAGCACGAGGGTGTCCAAGACTTAGCCAAATTTTTATTTCATATCATAAGAGTGCTCTACGCGAGGGGCGAGGGCCTCGCGTGAGGGGCGAGACCTGAGGGACCAACACGAGGGCACTCTTGACTTAGCCAAAATTTTGGCTTAATGAGCACGAGGGTGCCCAAGACTTAGCCAAATTTTTATTTCATATCTCGCGAGTGATTCGCGTGAGGGGCGAGGCCTAAGGGATCCACACGAGGGCACCCATGACTTAGCCAAAACTTTGGCTTGATGGGCACGAGGGTGCCTAAGACTTAGCCAAAATTCTGCTTCACATCGCGTGAGTGCTTCACTTGAGGGACGAATCCTTTGCACGAGGCACGAGGCCTGAGGGGTCCACACGAGGCATGGCCTACGAGACGAGCGGTGTGACAGAGCGAAGTTAAAAAGTCGGATATAGGACAGTCCCCTCCTACATCTCATTAGAGATATCTTCGAACCCCTCGATGTAATCGGATAAAAGAAATGTATGGCTATAGCATGAATAGTTAAAAAATCGACCATATGAAGTTCGGGACTCACATGATTTTCTATTTTACACGATATAAATTTTAATTTATATGAGGGTAGCTCAGCGTAATCCCTACGTATCCTTCACCCGATTGACTAGTTCTTATCGATACAGCGGACAGAAAGGCCATGACGCATGCGTATAATAGTCCAAGTCCACTTGTAAAGACATTTTCCATTTCCCACGAAGTAGCTCGCTCGTGCTACTTCCCCGGCATTTATTACTGCATGGAAAAAACATACCTTGAACTGTTATTTGGGCATACATCCATCGACTTGGCCTGAGCCAGTCGTACATAGTTTTTTCCCCCTTAGGGTTACGAGTGGACGTGCACGCTCACGGCTATAATTATGCCCTGATCAACTCGGTTTCGGCTTCTGACTTCTGATTTATTTTTCACTATTTATAAGTTTCGTCTTTTTCTGAACTTTTGGCTTTTTGTTGAGCTTTTTTGCCGGTGTTTTTTTTCCGTATTTGTTTGTATTATACATAATGGGCTAACATATTTTTTATATTTTTAAATTTTTTTAAATTTAATTATGCTAAATAAGCCTCTGTCAGCTACAGTGCTTTTTCAGCTAGTTACAGTGTTTTCAGTCATAAACCATGAGCTTTTCAGCTGAACTGATCACCGCCTTATTTACGGAGGTGGTTGAGTATACACCAATCACATGACCTTATAGGTGGCCGGACACACGTTTTTCCATTCGCGTACGCGTAGATACGAGCATCAGCATTTGAATCCCTACCGCCAGAACAAGAGGTGTTTCTAATTCCTAGTTCATTCAGCAGAGTTAAGAGTTGCAATTACCGTGTAGGGACATGGGTATGCAATGGAAGACAAGTTGAAACCAGGGGCGTAGCCTTCATAAAAGTTTCGTAGGGCTCGAGCCCACCCTTCGCTGGTACCGATTATCCTGCATAAGGTATCTTTACTATATTTATTTTTTCTTTTGGATTTATTTATCTTCTATTTATGTATGAATTTGGATTGTATAAGCTCAGTTTGTCTCAATTTATCTTAGCCCTTCTCGATTTTTAGTTAAAAAAATAGTTTAGTCCTTCGAGTCTCCCCTCCAATTTCATCCTGGGTTCGCCACTGGTTAAAATAGTCTGGTTTAACGTAGCACGCGTCGATGCAGTGGAAGTAGTCGATCGTCCACAAGGAATAGTCAATCTTCATAAGCTAACCGTGGACATCATGTATCTTCTCTCTTTTTCTTTCCCGCGGACATCATGTATCTTCTTTTGTTTATTAAGGAACATATCGAGTGGGTTATTTTCAAGCTAACGGTTTATAACTTATGATTTAAATATTTAAATTCTGGCTGTTTACGAGAGACAGTATGTAGAGGAAAATAATCGTATGGTATTTTCCTCAGTATAGCTGAACTCAGTATATTTTTTACTATAAGTTTTTATTAATCTATCTTAAAAAATTACACTATTTAAAAATTAGTTAATGTAGACAATATAAATATAAGCCAAATGTTTTAAAACAACCGGTCATGGATGTTGCCGCATGCCTTGGAACATTTGATTAATAAAAACTAAACGGAGGGAACACGTTCGTCGCGTAGCGGAGAATTTTCCTGGAAGGAAGAGTCTCTTGCTCGTGGCGTGAAGATTGCTCCAACCCCGAACCAAAACGGCCAATCCTTTGCATTTTTCCTTTGACCATATGCTAATTAACCCGGCTGCTTCGATTCCAAGAAATTAATTAACTAATAAGCGACGCGACCGTGTTCTTACTAATATTCCAAGAAATTTCCGTCATGAATAACTAAGCTGTGAAAAGGGTTAAGGAGCCTTGTATTATTGGATTTAATCATGTCACTTAGCTTATAAGCAAGCAAGCAGCAATCGCGTCACCGGTGTCGACTCCGCTAGGATGTAAAGTCTGTCAGACAGTACGTCACTTACTACCCTTGTGACGTCACCCAGACAAACGTACGCGTCAGCACACCTCTTCTTGTTGCCGTTTGGACTTATGGTTTTCGTTTTATCTTCCTTCGATGACTTAATTTTTAAATATATATTTTTAAAATAGAACTTATAAATTAACTGTAGTATATATTATATTAATTTTATCTATATTAACTAAAATTATATGTAAATATTTTTCTTTGTACTCTTTCATAGTTGGAAACACGCCGACAAAACCCAACCAATCGTTTTAAGGCAAAAGAAAAAGGAAATAAGAAGGAAAAAGGAAAGAGAAAAAGGGTTAGCTGTGCGTGGGCTCCACCGCTACTAGCGCACGTTGGAGTTGGAGAAGGAGGAAGTATTTTTCCTTCCTTTCTTGCGGCTTCTTGTTCCCTCGCCGTCCGTCGTCGTCGTCTTCTTCTTCTTCTTCCGCTGTCGGACCCCAGCTTTCCTCGTTCGCGGGCCATCGGAATCCAGCGCTTCGCCTCCTCCCGTGCGAGCGCTAAGACGACTGACTGACTGGCTACCAGAGATCCATCCATTCGCCTCGCCACGATTTGGTTCCCTAGTGCTGCGCTTCTTCGCCTGTGAGTTTTGCTGATTTAATTTAATTTAAAGGGGGTGGGAGTTCAGATACAGGCATACACAGTATCGCCAATTGGATTTGTGAGGCGGTTTCAAACTTGGAATGAATTTCTAGTTTTTTTCCGTGTTTAAAAAACTCAGTTTTGGATCTTGTTTAGCCGGGAGGGAGGGCCAGCCAGGCCTTGGGATTGACCGTCCCAGCCCACTACCTTCCATTCCTACCTCCTCCTCCTCCTCGTCGGAGGGATTCGATCAACTTTTTGAGTTTTCCCTTCTCCTTAAACCCAATACCTCCGAATTGCGCGATGCAGTTAGCTTCTCAGACGATTTCAAGCCTAGTCCAATCGATTTCTTTTCTTGCTAGCTATCTGGTCGTGCCACTGTTCAATTTTCAGCACCGATCGATGGATGCATTTCAACTCCCTTTGGATTCTTTCCCTATCTCTTTTTGTGCTGCCCGTCGGCTGGCTTTGACCAAGTAATAGTAATGGTGAGCTTGCTGAAATGGTCAGGTCAATCCGGAGGAGATCCGCGCTCCTCGGAGCTCGCACTTGTATTCGTCGGCGCCGCAGGGGGAGCAAGAGCAAGGGTATGTGACGCGGCCTGCCCTTGTCGCAGGCCATGTGCCCGGACATGAATCCGCACCATGCTACAAGGTACTCTCGATTGCCCCCTTCATACGCAGTCTGCAAAGCATTGTTTACTATCCGTTTGCCCGCAGCATATTAATGCGTGCCTCATCGTTGCTCGCCAACTATTTGTTCCAGTACGCACGTAAAGCTTAAGTCCAACTGTACTCTCAGTCAATCAAGCGTATGATGTTACTGGAGCTTCTCTTTGCAGAATACTTGCTCAAACTTTTATGTATCAACGTTTTTTGATTCAGCCGTAAAAGTATCTCGTTTCTGCTCTTGCAAACCTGCAATCTCAGTTCGACACCAACATATGTGTTTGGGTAACGCCGAAGAAAGACATTTTATCGATTCGTCCATTTAGCTAAGACTGTAGACCTTTTATTTTGGACGACCTAGTATGGTAGAGAAATGCCCTTGAGGGAAGGGAACCCCCATATGTCATGCCTTGCAGGTCGCTATTTGCTAATGTAGGACTCTACACTGGGACCCTGGCTTTTGTTGCACGTGTGTGTGTGTGTGTGTTTAACTCCCATTCTGAGCCAGTGCTTTTTTTCCTGTATTGACAGGGAGGTTGTATCGGAGGTTTTAAACGGTAATCGTAACCATCACAGCCTGCATGATGCCGATCATTTTGGACAGGATGGGACCAGGGATCCCACTAAGTATAGCAGCAATAATCTGTCAACAGACAACAATTTTTCCTCCAATGCTTCATTGCGCAAACACGAAGATGTGAGTTGTGATCCATCTGCCCTTTCTGTTGATGACCGCTCGATTAGGTCCGGTGATGACTCTGATGCAGCTGAGAGTAGCATTGGCAAAATCAACAATACAGACTCTCCATGTCTTGAAGATGATAGCATCTGGGTACCACCTGAAGCAGCAGATAAGGGGGATGAGACTGAGAATATTGCTGGAAACATTGCTTATGACGACGAATATTGTGATGGAATAAAGTGGGGCCAGTCAAGTTTCCCAGCCACTGGCGAGGAACATGAGGCCAGCGCTAATCCTAGGGAGGAACGAGAAAACGCAATGCTAGAGGCTATGAATGGGCAGCTCAAGATACTTGTCAGTCGGTTTCTGGCCTCTGCTGGTATCTCCTTTTCCAAAGGAGAGAACAGTGAGAGTTGGCTTGATATTGTGACCTCCCTGTCATGGGAAGCTGCACTACTTATCAAACCTGATGCTAGCGTTGGAAAGGAAATGGACCCTGGATATTACATCAAGGTCAAGTGCATAGCATCTGGTACTCGCAGGCAAAGGTGAAACATAATTTGTTTTTTTCCACTAAAAAATTGTTTTTTTCCGCTAAAAAGTTTTTTTTAATAAGCTAATTTCTGTTTATGTTTCAAATTATACCTCTTCACCTTGTAATGTTCATTGTAGTGAGGTGATCAAAGGGTTAGTCTTCAAGAAGAACACTGCTCATAAGCACATGCCGACCAGTTGTCACAATCCTAGGCTACTACTTCTGAAAGGAGTCCTTGGGCATTCCGATGTTGGTTTGTCATCGTTTAATTCAATGGATCAGGTTGGACTTCACACACACACACACACACATATATATGCATGCAGATAGTAAATTCGGTTCACTTTTGTTGGATAGAAGACTAAGACCTCCTATTTCATGTCTTTAACAATTAGGAAAAGGACCATCTGGAGAGGGCTATTAGTAAAATGATGGAAATACGCAGCCCTAATGTTATTATGGTTGAGAAAACTGTTTCGCGAGACATACAAGAACTTCTTCTGAAAGAAGGTGTCACGCTAATTCTTGATATGAGGCTCAACCGGTTGGAAAGAATTGCACGTTGTACAGGTTCTCCCATAATCTCATTTTCAGAAGTTTTGGATAAACCAAAGCTAAAGCAGTGTGACTACTTCCATATCGAAAAATTCATTGAGGAGCACAACAATGCCAGTGAAGGTGGAAAGAGGCTATCTAAAACATTGATGTTCTTGGAAGGCTTTCCCAGGCCGTTGGGTTGCACGGTATGTCTAGTTTATATTCCTTGCTTATATGATGCATTCATACAGTTTTACCAGATTCATTCTTTTTTCTCTCTCTAAAATTTATGCTAGATTATTATGTCTGGTCTTCCTGAAATCTCTGAAATCAAAACAACCCCTTGTATGAAACCCATTACCAAGAGTTATTCTAGCTTACTGTCCGTTACTTTGACCTTTATTTGACTCTTAACAGTTGGCATGTATACTACTATACTATATGATAAAACCTGTACTCTATTCAAGTGATGTGAGGTTGTAACATCTTACGTTTTGACTTACGAAAGGGTGGGTACAAAGGTATCGTTATTTGTGCTATTCTCAAAACATGACAAAGGAGCTGTTCCTTGCTTATCTTTTGGCAGGTGATGCCAAATCTTAGTGTCTAAAACTTGGCAGGAGCTAGGTGCATTTATGGTGCTATGCAATAACTAACCTGGTTTTGTTTGTGTTGAGCTATATAGTAGCGGCATGTGCTTTTATCAATTAGGATTAGTGAATGTCTATTGAATGAGATCCACTCCATGCACACTAATTACATTGCGCTGGATAGACAGTAAGTGGCAAACTGATTAGTGTTTCATACTTTGCTGAATGATCTGCACAATTGCAATGGTTTCTTTGTCTTCCAGATATTGCTACGAGGAGCTAATAGCGAAGAATTGAAGAAAGTCAAGCAAGTCATGCACTATACGGTCTTTGCAGCATACCACTTGATCCTTGAAACGTCTTTCTTTGAAGATCAGAGGGTATTTTTAAATGATAAAAATCCTTCAAAAGAAAATTCTGTTACCGCTATGGCAGGGCCATCAGCTATTGGTTATGATGCTGCTGTCCTCGGTGGTGCTAGCCCTGGCTTTCCATCACGTGATGACTCTCCAGCACTTAGAGTGTACCATGCCACTTCTAATGGCTATGCTGATGGGAAGAAAGCTCTCAATTCTGTAACAAATGTAGATTCTCCAAGTTTAGTCACAGATAACTCTTCGAATGAACTTGGAGAAGGTGCAAGTATCTGGTATAGCTCAACACCACCACTTCATGCTTCACCAGTCTCAGGATCATTAAGGAAATTTGTTGACAAGTTATGTCATCAGAATATTTATTTACCTGTCACATCATTGCAAGATAGAACTGACAATCAGATAGAAGGCAGGGTTGAATCCAGTCAAGAAACGGTTAGTAATGGTTTTCATGTTGGGTCAAAGGTGGAAGAGTCTGCAGTTTCGAGTGAAAATGTAGATTGCACAAACAATCTCTTGAAACAAGAAAGGATCGAAGAAATAATGCCAACTGGTTCTTCTATTTGTGACAAACGTGAGGAATCACCTGTTATGGTAGAAGACGGGGAACATCACAGCACCAGTATCATTAGCAAAGAGAATATTGCTAACGAAGATCAAGCTGATGACGCACTTGATTCTCACAGCATACTGATTTTGATGTCTAGCCAATGCATCACAAAACAGGCTATCTGTGAGCAGAGCCATCTGACCCGTATAAAATACTATGGGAACTTTGATGTGTCCTTAGGGCGATATTTGCAAGACATTTTGCAGAATCAGGTAACACCATTTCTTAACATTTTATTTTATCCACATATAGGTATAGTGTTTGCCGTTACTTACATGAAATAGCCATATTTTGTGTTAGTAATGCAACTTGATTTGGTTTGGATGAATACTCTCATTAATGTTTATTTGTAGCAGAAACTGAGTTGCTCCTCATGTGGTGAGCCTCCAGAGGCACACATGTACACTTACACCCATCGAAATGGAAATTTGACCATTCTAGTGAAGCATCTGGTGCCCCAACTTCGTTTGCCTGGTGAATCTGAAGGAAAAATATGGATGTGGACTAGGTGCTTGAGATGTGATCATAAACATGGGGTATCCAAATCGACTCCAAGAGTGCTAATATCATCTGAAGCGCGCAATCTCTCATTTGGGAAATTCCTGGAACTCAGTTTTTCAAGCCACTCTGCAGCGAGAAGGTTATCCATATGTGGACATTTGGTGAACAGGGACTGCTTGCGCTTTTTTGGGTATGCTAGGCGTATTTTTTTAACATTGAACAGATATAATTTAAGTAGAAACACTCCCTGGTTGTCTTTAGCACAGCAATGCCATGTAAAGGCAGATAACTATTTCTTGTCTGTTTTGTTGATGATTATCTTCTATTTACTGACTTCAGGTTGGGCTCCAAAGTTGCAATGTTCCGGTACTCATCAGTTGAAATTTACACTACCTGCAAACCACAATCCACTCTCCAGTTCGACAACCCCAGCAGACAGGATTTGTTTGAAGAAGAGAGGAGACATGTATGTCTTATCGTCTCTACCATTATCATTTGGTATTTGTCTTTAGTACATGCATAATAGTGCCTATTGTTTATGTTGCATCTTTCAAGGTTCGTGCTAGAGGTATGACACTCTTTTCGGAGGTAGCTAGCTTGCTACAACACTTGAAGAATCTACGTCATGATGTGATAACAACCGATTGTGGCACCTTTCTCCCTGTTAAGGACTTCTCTGAACTCGAAGAGTTGTTGATGAAAGAAAAGGCCATCTTTGAGGTAGACATCCTCGTCTTCATTTCTATTGGTCTAGGAATTTGTTATATCAATGAATTTGTTCTGTTTAATTATTGTTTATTGGTTACCATTTGTATTGTCCTGCAGGATTCATTAGGAAAGAAGATCGATCAAAATGAGAGACCATCCTCATCTGTGGATGAACTTCTTCATATAAATTGGTCCTATCAGGACCTTCTACTTGAACTTTATGTGTGGGACCATCGACTGCATCAACTTTTTAAGTGTAAATCTGCTGGACAAGGAAGTGTTGCTAATTGCAAGGATCCTACTGATACTGTTGACAAGATTTGTTGGGTCAACTATGAGGTTGACAAGAACATTGGTGAATTGACATGTGAAATAACTATGACCGATACTAAAGATGAAGAATCTTGCATTGCTCCTGGTCAAGTAGAGGTAGACAGCACAGCACAAACCCGAAAAGTTCCTACTTTTGGAATTTCAAATGATACAGAGGTCCAGGGCAATGGGGTTGTGGCGCATCCAAATTCCATGGAGCAGGAGCCTTCAAACACTCCCCAGCAGTTCATAAATTCTGATTGGTATGACAGGGAAAGATGGATTTGGAGTTCATTTTGTGAATCTCAACTGGCTTACAGGAAGGACGTTCAAGTTGGATGTGTGGAGAAATTTGAACTTGTTAACCGTTATTCTCCATCTCATCTGTCTCCCTTGTTTCAACACGAGGAGGCAGACTCTCCACAGTTCACAGTTGGCCCAGGTGGTAATATCTTGTGTGTACTGGAGGATGAGGTATCTAGTATAATAGCTTGTGCTCTTGCCATATCTGAGGAACGTCGCCAGGATACCATAGTTGAGAATGAGACAGAGGATGCCAGGGGAGAGTATGCTAAAACAATGGAGAAATCTTATAGCTTTCTCTCTGAAAGTTCTTTTAACTCATCACCATGGTCATCTATTGGATCTTTAGATTCTGAAGCTAGCTTTTCATCTTTTAGTTCGTCATTTTCATCTGATGACCTTTCTGGTTATGATACCTTGCCTTTATTGTCCTTGACACATCCAGAAATCACAGTCAATGGGAAAGTAACTCTGAAAGGCAAATATTCAGTTACTAGTATATATGCTAATCAATTCTACGCTCTTCGAAAGAAGTGCTGCCCATCCGAACTTGCATATATTACTTCCTTAAGCCGCTGTAAGAAGTGGAATGCTCAAGGTGGAAAGAGTAAGGCTTTCTTTGCAAAGACAATGGATGACAGGTTCATCATAAAGCAAATAAAAAAGACAGAGTTTGAGTCCTTCATAAAATTTGCCTCTGATTACTTCAAGCATGTTTACCATTCTCTAGACACTGGAAGCCAAACTTGCCTTGCCAAAATACTAGGAATCTATCAGGTAATTTACATTGACAACTGGATTTTCATTTCGATATATTTCCCGACTTTTACCTTTTTCATAAAACTTGCCTGTTTCAGGTCAAGCAAACAAGGCATGGCAAAGAGGTAAAGATCGATCTGATGGTGATGGAAAATCTTCTCTTTGGGCACAATGTTTCACGGATTTATGATCTTAAAGGTGCTATTTTTTCTCGACATGTCTCTGACTCAAACGACTGTGACACTGTTTACTTGGATCAAAACTATGTTGAGGATATGCATGCATCTCCAATCTATATTGGTGGAAGAACGAAGCATCTTTTGCAGCGTGCAATCTGGAATGACACATCTTTCCTCACTGTACGTATAAAGCAACTCTTCACTGCAATTACAGGTAATAATGTTTTTCAATTAATATATGTCTTAGCAAAATTATTGTACTTGCAGTCAGTTAACGTTATGGACTATTCTCTGCTCGTGGGAGTGGACAAACAAAAGCATGAACTTGTAGTTGGCATCATTGATTATCTGAGGCAATATACTTGGGACAAGCAACTGGAGACATGGGTGAAGACTTCTTTGGTAGTACCAAAGAATGTTTCACCAACTGTAATTTCCCCTAAGGAGTACAAGAAAAGGTTTAGGAAGTTCATGGCCAAGTACTTCCTTGCAGTTCCAGATGCTTGGAGTCCTGAGAATTCTTCTGGGCTATACAAATCCTTTGGTCATGGCAATAACAAGTTGGTAGAAGTCCATAATGATGAACCTGCTTCAGCATCCAATTGAGGCTGAGGCATGTGTTTGATTCTGTCCAGGACCTCTCTGACAGTATTGTTGAAGCCTGTCCAGTTGTTGTTTGGCTAATTTTCACTTTGTAAAATGGTGTACATAGGAGGGCCTCACTATTAATCTTTCCAGAAGTTTGCAGCTTTTAGGCAAATTGTTGGGGCAAGTGAGGTCTTACAGTACGTGTACCTATACAAATGTTCATTGTTAATTTCACAATTATTTTAGTGAAATAACAAAATTGATCTGATTGTTTTTGGACCTATGAGGCTGAAGCATTTTCAACTTGCTTAATTAGTTACTAACTTCTGACACGGTTAACTGTCCGAGATAGATATGTTCTATCTTTTTTCAAATTAGTTCAATTTGATTAGTATTTTGCCCACAATTACTCCACTGTAGTTACTGGCACGGGAAGCAAAAGGGCCAGTTTAATTCCTCTTGATCTTGCTGCCCACCAAGCAATGCAGATTTAGTTCGATGTTGCAGTGTGCTCCCAATCACCTTGCTGCACAATTTTGCAGATCACCTGGTACGATGCATACTGCTAACCTTTTTCTTTCATTATTCAGTTCTGTTATTACATAGAATGGGTGAAATCAAATTGCTTACTCGTTTGTTCTGTATTCTGTTTCTGGAATTTTGTTGTATTATGTATTTATGACCCAAATCCATTATCATATGTTGTCAAAGAGACAAGATGTAATATGTTTTTTTTTGGGTTTGTTTCAGGAAGTAGCTCCCTGGGGATGAGGCCACTCTTTATTTGTTCTGCATCACGAAGTAGCTTTCTTGTGATTTGCCTACTCTTTGTGGTGGTTCTATATTCTAAAGTTTGCTGCTATACAGCACTTGATAAGTTGATATGTCTTGAGCTTTGGTGAGGCAAATTGTTATAATCATTCAAGAGCATGTCACTGTTCCTGAAATTAACCTATTAATTAGTTCCTTTTAGAGACAGTACAAACTGCACCGATCAGGGCCGTACTAAAAGTAATGCTACACTTTACTAGAGCCAAATTCTGTTATTTAAAGTAGTGCATTTGTGGGAGAATTATCCAGTTGGAGCTTATATTGTAGTTTTTTCCTTGTCAAATAACGAATGCAAGAGCTTTTCTTGTGTTGGTTCAGCAGGTCGGCTGATATTTAACCTCCGGTGTCTGTTATCCTTAGCTCTGAACATTGACGAGAATGGAGTCCTGCAAATGAACAGACGAGACCTTGGTGAGTTAGTTCATATTAATCTTTCTGACTTGCTACCTCTGCAAAAAAACTCTGCTTGACTGATACACATAGTATTTTGAAATTTTTTTTCATAGTCTCTGTCATGAACCGGGGTAAACACCACCAAAAGAGATGGCCGGATGGCGTCGACGTAGAACGAGAGGGAGAGACTAGATGTTTAGGCGAGGAAGACTATGATAATTCTCTGATTGATTGCAATAGCATGCGGTAGCCCTCTTATATAGACGGCTCCCCCTAACAGATGGAATCTAATCCCAATTATATCTCTAACTCATATCATATCTCTAACTCTATCTCTAATACAAGGAAACTAATTTCTAACTCAAATGGAAATCAATCTCTCATTCAAATAGAAACCAATCTCTAATTCCTAATAATAACTCGACTGGGCCTTGAGCCCAAGGCCCACACCCCTGACACTACACCCCTCTCGGACATGCAGCTCGTCCTCGAGCTGCTAGACGGCGGCCATGGCGCTAATGAACGACCTCTGACGCCGGTGTAGAAGACGAACGATGGTGTGGTTTTGCAGCGGGTGGAGACGACCGACCTGATCCAAACGTCACAAGGCTAGACGAAGTGTAACGCCTTTGGTTAGATAATGCCTGCAAAATAAAATTTTTTTGAATCTTTTTTTTTTTAATTTTTTTTTATTTTTTTTATTTTTTTGCGATTTTTTCCACCCGTCGGTCGGTTTTAAAACCGACCGCAACTCCCGAGCGCATCGCTTGAGTCGGTCGGTGCGACCCGTGGTCGAGCGTACCGCGTAAGCGAAGAGGCGGTCTTGGCGAGGCGTCGTAGCGGCATTGAAGACCGGGCGACGGCGATGAGTGGCGGCGGCGTGAATAGCGGCCACGGTGGCGCCGGAGGAGCGGCAGCAGGCGGAGCGGCGGCAGCGGCTTCGGCGGCGGCAGAATGCGACACGGCCGGAGGGGACGCGCGGCATGGCGGCGATCTGGCGGGAGGCCGGCGGGCGGCGCGCGCAGCGGAGTAGACCGGAGGCGCGCGCGAGCCGACGCGTCTGACGGCGCCCGACGATAGCGCCTCGGCGGCGGCGGCTCAGCGGGGGCGGCGGATCGCAACGGCGAGATCGCCGATGGCGGCAGCTGCGGAGCGCCAACGGAGCGGCGCGGCGAGGAGGCGCCGACGGCGAGCGCCGAGCGCGAGTCGTGCCATCGCCGCCGGATCCATGCGACTCCGGCAGATCCGGCGCAACGGTTCGGCGGCCGGGGAGCGTAGCGGCGGCGACCTCCATCTTGGGGCCATCGTGGTCGAGGCGGCCGGAGGCGCGCGGCGGCGCGGGTGGAGCGGCACGGCCTGACGGGCGCGGCGGTGGGACCCGGTCCGAACGCGCGCGGCGACGACGAAGAGGGTGGCGGATCGAGGCGTCGGCGGCGGTGGCACAACGGCGGCGTGAGGCGGCGGCGGCTGGCGATCGAGACAGCAGCGGACGCAGAGGCGAGCGCGGCGGCAATGGGCGGAGACAACGGCCGATCCCAATCTCGCCGGCCGCACGGCGACGACGACGGCGGTTGGTCGAGGCGGCGCGAACGGCGGAGAACACACTGCGGGAGGCGCTGCGACCGAGGGGTGAGCGGCGTGATGGAGATTGATGGTCAGCTTCGGCTTCACCGAGGGGATATCTTGTGGTGGATGCTCTAGTGGTGCCATGGTCAAACCTTCTTCTTCCGACCCGACCACTGTGGCTTCGCCTTCTTCCCCGTTCTCCAGCACGGTTGCTTGGATGGACGCGCCCTCGCCGTGACCGGTGAGCTCGATGGCGGGGGCGAGGACAACCTCGTCCTCCATGTCCTTAGAGGGAGGTAATGCGGTGAGGGTGATGTCGACTGTTTCTGAAGGCTTGGGTGCCGCTGCCGTCTCGCGTTGCACCTTTCTCTGATTCTTGCACTTCTCCAAGAATTCATTCAACGTCTTGCTCATCTGATCGCAGATCGCGATCGCTTTGCTGTAGCCGTCAGCCATGGTAGCAGAATTCGTGGGAAGGGATCGACTGCTCTGATACCAAGTTGTCATGAAGCGGGGTAAACACCACCAAAGAGATGGCCGGATGGCGTCGGCGTAGAACGAGAGGGAGAGAGACTAGATGTTTAGGCGAGGAAGACTATGATAATTCTCTGATTGATTGCAATAGCATGCGGTAGCCCTCTTATATAGACGGCTCCCCTAACAGATGGAATCTAATCCCAATTATATCTCGTAACTCATATCATATCTCTAACTCTATCTCTAATACAAGGAAACTAATCTCTAACTCAAATGGAAATCAATCTCTAATTCAAATAGAAACCAATCTCTAATTACTAATAATAACCCGACTGGGCCTTGAGCCCAAGGCCCACACCCCTGACACTACACCCCTCTCGGACATGCAGCTCGTCCTCGAGCTGCTAGACGGCGGCCAATGGAAGACCTTCGACGCCGATGTAGAAGATGAACGGTGGCGGGGTGCTGCAGTGGATGGAGACGACTGGCGGCCAGATTCAAGCGGAACAGGGTTAAACGATGCCTGCAAAATAATTTCTTTTCCTTTTTTTTGACACCTGCAAAAGAGAAAAAAAATTTCCCTTTTTTTGATTTTTTTTGATTTTTTGATTTTTGTTTTTTTTATTTTTTTTTGCTTTACCTAACCGGTCGGTTTTAAAACCGACTCAGACCCACAGACGTCCTCAGTCGGTGTGGACTTGCGACCGGTGTGGACCCACGGTCGCGACTCGCGAGCGACGACCCCACCGATCCGGCGGCAGTGTCGGCTCCGGGAGGAGTAGCAGGCGGACCGGCGGCGAGGAGAGCGGCGGCGACGCGGCGCGGTGGCGCGGCGCTACGCGGCGGAAGAAGCGGCACGGGCGAGGCGAGGCTCGCGGCGGATCCCGGCGGCGAAGCAGAGGCGATCGCAGCGGCGCTCGCTTATGCGGCGGGAGACGGCGCGCGGCTTCAGCGGATGTGCCGGCGGCGGCTTCGGCGGTGGTTTCGGCGAGACGACGAGACGGCGGCGGCGGCGTCGCGAGACGCGGAAGAACCCGGTGGCGGCGGCGCGCGCGTGGAGACCCTCCGGGCGACGGCGGCGGTGCGGGAGGAGACGGCCTGGGCGGCGGCGGATCTGGCGAAGAGTCCGGCGTCGGGAAGATCCCGAACGGGGAGACCCCGATGCGATCCAGTGCAGGCGGCGTTGGCTTGGACGGCCGTGGCAAGGACGGCCTGGTCCGCCACTCGCTCGGGAGCGAGGCAGCCGCGGAGCACCGCGACTTCGTCCTTCTTGATGGCGGCGAGTGGGAGGACGGCTGGGCCGGCCGTGATGAGCGCGTTCTGGGAGGCGGCTCGGTTGGGGTCGAGCGGGCGGAGGCCGGTGAACAGGACGAGGCAGCCGAGCGCGACGTTGGCGGTGTAGAGCACCAATTCCGGCATGAACTGCGACGATTCCGATGAGGTCATCGCCAGCGAAATCTTTATTTGCTGGGTCTGGGGCGATGGATGGAGATGCAAGTGGAGAAGATGCTGCAGCGATGGGTTCGTCGGGATCTGGCGGGCGGCAAAGGGGTTGAGGCAGATCTGATGATGGCTGTGGCGGTGGATCTTGCTTCTGATGTCGTTGGGGATCTGGTGCTAGATGATGATGTGCCTGGCTCTTTTTCTCCTGTTGCTTCTTCCTCAGATTCTCCATGAATTCGTTCACCTGCTTGATCATCAGATCGCTATCGCGTCGTCAGAGTCGTCACCATGGTAGCGTAAGTCGGGAAGGATCGATCGCTCTGATACCAAGTTGTCATGAACCGGGGTAAACACCACCAAAGAGATGGCCGGATGGCGTCAGCGTAGAACGAGAGAGAGAGAGACTAGATGTTTAGGCGAGGAAGACTATGATAATTCTCTGATTGATTGCAATAGCATGCGGTAGCCCTCTTATATAGACGACTCCCCCTAACAGATGGAATCTAATCCCAATTATATCTCTAACTCATATCATATCTCTAACTCTATCTCTAATACAAGGAAACTTATCTCTAACTCAAATGGAAATCAATCTCTCATTCAAATAGAAACCAATCTCTAATTCCTAATAATAACTCGACTGGGCCTTGAGCCCAAGGCCCACACCCCTGACAGTCTCTATCACATTATTTATGCAGCCATGACTATTTTATATAAAGATTGATGATGCATGCCAAAAGTGCATTATCTTTTGGTTGCATTGGAGGAACCAGCGGCTAGTATACAGCGTGAGGAAATGTCTATGAATTTAGTCTCATGGTGTGTCATGGCTAAGAGTTGCATTGTGTACCATGCTCCTTTCGAGAGTCATATATTCACATTTATCTGTCACTGATTGTTTGGAGTTGTTATTTGTGTCTTTCTTAATGTAACATTGGTTATTTGTATTTTTCTGTGAAAATGTGCATACAGGTGACGGTATGTATATATTATTGCTAAACTTTTAGCTCATGTCCTATTATTATGCAATTATTTGTTGTCACAGTGTGCCTAAGGGACATGCTTGGATATGTGCCACTTGCCTCTTCTTTGTTTTCGTGATAAATGATTGCATTGGATTATGTCTTCTGGGGTCAAGCATGTGCAAAGCTTTCAAATAAGCGTAATTTCCTTTTTCCGGCAGAGTCTGCTTCTTTTTGCACAATTTATGAGTATTATTGATTTGAATAGATGATAGCACAATACCCCAGAAGTCAGAGCACTACTTGGACCAGGCTGCATTTTACTTCAGCTGTAATCTACAATAGGCTGATTTTACTTAGTTAAACAAGAATATAAGAAGTTATTGATTCCTCCTGCCTTTAGAGTAGCAAGAGGAAATAGGCTGTTTCCATCATCCGTTAAGGAGTTAATCCACAAGAATGTGGTGGCATGTTTTTTTTCTCCTTTCCTTTTTGCAGGGGGGCATGCATACATTGACAGTAAGAGTATGACCAGAGGGAGGACATTTAGATCATTGCAGAGTGGCTCATCATGACTGCATGGATTCTATGCAAGTCCTGTCATTTGAGGAACACGGGAGGCTACAAAAGGAGCTGTTAAGTTGTCTAGACTCTAGACAAGGTTCTAATCTGTGCAATGATGTTGATCCTAACATGACTGATTCATAGTTTGGCTCACCATATTTTTTTTATAAAAGGGATTGGTTCACCATATCTTGAATTCTGAATTTAGGAGTATTGGTAGAATTGAGCTATATCTTATATATGTTTGCAGGAAATTAGGAGACATCATAGAAAACTCATTATAAAATGTGCTGAACCTAAAAGGAATATTATGTTTTCCCCCACCTATTTAAGTCTTATTTCTGTTGTTTTAGTTAGTCAAATCATGTTCAACAGTTTAGTTATTTACACTCATCACTTGGTTGCCAGACTATTTTGTTCTCCACTCTCCAGCAGAATATATGCATTGTAAGTCGTATGCATATGCTGTACGGTGGTAATTTAAAGCCTTTGACGATCTCTACCCTCTCACCAATCTCCTCTGGGTCGCCGTACCCCATGGCAATGACCCTGTCGAACTCTGCCTTGAGGTTCTCAATGCCGGCCCTGGCCTGCCGGAACTCGTACATCATGATTCCGGAGTGCTCGCCAACGACGACCTTCATCTCCTCGGCGACGCGCTGGCGCAGGGGCCCCATGGAGGAGACGTAGCCGCCTCCCGAGGTGCGGAACGGGTGGGTGCCGCCGCAGCAGAGGTCCGGGAGGCAGGAGACGGTCCCGGAGATGAGGAGCATGAGGAGGAAGGAGCTGGCGTTGCGCAGCGCGTAGAGCACGCCCCCGAAGCCGCTGAAAGCGTTGAGCTTGAACTCCACCGGCGACCGGTGGTCGAGCAGCAGTGGCGAGGGGTCGATCCTGGTGTCGGCGAGGGCCCGGTGCTCCTGCTCCAGCCCGACGGCCTGTCGCCGCGGCGCGTTGATTGCCCTCATCACCTATACATATATGTGATGAGTAGTCAATCAAGGCCAAGACAGAGTTGACACCATATAAATCGATCAATGATGATCAAATCTTGGAGGAGATGAGTTGAATCATATTCATATACAAGTGAATACCTGCCGGGCTGTGTGTGGGTTGGGGATGCAGAGCCAGTCGTCGAGGGCGGCGGCAATGCGGGCGCAGTAGGTCTCGACGGCGGAGGCGCCGGCCTTGACGACCTGGCATGCGTCCCGGAGACGGGAGGTCTCGTCCATGTACTCGTCGAGCCAGCTCTCGCCGGGCGGCAGGTGGAGGCGCTGCATGAGGTGGACGAGCTGCGAGTGCAGCGATCGGAGCAGCGCGGCGGTCTGCTGGAGGAAGGGCGCGGACATGAAGGCGTCCGGCGACGAGGCGAGGCTGCGGTGGAGGGCGTCGAGGCCGTGCGCGATGGACGAGTAGAAGGCGTTCATCGTGATGATTCTTGTCGTGCTGCTGCTGCTGGTGTGAGAAGAGGGGTGGTGGAATGGTGGTGGTGCATGGAGATGGAAGCCACTTGGCTCGGCTCCGCTCAGCTCAGTTCAGCTCTTGGGGGTTTATAGAAGAGAGGACGACGAGTTTATGTATGAGGAAGCAATGCAATGCAATGATGGGGTGTCTCGTCGGCAGGGGGTGTGGTTGAATAAACCTGACTAGTCGTTGGTCGTACGTGGTCAGTTACGATCATGTTGTGTATGGTCGTTATGACCAGTTTATGTGTGGTCGGTTACGACCAGTCTATGAGTGGTCGGTACGATCAGTTTGTGTGTGGTCAGGTATGACTACCTGTTGTAACAGTTAGTGGTCATTGTAGCATACGGTGGTCACTGTTCTAGTCGCGTGGCAGACTGCGCGGTATGGGCTACAATCGTGGTAGGCAAACTCTGTAGCAGTCATCAGTGTACTACGTGGTGTGGGCAGTTGGCGAGGTAGTTGAGGTCGGAGAAGCTGGGTCTCCGTGAGTCTAGAGTTTGTACAAAAGTCGATGTGTAAGTTGAAGAAAAATACAACAAAAAAATTGCCCCAAACACTCTCTCCACTTGAGCTCTGTAACTATATTCCTTCTTGCTCTCTGTATTCAGCTGTTTATCGTCGAACGACAGTGTATCTTCTGTTTAATTCGGGCGTCTGGATCCGAGTTCCTCCCAACACTTAGTATCAGAGTACGGTGCACGCCCAAATGCATACAGTTCGAGTCGATGGCAACCAGCGCGTAGCAGGCGACGAAGGAGAGCGTCAGCCTGCCATTTCACTACCCGATGTTGACATCCTCCAACTACATCGCGTGGGCGATCAAGATGGAGACGCTGATAGATGCCCAGAGGATCTGGGAGGCCATCGAGCCAGCAACCGGAGTGGTCATGGAGGCAAAGAAGGACAAGTCAGCGCAAGCTTTCATCTTCCAAGCCATACCGGAAGACATTCTTCTGCAGGTGGCTAAGAAGAAAATAGCCAAACAGGTATGGGATTCTCTGAAAACTAGATATCTCGGGGCTGATCAGGTGCAAAAGGTGCATTTGCAAACACTGCAGAACGAGTTTGCGGCACTGCACATGAAGGAAACAATGCACCTTGTCTTACCAGCGGTTATCCCATCCACCTTTGCCCATAAAACCAAACACAAAATTAAATCATCTTCTCCACCCTTATCCCACCAACCAAATAACAATTCTACCATTCCATCCCCCAAATCAAACAGATAACTTGAATCATCCCATCCCATTTCATCCTACCAAATCATAGATCATCCCATCCCATCCACCTCCCACCACCCTTATTCACCCAGTCAAACACACCCTAAGTAACCCTCCTAACTATGTAAGAATAATACGAGTAGTATATGAGTAGTACTAGTTACTCTCTTCGTCCAAATTTATAAGGCATATTTTTTGAATGATTTTGTCTATAAATATTAGGTGTATTTTATATTCCAATACAAAATTAGTGTGATATTCCCTTTATACCCCTAATAAATATACATATTTATTTGCTATTCTCTATATGAGTACATTGAATATAGTACTTAGAGATAATAATTAGGAGTAATCTAACTATTTTTACAAACTCCTTGGTTTATGTGTCAAAAAACATATCTTATAAACTTAGATGGAGGGAGTAACTACTAGAATTGAGTCGATGGTCTTGTTTGAATATACCCAACGCAACCTATCCTGTTCGTTTTTTTGAAGTGAGTGCAACAAGGACGCATACATATGACACCATACACATATCTTCGTGAGTGTGTCTAACGCATATGCTAAGACAAGAGGGAGATCCTAGAGTTTTACGGAATATAGATATACATTTTGATTACTAAACATACTCACACTTGCTATTAACATAACCAGTATTCTAAGAAGAGTACTATTTATACAAAAAAAAAAGTAACTAAAAATGGGGCAGCGCCTCGAGCCGGCTGGGTGGACTGCTAACGTATCAGTCACATCAACCGAGCGTAGCTCTTCAACCTACACCGTTCGTTGAATGGAGGACATGCATGCATGATGATGCGTTTAATTTGATCATCTCTCTCCATATAATTAATCCGTTATAATCGTTTCAACATATACGAATATCATCCAAAATCTACCTTCGGTGAAGATAGCTTTTGATTAGTGCGTATTATTGCATGCTCTCTTGTTGGAGAGAACATTTGATTCGCGTGGAGTAGCTAGCATATGCTGCTAACTAGGATGATTTGGCAACTTTCTTGTCCTAGCCATGACTTCATTGTTTGCTTCAAATTAAAGTCTGTTTATATTAGTTTTTATTTCTATCATCTATTTAGAAAAATCAAAAATCAATACAAATATCTAGCTTCTCAAAGCAGTTTCTCCATTTCTTTTACTACCGTTGTGTTCCGAGGGTTAGATAGATGATCATAGGTACATCACACATCCCACTCCTCTCGCACCCATTACGTGTACGTATCTCTCCCTTATTTTCCCCACCAATTATATCTCCTACTTAAAGTCATTTCTTTCAATTATTACTATTCATGTTCAATCAAAAGTCAAGAATCATAATAAAAAATTATCTGTAAAAACTAATACAAATACTTCTAAATACGTGGGTCACGCTATTCTGGCTATCAGTGTTACTACGTGCTTGTATTTTACTATTGCAAGGTAGCATGAAGTACAGTACGACGACTCACGATCAAAGTTTTCGAGTACAACGTGACAGTTTATACAGGCCTTCTGTAGCTGTAGGGTGGCTGCAGCTAGGCCTGGTACTTTGACGAAATCTTTGAAATGCCTGGGCAGTGCATCGTCAACAGTAGTAGTCTACAGATGAGAGAGCCAGAGGCCCTGTTCCAAGGTGCTTTTACTTTTTGGCTGTAGTTTTGATTTTTTTACTAAAATAATATCATAACTGAGATTATCTTTTTGTGAGGTATTTAATTAAAAAATTTTAAAAATAAAAAACACCTAGTACATCTCTACGATAATGCAAAAAAAAAACTACATTAAAAATCAACATATTTTAAACAGCTTCTAACTTAGGGTGTGATCATTTTGGCTTATTTTGAGTGTCTTATAGCTGAAAAGCATCAGAGTGGTGAAAAACATCAGAGGTGATGATGCTTATTTAGCATAATTAAATTTAAAAAAATTAAAAAAAATATGTTAGCCCATTACGTATAATTCAAACAAATACGGGAAAAAAAGAACCGGCAAAAAAGCTTAACAAAAAGTCAAAAGTTCAGAAAAAGACAAAATTTATGAATAGTAAAAAATAAGCCGGAATCTAAAAGTTGAAGCCGAAATGATCGCCACCTATAGAAGGTAATCGGCGCTGTGTGGATCAGTGCCAAAGTTACAAGGAACAACATTTGTAGCAGTAGCAGCCGCCCGTACAAGAAATAAGATGGGAGTAGATGGCATGTTTTTTTTCAGCTTTTAAAAGATGTTTTTCGTTTTTTCTACAGTAACTAACTTTTAAATGAAGTATCTTTTTAAGATAGGATCTACTAGTTAATTGTAGTACATACTTTACCGATTTTATTTATATTGACAAAAACCGTATGTGAGTTTCTGCTACTCTGTAATCTCTCACATAAATAGTTCAAAAACTATAAGCCATAGTCAAAAACTATAAGCTCCAGTCAAAAAGTATAGGCCCGATACCGGCTAGGAGCTGGCCATGCATAAGGTTGACAGATGTATTAGAGCAAGTCCAATAATAGAGTCAAGTGTTTGGCTATAAGTCAAGTTATAAGAGCCAAGTTATACAATAATTTGTCTTCTATTTGTCTACAAAAGATTTTTTATTATTATGTGGTACCATGTCTCACATTCTCTTTCCTATTTCTCCTCATATACATTTATTATATGAGCCCACCACTGCATAGGCTCCTGTGCCTAACTTGTTGCTTGCATGAGAGCCAAGCTCTCATCTCTCTCCTCCACATCAGTAAAAATGCTGACTAGCTTGGCTATAAGACCATTATTGGACTTGCTCTTATGGAACTAGTTCTGAAGTAATGATCATTTACAAGACTCGTAGTATTGCCTTTGTCTCCTAGGCTTGCGGACAGCTCATCATGCCTGCCTACTTGCATTCGTACAGCAGCGGCGGCGCAGCAATCAAGAATCAAGATCGATCGGCCGGTGACGACGAGGGGAAAAGAGTGGCAGCATGCAAATTACAAGGCACTAATTGAGACAACATGTCGTCGATCAGAGGAGATTTGGGCTGTGATTGGTTGGGCTGAAAGCTGAAGGCTTATGGCTTAAAACACTGTAGCGGCTGAAGAAAAGTACTGTAGCAGCTGAAATGCTGTAACTAATGCTCCAATAAGCTGAGACTTCATGACGCAACATTTTGCATGTAGTAATGACGTTCCCCACAAAAATAACGATATTACTTTGGGCGAAACGCCTTACGCAATAATTTCGTATGACACGACAAACGAATGAACAACTGCATGAAACATACAAGCGACACATGTAGCTCTAAACCCGAAGGACGATGCTATGAAGTCACTTGTGATGGTCATGAGGTCAGCGTTCGCGGCTTCAGGCAGCCCGGACGGGTGGTATGCGGGCGCTGCCATGTTGCCGGCAGGCCCCACGCCAGACTCGGCGTCGATGATAAAGTTGTGCAACGCCATGCAAGCTGTGATAATTTTGCATTGGTCGCGATCCTTGTAGTTCGGAATCTTGTGAAGAATGCGCCATTTGCCCTTGCACATGCCGAACGCACGCTCAATGCCATGCGAGAAGGGAGTACCTCGCTGTGGGGGCGGCGTTCACCCGGCCGGACCGCGCGGAGCTTGCACGGGGACAGGGACGGACGGGTGGGTTGCGCGGAGCTTCGACGGGGACGAGGACGGACGGTCGGGGCTTGGTCCCAGCTTGCACGGGGACGGACGGCGTGGTGGCGTCGAGCTGCGACGGGGACGGGGACGTCAACGGACAGGCGGCCGCCGCGGCGCTTGCAGGTGGACGGCCAGCCGGGCTTGCTATTCCGGCGCGGGACTCGGTCCTCGCGGATCTGGGATTGCCGCCTGGACAAGTCGCAGTGGAGCGGCACGACGACGGAGGTGGCACGCCTGGGGGGAGGGCCGACCTGGCCACGGCCGATTCGGTAGCCACGGCGGCGCGGTCGTGGGGCCGGCGATCGGGGTGGGGTGCGGCGATCGGGGCGCAGATTGGGGGCATGGTGGGGCGGCGCTGGGGCGGCGGATGGGGGCATGGTGGGGAGGCGCGGGGCGGATCGGGCGTGGTGGGCGGCGCTCGGGCGCGGATCGGGGCGTGGTGGGCGGCGCAGCGGGGGGGCGGCGGATGGGGTGGCGATCGGGAGGGGGCGTGGTGGGCGGCACTCGCGGGGTGGCGATCGCGCGGCGGCGCAAATAGGGGCGTGGCGGCGCTCGCGGGCGGCAGCTCGAGGATGGCGGCGTGGGGCGGCAGATGGGGAGCGGCGCTCGCGGGGGGATGGGGCGTGGCGGTGCTCGCGGGGGGCGGCAGCTCGGGGTTGGCGGCGTGGCGACGCTCACGGGGGGAAGCGACCGGGCTACGGCAACACGAGAAGGTAGTCTGATTTGGGGGCGTCGTGGGGGTGCTTGTTAGGGTACGGAGATCGTATGCGAGTGGCTTCCCATGGCTCCGGGCGGTTTCCTCTCTGAGCTACGGCTTCGGCTCAGGTTACTGTAGCAGCTGCGGAAAGCTCGCAGCCTGCAGCTCTTCTGATCGTAGCCTTGATTTGACAAACAATTGATGCATTAATTCTAGGTGCAATTCCTCCCTTTATTACTCATACAAGTTAATGGTTCCTGCAATGGCATTTTAGCAGGGAGGCTTGGTTGGAGGATCAGACTGCCTATGCACAGGATAAGCAGAGCACGGCACAGTCTTCCAGTTGATGAGGGTTGATGTATGCAACAAACACCTACTTCCCTCCTTTTTCCAATTTGATCAAGTGCAGATGTGCGGCATGGACAATAGATTGCCAAAATGCAAATCAATTGGCATGTAGTGAGGATTGTCTTGTTTGGATGCTCGAGTGAAACTAGAAAAAGTTAATGTGAAAAATAAAGAAAACGAAAGGGAGGCTATAATTTCAAGCTACAAGAGGTGTGCTGTAGTTCATGTTAGCTCTATACGAACTTAAACGAAACATTGCCCTTTCTTTGCCAAAAGTGCCTCAAATTCTGATGCTGAAATGGCTGTTAGGTGTCCGTTTATTCCTATTATCAAGACGGCCTATATTATGCTGCTAAATCTTTTACTGTTTTTCGCCTACGAGGGGAAGCATCTCCATCCGGCTTCTTGGAGTGCGTGGACTTGGGACGACGGCCTGCTGGGAGATCAGATGCCTCACATAGCCGTAGAAGGTGCAGCCGACAAGCGTGATTGCGCATCCAACAGCGTTCATGGCAGAGATCGGGTTCCGGAAAATCATCCAGGAGACCAACACCGCGACAGCCACCTACATCGACCGTAAAATCCGTTTGTGAATGCTGAGCAGAAACAGCAGTACTGGAAGCAGACTGAGAAGAAAGGGTCTCACTTTGAGGTTGCCAGCTACGTTGAAGGTGACGGCTGTTGTGGAATGGATGACGTAGAAGATAGAGAAGTTGAGGCAAAAGGCGAGCACTCCTGAGGTGATTATGATGATCAGTGCAGGGAAGATTGATTCGTATGTGTAGAGCCAGTTGATGACGCCACTCCCTTCGAGCGCGATTGCTGGTACTGACAGTATCATGGTGGCAAAGGGCGCCATGTAGTACACTGTGTTAATGCTGCAGAGAAAACCAGCAGAATCAATACGCCAAGTGGAAACGTGCAATATTGGACTTGATCCTGGTACTTCTACGTTAAAATATGAAGCAATTCTATAAAAACTATCAAACAGGAGCATTATCTAAGGTTAATTCTGATAAGTGATAACAGTTCTGTATGAGATATCAGATGGCAAACTCAGATCCTATTAGATACCAGACCATAGTGCTCATGTGGTAACTAGAAAAAGTGCACCTGTGTCACTATATACACAAGATCATTCATCAATATTTACCTGTCAAATTTGTACCCATGCAGTAGGGACTCTGCCAATATAGTCTTTGTAGATGTGGCCAGGCAGCCAACCATGGCAGCACAAAAACCAAACATATTGAAGCTAAGCTCGGTAATTGAAGTTAGGAGAATTCCACCCACTATTGGGACCAAAGCAGCCCATATGCGCCACTCAAAATATTTCCTCCAGACCAACCACTGCAGAATAACTGCATTACAATGGAAGGGATCCATCAGGATATGCGACAACAATTGCACAAAGGCTGGTATAGGGAAAGATTGAATGACAATGCGTCTAGAAGAGAAAGAAATCAGAGAACCTGTCGTTGCTGGAGTGAAAGATTTTATTGTCTGCATGAAGGAGACCGGAATGTACCGCAGGCTGACATTTCCCAACACAATGTTTATGCAAAATACAAATGACATAGGGAATATCCTTCTCCAGTGATCCTCGGGGGCAACCTCAATCAGCGGTTTTGTCTTCAGCACTTTGATTGCAATATAAGCTCCAATAGAAGAGCATATAAAGTGGATGCATGACACGGTCAGAGGAAATTTGAACTCCAATTTCTGCATCCAAGAAAAACTTAAAATCATCATGTTCACACCTTTGTGCCAAATAGGCTGTGATAATATCATGAACTAGTCCTTTTAAACTTCCAAGCATAAAATCCCACTTCAAGAAAAAAGGGAGCAGAAAACTTCTTCATTAAGGATATGTGTAACACTGAATACATCACATGCTAGATGGTTTCTTCAAGAATATATCAAGCAGGTTGCTTATTACAGCATGCTTGTGATTCTGGAATCTGGATCAGTTTATTTTAAGACAAGTCAAGGTAGTGCAGAAAATAATATTTCTAGTGCCAAATGCAGGGTTCTAGTTCGTAAGACAAACCATTTCACAAATTAAGTCTCCTTATACCAAATTTCTTTACCATGTCAGTGTGTTGACAACTGAATGCAAACATTATATAAGCTCCCCAAGAAAGATGGCAGAAGAAGTCCGTAGGAAATATCAGCACTATCTATTCGTTGATATGCCATTTAAGGTGAAGTATGCTTGGATCCAACCCACCCTCAAATATCATGGAACTACCAAGCAAGTCAACGATAAGATGGGACAGTGACACTCCATCAAATAAATGTTAGTACGACAGAATAAAACCTTGCTGTTCATCCTAACAACTTAAATTAACCACAATCTTCAGAAATATGCATGAATGCAAAGAGGTGAAGTTCATATACCAGCGTATGTTGAACGGAAAGTTGCTAACCCTGCAGTAAAATATATTTTTTTCAAAGAAAACATGGAAGGAGGGCCCCCTACCAAGGTATTCATATAGTCACGAATTTGATATCACCAAAGTTTCTTCCATGATCACCATAATTCTAGTTAACTCTGAACCTTGGACGTCAATCAAGATCCAACCTTTATGATCTCTGGCGACAACATTTTCAGTTACCACGATCGCCAGCAACCAAAAGTAGTCGTTTGAGTCCTTTCCCTAAATCCCTCCATTGCATTTTCCATTCTCTGCCCATAATTTTTTTTAATTTACCTTCAAATCTATCAAACATAACGATTCCTTAGTTCTTCCAAAGGAACAAAACCCTTCAAATTTTGTTTTGCCTCACCGCGGATGTGCGAAACCTAACTCCAAACCACCAATTCGAGCAAATTATACCCATAAAGATCGTTCCTTTTTGTTTCCACTAGATGTCCCTAACATTATAAATCGCTAGAAAATCAGCTACACCCATAAAAAAACCATGTCTTTCGCAGGAAAGGCGCTACCTTTGGCTCCTAAACGCACGGATCAACCCCAAAATCCCCATAAACACTAGAAGAAGTCGCGGGGGAATCGGAAAAAATAGAAAGGATGCATAAGGGAAACCAAGTATTGTGACCTGGAAGATCCACTTGTTCATGATGATGACGGTGACGTTGAACCCCCACCATTGGAGGATCGCGAGCACCGCGCGGATCGTCTCGACGTTACCCATCTTCCCTTCCCCCATCGATCCGGCGAGATGGCCGAGAGGCAAAGGAAGCACCCGAAGATGAAGAAGGAAAGAATTGAAACGGCAAAGAACCGGCGTATGTACGTATGTACGTATGTATGTATTAATCTGCGGAAAACTCCTCCCGGTGATCCATCAAAGGCCCCCCGGCTTCTAGAAGGCCTCGGCGGTTCTTCTAGAAGGTTCCGGGAAGCAGTGAAGGTTGTCTTGTTCTCTTGTCAAGTGGCTTATAATAGAAGAGGATCAGGGGAACAGAAGAAGAGGAAGAAGCAGGGGAGCAGGTTGGGAGTTCGGTTGGTGTGAAATGCTCAACCGGCTTTTGCTTCTCGGTGTGAATTTGCCATTGGACACGTGGCATGTCAAATGTCTACGCGCGGTGTAATTGTTTACCAAAGTCCAGCAGGCACTTTATTTGTTTTCTCGAGGAAAGAAATCATGTCCAATTTCATCTACTCAAAATATTTGTGTTTCCAAAATTGATCTTTCATAGTTAATTTCTTTTACAATATATTGCCAGTAACCGTAAAATCATGACCGTACAAGGTACTTTCAAAAGGAATATGACAGTACCATTTTGTATCATGAAACATATATATGACTAATTATTTGTCAGGCATTACAAAGTCTTGAGCCCCTTTGGAACAAAGGAAAAGTCTAGGACTTTGGATGTTCAATTTCCATAGGAACTTTCCGTGCGAGACCGTTCCGAACGAAGGAATGCCACCACAAAATTCCTTTGAAATTCTTATGGAATGCATTATTTCATAAGATTTCTGGAGGAAAATAAACATGAGATCCAACCTCACGTATTCTTGCTTTGTGACAAATTTCTGTGTGTTTTCCTATGTAGGATTCTAGGAGACATGACACCTCAATCTTATATCTTTCATTCCCGACATGGAGAGCATAGAAGGTGCCTGGTCGCTTGTCTGCATGAAATGATGAAATTTGTGGAAGTTGGAAATAGTGCATGCACGGAGGCAAATCTCGCAAGTCGGTCTTCGGCCTTGTTCTTTTCAACTTTTAAAAACTGTTTTTTGATTTTTTTTATAGTAATTAGCTTTTAAATGGAGTATCTTTTCAAGATATGGTCTACTAGTTAATTGTAGTACATATTGTACCAACTTTATTTATATCAACAAAAATCGCACGTGAGTTTCTGTTACTTTATAATCTCTCGCACAAACAGCCAAAAGTCACAAGCCGCAGCCAAAAACCATAAACTCCAACCAAAAAGAACAGACCCAAAGTATACCCAAGGTATCGTGGAATTTTGCCAAGCAACTACTCTCCAAGACTCCAATCCATCCATCTGCTAGTCACACACGTACTACGTACGCTTCTGATGCTTTCTGGGGTTATTAGTCCAATGGTGAAGTACAGAAGCTAGCAAGGCTCCATCCAATGGTTGCGTTTCTTGTGCTTCAGTTCAGATGCCCATGGAATGGAGGCCATTATTATTGATAAATAGTTTATAAGAGGAGAGATATAATAGGAGTATCACCTTAGGAGATGGCTACAACGCGCGTTGACCCAATGCAACAACAAATATCTACTTACATGCTGCATGCTTGTCTCAATTGTCAAAACAGCAGCAGCTATTGTATTGAGCTTGAAATCATTCCAGCAGCACACATTACAGACATGACATTGATCCTCAACCAATTAATCCCAGCAAATATAACAGACATTTTGCTGGCTCCCTTGTCTCTGACTGACGCTTGCTGCTGCTGCTGCTTCTTTCATGTCGTCTCTGCATGCACGTACTATGCTGCTGCTTGTTGGGCTTCTTGCTTCTGAAACCTCAACTGAATGAACAGCGAGCTCATCTGGAGAACCCAACCACACCAACCTTCACCATTAACAAACCATAACAATATATACAGGACCTACAGTACATACGTTGCCTCGTTGCAACAATATAGCATCAACAAGCCTTCACAATCATCGATCAGAGGATAACTAAAAACAATGATGACGCAAGCAATACAAATGCAAGAAACAACTTGTCCAAAACACCGTTCCATTATCACCACATCATGTGAACAAGATATATCATTCATTACAAGGAAACAACACAACACAGGTGAAAGACCAGCACAGAACTAGCGTCCTCACAAAATGCTCACAAAAAGGAAAACAAGGAAAGAATGTTCCATCCAGACACCGCCTACATACACCATCTTCACCAGGTAAGACTTCTTCCTGTAGATGTCAGCTGCAAGCAACGAAATAAACTACACAACTGATTCAATTAGGGGAGTCAGTGTATAGGCCTTCAGAGAGGACCAAAGAAAGAATCCTTTTTTTACCCTAAGCTTGGCCAAGGAGAAGCTCCGAAGCTGATCCAGAAAGCTATTCTGCTTTTTTTTTTTTGCCTGGACCATCACCTGGCAAAGCATTTGACTGATTGGCTTCAGAAACACGCTTAACTTACTTATGCCTCTTCAGGATCGAATGCTCGTACTTTTGCAGTCCTTCCCTCGCCTTTTGTACACTGCACAATGAACAATACCACTGACCTTTGGGAACAGAAGTGCGCCATGGTTTCATGCAGTATAGGTGATAAGCATCATCACAACCATCACACAAGACAGTCTCGTCATCATCCTTGTCCTTGAAGCAGCCTCTGCAGAGACAAGATGGGCAGTACCAGCAATCTAGGTTTTTTTGCTGCTCACTTGCAATCTGGCTCGTTTTCAGGCATCGGATATGGTAGAACTTGTAAGGGCAGTAAGGATGACCACATACCAAGAATTTCTTGTCGTCATCTTCACATGTGCCACAGTGTTTGCACAAGTTTGACAGGGCAGTTGTCGACAGGTCTGGCTCATTATCCTCCTCCATGCTTGAGACCGAGCTCCCCTCTATTTCACCAGCTAGCTCAGTTCCGCTAGCAACCTCAGGATGTTCTACTGGCTTGACAATGCTAGCAACCTCAGGATGTTCTACTGGCTTGACGATGCTAGCAACCTCAGGATGTTCTACTGGCTTGATGATGCTAGCAGCCTTGGGATGTTCTACTGGCTTGACGATGTCAAGCTTTTCACATACATCACAATCATCATGCAAGCTAACAGCTGATTCCTTTTTCTTATTGCTGCAGGCAGAACAGTTCCAGATCGTTGGGACTTCTTTCATGCTATGATTAAGTTGCTTGGCACACTCCAAGTGGTACATGGTGTCACATTCATCACAGATAAGGCTTTTATCTTCTTCTGCCTTGGTGCCACATTTCTTGCAAGTGCGAATTCGATACAATCCAGATGTCTCAGTTCGTTTTGGTATTGTAGAATGACTAGAATCACATGGGGCCAACTGCATGGTAGTAGTCGAGTTCTTTGGGGCTTTTTGGACATCACCAACCAAACTTGTTTCCTAATGAAGAATGCAATTAGTACAATTATTACCTAATGTAACAATGAAATAGTTACCAGCAAACATGTCCCTGATCACACAACTTACCTCTGTCCTGTGCTCAGCTACCTCAACTCCAGAAACTCCAGAAGCCTATAAAGAATCTTTCCATTAGCAATGCCCAGCAAAAAAAAAAATTATATCAACAAGTGAAAGGCTCTACAACATTGAGGCATGGTACTCCAGTGTGCAGTAATAGATCTCTTAAGTCAGGAAAAAAAAACACCACAAATTTACCTGCTTTTGATAGGAAGCTCGTGAAATGATTGAAATATTGCTCGCTAGACCTGTCATCTCCCGGCCAACTTGTTCAAACTTCTCCCATATCTATAGCATATACAAATATAAATATGAAAAAGAAGACACGATATCAAAATATTTTTGCCTGAATGTTACACAACTTCAGGGAATGTTTGGTGCATTAGCAATAGAAAGCAAACAAAAAAAATCACAGACGAAAAAGTGAACACCAACGATAAGAGAAGCAACATAATATCACTGGTTTGGTCTTTGAGAGGTGTAGTTGGTGCTAACACCTACACCAAATCTAATCGTCCGTTGATTTGCACCCCAAAAAGTTATAATATATATTGTTTGCCATCTGTCCATTTAAGAAAAGAGTGAAAAGAGGTAAATAAAATCCTCCTCACATGGATTGAAGCCTCAGCACTGAGAAGCCGCACATGGCAGCATGAGTGACCTGTTCCAGATTGTGTGTGTTCACGAATGCCTTCCTTCTCTCCGTCAATCTGACAGTAAAACTTGTGGTCCACTTGAATGGAGAGGCTGAAGGGAGTCAGCACATTGAGTATAGCGGATGAAGCAGGCAGAGAGAAAGTAGATCCCTCCTTTATCCTGGTTTTGCCTCAAGCCAATAGAGAAACATGGCTGCGTGGTTACATATATGTCCTTTTGGTTGAGCACCACTCCTATCCTAAATACTATGGCGAAAGTGCAGTTCAGAGAACAGGCATCCTCCTCCCTTGGAGTCTGTTGTTTGGACGATTCAAACAATTTGGAAGGACCAAGCTATCCGCTACAGAATCATTCCATCAACTAGCTATATCCAGAACATCTCAACCTTTGAACTTATGCAGCCAAACGGACAAAAGACTGGGACCATTATCAAACTGACAGGGTACAAAGGTCCCACTCTAGGCTGGCAAGTAAAAAAGTGCTGTTTATGTATCTAGATAAGCACAGTAATATACACTAGGTACTGCCTCCACCCCCCCCCCCCCCACACACACCAAAAAAAAGGAATGGGTGTGATATAGAAACAGCTACCTGCTGGATATCATCGTCAAACAGCGCAGGGTTCTGTGCATAATCTCCATTTCTCATCTTGGCATCAATCTTTTCTAAATTAATGACCTTGTCAGGATTATTCACATGGAAAGCTCCAACTAGCAAATCACACAACAAGGCAAACTTCTCTGAGACTAAAATGTTGACGAGAGCATTGTTGCACATTGCTTTGTTGGCACCCAAGGATGCTGCAGTTGCATCTTTTAATGCAACAGAGGCAACAATCTCTTTAGCATCCACCACTCCACTAGGGTGCCCTTCCGATGCTCCTTGGCCCTTACCTACGTTACCCTGGTAATCACAGAGAAAACTTGTGTTAGGAAAATTCTGACCATGATAAACCTTACACACAAGGTTGTTCCCTTAATTAAATATATTCTGAACAAGAGATTTATTACTGACTTGCTGCACGGATTGACAAAGATTGTATCTGAGTGCATCACGGATGCAGCTCTGAATTCCTCCGCCCTGATTCACACTTGGGGATTGCAGGAAGCCCTCCAATGTGTCCCTCCAGGTAATCCAATGGCGGGCCAGCCTTTGGTGCCCGCCTTTCGGAGAACTGCCACTACGTGCCACCGTGTTTGCATAAGTCTGCACAAAGAAACGAGCAAAGGAAACACATTGAACACGAGTGCGTAGAAAATTGACATCACAGGAGAATGAAAAGGTGATTTGCTCCTCGACAACGATACATCCAACACCAAACCAATACAGTAGCACCATACGGGGACATCTATCTGGCAAAAGATTCTTAGCATTTCAAGAACCGAATCTACAAATCTTGGCAAATGGAAACGAAATCTTTATGGGTGGGTGTCACCACAGAGCCAGATAAATAGAAGTTCAAACTTAAGATGAAAACCATTGAGATGGCTGAGACAAGAAAAGGGAGGGTAGAGGAATGCTTACCGGTCCGGGGCCGGGGCTGGGGGTGGCGACCTTGGCGTTGGCGGCGCGGCGGCGCTTGTAGGTGACGACGTCGGCTGGCTGTTGGTCCGCCGGCGCGCGGCGCTTGGGCGGGGCCGGGGGCCGGTTGGCGTCGCCCTCGCAGGCCATCTGGAGGTAGCTACAGCACGCCCAAGAAAGAGCGAGCCGAGATTGGAATTGGAAGCGAGGCCTAAGGAAGGATGGGAGGGAGCAAAGGCACAGCAAAGGAAGCGGGGAGAAGTTTCTAGGGTTGGGGGGATGTCTGCGGGGGAGGATTTGGGATCCCGCGGTGGGGAGGAGCAGGGCGCCGCCTCCGAGGGAGAAGAGGAGAGAAGAGAGGAGGAGCGGGAGGAGGGAGACGGGTTTGGAGGAGGCCTGGACTGCGCGAGGCGGAGAACGAAATGAAAAAATTGATCATATACCCTGAAATTGAGAATTTACCTTTCTGACTCACGTATCAGTGACTTATGACAACTTCATATGTCATTGAGATGTGGAGGGTAAATCCTCAATTTCCCAACTAAAGAGAGAGTATATGATCCAATCTCCCGAACGAAATTTAGACAACAGGGATGGAACGGGGAATCTCGGCTCCTTTGGAGACGACATATGACTTATGGTTGTGATTGATAACTTATAGTTGCGATACGGATACTTGTATAAAGATTATTCTGATAAATGATTTTGAAAAGACGACAGAAATACTGTTCCGTTTGTTTGTTTTAAAAAAAGCCAAAAGCCAAGGAGGCCAACAGGCTCTACACTGTAATGATCCAAATTTGACAATTCAATTCTTTTGTGTATTCTGAGTTAGTCCTTAAATTGGTAGCTAATTTACACATTATAATATTGTCAAATATCATATTTATACATGCTTATAAATAAAATAGGTACTTAATATTATATAGACATCTATAAATAGATCTTCTGATCAAGTTTTACAAAACAGGATGGTAGGCTAAATGAGATTGTTCACAGTAATGTAGCAGAAAGTACATAAACCAAAAGGGACCTCTATAATACGCCACAGGCAATCAATTGGAGCTAAACCTATTCTTGACCATCATCTTCCATGTCATAACCGGAGGCATGGAAGTATCCATACACCGGATCATCGATTATGTCATCTAAAACCATATATTAAATAATAATGAGTACAAAATTACTCAGCAGGTCCCTATAACACAATGCAAGTGTGTGTATATAAGGACGACCTTATGTTTCCTTTAACATGAAGCCAATTTATCAAATATCATACTATAACTAGTTTTTAAACCTACAACTTAACCATTTTTAACTAAAACCAAATTGTCCAATTTAGTTAAATCAAGAGGACAAATTATCATAACCATTTCCCATACTTTTGTCCATAATCACCAATATCAAGTAACAATTATTTTATGAAAACTACATAAGTGTGACATTTTCATACTTGCCCATGTTCAGGGGCACAGTGTGGGGACCCGGATTTGACAATCCAAATCTCCTGTGTATTCTAACCTAGTCTCTGGATCAGTAGCTAACTCACATAATATAACATTGGTAGATATCATATCCATACATGTGTAACAATAAAGGAGTACTAAATATTACATAAGCTTTCATAAATAGATCTTACGATCAACTTTTACAAATGGATCGACATGCCAAATGAGATAGTTCATAACAAAGCAGTGAATAGAAAAATAAACCAAAAGGGCCCCTCATGATTTGCCACTGGCAATCAAGTGGGGCTAAACATAGTCCTGGCCTTCATCTTCCATGTCATAGCTTGAGGTATGGATGAATCCATACATCGGGTCATCAACTCTATCATCTAAAACCACATATTAAGCACAATGAGTACAAAAGTACTCAGTAAATCCCTATAGCAGAATGCAATTGTGTGTGTGTGTCTACATGCAAGGCTTATCAAAGTGAAGGTCTTATGTCTCTTTTAGCATAAAGCCAATTTATCAAATATATTGATTTAGTTAGTTTTCAGACCTATAACTTAGCTATTTTAACATTAAAACCAATATATATTTTTGAGTCAAGTTCATCATGATAGCGAAATCCCTCCACTTTTATTTCCATTAAGTTGTTGTAACAATCCATTTATCATTATTATTAATTTATGAAAACTACACAAGTGTGATGTTTCTACACTTTTGTCTATGTTTGGGGGCATGACTATCCAAATAGATTTTGAATACTCTGCAGAACTTGTGTAGCTTTACCCACAAGATATGATTAACTCATAATGTCGGCCACTACACGCTTCCATGGGCGTTTGATTGAGAAAATTATAACAAGGGTTTACAATGCTTAACTTTGATACTTCCTCCCACTCTAGGGTGAATCCTTACCCCTAAAATGTTCCTATCCCATGCTACGATTTCAATGAATAACTCAGTTGTTAGGTTGTCTACGACCCTTCACATCAAGAAATCCATAGGGGTAGTGACTGTTATGGTCTACTCTCAACAATCATATCAGAAATCCAAAAATCCACATATCAATCTAAAAGCATAGGATTCACACCAAATTTAAGCAAATTAGGGGCCAGGTATATCCCATTACTAAACTTGTGATTGCACGATTTGTATTTCGAAAAGAGAAGCACAAGAATTTGGTCCTTAAATGACTCAGGCGAGACTAACCACAAACCTAGAGCTCGTGCAATCCTTGCATAAATATTCAAGAATGGACACGTGCAATCCCTGCACAGCCTATCTAGAAATGACACATACCATCCCTACACAGCCAATCCAAAAATAACACGTGTAATCCTTGCATAGCCAATCCAATATGTGCAATCTCTGCACCGGTCTCAACCAACCACTCGCTTGAGTCTCCACCATTTTAGAAAATATTTTCCTGTTTTTAGTGGTGACCCATGTTGCCATACTCATTATCATGTTTTCAAGTTCAGTTAGCAATATTTGTGTCATTTTTCTTTTATTACTAAGGCATTTCTAAGTGCAACCATAATCAATAATGTTTAACCAATGGTGGAGTTATTAATATTGTAAGTATCCTAGAACAACATCCAAGGGAATATTAATATTCAGGGAAGGAAGAATATTAAGTGTCAGGTACATGGTGTAACTAGTCGATCAATGTTTGATATGGCATTTTATGTAAATAACTATATTCAACATACACTTGTATTTGAAAGCAAAATACTTGCATTTAAAAATTAGGTTCAGTATGATTAACTATATGGACTTGTCTTGATCAAATGTGGCTAGGGTGGGGATCTTGTCATCAACGATGGGTGCATTTAAAGCGTCAATGTCTATACATGAGAAATTAACTATACTCAACACAACATTCAAATAAAATTAACTCCCGTTGACGATAGTATGCATAGCTCTTTTGTCTAGATTGGGTTCCCTTAAGGTTTTTTTTGAACTAGTCGAATTTGTTCTTTAGCCTCCTTTAACATGGCTGGTCTAATGATAGATGGCTCTCTTGTCTCTGAGGTGTTCTACATTTTTGGCCATAGAGTGCCTCAAATAGTGATATTTATAAATTGACTTGGTAGCTATTGTTATAGGAAAATTTTTATGTAAGGCAAACTCTTTTCCTAATTGGTGCTGAATGTGAGCACACAAGCGCGTAACATATCCTCAAGAACGGATTAGTTTGTTCTATCATCCATATATTTGAGGATGATATGTAGTGTTGAAGGCTAGGTAAGTTCCTAGTGCTTCATGAAGACTAGCCCAAAATCACGAGGTCAACTGAGTTCCTTGATCTGACATAATGCACTTTGGGACTCCATGTAGACGAACTATGTGAGGCACGTATAGCTTGACAAGCTTATCTCCTTTGAAAGTGGTCTTAACTGGGTTTAAGTGGGTTACTTTGGTCAGCCTGTCCACTATAACCCAGATGGAATCATATCATGTGTGAGACCATGTGGAGGTCACTCTATGGTTATGATGAGTAATTGACCCTTGATTTAGAGTGATTGAGTTTGGTTTTTGAGGCTTGTGCTCTTTCTGGAAGGTTTTAAGTCTTTACGACTTGTTCAACAGCAGCTATTACGACCATGTGGTCGGCAGTAGCTTTTATGACCACGTTGTCGGCAGTAGCTTTTATGACCACGTTGTTGGCAGTGTCGTGGTCAGCAGTGGCATTTACGACCACGTTGTCGTAGTGGTCATAGTGGATTTTACGACCACGTTGGTCGCAGTCGATGTTACGACCACGTTGTCGCAGTTGATTTTATGACCACGTTGTTGCAGTCAATTTTACAACCACGTTGTCGCAGTCGATCTTACGACTTTGTAGTCGTAGCCGGTGTTACTACTTGGTGGTCATAGGTGTTGTTACGACTTGGTGGTTGCAAATATCTTTGACGACTTGCTCTATACGACCACGGTGTGTCTTTGTAGTCGGCAGCCAGTTTTTCGACTAGTCGTGGTCAATAGTCGTAGATTCAACTGGCTGTGGTCGATAGTCGTAGCTTCTACTGGCCGTAGTCGATGATCGTAGACTCCACTAGTTGTGAGCGATGGTCGTAGGGCTTTGTCTGAGTGGTCGTAAGTCGTAGCGACCAGGTCTGTCATGGTCATAGTGCTCTGTTTGGCTTGAGCGATGGTCATAGCACTCGGTTGGTGTGGTCGTAAGTCGTAGTGACCAAGTCCTTCATGATTGTAACAGCCTGCGTTGTGGTCGTAACAACTTGCTGTGTGGTCATAGGTAGCTAGGTCTTCTAGGATTACGACCACCTCATATCTAGTGCATACGAGTGGTCGTAAGTGGTTTACTACCAGTTGTTGTGATGTGTTTGCTCACTGAAATACTTTCTGATATATGCTGATTGTTGAATCTTGTTTATAGTGCGGTGCTATATGATGTGTTGCTTGTTTGTGATGGCTGCAGGACTTTGGAGCTAAGTCATGGAGAGGCATGGAAGAACTGGGACTAGACACAGTGAGGTGTTGAGGTCTAGAACGGTTGGGAAGATGCCAAAGATGACTAGGCTTGCAAGGTGGCTGCAAGGATTGGACAGCAAGGAAACGGGAAGCTTCCAAGAAGGTGCAGAGGGGTATTTTGGAGAAATGTTCAAGACCTCAAAAGAATGCTTTCTGTTAAAGCTATCTTTGTCAAAGCACTATTGTCTGCTTGTGTTAGCGGGTAAAGCATGTGTGAAAAACCCGGTGTTAGGTGGGGTTAACAGGTCATCCTCAGTATCAAGAGACTATAAATAGGGATGGGCGACTACCCATCCAGATGAGAGTCTAAAAGGGTTTTTTTCGTTCTTCTTGCGTGCGTTCGTGTATTCGGTATTGGAGCGTGTGTGCTCCTGGTCCTCCTGATGGAGTAGCTGTAAACTTTCTCTAGAAGCTATATATCATCATGTTGGTCTATCTGTGTTTGCTCATTTGCGTGGAGTGGAGTTGGTTCTGTTCGTTTGTATGTTTGGTCTCTGGTTTTCGGTTTTGCTCTATCGCTTCTTGATCTGAGACTATGCTTTCGGTTGTTCTGGTGATAATCTATCTTGCCTAGTGTTGGGAAATCATACTCGAAGCCTTCGTGGCCCTCCTATTCCCACTTGCATGGTCAGATTATCCTCTCTTCTTCTTAGTCTCAGTTTTGAGCGCAGTTGATGAAATCTGGTGAAGATCTCTAGTCTTGTGTTAAGTTTTCAATTCAAGTTCAGAGAAGCCTCCTGAGATTTTATTCTTGCTATGTTGAAAGGTTCATGACCAAATGATCCTTGAATCAAAAGTTATTCGAAAATTGGATCTTGCGGTCGTGCGCCTTCCTGTCTTCCTCTGTTTCATTTACGACCACATTCTCTTCTTCGACCAAGTTGTTCGTTTGACCACTAGTTGGCTTACGACTTTGTTCTGGTCTCGGTGGTTATCGACTAAGTTGATTTTCGACCACGTAGTCGGTTATCGATCACATAGTCGGGTTACGACTGCTATCTACTCTCAGCTTTGTTTCCAGAGTTTGACCACATAGCCAAAGAAGTACGACCACGTTGTAAGCTTCAACAACGTTGAGCGATTTTTGACCATGGTGTGGTGTTTGCGACCAGTCAGCTTTCGACCTCAGTGCTGGTCTCCGACCACGGTCTATTCTTTGATGCGTTTTCTTTGTTGCTCTAGTCTAAGGTTTTATGGACTATTGATTACGCTATTGGGACTTACAACCACGTGGTAAGTCTCACGCAGTCAGATTCCGACCAGTTTAGTTTTCGCTGTTCTGCTTCTCTGTTTTCTGTGATACTTCAACTCTAGCCTTCATAGCTTAGTAGTTATTGGAGAAAAGAGTTAAGTGGATACTTGGGAAAAATTTGAAGGCACCATTCACCCCCCTCTGTTGCCTGTTCGGTCCTACATCCCGTCTTTGTCTTGGGCAAACAAGTGATAAAGTCCATACCTACCTCCTCCCATTTCCATTCTGGAACTCTTAATGGTTGGAGTAAGTCCTGCTATTCTTTGGTGCTCGACCTTAAATTGATGGCATATGTCACACATGGCTACATATTCGGCTACATCCTTTTTCATTATGTGCCACCAGTATCTTTCTTTCAGATCTTGATACATCTTGGTATCTCTAGGGTGAATTGAATATGTTGACTCATGTGTTTCTTTGAGAATCAGGGTCTTAATATCCTAGCTGTTGGGTACATGTTGTGGGGGTGACCCAACCCCCTGTAACTGGGCCTTGCAACTGGCCTAATATGTAATAGGCCCGATAGTGTAGAGGAATACACTCATGTAAATATACCAATATACCCTCATACTTTGTAAGTATTAAGGGGTAGAATGGGGATTTCCCATTCTACCCCACTTATATATATAAACCCCCAGGAGGGGCAGGAGGAGGGACATCCTCTCATTCTTACCTACTCCCCCATAGATCTGGCTCTCCTTCCTCTTCTACCAATCCCCTTCTTTACTGCTTGGCCCATAGCTACAACAAATGGCGCCGTCCGTGGGGAACGAACCCACGACTTGCCTCAGGGGGCTGCAAGCTACTAGTTGCTTCGTCTCGCCAGTCGGTACCCTCGCACTTGCTGTCGGGGAATGGGGGGCTGGGATAGTTTGGCACGTCAGCTCGCCCATCGGGACCTCTGCGCTTGCTGTCGAGGGAGTACTGTTGTGGGGGTGGCCCAACCCCCTGTAACTGGGCCTTGCAACTGACCTAATATGTAATAGGTCCGATAGTGTAGAGGAATACACTCATGTAAATATACCAATATACCCTCATCCTTTGTAAGTACTAAGGGGTAGAATGGGGATTTCCCATTCCACCCACTTATGTATATAAACCCCCAAGAGGGGCAGGAGGAGGGACATCCTCTCATTCTTACCTACTCTCCCATAGATCTGGCTCTCCTTCCTCTTCTACCAGTCCCATTCTTTACTGTTTGGCCCGTAGCCACAACAATACACATATACAATTTATAAACCATAGGGTGTCATTATCGTCTATGGTGAATCCTAGGGCTTGGCCTTTCTTTATACCCTCTTTGGTCTTCATGACATCTTTGTCAACTTCCTAGGCTGCTCTAATATGGGTTTCTAATGGAGGTTGAACTACCATCTTGGAGATACAGCCTTGTTCTATGATTTCTAGGTTGAGTTATCAAAATTCCTTATGAAGCTCTGGTTGGCAGTGTCTTACAAGGGTGGTGCTACAATAGGCTTTTCTACTTAAGGCATTTGCTACCACATTGGCTTTTCTGGGATAGTAGTGAATACCGAGATCACAATCCTTGATTAATTTTAACTATCTTCTTTGCCTGAGGTTTAGGTCTGACTGGGTAAAGATGTACTTCACACTCTTATGATCAATATAGATCTCGAAGTGATTAGTAATAAGGTAATGCCTCTATATATAGCTTTAATGCATGTACTACTCATTTACTCACATTTCACATTTTGAGGTAGTTGAAAGCCTTGAAGTGCATTGCATCATTTGTTAATCATCTTGGCACTTGATTTCTCCTCAAGCAAGGGTCGTGATCTATTACTCTTAGTATTTTCCAGCACCTAGACAGTTTGGGAGAAGATTGCGCTTTGATCTCTTCAAGAAGCTTGTGAAGAGGTCCAACACTGGTTGTGAGTGGTGTGGTATTCACCATCTCTAGAGTGAAGAAAAAGCAACCTTAGTGGATTTGAGGTCATTAGGCTTAAGTCATAGAGTCGGTCCAATTCGTTTGGACTTACCTTAATATGGAGTAGTGAAGACCGGCAAGTTTTCAATACCACAGGAAAAACAGCACGTGTCTCCATTGTGGTTATATCTTGTCTTTACTCTTCCACATTTACATTCTTAGTTATTGAATTGATATATCTTGTGTAGCTAAGAACTGTATTTGGTAGAGACATATCTTGTGGTGCCTTAGAAAACTTAGAAAATTCACTCTTGACTTGTGCTAGATTCGTTTATTCATCCTTGTTGTTATAATTGTTAAACTTAGAGCAAAAAAATTTAGAACCTCCTATTCACCCCCTCAAGTTGGTTGTCCTTGATTTTACAAATGGTATCAGAGTCAGGTCTCTTATTTATTTAGACTTAACCGTCTAAGAGAGAAAATGATGGATAGTGAGAGAATTGCTATAAGAAAGGCATCTCTATTTGATGGCTCAAATTATGCCTATTGAAAAATTAGAAACCTACAGATGATTGATTATGCCGATCCTGTTGCAAAAACTCCCAAACCTACAGATGATTGATTAGAGCGATAACCTACAGACGATTGATTAGAGGGAGCAGAGTGACGAGAAATAGCTTGCACAAATGCCATTCGAGAATGCTTTCTAAACCTGTCTTTCTTCTCATTCTTTGCTTTTCGAAAACAAACTGAACCAAATGACCCTTTCTACCATAGTGAGTGCATTGATACTTGACTTGATGAGAAGTCATATCTTATGGTTTCACAACACTCACTTTGCTAGAGGGATCCTTTGCTATATCAGCAGATTTAAACACAATTTGATTTTGTTCAGATTTTATCTCAGTCTTTTCTGGTTCAAAAAACTTCACAATCTTAGGAGGATTATTCTTGGCATGCTGAACAAAATTAAATCCTAGACCATGTTTTTTCACACTTATTTTTTAAATGATCTAGAATCATATTCAAGTTCTTCTTGCCAAAAGAAAACCTCTTTAAAGTGTTCTTAAGATACTCATTTTTCTTTAGCCAAAGCAGGACATGCTATGTATTTAACAAAATCATTCACTAAATTCTTAGAAGCATTAGACTGAGCCAATTTCTCCTTTTTAGCAAAATTACTAAGTTGTCTTAACAAAACTTCTATTTCAGTGTTAAGTTTAGGATAGTTAGAGTAAGAGAGAGTCTCATGATAAAATATTTGTTGAATTGACTCCTAAGAAGAATTAAGCCTAGCTTGAAGCCAATCACACTTAGAACATGCTCTAGAAGAATTAGATTTAAGCTTTTCAATTTCGTCATTCGCAAGTCTGAACTTTTCATCACAAGAGTCATGTGCCACTTTTAATTCTTCAAGTTTAGCAGTTACATCACTAAGTTGGACCAGTTTTGATGTATTAATTGACCTAGCAGTTTTCAACTCAGAATGTAAAACTTGACGAGACTCACAAGAATCATTTTTAGGGATAGAAAGTTTTAAGTCTATTAATCTCAGAATTCAAGCTTTTGACAACAAAATTATTTTCTTTCAATTTCTTTTTAGTCTTTTTCAGTTCCATAGCAAGTCTAACTATACCATCTTCAAACTGATCATATGACGGTCTTACCTCATTAGGATCGCTGTAGCTGTCATCGCTGTTGTTGCTATTTGCCATGAAGCACATACCCATGAAGTCGTCGGTGTTCTTCTTCTTGCCTTTGACATTATTATTGTTGTGGTCGTTCCCATCACAACTCTTAGAATCTACATCACTCAAGTTAAGGCGCTCGATAGCTGCAAGAACCTTCCAACAGAAAGATCCACCCTTGGTGTTACTCTTGAATGGTTGACGATAATTAGTCCTCTCTTCCTTGACCACTTTCCCCTGGAGCTTAGGGTAATCCATCTTAATATGGCCTAGCTTGCCACACTCAAAGCATTTGATCGGACTTGGAGCTCCACCTCGCTTTCTCATCCTTAGATTGTTGATATCCTTGTATGATCGTGAGGAGATTAAGACCAAGTCTTCTTCAGAAAGCTGCTCGAATTGTTCTTCTGAAAAGGAAGTCAAAGCAGACAAGGAAACACAAGACATTGTACTCGATGAAGCAGCCTGCATGGCGTTAGTCATAAGTGCTAAAGATGAAGATTTATTTGTCTTAGATAGCAAAGCTTCCATCTCACAGATTTATAATCTACAGTACAGATCATCCATGATTAAAGTATCTAGATTGATAGTTTGATAAATAGTCGTGATGATCATAATAGATCTGATCTATTATTTCTATTTCATGGATGTTGTTACCAAGTGCCCTTACGGCACCCCTAAAAGCTCTCTCAACAAAAGCCCTCTAAAAAACCTACACAAGCTTTCTCCTTGAAAGCCCTACCAAAAACTACACATTACCCCTTAGGCTCTTCTTGCTTTTATAGGCTAACGTCCAAGCCATGTCTGCCTCAAACATGAACACACAACTCTTTCTCTTCCTCAAATCAAGGGACCTAAAACCATTCCGAACACGGGTTTTACCATATCTCTAAACCTTCCTGTTACGGACTCCTTCCATAACGTCTCCAATTTCACCACGTGATGAATCTTCCACGACGCACCTCCTGTATCTCTATCACGCATCACCAACTCTCATGTCGAAGCCTTTAGGACCGTACCTCTTGTAGCTTCTCCACGCATCATCACATACTCTAGCATGAGCCTGATCACCTCACATGACATCTCAACCACCTGGACATCAGATTACCCCCTCCTAGTAACATTCCTCCTTGTCACCGACCGTAACCGTCTCTACACCTCCACGAGTCATCCACCTTCGATCTCCACATGCTCCAGCATGAGCCCGACCACCTGGACCTCATATTACCCCCCTCCTAGTCCTGATCCTCCTTGTCACCCACCATGATCGTCTCCACGCTCACTTGCACATGCAAAGACCAAAGAAACTTTCTCCCGACACAAGTTCTCCACTACTTCATCGTCATTAGCATAAACACTCAAACAACCCTTATAAATCAGTTCCAGACAACTTCTTATGATCGCTAGCTCAATGAATACTTAAAAAATAACAAGTACTCGAGAAATACTATCGCTCCACCAAAAACAGTCGGGAAAATAGCACCGTTACCGACCAGAACCACTGAGTATCGACTATCGAGTACCATCGCTACGACTACTAATCACAACACCTTTGCTCCCGTCTCTATCTAGGGATAAGGCAGGAGGTCAGGGACGCATCACGTATCCCACTCCTCTTGCTTCTGTCTTGCATACGCATCTCTCCCTCACTTTCCCCACTGCTCGTGCCCTGATTCTAAAAGTCACTTCTTTCAACCACTACTATTTATTTTGAGCCAAAAGTCATCAGCTGCAGTCAAAGGGTGGGTTCTTTTCGATTGCGGCTGATAGTTTATGGCTACAGCTGATGAGTTTTGATCCTAACCTGAGCGCTTGTGTAAATGAACTGAATGTTGATAAGCCGCTTCGAAAAGACCGTCCTGGTAGACCGCTTCGAAAATGCGTAGAAGAAACTACCCCATTTATTTATTCGGAGGAAGCCATAAACCCTAAACCCACTCAAAAGAGCTTAAACTCCTGGTTTATGGTTTTGACTATTGGTTGTTAGCTGAAATTGCATTGTAGCGGCTGTTAGTTTTTTCTGAGTTATTCAATTAAAAGAAAATTAAAAATAAGAAAAAAATTGTTATATCGTTACTGACAATGCAAAGGAATAAGAGAAAAGCCAAAAAACTAAAATAAGCCAAAATTAGAAGTGGACATATTCTAAGTAGATTCTAAGTTAAATAAGCCAAAAAAAAAAAAACAGAAGCTAGAGTCGTTTACGATGAGATAATCATCTACTACAGTTAATATGAACGTGCCCTAAGACTGGCTGAGACTTGGCTGGCTTGTCTAATAAACTAGCTATATGTGCGTGACGCCATGCCGCGCAAGCTAGCTTTTGTCAGCAATAAGGTAATGTACGAAGTTGATCAAAGCGATAGTATTTTGTCGGGCATGAGTATATGCAGCATGTCTGGTTAAATGGTTTAGTCAGCTTGTTTCTCTGTTACTGCAAGCTATTTGGATATGGAGAAAGAATGTGAAATATAGCCTGGCTTGTTCTTTTTAGCTGTGACTTATGACTTTTAGCTGTGGTTTATGGCTTTTAGGCTATTTGTACGAGAGATTACAGAGTAGCAGAAACTCACGTGCGATTTTTGCCAATATAAATGAAGCCAGTAAAGTATGTACTAAAATTAACTAGTAAACTCTATCTTGAAAAAAATACTCCGTTTAAAAGCTAATTATTGAAGAAAAGCTGAAAGGCAACTTTTAGAAGCCGCAAGCCGAAAAGAACAGGCTAGTGACCAAACTGTATTTAACGATGTGTGAGTGACGTTGTTTGATAACACAAACCATTTTGCTGTATAAAGAAGCATGTCTATATTTGGGTGAAAGAAGCCTGACACATTTTTTTTTCTCTCTGATGGTTGAGTACCAGGTATATTCACATGTCGGTAATACGCAGAGTATAGAATCATAGATGCTATATTAGAAAATATAAATAGGGTTCTTAATTAGATGGGTTTGCAATATAAGCTATACATAGAGGTAACGGTGTACGATGGTGTGACTTCAGCGGCATGATGAATGTCGTTGTGATGTGGCCTGATTACCAGATAATAATGGATACAGATTGCTGTTTATGGATTCGATCATCAGGAAGGCACAAGAATGCAGAAACGAAAGCATAAGAATATCTTCCTATAGCTACATGGATTGCGTTCGATAACAGCAGTTGACATCTTGCGATCATCGTCATAGAGCAAACATAGTTTCATACAAACTATGTAGCGTATTTTGTACAATGGTTAAACCGAACGCTTTGATTAGAACACAGGCATGAAATAGTTCTGTGTTAGGTAGCACAGAGGTAAGCATGAAAGGCCGCTATGTAAGCATGGTCAGTTTTTATGCTCGCCACAGCGCGAGTGCTAATACTCTGTGCAACAAAATAGAGATAATTTCCAGTACGTAGCAGATCCTGGCAACATCGAAGATAGCAACCGTGTTTGTGCCTTACAAAACAAAAGCTGCGATGAATATTCAAAGCATTGGGGCAGCAGCAAGCAAGACATGTTCGTATAGGTCAGGTCCAACAGAGTGCTGACTGTCACTGTAAAAAAAATTGCAGAAGGAATAATTGTTGAAGGCAACAGGGAGCATGCATGAACGCACGCCGTACGTAGGAAACAGCAAGTAAATATATTTTTTTTAGATCAAGGGAAAATTTCATTAAGTGCATGAAAAAGATCCCAGCCTCTACAATCCGAAGATCGTACACAGCTTAGCAAGTAAATATATAGCAGAAACGGAGCAATCCAACCCAAAGAAAAAACCATACAAATTAAAGGCATAGAAAAAACCCGGCTAACCACCGTTGGATCTCTCTGCTCGCTCCGACAGATACCGAAGAACGCGCAAACTGAAGAGGCGATAGAAGCGCGCGAGGTCTGGTCCGCCGCAGCAGGCCAAACCAATAGCCGGTCAGCAGGAGCGCTGCTCAGATATGGCTGTCCTAATAATATGGATACTGTCATACTACCAGGTGAGGTAGGCCAGTGTTTGGCTGGAAATTAAAAAACTCGACCTGCGGGGGGAAGAATCCCCCCGGGCATTGCTTAAGAAGAAGGTCTTCTCACGCAGATCGAGAAAACCCCTGAACCCCTGCTCCACCCTTTTCCCTTTTGTGTGTTTGGCTGGAAATTAAGTCGATACAATACACAATCGGTCATGATAAACAGCACTGAACTACAGATCGCATTGGATATATATATATATATATCTCTCTCTCTCCTGCAACTAGGCTCTGTTATCGATCAAAGATGAGAATAACTGAGTCTTTTAATTAGACGGGCGTCAATTAAAAGATTTAAGTTTGCTCCTGCGCTGTCTTCGCTTCGAACTAGCCTTTGGGCTATCTCTGCCGTGCCAGGCCTTTTGTTACGGACCGGCTTTGGGCTGAGTCCTGGGCCCTGATCGTGTGGGCTGCCTTGGTCCATAGCCCAAGGGGAGACACTGTGAGCGGGCGCGTGCAGGTGGCGGGGCCCACTGGATTCCAGCGCCCCTCGTGCGAGCTTTCGGCTACGCCAGCAGCGACGTGAATATTTTCCCCCACTGTACCAATTTAGCCGAATATCCATTTAAGTGTATTTTTGTATGAATTTTTAAATATACAAAATGAGCTCCAAAATAATAAAATTTGTTGTGGAGCCTCACAATACAGTGTATTTGCTTGTGTATTTTTTTTCCATAATATTAACCATTCTGAATTTTTGCCAAACAATTATTTATGTGTACTATTCGTAAGAATTTTAAATTATGGAAAAAGAGGTCTAAACATTATGAATTTTTTTTTGAAGATCCTTCCTCGGCCCCCTCGTGCGGGAATGCCCCTAGCACCAAGCAACTTCGTGAAAAGTGCATATGATGAGTTTACCGCTGAACGATGGCTTGTTATGATCGATTAATCAAAATGTAATAGATAATTATATGTTGTGTAAATTAAATTTATTTATATTTAAAATTAATTACAAGTATTTCATTCATGAAAAACAATGTATAAATATGTCTGAACAAAAGTTCTTTTACCATGTGACGACGATATAATAATCATCAAATTATTATTTATCTGTACGTGATATTCTTACGTCATTATGCTATTTGATTATACCCTTTAACTACAAGGGAGAAATTTCACAGGTAGTTGTAAGCTCTTCTACGACCACTCCTCAGTCGTAAGCTTTTCTACAAATGCTTCATAGTCATAAACTCTCCTATAACCACTTCATAGTCGTAAGCTCTTTTACGACCATGACAATTGTGGTCGTAGATCCTCATATGATTAGCCAATCTTCAACTGACTTGTCTACGACAATCCGCCACATCGTGGGTTCGTTTGACAAAGCAGTTAGCATGCGTGATTATTCCCCGAAATAACTGCGCATAACCTCTCAATTGTAATATGTTGATCGAGCAATAGCCACATAGGAGTAGGATTATTATTCTCCCAAGAGAAGGCCTGAACTTGTATAAAAATCTTTGTGTATTATCTCTGTGTGGTTGTAGCCAAGTCATAGCAAGAGATCCTCTGAAACCAAGAAATCATACGTAAGATCGATACTAAAACATCGACAGTTGGCGTCATCCGTTGGGATCTTCCAAAACTGCGATAATTCCTCATCGACAAGTTCTCTTCTTTCTAATATCCTTATGGCAGGAGAGTGGAATGAGGAGAACTGGATTGACCTGGCTGACTACGAAGATCTTGACATATGTGCCTACTATGACTACGAGCAGACCATACTTTCATCCGACGGTGAGGCTATCCCTAGAGATCCATCATAAGATCCTGGAGATTGCATCATGGGTAGGGCTGAGAAGGGATCCTTATCCCCACAGCATTACACTCAACGAAGGAACAAGTTTCCCGAAAGGGCAAGGGTTAATCCGACTGCAAGCAGGACTTGTAACATGATAAGGGGCCTCTCCCCAAGTGTTCGAGTCCCCCATCGTCCACTCAATCTGGGTCACCAAGTCCTGGAATATGTCATTATGGAAATCTATCAACACTTGGTTGTTGTGACCCTTCAGTTGTCCCCATAGAGAATGTGGGTGGGCTCTTTGCGAGTACGTCCATACTCGCGCATGGTTCAACTCCGGATGAAGACAGTTATAACCTAGAATTTTCCTTTCTGGAGAGGCCTATTCCGTGCCGTGAGGCTCTGTCATTTGACGACTCCTCAAGCTAGGAGGCGTCTAACGTGAGTGGAGATAATGTTTGGGAGGTCTTTGCCCTCCCCTCAGATACTAATTACTCTCTCGGAGAAGGGACTGGCAATGCTCCCCACTGATCACACACTGCAACCCTTCATGGTGATGACGAGGAGGCCTCCAATGATTAGTCATGTGAGTACTTTGATGAGCGTGGGAGAAATCCTCGATATAATTGCTCTCCTTTAAGGTGGCCTCAGCCAGCCTCATATATTGAGGAACCTGAGACTGTTTGATGGAGAAGACTGGCTGCCTAGAGGTCTTAGCCTTGGCATGTCTAGTAAAAATCTAAAGAGGCTCGAGAGTTTAAATGCATAAACAACTTCTCGAGAATTCAACTCAAGAGCTTGCTCAACACTAGGCTATGACCACTTCACCGAAGGGACTGCACGAAGGCTCCGAAGCATGATGGCCAAACTCAAGCAACCTCACCGACACAACTTTGGGAGTCAAATAGGTACGACAGTATCTAGTCATTCGCAAAACTCACCTCATGGGAATTGACATGATTACAGGTTGCGTCATTCTCCAAATCACAACTCCAATCAGAGGAGAGTTCCTTGAACAACCCCCGATCAGCGAGTTTACAGAGGAGGTGATCGATCACCACTTCAAGCAAGGAATCTGTAACAACAGATTGATTACAAGGAGTATTACCCTCGTATGGATGGGACCTATTATAGGTTGGGGCCATCGACCGCCGATCATCATCGTGTGCGGTCGCCCAGAGATGCCAATCATCCTTTCCCACAAAGGAGGCATCACGATCTAGTTACTAGATGCCAGGCATTCACGCCTGAACTCTGAGTAGTACACTGGCCACCGCGGTTTCGGCCAGTAAACATGGTCTCTATACCATATGCTATACCTTTAATGTTATAGCCGCTTAGATTACCACTGGGACGACACCCAGGACAACTCCAATTAGGGCTTCCCACTGCCCTTCATACCTCTTCATTTTACCACAAAGTTTTTTTAAAATAAAACTATATTTTGTTATGTTCCCATGTCCGCCCTTGACCATGGGCACGGCTATTCGAATAGTTTTGACTCTGCAGAGTTTGCACACTTTACCCACAAGAGACAGTTTACTCGTTGTCCCCACACGATTCCTTAGACGTTTGGTTGAGTGAACCATCACAGTAACCATTCAAAGTACCTCGCCTCTTCCATCATCTCACCCTATGGGCCATTCCCACTTATGGTAGGTCCCATACGTTGTGCGGGATGTTCTCCTTTTGAACGCCTAGCAGCTGGCTACCCACACTGCTAGCACGCCACAACAGAACTTCACCCTCTATGGGTGTCCCATTCAAGCCTGCCATCCAGGCCGCCACTTGCACTACTTCACTCCTCCACCGATGATGATGATTTTCAGGGTCCGGTAAATTTACTAAGCCAAGTTGTACTTTACATACTTGTGAATGTACTTGTTTTACACTGGAGTTCATGACAAGATTCGGTCTTTAGGGTTATCTGGGCGGTTCTACCACAAACCACTCTCTCGTGCACCATTGCACCATACCCCCGAACCATCCGCCCCGATAGATAAGGAATGTTTGAGGTTTTTGGAAGTGTAAAATAACCATACCACAATATACCAATCATTCCCACCATGACTGCCCAACCAGTTTTCCCTCAAGATTAAAATGATATTCACTTAGGGCATTTAGCTGCCCCCGAGGTTCCTAAATGAACTAAGCATGGCATATTAGTATGGACTTAGTTTCAAAAGATTACTACTATAGTTTTACTAGGGTGACAAGGTTCACATGATCAAGTATACAAGGCAAGCATTACTAACTTGCTCATTACTGGGTATGTAACTAGGGTATTGAAATCAAGTATATACTCTAGCACATAAAATAACAGTATGCAATTGATAATTTAAACAAAAGTAATTTGCAGAAAGTGTAGGTTCGATATGATCAAAGTATTGACTCGCATTGGTCACAGTGGTCTGGTTCTTGAGATTCTAGAGCTGCTGCTTCTGCTTCTTCTTCTTGAGCCTCGTACGCTATTTTAATCGTGCGTGAAAATATGGATTAAAAATCAGCAAAGTGAACAAATCCCCATGGAAAAATTCAAATGAATTCAAAAGCACATGATCTTGGTTCCATTGGTTAGATTTTGATTTTAGACGAATTTAGAAATTTGTTTCACTTAATTAGAAGTTAAAATGAATTAGTTATGACCATTTAAAGCTCTCTGTTTTAGTTAATTCGGAAAAAGGTTAAAAGCCTGACAGGCAGGATCTTCATCAGGTTGTCGTGACGACAACGTGGTCATAATGACCGTGGTCATAAATCCGACAGCGTGGTCTTAGGTTCGACCGCCATGGTCGTAAACGACTACGTGGTCGTAAATCCGACCGCATGGTCGTGAGCTCGACTGCCGTGGTTGTAAGCGACTACGTGGTCATAAATCGACCGCGGGGTCGTGCCTTCGACCGGGTGGTTGTAATGACCGAGTGGTCGGTTACGACCACATGGTCATAGCGGCAGAGGGGTCGGTTACGACCGCATGGTCGTAACTCGGTACTGTGAGGTCGTAAATGGTGCTGAGCCATCGTAAATGGCGCATGGTGATTGTAAATAGTTCTGGGCGGTCACGAATGGCAAAGAGTGGTCATAAACGGGTTTGGGTGGTCGTAAACAACACAGAGCAGTCGTAAACGGCACGGAACAGCTGGGAACGACACCGAGTGGTCGTAAACAACCCTGAGTAGTCATGTACGACCGCAAGGCGGTCGTAAGTGCTTTTGAGTGGTGGTAAACGACTTCGGGTGTGGCCAAGTGCTCATAAACATGGTCTTAAGGGGTTACGACCACGTTGTATCTGGGTGAACGTGGTCGTAAGGTGCTACGACCACGTTGTGAGTGGTCGGTGGGGGCTTCGACCACAGTTTGAGCGGTCGTAAAGGGTTACGACTACGTGTGAAGGGGTGGGCGTGGTCGATAGACTTGCTGTATGGCCGGATTGAGCTATGACTACAAGGTTTAAACGTGGTCGAGTTTCCGACCGTATGGTCGTAAGGGGTGACATGGTCGTGGGTCCATTCACGGGGTCAGAAATGACCGCGTGGTCGTAGTTTCGACCGCGTGGTCGACCACTTCTTGACCATGTCTCTTTTATGACCATGAATCTTGGCTGCTACAATGCTTTTACGACCACGTGCTACAGTATTTTTTGACCACTATTTCAACTTGCGCTACAGTGTTTTTACAATTACGTGCAGGCGGTGGTCGGAACAGGGGACTATGGCTACGGCGATTCACGGTACCTTAGTTCGATTAATCGAGAGGGGAGCATCTAGGATAGATTTGGAGGCTACCTCGGCGGTCGGTCGGGCTCAGGAGGGTCGGTGGCGAGCTGGCGGTGTGGGACAGCGGCGGCCGAAGCAGTCGTACAGTGCGGGCGCAGTTCAGGTGACAGGAGGCTCGGCCGAGGATGGGGACGACGTCGAGATGCTCCGGGGGTGCCTCCGTGAGAAAGAATTGGACACCGGTGGCGGCAATCAGCGGCGGGCTCCTCCGCCGGTCTTGGGGAAGAAGTGGTCGCCGACAGGTTGGGGTGTTCGGAAAGCCGATTCTTTGAAGTGGGAGGCTCAGTGGGTGGTGTGGAGTGATCGAGAGTCCCTGGACGAGGCTTTATAGCCGAGGAAAGGCGGGACGGCATGGGAGAGCAGCTGAGCAGTTGAAGCCGGGGGAGTGGCGGTCGTAAGGCCACAGTGCCAGGGATTCGACCTTGGAATCAAGGGATAGGCGATGCAGGGCATGGGCTCCGAGTTGTCGGGAGTAGGTGGCGACTTGCGGGGCGCGTGGGCGCAGGGTTTGCCGGTGCAGTCGCACGACTCCAGAGTGGTCGGTTCCGACTTAATGCCGGCGCAGGCGCGTGACGCCCGAACAGAGGAGGTGACGGGGCAGGAATGTGCTGCTGCTGATGGTGGTAGTCAGGTGGGTTAGTGGCGGCTGTGACTTCGGCGCCTGACCGGTGCGAAGGTGTGGTCAAAAGCCGGTCGCCGTGGCAGGGCGACACGACCGGGAGAGACTGCCGGGCAGTTGGGGATGGCGAGCTCGGGCGTGGGGAGTTGGAGTAGTGGGGCCCAGTGACACGAGTGTCGGTCATGCCTCCGTCTGTTGGTTCGAAGGGGGGGGGGTGCGGTCGTGCTGCTGCTGTGGCTGGGTGGGCTGCAGCTTTGACTAGGCCAGGAAGAAAGCGGCTTCGGCCGTGGTCGCATAAGGAGAGAAGGAGAAAAAGGGGGCCAGCTGGGCTTTAGCCGAGTTTCGGCCCTTGCTCTTTTTATTTATTTTTCATTTCTTTCTTATTTCCCCCTTTAATTTGTTGGAACCTCAATCACAAGGTCAAGGAAAATCCATAAAAACTCCAAATACCAACAAATACATTTTAGAATTAATTCAAAGCTATACATTTCCTAAGTTCATATTTCTAGGATGTTACAGTATCGCCCAAGACCACGGCCCTTTTGGAACGACGGCCATGAGGATGGGTGGCCGTTGGCTCTGGCCGATCTCCCGTGTGGCGGCCGCCTCGGACCGCCGCTTCTCGAGGCCATCCCTCACACCACGCGTCGTGCCGCATCGCATCGCATCGCATCGGCATGGAGGCCACCGCTCTAGCGGCAGTGGGGGATGGGAATCATGTGGCGGGGTCCGCGGTGGCTTCCAGTCGAGGGTTTGGTTGGGCAACTCAAAATCTGAGCCGCCTTTGTTGGAATTTGCATTGTTCGATTGCCATTTGTTCGATTCGGTACGCTCACCAAGTCCCCGTACCCCTCCCCCCTCTCTCTCGCGTGCGCTAGCTCGATCGATCTCGTCTGTGTGTATGCATGTGTGTGTGTGATTGGTGATCACACACAGTTCACACCCCGAACCCTAACCCTAGACCAAATCGAGCCTTCTGCGCCGACCCACCTTCCGAGCGGCCTCTGCGTCAGTTCCCCACCTCTAGGGTGCCGCCTCTGCCATTCCATTGCCTTGCATTCGGTGGCGGCAATGGCAGATTTCAGCTCCTCCTGATGGATGCTTCATAGAGTAGATAAGATGTTAATTAATTTTTCCCCCCTGTATTGGAAGGAAGTAATTTCCTCAGTTGAGCAGATTGTAGTATTTTTGGCCTTGCACTGACTGGTTGGTATATTTGCAAAGGGAATCTGAAGCTTTCCAGGACCCTGGTCATGTAGCTCCTGAGTACTTATTAGATGGTATGACCTTTTTTTCTCTCAGCTTCTGCTACTATCTATAAACAAAGCTTTAATTGTCAATAGTGAAATACTAAAAGTGAGTTCCATGAAATCTCTATTGTAATATATGTCATAAGACTTACTACAACATCCTGATTATTAAATGAATTTAAATAGTGTGTTTCTGATAGCTTCTATGAAATTTAGTTGCTTTTGGTTAGCTTGTATAGAAGAAATTTATGTTCATCCTAAATGTGGTTTTCACCAAAGTTAGTATTTGATGGGTGCATATGGTAGAAAATTACCTATTTGAGTTTTCACTTGGCCTTTTGTTTTGTTGTTACAAGAAGGATATCCAAGCGAAGTTTTCGATAGCAGGAAGGTTGTCATATGTTGGTCATAGACTCGTAGCAATCTACCAAGCGTTCCTCAATATCTTGATTTAAGATTTTTTTTAAGGACTTTCTTCATTTATGATGCTTTGATTCGCTACTCCTGCTATCAATGGGCAACAATGATCACGTAAGGATGCTTGCCTTTGAGCATTCAAGGCAGCCATCTGATGTGTAAATGGACCTAGATCCATTTCCCTAGAATGAAGGAATGAAATGCTGATTTGGGGCGATGACGATAAACCTTTTCTGAGAAGCATGCCTTTGAGCAATTGAGGCAGCTGTGCGTATCAAATTAGAGCCGACCCTCTCCTCTCTTGGAGCCTATTCGATCATTCGCTAATGTTGGTGGTTCTATGCCTAGGACGGTCATTCTGATCAAATATTGTTGCATTGTAACTTTGTAAGACTTACTTGGTCCCCGTTTTCTATAATTCTTGGCCCCACCACTGATGAGTGATAACTAGCACCCACCACTGATGAGTGATAACCAGCATAGCTCCAACTACATTAGGATGAATAGATTATGTAGCAAGAGATGTGAGGGTTGGCTTTGTATGATCAAGCAAAGGTGAAGCTGAGCCCTCTCAATGCTATTTTACTATTAATGGTGCTTCTGCGCCAGTATATTTTGCATATTTTTTCTCCTATGTTCATCTTTGAAGCTATTGCCACCTACATATTCGAGGCAACCATCTGATGGTAATGGACCCTTCTCTCTAGAATGAAGAAATGTAATCCTTACGATGGTCGATGATGATAAACCATTGCTGAAATAAGCAAGCCTTTAAGCAATCAAGGTAGCCGTGGGTATCAAATTAGAGCCCACGATCACCTCTCTTGCAGCCTATTCAATCACTTGCTAGTGTTGGTGGTGCTGCGCCTTGGACGGTCAGTTGGCAGTCAAGGTAGCTGATCTTTGATGTGTTAATCGTAGTCAGTTGGCAGTATTTTTCATCATTTCTTTCTTGGGATGAATCGCATGTGGTATGATCTGCAAGGCCATATATTTATATTTGTTATTTGTAAAATATGGCCCTCTAGCAAGGTCAGATAAGTTATTGCTTAGAGCTTAGGTGCTAACAAGTGGAGTGACCTCAGACTTTCTGCTTACTGCTTCAGCACATTTGGATACTCTGCATCACTCCAACCCTTGTTTTAGCCTGAAAAACACACTGAGGGATGTTTGAGATTTGTATATTGGCTATTGCCCTTGTCCCTTTCTTATTATGTCTTTTCGAATTTGTTCGGGTTTCTTGCTTTTGTTTTTGTTTACATTTAGCCAAAGGTTGGTCTGATAGGTGATTAATTTCATGGTTGAATAGTATTATCACTGTCCTACCTCACAAATCTGATTATTTAGCATGCTATGTACACCAACATTTGTCATGGGATAAATGGGCTAAGCATTACTTTCCATTTTCTATTTGAAGTAAATACATTTCCTTTTGGTCCATTGGGTGATAACCTTGCCAGCAAGTTTATATTTTCTTCTTTCTGTGCTGTGCAGTGCCGCCTTTCATCTGAAGTGAACAAATGTCCCCTATTTCTTTGGTTGCCAGTAGTGCAGCCATCAGTGCAATGTTTCAAATTAGTTTTGGAACATAACATATTTAATTTGTTTTTTATTATATTTTATTAGTGTGTTCTATCTTTCTTAAATGAGGGCTCTCATCTCTTTGATCTTGAGAAGGTTTCATTCCTAACCTACCCCAACTTGTTTGGGACAAAAGGTTTTGTTGTTATTGTTGTTGTTCTATCCTTCTTGAATGGCTGTGATGATTTTGTTGTCCCTTGGTCTTGGTGATCATTTTAACATATCCTGAGTTGGTTCCTAGCAAATTTGCTCAGTTTAAAAGTTAGTCATCAAACTAGGAGGGCTTGCTCCGCAGCAAGTTACCAGTCGCGGTTATTTGTTGCTGGTGCTATTGTTGTTGTTGCGGTTGTTCTTGTTACATTTTCTCATGAACAATCGTACTCGATAGTTCATGGAGAGGGAGAGAGAGAGGCATTATATTGGATGTTGCTGCTATCAGAAACATTCTCCAAGACGGTCTGACAGTTATTTATATATTAAGAATACTACGGAAAAATATTGTTTACTACCATTTTTATACGTATGTTATATATGTGGTGCTTGTTCTATTATGCTTCACTAATATGATGCTTGATTTATTTACGAGTATGAACATGTATATTTTGCTTGATACATGATGATGTAAGATAAAATTGATGTTTATTATTCAGTTTGAGATCATATTTGATAGCATGTATTACTTTTATTTGGCTTTCCGTTGCAACGCACGGGCAACTTACTAGTTTTTATTAAAATGGATCTGAATGCCCTAAAAGCTGGTTCGTTTTAGTTTTTTTAAAATATATGTCAAACAATTTGATTAAGGAACATAAATCGTTTCTTTTAATAGCAAACGGCATTTGAAGAGACCAAACCAATTACTGCAGGTTATTGTTGGGTGGTATGTTGGCCCAGACCTTAAAGAAAGTCACTCATGGCTTCCTTTGGAACACACGCACAACAAGAAGATGAACCAAGATGACTCTTTTGACCGGCCGGCTAACTCGTCTAGCCTGACACCATTTTTTCTTCTCTCTACTTCCTTCTATTTATTCACTGCTTCTATTTATAGGAGTACATGGTAACTCAATGCATTACGTGCATCCGCACATTTACTCGCTTGATCTGCTTCTCAAGCAACTACTCCTGTGGAAGCGGTCTACGACTAACAACCTTATCATGCAAACTAACTAGCTCACAATGTGCACACGCACATGCACCTACTAACTCCTAATCTCATGTCCATGCAGCCACAACGAACTCAACATAGATATGCAGGACTCCCATCTAAAACGTGCTTGCACACATGCACATACAGACTAACTCACTCTAAACTTAAAACATGTCAAGATTATATCTAACATTTGCTCCCCTAATCTTGACAATATTACTTCACATCTGAAAGGCCAATCTTTCGATACATCTCAAACCTTTCTCTTGCTGACCATGCCACACAGTTGCTACCCCACGAACAGAGGGTACTAAAGGGACGCATTTCCCTTCTCTTACTCCCTTCGCAGGCATCTCTTGCCGTCGGTGACACAACATGCCGACAACTCTAACCTTTACTTGGATATTCAACAACGTGGCTCTTCTTGCGACGATGGACTCAACTACATCATCACTACTTCTTTGCCATCAAGGACACAACTTGCTAGCGATCCCAACAGTTGATCACAGCTCTAATTGTCCTTCACGGGTGACATAACTCGACGGTGACGGGAACACACATCAGAGCTTACACACGTGTGTACTTGGACACACCTTACAAAAACTCATGCACACACACGAACACGAGTTCATGTACACACAAATTCTCGGTGGAAGAACACAGAAGAGCAATGGCAGCACACATTGAGCTTTTGGCACTCGGCTGCACCTGCTTAGCCCAAAGGCCCATAGCTTCTCTTTGCTCTCTTTTATTCTCCACCCATGTATGTACCAGTAGTGTTCATGGACATGACCTACGACGTCGCTGCATTGGCATGCACCCTGCGCATTGCCTCGTCATGTCGGTGCAGCACCTCCATGTTGGAACTAATCTTGACTCATGCTAATTGTATTGAGTGTGGTCAAAGCTGTAGTCGAATGTGTGGTCGAAGCTGCAATCGAAGGCGTGGTCGAAATAGCAGTCGTGGCTATGGTCGAAGTATAATTGGTTGTAGGAGTCGATTTGTACGTGGTTGTAAAAGCCATGGTCGTAGCCACAGTCGGAAGTCGTAAGTCATGGTCGGAAGTGACTATGGCCGTAAAGTCACTGTAGCAATCTTAAAGTATTGTAGTAGTCATGTGCACTGTAGCAGTCATATGTACTGTAGCATGCGTGTGTACTGTAGCAGTCTTAAGAGTACTATAGCAGGGAGTAGTCGTATATCGTAGAGGGAGTCGAAGTCGTTGGCGTAGTCGAGAAGTCATGGTCGAAGTTGGGCATCCGAGTAATGCCTGAGTCAATGAATTAGATATTGGAGTTAGTGGTATAGTTAATGGCTGCATTCATATAATGGAAGCATTAGTAGTTGCATCTTTATTAGTGCGCAGTGTGCGCCGAGTCGTGGAGTCATGGACAATAGAACCGAATCACAGAGTGTCTATTTATATCCATCTATTCAGCTTGTTAAGCATCGAGTTAAATAGAAGAAAAAGAGACCCAGCTGAGTTCGATCTCACCAAATAAGTGTTATTTGTATTTTCTTCCTGTGTCCATCTTGTTCCAAGTGAAAGCATGTGTACACGGGAAGATTGAGTGTGTGATTCCTGGGTTGAGTTTCAATACTTGGTATCAGAGCTTGGTGAATGCCCAAAATCATGCCGAGAAGTATGAAGATCATTGATCCGACGGGTCAGCATTGCGAGCGCACTAGCGAAGGAGAGTTCCACGGTGTCGGTTCACTACCCTGTGCTCATGAGAAGCAACTACATGACATGGGCGATGAAGATGAAGGTGTATATGAAGGCCCAAGGCGTATGGGACACCATCGAGCCTGGCAACACCAACATGCGCAAGGATCAGATGTCATTGGTAGCCATCTACCAAGGTGTCCCCGAGGACACGCTCTTCCTGCTGACTGAAAAAGAGATGACCAAAGCTGCATGGGAGGCGTTGAAGACCATGCATATGGGAGCTGAGAGCGTGAGGAAAGCCAAGGTGCAGACCCTCAAGTCGGAGTTCAAAGAGCTGCACATGATGGAGTCGGAGTCAATCGATGACTTCGCCCTCTAGTTGACAACAATCGTCAACAAAATTCGAGGTCTCGGTGACAAGATGGAGGGGAATTACACGGTAAGAAAATTTCTTCGTGCAGTCTCCGCTAAGTTTCTATCGGTAGTCTTCCCAATTGAGTAGTTTGGTGACCTCAAGACAATGATGATCAAAGAGTTGATCAACCGCTTGAAGGCACATGAAGAACGGTAGGTATCTCATGGTGTAGGCATATGGGATCAGCACCTACTATTAATAATGAGCGAGTGGGAGGCTCGATCTAAGAAGAGCAGTGGCTTCGGCAAGAAGAAGAGCGCCTTTGACAAGATGAAGGTACGCTGCTACAAGTGCCAAGAGTACAATCATTTTGCAAGGGAGTGCCGTGAGTCGAAGAAGGAGGTGGCTCTTTTTTCTCTAGTGGGTGCAAAGGATGAGCCAGCGTTACTTTAAAGCCAACAAGGAGTCTTCATCATTTTTTCTTTCCTACATGTTGTTGAGCCCATGTATGAGTATTAGTGCACGATTGTATTTGTTTAGTCATTGTGTATATGGAACAGTAGGAATATTGCATGTGTCATTTTGTTTGGTCGTCCACGTAAGAGACGTGTTACATACGTATGCATAGTCATGTCATGGTCGTGCACACAGGTGAGTCAGTGCATGATGCATGTGAGTGTGTGTGAGTTCTTGTAGTTGTGTCCAAGATCTCATTTGAGATTTGATGAGAGTCTTCATCGCCGTCAAGTTGTGTCACCGGTGAAAGGCAATTGGAGCTAAGGAAGTGGTCGAAGTCATTGGTGAGGTGTGTCACCGGCGATTAAGATGTGAAAGACGCTGGCAAGTTGTGTCACTGGCAGCATAGTCAACAAGAAGAAGACAAAACTCCTTAGAACTAACAAGTCAAGATTAGGGAGGAGATTGTTGGAACTAATATTGACTCATGCTAATTGTAATGTTTGTGCTTAAAGCTGTAGTCGAAAGCGTGGTCAAAGCTACAGTCGAATGCGTGGTCGAAATAGCAGTCGTGGCCATGGTCGAAGTATAAGTGGTCGTATGAGTCAATTTGTACGTGGCCGTAGAAGCTATGGTTGTAGCCATAGTCGTAAGTCATGGTCGGAAGTAACTATGGTCGTGAAGTTTGGAGGAGATCTCACCCATTAGACTAGATTTTTGGGGGAAGAAGACCTAATACTACTTATAAGGTTATTGTTTTATGGCTTACATATGGTAACCCATGGGCTTAGATGCTCAGTACATTTAGACCTGTGGCCTAAGGAGTAAACCCGGTTGGACTTCGGCCAGGGTCCGATCTGACATGACGGGGTGCATCATGTGCTTGCTGTGATTCCTGGGCATGGGAGTTGCCTCATACCGGCGTGCCGTGCTTCCGTGCTCGGAGAGGAGGCCAAAACAGAAATTACAGGCAAACGAAGGCTATATTTAGAATTTCATTTTGGACATATTTGGCCTCTTGTGCCATCGAAATTCTAAACATAGTCAGTGGTAACGGAGACCAACTGTAACCACTCTCGTCAGCACTGTAGTGATATTCGGTCACCGCAAATCTGATTGGGGGCGAAGCGAAATAGTCACGACTAACGGGGCCGGTCGAGCTCATTATTACACTCACATATGTGCGCGCGCGTATTTGTCCATTGTTATGTTCGGTCAGTTGTTGCGTGGGCAGATTAAACTTTCCACACCGCGGTTGCGTGGGGTAGAAGGGTCTTTTTCAGTCCCTGAAATTAGAAAAAGAAAAAGAAAATGAATTAAAGGGATGAAATGACATACTAATCAAGGGATTAATGTAGTACATGGCATTTTTGCGAAGCCAACGTTGAGAGTGGCAAAAATGCGAAGCCCATTCTTGAAGATGGCAAATCATCAATTTTCTCCTAGCGAGATAGAGATCTAGTGATGTGGAAAACTTGATTCCTACCAACCGATCGATAGATCCAGAGAAAAATGTGGCATGCTCTGTTTAATTGTTGACAACTTTGCCAAATTGTTGTCCACGAGGGCATGCACCCGAAGATCTTACCATCGAGGGCATGCAATCGATGCGTGAACGCGACAAGGATTAACCACCAAGATCGCGACTCTAATCTAAGAAAAGCAAGCTTGCGAAAATACGCTTTGTTTGTAATGGACGGCACAGGACCAATGTAAATCAACAAGATTGTGACAATTGATTTGACGCAGATGAATACGTTTGGAGTTACCAGCTTTCTTCAAATCTTTGTGAAGGTTTAATTATTAAAAAAAAAGTTGAGATAGCAACAAGCAAATAAATTAGCAAAAGAAAATGTACTACTTTGAATTATGTTTCCAGTCAGGTAACCTTTTCTCAAGAACTTTCGGTAAATGGCCACATCAAACAAACCAGAATATTCTGCTCACAACTCCATTCCGTTCCGCTCGTTCCGTGTCAGATTGCAAGCATGATCAATACACTTATACAGAAAAGGCTAAACTAGATGTTTACATCATAAACAGTTTTTAGAAACCATCTATACTGTAAATATCACAGACAATTTACACAAATAACTGTCTATGATATTTTTACAGACAGTTATTTATACGAACCATCTGTGATAATACAAATCACAGACGGTTCTTGATAAAAACCGTCCGTGATAATGGCAGACATCACAGATGGTTTTTTATTTAAACCGTCTGTGATATTTCACAGACAGTTTGTATTAAAAATTGTCTGTGATAATAAAGTTATCACAGATGGTATGTGTTAAAAACTATTTGTGATATGTTTCCCGCCTCGTAATCCCCCAAAATTTCATAATCTCCTGTCTGAATTCGAGTAGGATTCAGTTTTGACACCTTTAGTAAAATGGGCATAACTACGGTATCCGTTTTCGACGTTTTTATACTCGTTGAAAAGCTAACGACGAGCCTGATTAAAATTAAATGACTTGCTTGCACCCGTCGCCCTCTAAGACTATCAAAATCGGCCCTCTTTAGCCCCAAATTTGCATTTTAAGTTTCCAGTTTCTATTTTTGCCAAAATTTTTGATCTTCCCTTTGGAATTTGAGTTTTGTCTCAACTGCAAAGTTGTAGATCTCGTCAAAACCTTTCAAACGAGTATATATAAGCTATATAAAATTTTGCTATTTTATTTTTTGAGATTAGTTATTTATATTGTACCGATATATTATCTTTGTGACGCCATTATCACCGGTTGTTTTTGTTATGAACCGTCTGTGATATCTCCTGTTATCATAGACGATTTTTGTTATGAATCATCTTTGATGTCTCTGTCATAGATGATTTGTAATCCGAACCGTCTGTGATATCCTGCCACGTCACCAATCCGTGGCATATTCCCCAGGACTCCGATCTCACCTTTTCATACTCTTCGCATCGAATGGCAGGCACCATTCTTCTCCCCACCTCTCGCCTCTTATTAACCCCCTCTCCCTACTCGAAGAGCCAATACCATCCGTACTACCCCAACTCGTTTGTGCGCGGCAAGGGTGGGAAAGGGTTTGGCAAGGGCGACTAAAATTTCACTTGAAGCAAGATGAAAAGGAAGAAGGCAATGAAAAATCTGCACTATTCTAAATCGCCGACATAGAAGCTGTTGATTTTGTTTCATAATCTCTTGTCTGAATTCGAGTAGGATTCGAGTTGGATTTTGCGCTCCTTCAACGTGGTCGAACATCTCTACGACCACGTTCAAATCTATTTGCTGTGGTCGTAGCGTCTCTCGATCACCTTTGATCACCTCCGCCGATGCTTTGCCATGGTCGTAGGTCCTCCCGACCACGCCTTCTACAGGTTTGTCGTGGTCGAATGCCTTTCGACCACGCCTACTGGTATTTTGCCGTGGTCGTAAGTCCTTATGACCACGTTTGCCATGGTCGTAAGTCGACTTCGACCATGTCTGCGAGATTGCTCAATGAAACACAACGCTCAGGGATTGCTTTTCTCTTCTCTATTACTCGCAATTGCTTGGTACATCTTGGTTACATGTCTACATTCCCTTTTATACCCGGTTATTCGACTTTAACTCGGGTTTGACTACGATTACAAAACCAACTCCGACTCCAACTCTGGTTCCAACTTTCGACTACGACTTCTACTACGTTTCGACTTCAAATACTACTGCGTTTCTGGTCTGACTGATCTGCCTGAAACTGACTTCGACTGCGACTCCAACTCAACTTCGATCACTACTAAAACCTACATACGACTTCTAAAACAAGATTATTTCCAACACTGTCCACACAGTTGCGTGGAATTTATGATTAATAGCCCCCGTCATGTGTTGTATTATGCATGGATGACATCTCGTGATCTTGGGACGAGAAAGAGTTTCTCCTTTCGACGCATCGTCACTCCAAACACATCTGTCATATCAATGTCCTCTCTCTCCAGCCCATTCGGGAGCTCCCAGTCAAAGCAGTAAACAAGGTTCGCTAGCATGATCTCAACAGAGGCCATCCCAAAATTCATCCCAGGACAGATCCTTCGCCCAGCTCCAAATGGCACAAATTGGAAATTCCCCCCCTTGAAGTCGACCATTGCAGTGTTGGCGCTGTCCATGAATCTCTCTGGCATGAACTCATCTGCCTTCTCCCACGACATGGCATCTCTACCAAGAGCCCATGCATTGACGATGACACGTGTTTCGGCTGGTATCGTGTAACCGTTGACAGTACATTTGGTCATGGAGAGGCGTGGGAGGAGGAGTGGTGCTGGTGGGTGTAGCCGGAGCGTCTCCTTTATGACCGCTTTCAGGTAGGTCATGCTCTTCAGGTTATCCTCCTCGACCATTTGTTGGCCTTCAGGTGTGTGCTTCCTAACCTCAGCTTGTAGTTTGGTCATGAGGTGTGGCTTTCGTATGAGCTCGGCCATAGTGAATTCCAGGACTATGTATGATGTGTCTGTGCCTGCTGCAAACATGTCCTGCATGGATTGAAAGCGTCAGATATTAAATAGATATGGAAAGAGTAATATGTATTAAGCTATCAGCAAAGAGTAACAAATGAATTAATTCATTTTGTGCTTATATAATACTAGTATTCAGGTGGTCGTAAATGGGAGATCTGCCTCTTATGAGATTTTCTTGTCCTGCTATCTTGGAATATTCAGATACTCTCTCTGTTAGGGATCGATGTTCGTAATAATTTTGTAAAAAAAAAAAAATCAAACACACATAAGCTAGCTAGCGTCTGAGGGGGATTGAAGTTACCATCAAGATGACCTTGACATGCTCTCTGGTGAGATTGTACTCCTGTTGAAGAGAGAGCAGAATATCTACGAAGTCTCTGTCGTGGTCTTGTTGCTGATCATGCTTGGCGTGATGACCTAGTGACGATTTGCTTGCATGTTCATCTATGATGTCGTCGAGTAACTCGTCCCATCTCTTCTTCAACTGCTTGGTCTTGTTGCACACCACTCTTGCGAGCAGATCTATCTTTGCTAAGCTTGGGAAGTAGTCTTCTAGGTTGAAACCCCCAAACTGAGCCACGTTCCCGTCGATGACCTCCCGGAACAGCTTGTTCCTGCCTTCCTCCCGGAAGAACTTCCCCGACACGGAGCGACACACAATGTCATTCGTGAACGAGTTGAGCACCTCGGTCATGTCGACGACAGCACGCGTGGCCGCCGCCTCTTGGATCCTGGCGATCACCAGGCTCACCTCCTCCTCACGGGCACGGCGGAAAGAGTGCACCTTCTTGGCGCTCAGCAGGTGCGTGGTGACGAGCTTCCTGACCTGCCGCCAGTACTCGCCGTAGGGGGCGAAGGCGACGTCCGACGACCCGTTCAGGAGGATGTTCGCGACCGTGGACGGTGGCCGTGTGGCGAAGACGTGGTCGTGCGAGCGCAGGATCGCCTCAGCGGCGCGCGGGGATGAGACGACGAGGTTGCGCACCTGGCCGAGGTGGAGGAGCATGAGGCCGTCAGGACCATGCTTCTTGGCGAGGTTGGCGAGGGAGACATGAGGGTTGGAGCCGACAAGGTGCATGTGCCCTATCACCGGGAGTCCTGGAGGCGAAGGAGGGAGCTTACCATTGCCTGCTGATCTTCTGCTTGTTGCCATGAAGTAGAGTAGTAGCAAGATGAGGAGAGGGAAGAGCACGAGATAGAGCGATGCTTGTGGGGATACCGTGTGGGATAATGCTTGTACGAATTGAGCCATGGCCTGCATAACACGGCTAGCAATAGTACTTAGCTATGCATGCAAGTGGTGTACGTGTAGTAGTGCAAGAACCAGCTAGCACTCATCTTGTTGCGTCCTTTTATAGCTGAGATCGATCACTAACCGAGAGAGATGACAAAAGAAAGATCAAGAAGAAGCTTACGATGGTTCATGCTTGAGCTAGCAGTTTGGTATTTGAAGTTCTCTTCTTATTATTAAATGGGGAGAATGGTTTCCGTAGAGGTTTCGAAGTTGTTGCCGTGCAGCAAGCGTGCAGGGAAGGAATCTAGTGTGCTGTAACTGCTCTCTAGCCTCGTGTTTTTATCCCAGTGCATGCATCAGTCAAAGGTTATACGTGAGCTAATACGTACTCCATCGATCCCATACGCATGGTGTTGTCATGCAAGGGTAGAACTATAGTAGTTCATGGGTGTTCAACTGAACACCAAATTTTTTTGACAGAAAATCTAGTATATATGAGGTATAATACATATCTCTACTATTATATAAAGAGGAGTTGGTAGTCGTCGGTGCGTTCTCCTCTCCCCTCTTTACAGCCATCCGATTTGATCTGGAGCATTTGTCTCTCTCCTCCTCTCTCTCTCTCTCTTTCTTAGATACAACTGTCCACCCCCTCCATTTTCCCCATCTCCTCGCACGTTTCGGCCACCCTTCTTTCTCTGCCGCTTGCTCTCTAATATTTGATGTGTGAAGTTGGCCAGACAGTAAGTTCCATCTCATCATTTTTATAACTTCATTGCAACGCACGGGTCTCTAACTAGTATACATATATAGTTGAGCCAAATCAGCTGTTTATATCCATAATTCGGCCCGAGAGGCCGACAGAAATGCAGTAGCCCGCCAGGCCGCGACCGCGTGTGAAGCTAGGGCCCAGCCTAACTTTTGTCCGCGCGGCCTGCCTATCCCCCGCCCTTGGTCCCGATCCTCATTGGCAAATCGTGCGGAGCCACGGACCCTAACCCTAGCCTCGCCGCCTCCGCCCTCCGCTCCACCGGCGACCACCTTGCCACCACCACCCTCCGCCTCGCTGCCTCCGCCTCGCCGCCTCCGCCCTCTGGGCTCCGGCTAGATCTGGGCTTCGCCTCCACCCTCTGGGCTCCGACGACCGGCGAGGCGGCGACCCGCGATCGCAGACCGCACCGGCCACTAGGTGCGCCTTCGGCCATCCGCTCCGCGCCTCCGCCGGCAGCCCGCCGAGCCCGGCACGACGGCACCGTGGTGCACGACCGGCAGACCGGACTGCGCACGCAGCTACGCCTCGTCGCCTCCGCTCTGCGCCTCTGAAAACGATGCATGTGCTATGGTAATTTAGGGTTGGTGATGGCAGTTTTGGATTTATGCTTTGTAGACTATATTCCTATCAAAGAAGATTATGTCGGATACTGTGAATAATTTGCTGTTGTCGTTGTGGTTGCGACTTCCGAATCAACAATCTTTTGTGGGAATTGTAGGAGAACGAGAGTAGTAATGTACCTGTTAATGAGCGTGTTTAGTTCACAGCTCCTCTTATATTGATTGCTTTATGATTAGCTAACACTAACAATGTAGTTGCGGAAAGATAATAAATATTGATCTGTAGGCTGCTTCTTTTCGAGTACTAAACTCTAGTCTTAAAAGGTTGCTGTCTTGTGCTACTCTATTATGAAGCTATAATTTTTGGTGTTTCTGTGAGTAGGCATGTAGTTGAGTATTAATCTTACAAACGTTCATTTTATTACTTATGCTTATTTACACTGTAATGTAGTGCTCGTTGATAGTGCATACAGCCTAAAGCTATTTTTTTTCATGCATATATGCCTTGTATCATGTGGTGCTCATTGATACAGCCTGAAGGCAATTTTTTCATGCATATATGCCTTGTATCATGTGGTGCTCATTGATTTTTTCATGCATATGTGTGAGTATGTCCGCAAATTTTTTTATGTGTTGAAAAATGAAAATAAGCAATGCTTTTATGCTTGTATGTGAGTATGTCTATATGTGCTTCATATTATTCATCCATGATCTTATGATCACACATTGTCCGCTGTCGAACAGATAATTTTAATGAATCTTGTAACACTTGTATTTTATGATTTTGTAGATCTTTGAGTTTTAAAAAATGAAGAAGTCTACAAATCTGATATCTTTGTGGGAGAGAGCTAGAAAGACATAAAAGATAGCGTCCACCTCGATGGTATGTTAACTATTACTATTGTAGATCTTTATGTTTTGTACTAAAAAAATATTTTTACAACTTTGAACACCCATTTCAAAATTTTTTCATCCGCCACTGTTGTCATGTAACCTACAGCTCGGCCAGATCGATCGACCAGTTTAGAAATTAAGCACAATACTTGTTAATTATTGAAAGAGAACGGGTACGCTACACTAGCTACAACATTTGATTTTCTACCGCGTTCAACCAGAAAACATGCGTGTAAGGGAGTCATAGATAGTTAACACTAGATGCGCTGTGGAGCGGAACAAGAGTTGGAGCAGCCCGGTCCAACGTAGATGCACGCTGATGAAGAAGAAGCAGTCGATCGTCTCACGAATTGAATGTCTCCTCCTCGCGTCCTAGCAATAGCCTTGCGCTTCTCGCCGATCAGCACAGCATCAACAGCAGCGGCGCCTCCACGGAGTCCACACGTTCGGGATGGAACACCGTGCGCTGGTGTGCTAGCACCGCGCGCCCGGCTAGGGCTTCGGGATACGGCCGAGGGGAGGTGGCAACCAGGGTTTTCAGCATAGTAGTCTCTGCTACCTGCAGCCCCGCCTCCACATATTTATAGAGCATGCTAATGGGCTTCCACGTTGTAGGCCCATTAGAACCCTAATCCCATATGGATCAATATCCCTTTTAGCCTATAAAACCGAATTGTTTATGATTGCCTCTTGGGCATATCACTAACAATCTCCCACTTGCACTAGAGACAATCATATAGGCAAGCTTTCCAATTCCAACCCCTTAAGTGTGTGACCCGTTAGGTTCATGTGTAGACAGCCATGACCCGAAAACCCTTTTCAGCCATAAGTCAATAGTGGCACCTAGCAGGGCATATTGACTCCCGAATACACATAGAGACCATATCGACTAAACCTTGATATACACACACTTGGATCCCTTTGCCACACGATACCAGTCGAACTTAAGGCGAGATTCGTGCCACCCTTGTGATAGCTCAACCATTCACTCGATCTTGTGATGGATTACATCTCATGACTAACCCTTTAGTCACATTGTGATTAACTTTTTAATCACCTTGGCATGGCCATGCACTTCCCTAATCCAACCACATCGAGGGGCCCAGAGATATCTCTCCTGTTATGTAGGAGGGGCAAATTCCATCTTAATCCGCTCACATCCCATTCCATGTTTCATGATACACCTGAAGACCACTTTTATAGCTACCCAGTTATGGAGTAGTGTTTGGCAGCCCCAAAGCGCACCACTACACATAGTGAGAAACAATGGCGATTTCAGGTCGAAGGATCCAGTAGGTATACCACTCGAGATCGCTTGATGGCACATATTAACATAACAATCCCAGCAACGTTTCGGAGTGGGTCAATCCAACACCATGTTCTCTAACATGTGTCCACATTATTGATTTGATATTCCTATATCCATGATCCGTGAAACATGATCATCAATCAATACATGTGCTAGTCCATAAATCATTGTTGTCCCACGTAATGACATAAGACTAGAGATCTTTAGAATAACATTAAATAAAACAAAGAGTTTCACGAACAAGTCACATACTTGCCAATCAATGCATACAATCATTATTTAAGGAACCAAATAACACCTTATTCAAAATTTCATAAACATAGACTTGATACAATTATCTCCCACTCACACTAGAGTCAATCATGTAAGTATCTAATACCCATTGCACTCGTGTGTGCCTCACGCTTTGGTTGTGGGAGAGGCTTCGTCAACGGATTAGCAACATTCAAATCCGTGTGCACCTTGCAAATCTTCACTTCACCTCTATCAATGATCTCACGGATAAGGTGATAGCGCCGAAGTATATGTTTGGACTTTTGGTGTGACCTAGGCTCCTTTGCTTGCGCAATGGCTCCACTATTATCACGATAGAGATCCACTGGACTGGACACACTAGGGATCACACCCAACTCGAAAACAAATTTTCTGATCCAAACAGCTTCCTTTGCAGCTTCAGAAGCTGCAATATACTCGGCATCAGTTGTTGAATCAGCTACCGTCTCTTGCTTGGAACTTTTCCAGCTCACTGCCCCTCCATTGAGGCAGAACACAAAACCAGACTGCGATCTGCTAGTGTAACCTTTTACAACGCGCTCTTCTTCCCCTCCAAAAATAAGGAACATATCCTTAGTCCTTCTAAAGTACTTAAGAATATTCTTCACAGCCACCCAGTGAGCTAGACCGGGGCTAGATTGATACCTGCTCGTAACACTTAGAGCATATGAAACATCTGGGCGCGTACAAAGCATAGCATACATGATGGATCCGATGGCTGAGGCATACGGAATCGCACTCATCTTCTTTTTCTCATCAAGTGTTGAAGCACACTGAGTCTTGCTAAGACTAATGCCATGTAACATAGGCAAGAAACCTTTCTTGGAATCTTGCATATTGAACCGTTTCAATACCTTGTCAATGTATGTACTTTGGCTTAATCCAATTAGCCTCTTCGATCTATCTCTATAGATCTTTATGCCCAAAATGTAAGCTGCCTCTCCGAGATCTTTCATTGAGAAACTTTTTCTCAAAGAAGACTTCACAACTTCTAGCATTAGAATATCATTTCCGATCAATAATATGTCATCTACATACAAGACCAGAAAAACAAGTGCGCTCCCACTAGCCTTCTTGTAAACACAAGGCTCTTCTTCATTCTTGATGAAGCCAAACCCTTTGACTACTTTATCAAAACGAAGATTCCAACTCCGAGATGCTTGCTTCAATCCATAAATGGACTTCGAAGCTTGCATATTCTCCCAAAGATTTTCGGATCAACAAAACCCTCAGGCTGTGTCATGTACACATTCTCGCTTAGGTTTCCATTTAGGAAAGCCGTTTTGACATCCATCTGCCAAATCTCGTAGTCGAAATAGGCAGCAATCGCTAGGAGGATCCGAATGGATTTTAGCATAGCGACGGGCGAAAACGTTTAATCATAATCAACACCTTGAATTTGCTTGAAACCTTTCACCACCAATCGTGCCTTATAGATGTGAACATTCCATCCATGTCTATCTTTTTCTTAAAAACCCATTTACACTTAATAGTTTTTACATTATCAGGTGGATCCACCAAGTTCCAAACTTGATTATCATGCATGGATTCTATTTCGGACCTCATAGCTCCAAGCCATTTTTCAGAGTCTGGTCCCATCATTGCTTCCATGTAGCTCTTGGGCTCATCATTGTCCAACAACAATATCTCGCGTTGTCCCGTGGTTAGGAGCGTGAGCTTTTCAGTTGCACGACGTGCCCTTGTAGACCTATGTGGGGGCGGTGCGTCCATAACCGGTTGTACAACATCTTGTACATCCTGTTGAGGTTCAATAGGAGCTGAAATATTTTCAGGTGTTTCCCAAATTTCTTCAAGCTGCACCTTGCTCCCACTAACACCCTTTGAAAGAAACTCTTTTTCCAAAAAGACACCGTTCCGAGCGACAAACACTTTGCCTTCTTCCCGATTGTAAAAATAATATCCTTTGGTTTTCCTAGGATACCCAACAAAGAAGCATTTATAAGATTTAGGATGGAGCTTATCAGACATCAAACGTTTCACATAAGTCTCACAACCCCATATCTTAAGGAAAGACAATCCAGAACGTTTCCTGGTCCATTTCTCGTATGGTGTCTTTTCCACTGATTTAGAGGGAACTCTGTTTAGTGTAAATGCAGCAGTTTTTAGAGCATATCCCCAGAAGGACAATGGAAGATCAGATTGGCTCATCATAGACCGAACCATGTCTAACAAGGTCCGGTTCCTCCGTTCAGATACCCCGTTCCACTGAGGCGTGCCAGGCGGAGTCAGCTGTGGAACAATTCCACACTGTTTTAGATGTTCACCAAATTCATGGCTCAAATATTCACCTCCACGATCAGATCGCAGAATTTTAATTGTCTTTCTTAGCTAATTTTGTACTTCATTCTGAAATTCTTTGAACTTTTCAAACGATTCAGACTTGTGCCTCATTAAGTAGATGTATCCATATCTACTAAAGTCATCGGTAAAAGTAATGAAATACTGAAAACCACCTCTAGCTACTGAGCTCATTGGTCGACATACATCGGTATATACAAGTCCTAACAAGTCACTTGCCCTCTCACTATGACCGGTGAAAGGCGCCTTTGTCATCTTGCCAAGTAAACAAGACTCGCATGTCTCAAATGATTCAAAATCAAATGAGTTGAGTAGACCGTCTTTATGGAGCTTCTCTATGCGTTTCTCATTTATATGACCTAAGCGACAATGCCAAATAAAAGCGGGATTCAAATCATTAGGCCACAGCCTCTTTGCATTAATATTATAGACAGGCTTATCCTCAAGATCAAGAACATATAACCCATTCATCAGTGGACAATGTGCATAGAGTATATCATTCAAATAAATAGAACAATGTTTGTTCTTTATTACGAACTCATAACCACCATCTTCCTCCAAACATGAAGAAGAGATGATGTTCTTACTCAATGCTAGAATGTAATAACAATTATTTAATTCCAAAACTAATCCTGAAGGTAATGACAAGTGCCAACAGCCAGTACAGCAACCTTTGCTCCATTGCCGACACGCACGTCCAACTCGCCTCTCGCAAAACATCTAGCCCTTCTTAGACCCTGCAACGATTTGCAAGTATGAATCATCGATCCGGTATCAAATACCCAAGATTCACCAGAAGAAATTGCAAGATTAATTTCTATAATATTTATACCAAGCGTAAGTCTCTCTTCCTTCTTATTTTCAGATCCTCCAAGTATTTCTTACAATTCCTAGACCAATGCCCCTTGACATGGCGGTGGTAGCATTCATCATCGGAGAAGGGCCGATTTGACCTTCCCATTTGGCTTTGGCTTAGAGCTAGGGTGCTCATTAGGAACCTTTCCTTTGCCTTTGCCTTTGGGCGTCCAACGCTTCCTCTTTTTATTCTCCTTCTGAACCATCATCACATGATTGGTGTTTTTCTTAATGCTTTCCTCTGCTGTCTTAAGCATCCCATGCAATTCAGTCAATGATTTCTCCATACTATTCATATGAAAGTTCATAATGAATTGCTCATAGCTCGGAGGGAGAGATTGGAGAACAACATCCGTAGCCAGATCAAGATTAAGGGGAGAACCAAGCTTCTCCAAGCTCTCAATGTAACCAATCATCTTGATCACATGAGGACTGACTGGACTACCTTCCGCCAGCTTGCACGAAAACAAGAACTTTGGAATGTTAAACCTCTCAGTCCTAGCTTGGTTCTCAAACATATCACGCAGTCCTTCAATCATAGTGTGAGCATTTGCATTCTCATAATGCTTCTGAAGCTCAGAGGACATGGTAGCAAGCATGAGACGACTAACGCCGAGTGAATCATTGCGGTGTCTTCTCATAAGCTTTTATGGTCGCAACATTTGCACCCTCGGGAGTTCATCGGGTTAGGTTGCTCAAGAACGTATTCCTTTTTTTCTTGTCTGAGAACAATTCTCAGGTTGCGGTACCAATCAATAAAATTTGTTCCGTTAAGTTTTTCTTTCTCAAGAACAGATTGCAAGTTAAAACCAGAATTGTTACTAGAAGCAGCCATGATCTACAACAGTAAATAAACAAGCAAAGTTCAGCACTATGTTCATGTTTGATCTTCCATTAAACAATTTAACAAAAGACACTCCCACTATATGTTTTGTAATCATCTTCCCTCAACGACATATAGTGGTCAAGATCCATGTTCATCTAAGTTCTAGTGAGCTTTGGCATCATCGCTAGAAACCTAGTGACGTAGGTAAGCAACGCTTGCTAATCACATCTTATGTGGCTCTTGTTTGTTGGGTGGCATCCAATGCCCCGGCTCCCAACACCATGCCCCAAGGCCCAAATCTAATTTGATAGCCTTGTCAAGTAAACCAACACTATGCATGTGGATGTCCGACATCCACCCTATTAGATCAAGATAGTTGATGGTACTCTGCTTTGGCAGACCTACCAAACAATGATCGTTATTCTTATAGGCGCAGCAATTGGAAGGGCATCAAATGAATTCTTAATTTTTCTGAGGGAAGCTATTCTGTCATGAAAAATACATCCTCTACAGGTATGGCATGAAAGAATAGTATGACAGGAAATAAACATCATATGCATATAATCACATTATGCTTTGAATGGTATGGCATTTTTGAATCGTAGTGGTCGCCATCGCCAAGGTTCCACGGTGAAGTCCTTCGCCACACTTCCTGTCCTCTTTGTCATCATGCTTGAAGCCTCCATGGTAAAGAACTAAACTATTACAACTAATAGCTAGCAAATGAATTATATGAGGAGCGCAAGCATCACAAGTCGACACGCAGGTCGTTATACAATTAAAGAACAGCCTCAACCCAGCTGTGATTAATACGACACACAGGCCGCCAAAACACACATGCATCACATATACATCTATGCCATACCATTCACATCATTCCCTGCAAAAACAAGTTAAGCGTAGAATGCATTCTATCGCCCTGACATGAATGTGTTTGTATAACAATCTATGCGTGTACGCAACGGCGGTCCGATCAAATCAACCCAAATCCGAGCCATTCAAAATGTCTCAATTTTCATTAGATCAATCACATTGATCATCGCGATCGGTATACTTGAGGAGACCGCAACACAAGACCTCGATCTGTTGGCTCGATCTACTGACTATGTGTGTAGTTAGCCCCGATGGTGATTCCAGCCGGTAGGGGCAAGTCGCGTGTACATCAAAGAAGGAGCACGAACTAATCTTTTTGGCCACATGATGCTATTAACTCATACCTATTTCAACCCCTTATGACCGATTGATCTAATCAACCCGTGCACCGAAAGATCCATCACATGAACCTAGCATAAGAACAGTAATAGATCGCATCTACTACTGTCGGGTCCCGAATATACAAATCCGGACTCTCCTGTGTATTCTGCACTAGTCCAGGATCACGCTAGTGCACACAGCGCAAACAAAGACAAATATCATCCACATCACGATATTCTAAAGGAAATCCAAATTATATTAATAACCATCAGAGTACGACCTTATGACCAAGCTTACAATTATTAGCCTGAAGGGCTTTTAAGAAACTAGCAATGAAATCCAAAATTTAACGTAGTAGCCACTCGACATGCCCACGGGCAATCGATCGGGAGCGAAGTCCTAATCCGTGAAGTCCTCATAGTAGCCTCCTTCGAGCAACTCCCGCTGATCTGGTCCTTCCTCCTCAATCGAGCAACAGGGCATGAAGCCGTGAGTACATTGGTACTCAAAGCAAGTCGCTTGTAACAAATGAATGCAATATAGTATGCGAGGGCTTAACAATGGATGGCTGAAAGGTTAACTTTGCATAAAGCAACGATTTAAAGTAAATACAATAAATAGATTGAAAAGCAACTTTAACAAAAGACATTAAATAAATAATCAAAGGAATTGAATATAACCACAAGTGAACTACCCATTCACTTCCCAGCTCAAACCAACCAGATTTCATAAAGACTCTACCCCTCGTGTGAGATCACCGAGCATTGTCCATGACCGAGGACACGACTATTCGAATAGTTTTACACTCTGCAGAGGTTGCACAACTGTACCCACACGATGTGATAATCCTCACGTTAAAGATAATCACAACAAGGCTTTTACAATGATCCATCTCCACCTGATCCCACTCGCTAAGGTTTCGCCGTCGAGTAGGGTAACCCCCTAGTCGATAATTGCCCCCTCTTACGCCACAACAACATCGGTAGCAAAACCAAAGTGGAGACTTCACAAATTATTATGCCAGGTCTATCCCATACTAGACATGTGGTTTGCACGACTTAGCTCAGATCAATGGCGCACAAAGTTAAGTCCTTAAGAATTACCCAGGCGAAGCATCCACATCCCATGTGCATTCAGCACCCCTTTACTGCACGATCAATCGCCCAAGTGAAAACCAATTTTGTATAACCAACACCAATGACACTACCCATGCCATGGGAACAAGTTTTATAATCGTGGTTAACCACCACATTCAAGTATATCATTAAGTCAAGATTAATTAACCACATGTGATGATGAACCCTTTCGCAAAATAAGCAAGGCTAAGCATTCTAATCGTACCAACCCAATGTGACAAATAACATAGCATCACTAATTAAATTCCCAACCTAAGGTGACAATGGCATCAAGGTATTCCAAAATATCAAGGAGGGAAATAACCAATTGGGACGAGAACTACCAATACAAGGGTTTGAATAAAAATAGCGATGCAAGATAATTTAAAACAAAGTAATACATAATAGATTTGAAAACTGGGTTCAACATGATCAAAGGACACGACTTGCCTTGGCCTTGCTCAGTTGACGGCTCTTGATCTTCAAATCCAACTTCCGCTCCTTCGAACGCGTGATCTAACGAGAGAGAACGCAAATCGAAACACAAAATAAAATCAAATAAAATTCAAATGAACTCCAAAAATTCTCAAACTTGAACCAAAAGATAGAGATCAGTTTTAGATGAATTTAGGAAAAAGAATCGGGTCAATCGGAGTTAGGACGAGGGAGAACGGGCTCTGGGAAGTTTTAATTTAGAGAAAAAGAGACAGACGGGTAGTCGTTACGACCACAAAGGATCCCTACGACCACGCAGAGAAATTACGACCACGAAGAACTTTACGACTACGACCACAAACCAATCTATATCTCCAACTACACTAGGAAACCTACGACTACGACCACAGAGCCGAATCTAAGACTACGAAGCCGAATACGACCACTTAGGCAGGCTTACGACCACGCAGTCGAGCGCATGACTACGATCACCCAGTCGAGATTACGACTACGTAGTCGAACCTACTACTTCGACCACACAGAACAATCCATGACTACGACCACACGCGCGCACGATCGCACAACGGCTACGACTACTCGAGCGGACTTACGACCATGAAGTCGTTTACGACCACATGATCGGACTTACCGGTGGCTTTACGACTTACGACTAAGGCTCTACAACGTAGTCGTAGAATCTTACGACCACACGGACCTACGACACACGGATCTACGACCACGGATGGCGGTGGGATCTGGTCGGCGGTGACTAGGGCGGTGGCGGGACTCACCGCGACGGCGGATCGGCGGCGGCGAACGACGGCGAGGACGACACGACCTCGGGCCCGGCACGACCACGGCGGCGGCACGCGTATGACCACGGCCGGCGAGGCGCACGACCACGGCTTTGGCGAGGCGCACGACCACGGCGGCGGGCGCACGACTTCGGTTTGCGGCTCAACTCGGCGAGGCTTGACTTGGGACGAGGAGACACGGGGTTCGGCCCTTTATACCGGTCGTAGAGGTGTCCGGTCGCCACGCAGTACGCGTCCGGTGGGATACGACCGAGAGTCCCACTCATATACGAGTACGACTTGCTAAAAGCGGCGGTCGCAATGCGCGCGCGGCGCGTGGTGGATGGGTGACACGCGGCACACATCCGAAGGGGCAAGGCCGGCGCGGGGAGCGGCGGATCGGCGACGCGTGGCGTGGGGCGAGGCAGGCCGGACCGAAGGCGGGCGAGCTGGGCCGGCCGGCTGGTGGGTTTCGGCCCACTGGCCGGTTTAGGATTTCTTTCCTTTTTCTTTTTCCAGAAATTCAAACAAATACTTTTGAGTTCTAGAAAATAGCAAATAAATCCAGAAAAATCACATAAAATGCCAGAAAAGCTCTTGAGGCTCAGGGAACTCAAATAAAATACTTTTGGCACATTTTAATGTTTAACTTAATCATATTAAATCCTTTTAATTCATAAAAATTTCATTTAAGCTTTAATTAATTCCAGAAAAATTCAAATGGTGAATTTTATTTCGAAAGCTTCAAAAAGGCTCTAAAAATCAGGATGTTACAACTACAAACAACATATCATCTACAAGCGCATGATCTAGGCCACATACTACGCAGCTTTGCTCTGGTACCACTGAAGGAGAACGAGTAGGCTACGCTAGCTACAACATTTGATTTTCTACCGCGTTCAACCAGAAAACATGCGTGTAAGGGAGTCATGGATAATTACCACTAGATGCGCTGTGCAGCGGAAGAAGAGTTGGAGCAGCCCGGTCCAACGTAAATGCGTGTTGATGAAGAAGAAGCAGTCGATCGTCTCGCGAACTGAATGTCTCCTCCTCGTGTCCTAGCAATAGCCTTGCGCTTCTCGCCGATCAGCACAGCAGCAACAGCAGCGGCACCTCCACGGAGTCCACACGTTCGGGATGGAACGCCGTGCGCTGGTGTGCTAGCACCGCGCGCCCGGCTAGGGTTTCGGGATACAGCCGAGGGGAGGTGGCGGCCAGGGTTTTCAGCATAGTAGTCTCTGCTACCTGCAGCCCCGCCTCCACATATTTATAGAGCATGCTAATGGGTTTCCACGTTGTAGGCCCATTAGAACCCTAATCCCATATGGATCAATATCCCTTTTAGCCTATAAAACCGAATTGTTAGTGATGTGGGCACATCACTAACAATTATGTCATGTTGCGTCACGTTATAGTTCACCTGCTAATTTGGAGTTTGCTGCTTTCGTTCAATGTTTAGTACGAGTTGAATTTCTCGATCCATGGATGCATGATCAGAATCATACGTGGGCTATCGGTCTCTACCACCGTGAGCACCGCGCGCTCACGGACATATATTAGACGTCGTTTTCGGTTGTACGAGGACTCGTACTACACGATAGTGATCATATCCATATGATACTCTGCCCAATTCAAACACGCCCGTGAGGAACGTCGATGATAATGTCGCCACCTTGTAGTGGCCATCTCTGACACTGATATGTTTGTAGGTAGCATCTTTTTTTCCATAAAATGGACGTTTACGTTTCCAGTGTTGTGACCACTCAACGGCCCGTTCTTTTTTTTTCTACCGGTGACTTTTGATTTTGGTGGGCGGTATATGGCTGCAGCTGATGAATATAATAAATAGTACTGATTGATATAAAAGGTGTACTATTCTTTTGGGCTGATCGTTTTTGACTCTTTACTGATTTAACAAGCTTGTTGATTCACATACATAAAATTGAACATGCGCAATTAGGCACGAATTGCAATGCACAAGTGGCTTGTGTACATCGCACAAACTTACATACATATGGACTTTTGATAAATACATGTGTTCGTTACAGGCATAAGTACATAAATAGAAACATACAAGCATACATACGGTCCTTGCATATAATAGTTCAATTCGGATGTACGTATGCACATATCTTCCTTACATATGCACACAGCGGAGGGCAGTTGGAAGGATGTCACATGCAAGAGAGTCCGCAATGGCATCACGTACGTGATCCATATCTACATTCCCTGATGGAAGTACACCCGCATCAGAACTGATGTCCTGTTCGGATCTACATAATTGGGATTACGATTTTTGAAATCCCATCACGCGACCTACTATGTATTATGAAATTGTGCAAGGATACTGTTGCAAAAATTATCATTTTTGGGTTGCTATGCAAAGTGTGGGTACTGTGTTTTTGAAGAGAACTTTAGAGAGATAAGTTGTGACTCTTTGTTTTGAGTTTTTTTTGTCATTCTTAGGCTTTGTGAGTGGCAGTAAATATTCATCTCCAAGTTTCAATGATATCAAAATTCGTCTAAGTCTTTCTCCTCTTTGCTCAAGTGTTGAAATCTTGATTTAGCTTGGCTTTTGATGTTTCCTTCTCCCTCTTGATCTTGCTGTCATCTATAATGAGTAAGAGGTAGAAGATGAGTCTAGTTGATTAATCTTCACCAATTTAGATCACTCGTATAGAAGACTCGAGATCAAGCCCAGTTTTACTTGTTCTTCGCTAAAACTTGGGTTTTCATAGTCACGATAGTTTTATTCTGAATCCATGCTTGTTATGACATGTAGGACTAGAATTGAATCATCCTCTTGATTAGAAACTCTTCGATCAAGAATTAATTTGGATTTTAGGGTTCTTGACATCTAGATTTGATTTCCTTCAAATTAGTGAACCTGAGCCCAAGAACCTCATAATTCTTGATTTATTTAGGTCCCTAATGCTTTGAACAAGTCTCATGCAAAATTTATAGTTGTTTGGTTGAGATTTGAGCAAAATTTTAAGATTTGAATTTTGATCCAAGAGGTTTTTAGGTTTAGGAATAGGGACCCGTCAGACCGACTTTGTTGTAGTAGATAGACCACCCGGGTTAGACCAGTTTTAAGCCTGTGGTTAGATCGGTCCATTGATGACTAGGATCGTTCTGTATTTTGGTTATTCCTTTGGCTATTTGTCTTTTGTTTGAAGGTTATTTCTATTGTGGATCTAATCTTTTTAGATCTCTCCATCTATTGAACTGAAGAAGGCAAAAAAAATGTAAAGATCATTCACTCCCTGAGCTCCATCGTCGGTACTACAACCGTGCAAAATTGACAAACATGATGGATAGATAATCACATAGCCGCAGTGTGGAAAGTTTGCCCACGCAACGACTGATCGAACATGATAACTACGGACACGTAGGCACGCACACGTGTATATCACCATACAAATGTTGCTCAGGGTGAGCCACAAACACACAAGCTCGTACTGTCTAATATATGTGTGTCCACATGCGACGAACACATATGATGACAATCATGGAAATGTACACTACATAACGGTGACTCTTGTTATCTTGTCATTTTGCTACTCACGCAGCTATAAAAAGCATGCAACTTATATATCGAGAACCTAGTACTACGTAGAATTTTTTGTACGAATAATTTATTTTTTATTCAAAATTACAGAAATATATCCGTGGGTAATTTTTGTACAAAAAATATGCTCTAGTCGCCCAATGGGGGGGCGACTGGAGCCAATCGGCCAATGAGGGCGATAGAGTTCCAGTCGCCCTACCCTCAGGCGACTGCAACCAGTCGCCCCTCCATTGGGCGACTTGCAGTGCAGTTGCCCCCTAGGCGACTGCACTCAGCCCCCCGTGAATTTTGAAACTTTTGTCAATTTTGTAGTTTTTAACTAGGTAAAAATCTGCTGGAGTTGTAATAAAAGTTTATATTCACTGTATGTTGTAGGTGTGTAAAAAATTTTGGAAATTTTTTTTAAGAACGATTGACCGTAGAACGATCGGTACGTATGATGGTATGATGGTAGAACGATATTTTGATATTTTTTTAGGAGAGCTTGGGTGGTTTGTCCGTATGAACTATTGTGATGGGGAGCTTTGTGCTTTACTGCTTTATTATATTAATTATGCTCTTGCTCCTTTCTGTTGCATTGCATTTTGGGTGCATTCGGGATAGTCCTTCTAGCATAGGTTAGAGTGGTTCTCTTGACTAGATGTTTAGACTTCTTGCTCTTATCTTGTAACACTAGGATGCTGCTTGTTAGCGGTCTCTCTTCTCTCTAGGTTGAGCTTACTCACTTCTTGTGGGTTCTAGCGAGGGTTGGGCCACCCTCGGGTAGACAGGATACGTGTTTGCTCCCTAGGTTGTTAGTAGACCAGCTGATAGTCCTCGAGTCATATGGGGTAGATGAGAGTCAGTCTGAGCCATAGTTTCCTCTATATCTTATCTATGCTTTAAGGACTGCCCTTTCGGATTTTCTTTGCCAGCTTCTCTTGCTTATTGCTTTGGTTCAGGGGGAGTTCATTCGGGAGCTTCTAGAGCTTAATATTGACTTAACTCAACTTGAACTAAAAGTTGCATCACATGTTGAGGGGGAGCTGGATTTTCTTGTATTTCAGCATTTCGCATTGTAATATAACTACATTGAGTTTTGATTATTATCCTATTATGACATTTTTACAATACCTTACACCTTGCCATGACTTATACTTATTTGCTAGATTTATCATGACTTCATACGTGTAGACTAGTTTTTGCCATGATAAGGTAATTAAAATTGCTCAAACTTAAATAAAAACTTATCATGTCAAATAGGCTTAGTTGAGCGTTGAATCTTTGTTGAGCCTTAGATTGAGCTGTTTTAGTCTCTTGATGCAGCATGAGTTAGTACAACATGTTAAAAAGCAAAAATATCTCTTTTGTGCAAAAAAACTGATCTCACCAATTTTTTCTCATGAGACGGCTTGCCATTGCACTAAGCATGAACTCAGGGGGAGTTTTGGATGACCTAGACTATCTTCTTAAGCTTATTGCTTGGAGTAATCGCATAAGGCTTGAGATCTAGCACATGATAAAAATATTGGTTGGAAACAACCATAAGTTTCAAAGGAAATATGTCATTTGTGCTCAATTTGCTTAAGCTACAAAAAGAACCAAATACTTGCACTAATGTTTCATTCTTGAGCATATAGCCACTACAACAAAATGAACATATTAAGATGTTTTGTTTAAGACGCTTTGAATCATGCCTCTCTTTTTAGAACCACAATTGAAATAGAGACGCAGTTTGAGACGCTCTAAAGGGTTGCACGCTATTAAATTCTATTAAACAATTTCTTTGAGGCGTTTTGAGTACGTCTCATGTATAGAGATGAAAGTTTAGATGTCTTATTTATCATTTGAGACGTCTTATCTATTATCTCCATATAAGAATATTAAAAAAATAAAATGGTGTAAGTAACGGTAGAAAATTCGGTAAACTGGGCTGGTATCCGGTCAGATTCGGTTTCGGATACGGATATGTGTAGACGAATTCGGTAGCGGATTTGGTACAGCTGATATCCGACCGAATAAGTTCGGTATTCGGTTACTCGGATAGTTTCCGATTAAAATCCGAATATGTATCCGAACTCTCCAAAGTCACACCGCACGGCCCACCTCTTCACGCCCACCTCCTCACGCGAAACAGCCACATCGCACGGCCCACCTCCTCAGACCATACTCCGTAGGGTTCCCATGTCGCCGTCGTCTCGGCGACCACCCTACCACGCCGCCGCCGCGCACCCTCCCAGCCACGAGATCTCTCGGCGGCGGAGATGGTCTAGCCTCGGCGGCGCGTCGGCTACCACTGTGCCGCGCCGCGCCGTTCTGCCGCGGCGGCGCGCCTCGCTGCTCTTCCTCCTCGTCGCCGTCGCGTTGCTCTCACGTCTCCCGCCACCACTCTCGGACCACCCGGCCCTCGCCTCCTCCCGCCGCTGCTCTCCCCATGCCCTGGTATTGCGCTAATTCCTAGCCGCTCTTTTCCTCCACATCTCCCGATGTAAACCGTCTCGCTCTATGCGCACAGCGCACGTGCTTGCGGCTGAACAGCTCCAGCGGTGCAGGCATGGCAGATTCCGAGCGCCGCGAGATTTCCCGCGTTTCGGTAAGCATGCGCTTCTCTGGTTAGATTAAGCGCGCTAGTTCGTCATTTTATTAACCGAGTCAATTGGTTAGGTGGTTATTTTGTTCAGTTTGTTGCAAAGTGAGTTAGATGCACCGCATTGCTTCCTCTTCCACCGACTAATTGATTAGTTTGGTGATCGTTGCTCTAATCGGTAGATACCTAAATTAGCTCCATTTCATGTGCCATTTTTAGCGAATGAGATGGTGGCAAGCTTTGGATTGAACTCCATTTTATTTTATTTCTGGAGGAGTTAGATTTGGTTTGTGGAGGTGTGAGTTAAAATGGACTTTATTTACTGTGTCACATCAAATTATTTTGAAGTGCAGACATTTTCCCTTTAAGTAAACAATTTGGTTGTTAGTATGGTAAATTAAAACTTCTATGTTCAGGATTGATTAATACATTACATTTTCTCAAAATGTAGAGAAGTGGTTGGACCGAGGCAGATGACCTCTGGGGTTCCAAGCTTGCTAACAAATTCTACGGATGTAGCAACTCAAGCAGCAAGTTCCTTGGTGAGCAGTGTTTTTGCCATTGACTGTTGGTTAAAGTTTGGCATAGCCATATAGGGTTCTACTAGTATTTTAGAATGCCTGTGAATAATGTGTGTTCATGGTTTTGCTAAGGCATTCTATATTCTTGAAGTTATTTGTACATTTTATTTCTTGTCTTTGGATTAGTTATCTTTGTACTGAAGTAGTGAATGTTTCAAATCGTGCGATTCAAGTGTTATTACACAACTGCACCGTTATTTGATGATTGTTACAAGTGGAGGCCTCAATCAACAGAGAACAGGGTAAGATGTATGCCATATTTGTTGTTGCTGTTCAAATAGACAAATATTATGATGCTTGTAGATGGATAGGACAAAGAATGCAAGCAACCAGTTTGCACACGTATGCGGACAGCTTTATGGTCTTGATATGCTCTAATTGCACTAGCCTTGGAGTTAATTGAATTTGTAATGAGCATTGTCATTTACTATAATCTTCTCCAAAATGCCGAGGATCCTTGAGTTTCCTTCATGCTAGATATCTTGATTTGAGGTTAGTGGAACAATATTGTCAAGTGGCTAAACAATACTGGATTCATTATTAGAATTGACCCAAAATATTCTGATGTAGAAATACAAATGCACAAGGAAGCTAACTTATTGATACACTGCTAGATTAGATCAGTGGAACAATATTGTCAAGTGGCTAAACTAATACTGGATTCATTATTAGAATTGATCCAAAATATTCTGATGTAGAAATACAAATGCACAAGGAAGCTAACTTATTAATTCGTGTTTCTATTGTTCTCACTACTTTCTTTTATTCTTCATTTTGCTGAACCTTTGTGTTCCTATTGTTCCTATAATTAGCTTACAAAGTTTCTTGATGAGTATTGGTTTGTCACATCTCAAAAATTTGCTTTTTGGAAAAATTTAAATTCAAATTAATTATTTTAAAGTAATTGGAGTTTCTTTGGCTTTTATTGGATTTTCTGAATTTTCTGGAATTTAAAACCTATTTTAAAAATTAAAAGGTAATTCAAACTATGAAAATTAAATATCAACAGTAGTTGGAAATAATTTTATTCAGTCCAAAATGTCCCCAGAAGCTTCTGTGAATTTTTCTGGAATTTTTGGAGGTATTTTCATATTTTTCTGAGGCCTAAACAATTTTCTAGCCTTTTCTGAAAATCAAAATCAAATTCGGGAAAAATAAAAACCCCTTCTCTCCCTCCAGCCGACGCGTGGACGGCCAGGACCGCCCACGTCGCCGCTCGGCCAAATCCCGGCCGCACCTCCCCTCCCCCTCGCTGCTTCGCGGGCCCAGCCCGTCAGCCCCACCTCCCTCTCCTCCTTGCTCGACGCGTGTCCGGCCCGATGTGTGCCACGCCACCCCCGCAGCTCATCCAGGCCGCTCCCTCCCACTTAAGCACGCCCGCTGCCCGATCTGCCTCTGGGCTACGTGGCCGCGATCCGCACCCCGCTCTCCTCTCTCTCTCTGCCCCGCGGACCCCGCCCGTCAGCCACGCGCGCCTGCTCCCGCCGACGCCGGTCCCGCTGTCGTGGCCTTCGTCTCGTGCGGACGCGGACTCCTCCCCTTTCTCTCTTCCTTCCAAGAAACGGCGATCAAATCCTACCTGCACTCGGCCTCTTTCTTCGAATTGAACGCGGATTCGAACTCCCGGGAAGATAAGCGCCTTATCCCCTAAAAACCCGGACTCCGCGTTGCCTCCGACGGCTTATCCCCAAATTTGAATCACCCCTGGCCGTCGACTTCGGCGAGAAATCCCCGCTGCCTCATCCCTCCCTGAGCTCTATAAATAGCCCCTCGGCCTTCGCCTCTCCCTGCACCACCTCCCAGCACTCTCCGCCTCTCCTCCGGAGCCCCGTAGAGCCCTGTCACCGTGCCACCTCCCTCTCCGAGCTCAGACCAACTCCGGCGAGTCTTCCTCGCCGCCTCGGTCCTCCTCGGAGCCCGCCGTCGCCACTCCGAGCATCCCCGCATCCGTGCGAATCCCGTGGACGCCTCAGCCGCCTCTCCCCGTCGCCGGAGCGCCGTCGCATCGGAGCTCCCGGGCCGTCTCCGCCACTACCTCGCCGCCGACCATCTCCGCTCACCCCGGACCACGCCGACCCCTCCAACAGAACCCCCTCCGCACCAGGATTACAAATCACGCACCGCCCGAGCACCCCGGCCTTCCCTCGCTGCCGGCGCCGTCGCCTCCGACCATCGCTGCCCGGGCCACCTGAAGGTACCCCTCAAGAGGGTTACCTACCCACTATGGGTAGGCAACGGCTCCCCGCTCACCTGGCTAGCACCGCTCGCTCGTTTCCCTTTGACTCCCTCGGCGCGCGTTCGAGCCTCCGCCCGGCGAGGTTGAGTTTTCGTTTAATTTTGCGACTGACAAGTGGGTCCCACCCGTCAGCGGCAGCCGTCTGTGCGGGCCACTGCCGCCTGGGTCCCATCTGTCTCGCGCCGACCTCGACAAGTGGGTCCAGATTCGATGGGTCCCACCGCCGGTGACCAAGAGATGAGGTCACTAACAGAGGATCCCACATGTCAGTGACAGCAGAGGGTCTACTGTTCAGTGGGTCCCACCTGTCAGGCTCTCGGAATTAAAATAAAAGATTAAAATTGAATATTCCCGATGGGCCCCACTGTCGAAATTTTTAATTTCTGGATTTATTCAAACTGAAAACTTCAAACAAGCATAACTTTCTCATTTTAACTCCAAATTCAGCCATTCAAATTTCTAAATTCATCTAAAATCATGATCTATCCAACCATGGCCTCCATTTGAATTTTTGAGTTTTTTTGAATTTTTATTTGAATTTATTTGTTTTGCTGCTTTTCTCTTGTGCGTAGAATCCAACGTTGAAGAAGACCTCTCCACTCCTCAACAAGAAGACCCAGAGCCCCTGCAAGAAGGCAAGTCTCCTTTGATCATCTTGAACCCATGATTTGAAATGTTTTCAAATTATTTTAAATTATGTGCATTGCTATTTACATAAAATATTAGTTCAAATCTTTAGGAACTAGTTATTCCAACTTGCTATGCCCTCCATTGACATTGAATGCCATGTACTCTTGTCACCATAGAATTTCCTTTGTCTCATTAATGAGAGTATTATAATTACTTGTTGATGTTAGTATAGTAGTATAATGCTTAGACATGCTATCTAATAACTTTGGAAAATCTTGAAAATGGGAAATTATGAATTATTATTGAACCTTGTGTTGGTAAATGTAGTGGCAATTGGAGTTGCCACTGTTGTTTTAAAATAAAATAAAATGTGAAAGTTGGTTTAGAATAGGGTGGATGGTTGGTTTGTTTGGTGCAGTTAGCACGAGATCTTGTTAAGTGTATATTCCACCCTAGTCAATTAAGGACCGACGCTTGTGTTTGTCCAGACTGAGCATTAACCATACAACCACAAGTCTATATGGGTACGACCTAGCTGATTAACTTATGATAGTCTGGTTTAGGTGCCACCATGGAAAGTGGGTGCCGAGGATGGGTGGTTATCCACAGTGAGGGACAGGATTTCATTGTACTCATATGGCGCAAGAGGGCTTGGTTGGGCGGTTAGCCTACTGCGGTGAAACCTCGTGGGTGGTATCTAGCTAGATTAGAGTAAGGTAAAAGCTTTGTGATATTTTATCTGGGTCTCATGCCAAAGGAAGCATGTTGACTTTTAGGATAATTTATCTCTTGTGGGTAAAGTTGTACAACCTCTGCAGAGTGTAAAACTATTCGAATAGCCGTGCCCACGGTCAAGGGCGGGCAAGGAATGCATTTACATGGTAGATTTCTGGTTTTTGGTTTTAAATCAAAGTTTTGTATTCCGAGAGTGGAGGGAACTCTTGGAAGGGTATCCTGGCAGTTGGAGCCAGAGAGGGTGGATGTAACCCGCAGTACTAAACTTGTTCAGTTAAACTTGATTAAACTGGTGTTGGTGGATGGAACCTTCACTAGTGAGTTAATGTTAGTTCTGTTAAAACAATTGTTTTAATAAATGGATGCCTTTGAAAATAGTTATTGGTAATTGAATTTAAAACATTGCTTTGTGCAAAAGAACCATATAGCCTTCTTTTGTCAAGCCTTGCATCTATGCATTTTTCCCAAGACTTGCGGAGTACTTTATGTACTCACATGCTACACTTAAATATACACCTCAGAAGGTGGTGAAGCTCAAGAAGGTGACTACGACTCTCGCTCGCGTGTGGCTGTGATGGATTCTTCCCGGAGAACTAGGTTGCGCTTCCCCAGTCAATTGCCTGTGGCGTATTGATGGGACTTCATCGAGTTTATCCTTTGCTTCCGCTTTATTTCGTGTGTGTGAGGTCTTAAACCTCTATTGTAATAATGAGACCTTTTCGGTCGGTACTCTCAATTATTGTAATAAATTGATGTTGGTAATGTTTATCCATTCTGTTTAACTGTGTGCACTAGCTTTGATCTGGGACTAGTGCGGTAATACACAGAGGGTCCGGGTTCAGAAATCCGGGGTCCCGACATGGTTTCATATTTTATATAAAACCGAGAGGCCGTTGTAACTTTGTAAGCTTTTGGAGCTGTAATCATCCGTACTATCCGCCTATGGGCCTGTTTGGCAGAGCTCCTCCCCTGAAAAAATGAATCTGGAGCAGCAGATCCACCAAAAACAGCTCCACCGTGAATCTGGGATCCCACCATGGAGCTGGACAAAACTGTTTGGCTTGCACAGCAGCTCCAGATCCACGAAACTGAGTTTTTGGTGGGAATGGCCTGTTTTGCCCATGGGTTTTATGGTGGTATGGGATGGGGTGTGTAACCAGTGGCAAAAGGTGGGTAATTACCACCCAACTCCACGAGTAGATACGAAACAAGATTTCGTGGAGCACCCCTTGAGGTGCTCCATGGATTTCATGAATCTGGAGCTAGATTTAGCATTTTGGTGGATCCAGATTTCGTGGAGCTGGAGCGTTTGGGTAAAAATTCGTGGAGTGGAGCTATTTTTGGTGGATCTGGAGTTGGTGGAGCACTACCAAACAGGCCCTATATTATCCGTTTTCGAGCCGAATCCGTTACATATCTGTCCTTACGGTACCGTATTCGAAACTCCGAATATTCCGAATTCGTATTCGTATCCGGTCTTACCGTATTCGACTCCGAATCCGGAGAAAAAAATATGGGTTAGGATATGGTTTAAGCAATAAACGTTCTACTCGCTAGGTATGCCACTTCTAGTTTAATTAACTGAACTTGTACCGTAAGATTTTTCATGATTGCTCATATCTGATATTTTGTTGTTAATATTGCTATGTTTGCAGGATATGGAGGACTATGAAAAGAAATGCAGAGTGGAAGACCGATGCACAATTTTACATGAAGAAATAGACCTGATGATTTGTTATAGCAGTTTAAAAAAAGATGTGTGTCAAATTGGAGGATGTTTTACCGACATGTGTTTATCGCATATTAGATTTTTATTTAGTTGTGAACTCTGTTGATTTAAATGGATGCTATAATTATTTGTAAACCTCTCTTATGTAAACTTCTTTGGGGTTTGGAGGGTGCAATGGTGACGAATTTGTCAATTGCCAATGGTTTGCCCGGGGTGTGGCTTGGTTCCAGTTGTAGTTGGTTTGTTTTTCTTATAACAGTATATCTGTTGTGCTGCGCCCATTCCTTATATTTTATAAAATATGTACTCAATATTATGGTGCTGCCTATAGAATTATTATATATACATGTATATAATAAATATATGGAATACTATATTCTCATACGGATACTTATTTGTGTGTATAGAAGAAAATATATACCAATCAAAATAAAAATACATACTACATAGGACATCTTGAGACGGCACATAACGTCTCAAGGCACGTGCCTATGTTAATTGAGACGTGGTGCAGCCGTTTTTATAAAAGCGTCTCTAACTTTATAGGGATACAGTGCAGATGTCTCTAATGAACGTCTCAAATAATATAGGCACGCCTTAGAGAGCGTCTCTATATTTTTGAGACAGTTCATGTAGAGACGTTTCTATGACGCTTTATAAAAGCGCCTCAGTTGTCTGTGGGAGACGAAACAGAACGTCTCTAACCTACAAATATGATGTCTCCCCACGGATGTTTTGTTGTAGTGAGCACTCTATTTGGACTCAATACTAGTTTCTTGGTTTCGCTTAGCTTATTGACATGGCCTACATCATCCTTGGATATCTCTAGCTAGACTTTGCTTATTGATGACTTGACATGCTCACAAAATGCATTACATTTCAGATCGTCATCTATGTGTTTTAGCTAGGATATACATATCTTGTCATGATCTAGATAGCCTTTTATTAAGCTATGGCTTGGTGTAATTCTTTATGGTCATTATGGATAATTCTCATGGCTCTAAATGCTTAGAATAAACAAACTTCATCCATTTTCATCCTTTGTCACGTCATATTCTCTCCTTTGCATTCTTGATGTGTTTATTGCCAAAAGGGGGAGAATAGAGGAGAAAAAGATTTTTGGGAACATTTTAGAGCTTTGGAGAACAATTTGCTCTTTCTTTGTTGCTCTAGTGTTCCTTCTGTCGACATGGTCATTAGCTTCATTCTTCCTCTTTTGGACCATGTTGGACTTTTCAAATCAAACTCTACTTTGCGCTTTTTCTGAATTTGTCAATGTACTCATCAAGGGGGAGATTGAGAGACCGTGTGGAGGTCATCCCATGTGTGTGATGAGTAATTGACATCGGTTTAGGGAAGTCGAGTTTGATTTGGTTGGTTCGGACCATGTCGTTGCGAGGTGCAATGGACTCGGTCGGACTTGGTCAAACCTGGGCAAAGGGTTTAGATTGCATATTATGTCGACTTGTCAGGTTTGGGCTATTTCATTAATGCATTTATGCTTTCATGTATCGAGCGGTGTTATTTGATGTGTTTCTTGTCTGTGTTGGCTGCAGGACGTCGAGGCGGAGTCGTAGTGAGGCACGAGGTGACCGGACTAGACACGGGCGGTGTCGAGGTCAGAATGGTCGGATGTGTCAAAGACGGCGGAGATTCGATGTGGTTGCAAGGCTTGGACGACAAGGAGCGCGGAAGCTTCCCGGAAGGTGCAGGAGTGGCGAAATGGTAATTTCGCGAGGCTGCAAAAGCGGGAGCGGGCTCCGTTCGGGTTTAGCGGGCGTAACGGGTTGGAGATCCGTTAGCCAAGGGCTATAAATAGATGGTGGTGGCTGCATACCCATTGGAGGTATTCCAAGTGTTGTGAGGGGTTGTTAGGGTTTGCTTTAGTCAAAATGGGCTTTAGAGAGTTGCTTTGGCTTTAGTCTTTAGTGGTTGGAAGTTGGTGAGAAGGCCAGAGCTGTGTCTCCTTCGATGTTCTCTATGTGAGCTCTCTGGGTCTGTGTTCATCCCTTCTCCAAGCATGTAGTGTGGGTGAGTTCTTGATGATTGAGAGGGAGAGGATGGATTGAGAGTCTTGTAATCATTCCTCTTGTTCTAATGTCCATGCGTATCGGGACTCCTATGTAATCCTTGCTTGGTTGAAATGAAAATCAAGTTTTTCTCCGTGCGACCTCTCTGTTCTTCGTTTTCTCCTTTTAGGTGATTTTCCTCTTTTTGTGATTTGAAGTTCTTTCTTGCTGGGAAGGCCCAAAATGGGTTGCTCTATGTTGGGATGATGCCTCAAGATCATTTGATCAAGTTTCCCAAGAGCAAACTTCGTTTAATCTCAGATTTCATGTTTGGGACTTCTCTGTTCTTCATTTCCTCCTTCTAGGGTTTTATGCAAATCTTGATTCCATTTGCGAGATGGCTTGAAATATGGCATGGAGAGTCCAGAGGCTATTGATTAGCTATCCTCAAAGTTTCATAGCCAAAGGATCAAAGATTAGGGAGTAATTTGAGTTTTGGCTCAGTTTTGCAAAAGTTTCAGATTTTTGCTATAATCTGAAATTTGTGCTCTTGAGTTGTCATCTCTCTGTTTCCTAGGCCCCATAGGTTATTTGAGAGGTAGACACACTGATCTGGGCAGATAAATCTTGAAGAAATTCTCTATTTTTGTTGATGTTTGGAGTTCTGTCTTTGCTGTTTGAAAATCCTGTTTGCTGATTTCTTCGTGCGGTACTACCGCTCCTCGAAAGGTACTACCGCTCGGCTTAGCGGTACTACCGCTCAGAGGTACTACCGCTCGTCTAAGCGGTAGTACCGCTTGCAGTCTGACCTGCTCTGAAATTATTTTTTTCTTGACTGTTTCTTTCTGGATCTGGTTTATCCTTGTTGCTGTGACTTCCAATAGTGCATATCTTTTATCTTCATAGCTTCCATAGCTATTGGAGAAGAAGCATAAGTGTGGATACTTGAGGGGCGAATTTAATTGGTAATTCACCCCCCCTCTGTCGTCATTTCGGTCCAACAATTGGTATCAGAGCCGGTTAGCTCTTTTCCATAGATTTTAACTGGTCTCTAGAGCCATGGTGACGGACAAATATTCCACCAAGCCGCCCGTATTTGATGGCATCGATTACCCCTTCTGGAAGAGCCGAATGCAGACATACATCCAGGCTCAGGGGTATGCCATCTGGCGGAAGGTGAAGGTGCGATTTGTTGTTCCTACCGATGAGAACATCAATGCCAGAAACATGGCTGATGTTGAGGTGAACGCTAAGGCAAGGAACATCATAATCCAGGGGTTGAGCCGAAGCGAGTTTGATCGCATCTCTCATCTCACGTCGGCTTTCGACATCTGGGTGACCCTCGACGCATACCATGAGGGCACCACCCAGATCAAGACTGTCCGACAGGACCAATTCAAGCGAGATTACAACAAGTTTGAAATGCTCACTGGTCATGAGTCCTTAGATGAGTGCTTTGCATGCTTCCACAAGATCTTGAGCAACCTCCGAGCGGTCGGTCTCACATACCCCGACTCGGATAACGCTCGTCAGATGCTCGCGGCTCTCGATTTGCGGGTTTGGGAGATGAAGGTGACTACCATCAAGGACACCACGGACCTCTCGACTTTGACTCTTGATGCGCTTTAAGCGCGCCTCAAGACTCACGAGATTGACATTGTCTCTCGCAAGTCGAAGTCACAGTCGATGGCTCTAGTCAGGGGTGAAAACAGATCGGATACGGACGGATAATGCCTCTACCATATTTGTTTTCATATTTTTTCCGGATATGGATACGAATACGGATAACTCGAATACGAATACAAATACGAATAATATCGAATACAGATACGGATCGAATACGAATCGAAACGAATACAGTTACGAATATTTATCGGAACACGAAAACCTCTTAAACTATACATCCAAAATTAACGAAAATACGTAAATAGTTCATCTTATCAAAACATTCATGAAATCTAAACAAGCATAGTCTTTTCATCCACAATGAAAATATACACAATAGTCGATCATAACATAACTACATAAGTAACAACAACGTGCAATTCATGGAATACACATGATGATATGATAGCAATTTGAACAAACATAAGAACATTTCATTCCTCCATTTCATCCATCAAGTTGTAACAGCCCAGGTTTTTATTAAAATAAAAATAAATAAATAAATAAAAATAAATTAATTAAAATAAAATTAAAATAATTATTTTTGTTGCCTAAATTTTATTTTTGGGTTTTGCCCTGGATTTTCTGTTTTTGAAAAAGCCTGATTTGAAAAGTGAATTAAGTGAAAACCAAAAAAATAGACATTAAATAAAATTTTATTTTTGGGTTTTGCCCTGGATTTTCTGTTTCCTACTTTAAATTAATTATTTGGAGTTTTTTGGCTTTTATTTGGTTTCCTGGATTTTCTGGAGTTTAAAGGTCTACTTTTGAAATTAAAAAGTATTTTTAAGTATGAAAATTAAATAACAACATTTGTTGGAAATATTTTTATTAATTCCAAAATGTCACTAGAAACTTCTGTGAATTTTTCTGGAATTTTTGGAGTTTATTTCATATTTTTCTGAGCTTAAATGAATTTCCCAGGCTTTTCTGAAATCCAAAAATCAAAAATAAAAATTAAAGTCCCTCCCTTCCCCTCGGATATCCGTTTTCGTATTATCCAGATAATCCGTATCCATATCCGTATTCGACGGATACTAGGCTTACTGTATTCGTATCCGTATCCGATAAAAAAATCCGTATCCGTATCCGATCCGAGAACTATCCGAAAAAAATCCGACCCGACACAATCCGTATCCGTATCCGTTCGGATCCGGCGGAAACTATCCGATCCGTTTTCACCCCTAGCTCTAGTCACCGATCCCAGTTCGGCTTCAGGTCTTTCTTCTTTCGATTCGCTGCGTTTCTCTCTCATTGCCATTGTGGCGAATCGATGATCGTTAGAGCAGCTTAAGGATGAGCAGCTGGCCCTCCTAGCTCGGAAGTTTTCCCATGCTTACAAGAGGAGGAGGGACAGAAAGAGAGGAGGACATGTGATTTGCTTCGAGTGTGGTGGCCCCAACCACATTCGGGCAAACTGTCCCAAGCTGGAGAAGGCCAAGAACGACTACGGCGGTTCGGGCAAGAACGACTACACCGACAAGAACCACAACAAGAAGCCTCCAGCGCACCCTCAAGGCAAGAAGAAGTTCCGCGACTTTGGGAAGGCCAAGAAGCTGTTCCATCGCGTTCTCACCGCCTTCGAGGACCTCGACCTCAGCGAGGTGGAGGGATGGAGCGACGACGATGGGACGGGTGACCAAGACCCCAAGGGCGGCGACGACTTCTCCGGCATGTGCTTCATGGCCCTTGAGGGCGAACTGAGCGACAACAAGCTATACTCCGAATCCGACGAGGTATGTCCCACCTACGACCAACTCAATCATTCTTTTCTTAAGCTAGGAGGATTTCATGCTAGAGCTAGGGCTAGGTGTACCGAGTTAGAGAAGGAAGTAGATAGACTATCACAGAAGCTTCCTTCACTTACATCTGCTCCCTCCCGTGATGATTGTGATACATGCTGTGCTCTGTTGGCTGACATGGAGAAATTAAGGACCTCGCATGATAGTTTGTCCTCCGAGCTTGACATTGTTAAGGTGGAGAATCTTAGTCTCTTAGCTGAGCTTGAGATGAGTAGGGTAGCTCCTTCGTCATCTACTACTGTTGAGACTATTGCTTGCACCTCATGTGAGGATAAGGACAATGCTTTTAGAGGTCTTTATACCATGCTTCTAGATCTGCCCGAGTCATGTGAAAATTGCAATAACTTGAAGATGAACCTAAAATGGGCAGATCACAAAATTGCCGAGTTGCGTGCTTCTTTACTCGAGCCTGTTGTGTCTTGCACCAATTGTCCAAAATTAACCCTTGAACTTGAATCTGTTTCCAAGCAATTCCAAGAAGTGGTTAATCATAACAATAAGTTGGCTCAGTTTGCGACTAAGGACCCTGTTAGCTCACCATGCATGAGTTGTGAAAAACTAAAACTTGAACTCGTTGCTTTGAATGAAAAGTGCGTGAAGCTAACTAAGGATCAACTAGTGAATCCACCAACTGATTGTGATGTGATTGCTGGTGAGGGGAAGAAGCCCCAGGGTAAGGTAGAGACGCCTAGTGACGTGAACCAATTGGCTAGCAGTAGGACTATCCATTCTGAGTCGGCTGTGCATGCACAAGCCATTCGTTCCTCTGCTGCTGGTTCTTCTTCTTCTACTCCCTTACCTTCTGCTGTTCCCTCTTCTCCCTGCTCTTCTTGCACCTCTCTCTTTCGGGAGTGTCAGTACCTTATGAACACTCTCGAGAGGTTTGTAGGCGGCAAGAAGAAGTTGAATCTTATTCTAGACCAGTCCAAGATTTGCAAGCTTAATCAAGGTCTAGGATATAATTTCTATGAGGACATTAGGAAGCATCCACCTGCTATTCTCAGACCCATAGTAGGAGGTGTGATCGAGGTTGAGCCCAGATCTGATGAAGTTAAATTCAAGTCTGCGGGCTTTGTCCAAGGGATTTCTGACAGCAAGGTGAGTTCACCTGCAGCTTCGGCCTCTCAGAAGGCGAAGCCATCTCATGCTACTTTTGCCTCTCAAAAGGCAAAGTATCATTGCACCTTCTGTCAGAAGGATGAACACTTGATCGATCGATGCTTTAGGCGTGCTAGGATCGCGCAGAGAGACTGTCTTGCAGCGCTTAGGCGTGTTCAGGGTCAGCCCCAGACCTTGAGTGCACCTAAGACCAACACGAGGTCTAGGTTTGCTTCAGATGGTTCAGATGGTTTTGGGCAGCATCGAGGACTTGGTTTTACCGGGTTTTCTGGTTTTCGTCCTCATGCTCCCTTTGGTCGTGACTACCGCTGTCCTGAGGGTAGATCTCGTTTCCCCCGTCGAGATAGCAACCCGCGGCGTAATCAGCATGTTGCTGGTGTCTTGACTCGCTCCTCTATAGCAGTCAAGCCCAACAACAGCTTCGGGTTTGCACACAGACCCTCTGGCTTGTTGAGTGACAGAGAGCGTAGGGTAGATAGAGGTCAGTCGTGCTTGACTACATCATCTGCTCGACGTGTTACTCAGTATTGGATGCCAAAATCACTCTTGATTTACCCCAGTACTGAGACTTTACTCTCTGTTTGACTCAGGTTCGCCGGGCAGGGAAGGGAAAGGTTTGGCTCGTAGACTCTGGGTGTTCACGACACATGACCGGAGACTCTCGTTGGTTTTCTTCCCTTGCCCGTGTTCCAGGTGATGAGATGATCACCTTCGGAGATGCCTCTTCTGGGCGCGTTATCGCCAAAGGTACAGTGCGCGTTAATGATTCTTTTATTCTGAAAGATGTTGCTTTGGTTAGTAAGCTGCAGTATAATTTTCTTTCCATTTCTCAGCTTACCGATGACGGTTTCGAGGTGAGCTTCAAGAAAAATGCTTGCAAAATTCTTGATTCTTCGGGTAGTCTGGTTTGCGGGATTTCTCATTTTGGGAGGATCTTTTGTGCTAATTTTTCTGAGTCTTCTGGTGATCCTCTCCATTGTCTGGTTGCTTCTGAGTCCCGCGACCTTTCCTTCTGGCATAGGAGACTTGGTCATATTGGATTTGACCATTTGACCCGAGTTAGCGGCCACGACCTCATTCGTGGTTTGCTGAAACTCAAGATGGTCAAAGATCTTGTTTGCACTCCATGCCGGCACGGCAAGATGGTTGCCGCTTCTCACCCTCCGGTCACAGTGACTATGATCGATGCACCGGGATAGCTGCTCCACATGGACACAGTTGGACCAGCTCGAGTGCAGTCAGCAGGAGGGAAGTGGTATGTTCTTGTCGTGGTCGATGACTTCTCGAGGTACTCTTGGGTGTTTTTCTTAGACTCGAAGGATGAGACGTTTACACATTTCTGAGGTCTTTTCAGTAGGCTTTCTGTTGAGCTCCTGGGTGCCTTACGAGCGATCCGCAATGACAATGGCACGGAGTTCAAGAACTCCTACTTTGAGAGGTTCTGCGATGAGACAGGTGTAGAGCACCAGTTCTCTTCTCCGCACGTCCCACAGCAAAATGGCGTCGTGGAGAGGAAGAACCGAACCTTGGTCGAGATGGCCAAGACGATGCTCGATGAGTACTCTACACCGCGGAAGTTTTGGGCTGAGGCTATAGCTACCGCGTGCCATGTCTCAAATCGAGTTTTTCTTCGGGCACACATGCACCGCACTTCTTATGAGTTGAGATATGGACGAAAGCCCAATGTATCTCATTTTCGTGTGTTTGGTTGCAAGTATTTTATTCTGAAGTCCGGGAACCTAGACAAGTTCGAGTCACGTTCTTGTGATGGTATTTTTCTAGGTTACTCGACTTCTTCGCGGGCTTATCGGGTTTGGAACTACGAGTCTAGTAAAATGGTAGAGACCTGTGAGGTGACCTTCGACGTGGCCAGTCCGGGGACTAGGCCCGATATCTCAGGTTCTTTAGAGCAGTCCGAGCCCATCTTTGTGGATGACGAGGACAATAGAGATGAGGGTTGTCTACCCGATCCAGTCCCTCATCCACCCCTTGAGGTGCCTTCTTCCACTGCACCTCGAGGCGATCAGCCCTTGCCTTCTACTTCTTCATAGCTTCCATAGCTATTGGAGAAGAAGCATAAGTGTGGATACTTGAGGGGCGAATTTAATTTAGAAAGCGTCATTCACCCCCCTCTATCGCCATTTCGGTCCAACAGTTTCTGATGTAAAGCATTGCAATAAAACCAAGATTGTACGATATGTACCCTCAGTTGGCGCCATCACGCCTGGAGGAGCGGTGTACGACATTGAGTACACCCCCTGTGTGGGGAAGCCAGGGATGTACGGAGGACGTGAGAACATCTGCCCTGGCAGTGTACGAGGCCGTCCACAGACAGATCCTCTAGCCTCGTCTGGGTGAGGTGCTGTAGGACATGCCGACGTAGAACCTTCGGAGTAGTGCCACGCCGGTCGGGGCGGCACAGGTGGCCAAGCCGTCCGTGTGCTAGGCGTGGCTGTGGAGGCCGCTGGTAGCCTCGTGCAAGACAGCAGGTGCACGACACGTCTACCCTAGTCCGTGATACGATGCCACACGCTGAAGTGGTCCTCGTGGCTCACCTCAGCACCTGCGGTGAGCCTATTCAGCTGGCCCTCCATGATGATCGAAACACTAACGTCAGCCTGAAGGAAAAGACCTAAAATGGTTAATCATCCAAGCTAGCATTGCCATTGGCGAATGTTCAAAAATATGTGTAACGTACCGCGATGTGTGCGTCCCGCACGAGGTGTGCGGGATACGTGTCTGTCGGGGCGGCGAGGTGTGCGGGGGGTGGGTCAATGACATGTACGAGCTTTGTATGTGTCTGGCCCTGCTACCAGCGTAGGTACTCCGTGTACTCCGTGCTATCGTAGGGGCAGTCCTCCTCAACCAGGTCATCAAGCACGCCGTCCCACTACGCAGTCCACCTAGGCATCTTCGTCGTCCAGTCCATGCCGCGTTTCACTCCCTTTCAAGAGTGCCTGCATGTAGGACCACTTCGTTAGTAATTGCCAACGGAATAGTAAGTATGAGAGACCATGTGGAGGTGACCCATGTTTGTGATGAGTAATTGACACTTGTTCTGGAAAGTTTGAGTTTGATTTGTGTGTTTCGTGCTAAGTCGAAGTATAGCGTAGTTGGCTGTAGTCGGTCTTGGTCAAACGTGGTTGGACGTGCTTGAGATGCCTGTTGTTCTATTTCGACCAATCGCAGGGTTATTTCGTGCTTAAGTGCCTTCTACTGATGCAAATGTATGATTATAGTGTTTCGAGCGGTGCTATGTGATGTTTTCTTATCTGTGTTGGTTGCAGGACTTTGAGGCTAAGTCGTGCTGAGGCATGGGATGGCTAGACTAGGCACAGGTGGTGCTGAGGTCGAAGTGGTCGAGAGATGATGAAGACGGTAAGGATTCAAGGTGGTTGCAAGGCTTGGACAGCAAGAAAGGAGGAAGCTTCCAGGAAGGTGCAGGAGTGGCATTTTGGTAAAATGCGCATGGCTGCAAAGGGGATTTCAGCCGATTTGGAATTTGGTCTCATTTTCTATTCAGAAATTCAGTTTTCGGCTCAGATGTTCAGTTGATTGATTTCCTTGCTTTGTTTGTTTTCTTTTTCCAGCCGAGTTGCTATTTATATGTATTTCTTCTTCCTGAGGTCAAGTTGTTGTTTAGATAGAAGTCCTGATCAGTTGACCTGAGAAGAGAAGTGATTGTTCGACAATTTCTCTAGTTTTGGAACCTCTTCAATTTTTACTGTGCCGTCAGTTTTTAGTCAGCAGATTTCAGTTTTCTTCAAGTCGTATGACTGCTTTTGTCTTTTGGTTATGCTTTTCTTCCTTGCTTTTGCTTTCTTCGTTGCTTGCAGTCTTTTGTGTTTGTAGTATCCGGCCTGTTCTGATTTTTCTGCAGCTTGTGATCTTTTAAAGTCTTTCGCAAGTTCAGCCCTTGTAGTCTCCTGTCTGATCTTTGGTTCTTTCAGTGAAGTCTTTGTTGATCAATCTTTGGTTCTCCAGCGAAAATCTTCGACTCTATTTTTTAGCTTCCGAACTTCTTGTTCCCGGTCAGACCGAAAACATTCGGCAGTTAGACCGCCCTTTCTTTGGCGGTCAGACCGAGGAGGCATCTGCAGTCAGACCAATGGAGCTTAGGCGGTCCGATCGGCTCGGCTGTTGCGGTCAGACCACCATCATTACATGGCTTTGGTTGCCTGCTCTCTGAACTACTTCACTTCTCTTGACTCGTGTTTCCTTCTGTTTGTGCTCTTTTTCAGTTTCCAGTGAGTATTGATCTTCTTGCTTCATAGCTGTTATAACTATTGGAGAAGAAGGTTGTGTGAATAATTGGGGCAGTTTGAAGGCACCATTTACCCCCTCTTTTGCCATTTCGGTCCTACAAGTGGTATCATAGTAGGTTAGCTCTTCTCTATAGATCTTAACCGGTCTGTAACCCATGGCGACAGACAAGCATTCCACCAAACCCCTATCTTCGATGGGATCGACTATCCCTTCTGGAAGAGTAGGATGGAGTTTTACATACAGACTTAGGGCTATCTGGAGGAAGGTCAAAACGCGCTATGTTGTTCCTGCCGATGAGAACATCAATGTGGCAAATATGCCAGATGTTTAGGCGAATGCTTAGGCAAGGAACATCATAATCCATGGTCTGAACTGAACTGAATTCGATCGCATTTCTCATCTTTGTCGGCCTACAACATTTGGGTGACCCTCGATGCATACCATGAGGGTACCCCCAAATCAAGACAGTACGATAGGACCTGTACAAGCGAGATTACAACAAGTTTGAAATGCTCGCTGGAGAGTCCCTTGATGAGTGTTTTGCGAGGTTCCATAAAATTCTGAGCAACCTCCGAGCAGTCGGCTCACATACCCCGACTCGGACAACGCTCACCAAATGCTTTCAGGTTTGGATTTGCGTGTTTGGGAGATGAAGATGACCACCACCAAGGACACAACTGATCTTTTGACATTGACACTTGATGCATTATATTCACGCCTCAAGACTCACGAGATCGATATTGTCTCTCGCAAGTCGAAGTCTCAATCGATGGTCTTAGTCACTGATCCCAGTCCAGCCTCTGGATCTTCTTCTGATATGGTTTCTGGATTCTCTCTTGCTGCTCTTTGTGAGTTAAATGATGATCAACTAGAGCAACTCCCAGAAAACCAACTAGCTTTCTTAGCCAGAAAGTTCTCCCATGCATACAAGAGAGTGAGAGACAAGAAGAGAGGAGGGCTCGTGATTTGCTTTGAGTGTGGTGGCCCCAACCACATTCGAGGAAATTTCCCCAAGCTAGAGAAAGGTAAGAACGACTATGGCGATGTGAGCAAGAATGACTACATCAACAAGAACCGCAACAAGAAGCCCCCAGCTCATGCCCAAGGCAAAGAGAAGAAGTACCACAATTTTGGCAAAGCCAAGAAGCTCTTCCACCGCGTCCTCACCGCCTTCGACGATATCAACTTTAGCGACATGGAAGGATGGAGTGATGACGACGGCAAAGATGATCAAGACCCCAAGGACGGCGATGACTTCATCGGCATGTGCTTTATGGCCAACGAGATCGACGTTAATGACGACGACCTCTACACTGACTTCGATGATGTAGGTCCCTCCTATTACCAGCTCAATGATGTATTTTTGAAGCTAGGAAAATTTTATGCTAGATCTAGAGTTAGGGTTGTTGATCTTGAGAAGGAAGTAGAGAGACAGTCATAGGAGCTTACTTCACTTATATTTGTTCCCTCCCGTGACGATTGTGATGTGTGTACTTCATTGCTTGGAGATATGGAGAAGCTAAGGATCTCTCATGATAGTGTGACTTCTGAGCTAGACTTGCTTAAGGTGGAGGATGTTAGTCTGTTAGCTGAATTTGAGATGACTAGGATTGCTACTTTTTCATCTACTTCTGTTGAGACTACTTCTTGCACCTCATGTGAGGTTAAGGACAATGCTTTTAGAGGTCTTTACACTATGCTTCTTGATCTACTTGAAAATTGTGAAAGTTGTAATAATTTAAATATTAACCTAAAGAAGGCAGATCATAAAATTGCTGAATTGCATGCTTCCTTGCTAGAGCCCATTGTGTCTTGCACCAATTGTCCCAAATTGACTGCTGAACTTGAATCTGTCTCAAAACAGTTTCAATAAATGATTGACCACAACAACAAAATGGCTCATTATGCGTCTACGGACCCTGTTAGCTCACCATGCAATAATTGTGAAAAACTAAAATTTGAACTCGTTGCTTTGAATGATAAATGTGTGAATCTAACTAAGGACCTACTAGAGAAGCAACAATCTTGTTGTGATGCGTGTGCTGTGGTGGGGAGAAGCCTAAGGATACGGTAGAGACGCTTAGCCGCGAGGACCAAGTGGCTAGAAGTAGGACTGTCCCTTCATGTCTTGCGAAGCCCTCAAAGTTGAGGCGGCTATGCACAAGGAGAGTCATGCACATGCTATTCGTTCTTCTGCTGTTGATTCTTCTTCGTCTCCTCCTGCTATCTCCTCTTCCCCATGTTCTTGTTGCACATCTCTCTTTCAGGAGTGTCAGTATCTTATGAACACTCTTGAGAGATTTGTTGGAGGCAATAAGAAGCTGAATCTTATTCTAGACAAGTCCAAGATTTGCAAGTTTAATCAAGGTCTAGGATACGATTTTCTTGAGGATGTTAGGAAGCATCCACCTGCTGCTCTCAGACCCATAGCAGCAGGTGTGATCGAGGTCAAGCCCAGAAATAAAAAGGTTGAGTTCTAATCTGCAGGCTTTGCCCAAGGGATATCTGACAGTAAGGGGCTAACACCTGTTGTTTCGACCTCCCAAAAGGTGAAGTTTCATTGTACCTTCTGTCAGAAGGATGGACACAGGATCGAGAGATGCTTCAAGCGCTCCAAGATCGCTCGGAGAGATCATGTTCATGCTCTTAGGCGTATTCAAGGTCAGCCCTAGACTTTGAGTGCACCTAAGACCAACACGAGGTCTAGGGTTGATCAGTTTGAGGTGTTTAGGCAGAGTTGAGGACTTGATTTTTCTGGTTTTTCTGATTTTCATCCTCAATTTGCCTCTGTGCGTGATATCCGTCGTCTTGAGGGTAGATCTCATTTTCCCCATCGAGATAGCTACCCGCGGCGAGATCAGCATGTTGCTAGTGCTCCGACTTGCTCTTCCACAGCAGTCAAGCCCAGCAACAGCTTCAGGTCTGCTCATAGACCTTCTGGCTTTCTAAGCGATGGAGAGCGTAGGGTAGTTAGAGGTCAGTCATGTGTGACTACTTATGCTTGTCGTATGACTCAGTATTCAGTTCCAAAATCTCTTTTGTTTTATCCCAGTACTAAGCCATCCCTCTCTTATTGAATCAGGTTCGCCGGGCAGGGAAGGGAGAGGTTTGGCTCATAGACTCCGGCTGTTCTCGACACATGACCGGAGACTCTCGTTGGTTCTCTTCGCTTGTCCGAGCTCCAGGTGATGAGACTATCACTTTCGGAGATGCCTTGTCTGGGCGTGTCATCGCTAAAGGTACTATGAGCGTTAATGATTCTTTCGTTTTAAAAGATGTTGCCTTAGTGAGTAAGCCGCAATACAATTTGCTTTCTGTTTCTCAGCTTAGCGATGACAATTTCAAGGTAAGTTTCAAGAAAAACGCTTGCAAAATTCTTGATTCTTCGGGGAGTCTGGTTTGCGGGATCTATAGATATGGGAGGATCTTTCGTGCTAATTTTGTAGAATCTTCTAGTGATCCTCTCAGGCGTTTAGGTGCTTCAGAGTCCTCCCCTTCTAGCATAGGAGACTTGGTCACATCGGTTTTGATCATTTGACTCGAGTTAGCGGCCATGATCTCATTCGTGGTTTGCATAAACTCAAGATGGTCAAAGATATAGTTTATGCTCCTTGCTGGCATGGCAAGATGGTTGCTGCTTCTCATCCTCCAGTCACTGTGACTATGACTGATGCACCAGGACAGCTTCTTCACATGGACACAGTTGGTCCAGCTAGAGTGCAGTCAGCAGGAGGGAAGTGGTACGTTCTTGTCGTGGTCGATGACTTCTCGAGGTTCTCTTGGGTGTTTTTCTTAGCCACGAAAGATGAGATGTTCAGTCATTTTTGGAGGACTGCCTTTTTTGATTTGCTTGCCAGCTTCTCGTTTCTTTTGCTTTGGTTCAGGGGGAGTTCTTTTGAGATTTGCTAGAACTTAATGTTGACATAACTCAACTTGAACTAAAAAGTGCTTCACATACTGAGGGGGAGCTGGATTTTCTTGCATTTCCTATCATTCTGCATTGTAATATAACTACATGGAGCCTTGATTATTATCCTTTATGACATAAAACAACTGCTTTACATCTTGCCATAATCTGTGCTAAATTGCTAGATTTATCATGACTTTATATATGTAGTCTAGTCTTCGCCATGATAGGTTGATTAAAAAAATGCACAACTTGAATTCAATCATGTCATGTTAGCTCTTGAGCCTAGTCTGTCTTTAGCTATCTTTTTATGATTCATGCCATGTCAAATAGGCTGAATTGAGTCTTGAATAATTATTGAGCCTTAGATTGAGCTATGCTAGTTCCTTTGTGAAGCATGAGTTATTATTAACTCCTTGTTCTTGAACTAAATTCAGCAAAAGTAAAAAGATCTCTTTTGTGCGAAAAAACTGATCTCACCAATTCTTTCTCATTAGACTGCCTGCCATTGCACTAGGCATGAACTCAGGGGGAGTTTTGGTTGACCAAAATCATTTTCTTAAGCTTCTAGCTTGGAGTGGTCGCATAAGGCTTGAGATCTAGCACATGACTAAACAAAAATTTTGGTTGGACACAACCATGAGTTTCTAAAAGGCAAAACATGTCAATTGTGCTAAATTTTCTTAATTACATAAAGACCAAGTACTCGAACAAATGATTCATTCTTGAACTTGTAGCACTCTAAATTGACTTAATTCTAGCTTCTTGGTTCCACTTAGAATATTGACATGGCTTGCATCATCCTTGGATACCCCTAGCTAGACTATAATCTTGAAAGACTTGACATACTAAGTAATTCATCTAATTTTCAGATTATGACCTTTTGGTTTAGCTTGATTATATATGTCTTGCCATGATCTAGATAGCATCCAATTGTGTTATGGCTTGGTGTAATTTGTCAAAAGTCATTTTCGATAATCTTCATGGCTCTAATTGCTTAGATTGAATAAAATACAGCCATTTCATCCAAGTCATGCTCCTTTTTCTTTCCTGCATCTCGATGATTTTATTGGCAAAAGGGGGAGAATAGTGGAGAAAAAGGCATAAAAAGGGGATCTTCTGGAGTTTTAGAGAAAAATTTGCTCTTTCTATTTTTGCTCCAGTGTATCTTCTGTCAACATGGTTTTGATTCTCTCGGTTCTTCTTTTAGACCATGTGTGACTCTCTTTCAAAACAAAAAGGTAAATCAAACAAACTCAACTTTTATGCTTTTTCTGTGTTTGTAAATATACTCATCAAGGGGGAGATTGAAAGACCATGTGGAGATGACCCATGTTTGTGATGAGTAATTGACACTTGTTCTGGAAAGTTTGAGTTTGATTTGTGTGTTTCGTGCCAAGTCGTAGTATACCGCAGTTGGCTGCGGTCGGTCTTGGTCAAACGTGGTTGGACGTGCTTGAGACGTCTGTTATTCTATTTTCACCAATCGCAGGGTTATTTCATGCTTAAGTGCTTTCTACTGATGCAAATGTATGATTACAGTGTTTCTAAGTGCTTTCTACTGATGCAAATGTATGATTACAGTGTTTCAAGCGGTGCTATGTGATGTTTTCTTGTCGTTGTTGGTTGCAGGACTTTGAGGCCAAGTCATGGCGAGGCATGGGATGGCCGGACTAGGCACATGTGGTGCTGAGGTCGAAGCGGTCGAGAGATGCCGAAGACGGCGAGGATTCAAGGTGGTTACAAGGCTTGGACAGCAAGAAAGGAGGAAGCTTCCAGGAAGGTACAGGAGTGGCATTTTGGTAAAATGCGCAAGACTGCAAAGGGGAAGCGGATTCGGTTCGAGTTAATGGGTAAAGTGCAGAGTTGTTGGAGCTATTGGGTAAAGCAAGTTGTAAACCCTGTAGTGGAAGACTATAAATAGAGAGGGTTAGATTCCAGAGAGGGTATGGATTTTTTTCTCTGTTTTGATGTAAGGAGATCCAGAGAGGGTATGGATTTTTTTCTCTGTTTTGATGTAAGGAGTGTTCGGCAGTTGGTGTTTGTGTTGTTGGTTTTCTTCTGGGTGTGTTGCTCTCGGTGTGAGAGATGGATTGAAATGGCTGTAAACAATTTCATTATGCAATCATTCATCTCTCTGAATCCATTTGAGAAGTCTTGTGTCTGGGATGTTTGGATTTCTTGAGTCTCTTTGTGTTCTGCCTTTGTCTTCAGGTTGTTTCTGTTCTGGTATCTGATCTTTCATGTTGTCCTTGTTTTGAGTTGAGTCCTTGTTTGAGAAGCTGCAAATTACTTCGCTCTGAACTGGGAATGTTCTCAAAGCCCCTTGACTAGCTCATTCCCGAGAGCAAAGATCTGAATAGCAGTATTTCTTTCCAAGAATTTGTTTGCTGCAGTCATGCTCTGTTTCTAGGGTTTCACTGTTTTTGTTGGCAGAGGATTCGTGTTCTCTTGTTGTCTCAGGAAAAGTTTGTTCTAGGCTTGTGTTTTCTCGTTGTGAGGTCATTCCCTATTGTGATCAAAAGACTCATGATCAAAAGATTTGAGAATCGCAAACCATTTGGAATTCGGTCTCATTTTCTGTTCGGAAATTCAGTTTTTCGGCTCAGATGTTCAGTTGATTGATGTCCTTGCTGTCTGTTTTGTTTTTCCAGCCGAGCTGCTATTTATATGTATTTCTTCTTCCTGAGGTCAAGTTGCTGTTTAGATGGAAGTCCTAATCAATTGACCTGAGAAGAGAAGTGATTGTTTGTCAATTTCTCTGTTTTTGGAACCTCTTCAGTTTTTACTGTGCCGTCAGTTTTCAATCAGTAGATTTCAGTTTTCTTCAGGTCGTATGACTGCTTTTGTCTTTTGGTTATGCTTTTCTTCCTTGCTTTTGCTTTTCTTTGTTGCTTGCAGTCTTTTGTGTTTGTAGTATCCGGCTTGTTCTAATTTCTCTGCAGCTTGTGATCTTTTAAAGTCTTCAGCAAGTTCAGCCCTTGTAGTCTCCTGTCTGATCTTTGGTTCTTTCAGTAGAGTCTTTGTTGATCAGTCTTTGGTTCTCCAGCGAAAATCTTTGGCTCTATTTTTTAGCTTCCGAACTTCTTGTTCTCGGTCAGACCGCCCTTCCTTTGGCGGTCAGACCAGGGAGGCATCTGCAGTCAGATCGGCAGAGCTTAGGCGGTCCGATCGGCTGGGCTATTGCGGTTAGGCCGGCAGTGCTTGAGCTGTCTGACCGCCATCATTACTTGGATTTGGTTGCCTGCTCTCTGAACTACACTTCTCTTGGCTCGTGTTTCCTTTTGTTCGTGCTCTTTTTCAGCTTCCGGTGAGCATTGATCTTCTTTCTTCGAAGCTGTTATAGCTATTGGAGAAGAAGGTTGTGTGAATACTTGGGGCAGTTTGAAGGCACCATTCACCCCCACTGTTGCCATTTCGGTCCTACAAAGTATGTACAAATTTATGAGATACGGGCACTCACGCGTGCATATCCTATGGTACTGGTGATCCGACTGGTACCGAAACAGCCTGACGTAGACCAAACTGCCGCATCACTCGCTGCGCAGAGTAGTCCTCCACGAAGATGTCGTAGATGAGCTTCCGGCGTGTCAGCCAGAATGCCCGGTCGCGCCAGCAGAGTGTCGACAACTCATCGGGAGCACGGTCCATCAGTGCCGCATGTGAGTATGGCTCCCAGCGCACATCGTCGGCCGTGAAGCGGTCGATCTGCTCTGCAAAGGACAGATACGCCAGCGTGACCTACACATGTGCGAACTGCACCTGCAGGGATAAGTAGGTGTTACATACGACCATCGTTAGAACAAAGGAAATAACTAATTGACATATTACTTACCATCGATGACACCACAGAGAACCCATCGTCGGCCGGTCGACGTCTCCCCCCGGATACATCTCCGGCCCGTACGGGCCCATGTCGTCTAGCAAAGGTAGTCCGAGGCTGAAGCGCTCGAATGACCACAGCTGCAGTAGCAGGGGACAGCCCGTGAGGACAGAGTTTGCCTTGGTCCTCGAGCACGCATCGCACAGGCCGCGGTACGTCGCGGCAAGTGCGGCCGATCCCCAGCTGACCTGGGGGCCTCGCCGTCCGCGATCGCCCTAGCATGAGAGATGAGGCACGTGTCCACGGTGTTGCCGTGGCTAGTGGTGAAGAGCACTCAACCAAACAGCCACAGCAAGTACGCATCCAAGTGGTGCGAGACCTGGTGATCGTCCGCCTCTAGATCCATTTGCTCCACCTGAATGCAAACAGGGTGTTATTAGTTTGCAAATAAGAGCTTTGACGATATGATCGATTGTAAAGACCACGTTCCCAGAACTGTGCAAGCCACCTCAGCGATGGCCCATGGGTCTGACTCGCCGGGAAGATGTGGTATTCATCGGTGACACCCGGTGGAAGGACCCCCTCGAATCTGCTAAGCAGGTCAGCACGCCACTCGGCCGGGGCCTCCGGTAGGAAGGCAGCGCTTCCCGCGATCGAAAGGCCAAGCAGCAGGGACACATCCTGCAGGGTCGGCGTCATCTCCCCAAATGAGAGGTGGAAAGTGTGCGTCTCGGGCCACCAACGGTCCACCAAAGCCATCAACAGGGAACGGTCGAATGGGAAGCGTCGTGATCGCTCCACGACGTCATCCCCGCTCGTGGCCACGCCGGGTCCATCCTCGTCCGTGGCCTGCACCATCCGAGCAAGAGGAAGTAGCCCGGCATCCCGCAGCCTGCAAATAAAGTGAAGGTCAGCATAGAACGTTCTTACGGCAGCACTAAACTGCTGGTGGAGTGCAAACCTGACTGTCCAATGGGGGTCGAGTCTCCAGGCCACGTGAGGTGTGCGTGTCCGGACCACTCCCAGCTCAGCCGGCTCGTCCACGCTCCCCGGTGGCGGCACATGACGGGAAGCGTGATGCACGCGGTCCATGTGCTCGTCCAACAGGGGTACCGCCAGTCCGAGTCACGACCATCACGCGCCATACCTGCAAAAAGAGTTCAAGTTAGCACTTATAAGGAACCAAAAAACATCGCATGTAAACTAACAGCAAATAGAACTAGTACATACTGCTATTCACATTTCGCCGATCGTTCGTATGTCGTAACCCACTAGAATAATCTCGTATTATGAACTTCGAACATACGAATTAATTAAATTGTACCATAAATATTTACTGATTTTTTAAGAGGCATAAATTTCACCGGATGATTAATTTGTACATTACGGTGACTGAAATTTCTTCAACTACAATTTCGTACGCATGTAGATTTCGTACTGATGCTAATTTTCTAAAACTATGTTTCCTAAATTATACATAAGTACACAATTTTCTAAAACTATGTTCCCTAAATTATACATAACTAGACGCTTCTATGGCTGTTAATTTTGTAAAACTACATGTTTAATAAATTTAGTATAACAAATATTTAACTATTTCTATTTAGATCTACACCTATATTTGCTTCTTTGTCTCCTCTCCATTTCTACGCCTGCTAATTTCCTATAACTACGTTAACTAAATTTTCTATACTAAAAATTGTGCTAAAATTTCTATACTAAAAATGTTCCATACTAAAAAATGTATACTACAAATTTTCTATACTAAATATGGTACTAAAATTTCTATACTAAAAATGTTCCCTACTAAAAAAATGTATACTACAAATTTTCTATACTAAAAATTGTACTAAAATTTATATACTAAAAATGTTCCATACTAAAAAATGTATACTACAAATTTTCTATACTAAAAATTGTACTAAAATTTTCATACTAAATTTTCTACATCTAAAATTTTTACTAACACTAACATTTCATAAAAAATATGCTACAAATACAATATACTAAAAAAATACCTAGATCTGAAGATCCTCCTTCCTCCCTCTCCTCTCCTCCTCCTCCTCTCCCTCTCCTGTTCTCCCCCTCCTTCTCATCTCCCCCTCCTTCCTCTCCTCTCCCTTCCCTTCTCCTCTTCTCCTCTCTTCTCTTGGCGCCGAGCGAGCAGATGGAAATGGCAAACAATGCGGCGGTAGCCGAGCGCGCACCCGGTTTTAACCCCCTGTCGCCCGGGTGTTGGGCGACTAGAGCTCCAGTCGCCGTACGGTTGGGTGACTGGACCACCAGTTACCCAACGCCCGGGCAACAGTACTAATTCGCCCAGCGGTTCACATACTGCTCACGTGTCACTTCTCGGTAGGGCGATTAGCCCCAGTCGCCCCCATTGGGCGACTGGAGCCTATTTTTGTAAAAAAAAATTCCCGCGGGTATATTTCTGTAATTTCGAATAAAAATAGATTACTTATACAACAAATTCTACTACGTACACTAGTCAGTACTAGTATTTAGTCCATGGTGGTTCACGTAGCATATCAACTCGCACATGCACTACTACAGAAAAAATCATCATAGATGGTTCAAAAATATCATCATAGATGATTTCGTAAGCTGTCTGAGTTTATGGGTCAGTAATAATATGGGGTCATCACAAATGACTTTCAAACTGTCTGTGATGAAGATTATCACAAGACGGTTTAGACGGATTTTAATAGAAACCGTCTATTATATATTAATTATCACGGGCCTGTTCTTTTTGGCTGTGGCTTATGGCTTTTGGCTGAAATTTTTGAATTTTGGCTGTTTGCGATAGATATTATGGAGAGAGAAATATTCACTTACGATTTTGGTTGATATAGATGTTAGGCTTTTAACATGTACTACAATTAACTTGTAGATGCCGTCTTGAGAAAATACTCCATTTGAAAGTTAGGTACTGTAGCAAAAGCCAAAAGCCGCTTTTAGAAGCCGAAATGAATAGGCCACGGTTTCAACTACAAACCGTCTGTGATATTAATGATAATCAATATATCACAGACAGTTTCTAATAGTAGATAATCACAGACGGTTATGAGTTAATAACTGTTTGTGATATTATTTTCTATTCCTAAATCTATTTCTGTTTGTTGGCTAGCCTTAGGAAATGCTAGCCATGCCCTTTGAAACAAGTTAGCAGATCAACACAGTATATATACATCCAATTCATATTTATTCATTTCAGAAATAAGAACATCCATTTCACAAATCAATTAACAAAAATGAAGTAAATTATCCATCCATAAACAAACACACATATGAACAATTAAGCTCAATCTTATCCCAGTGAAATTCATTTTACATTGTGGAACTTCCCGTCTCCTTTTATGACTTTAGACATCAAGAAGTACGCACACTGTCCTCGAATATGTTTGAGGCCGACCTGTTTCAACGGAGTTGTAGCGATGGACATAACCTGTCGTCAGGAAGATCAATATCATGTATATATAATTTGATAAGTATGAAATAATTATCGCAAGATTGACAAACCTCAGGATTGTTCTTCCCCAAACTGACGAGTAGTTGTATGTTGTGGCAAACATAGAATCCGCAGGTGTTGTTGCCCGGTGGCTACTGGTGGCACTAAAAAAATAGAATTTGTTAGTTTGAGAGGCATCACTACTAAGTGTTATATTGAATTAATGTGTACTAGTGAATATCGAGAAATCTAGAATGTGTTGTAGGGCGTTGATCCCTCCCTTGGATTTCTGTACCTTTGCAACGTACGTCACGAACGACCTACATGATTCCAAAAAGTTAGCCTTAGTCATTGGAAAGGAAGAAAAGACTACAATACAGTTATCTATGGAGGAAACATGTTTACCTGTCGATTACTTGTTGGACAACTATGTAGTTAGTTTTGTTCCTCTTTAGGGAATGAAGGTATATTACCCTGTTCCATTTTGGTATAATTACAATTAGAATCCTGTGGAATCTACACAGGTATGTCATGGTCATTAAACATAAGTTCCTATTACTTATAAAGTACAAATCAACAAGTATAGCCATTAGTCTAGCACTTACCCCTGGTTATAGGGCATAAGTATGAATTCCTTGTCGCGGTAAGCCTCCAATGCCTTCGTCATATAATTCTCGACGAAGGATGCATCCTCCTCGATGGTATCCATGGAGACCAAGCATGGGTCAAAAAAACCAACCGGTGATTTCAATAATCTGGCTTTAGTCACCATGTATATGTATATATGTAGACACACACACAAAGGCAATGAGTTATATATGACATTTATCGGCATTACATAAACGTAGACTGTGATTGTATACACTTATAATGTCTAGCATCAAATGAGTGAGGCGTCGAGGTCGTCGAGTGTGAAGAGAAGGAATAAGTCGTTGAAGGTCACCGTGAAGACACAGTCATGAATATTGTGCTGTAGATGATGCAGCATGAACTAGATGTTGACATCCGAGTGCCATTGTTCCTCCGGATTGTTGGTTTATTCCATGTAATACATATGTACTCTCTAGCAAGATAGTCATAGAATTAGGAGGTGCTCTTCTGGCATTACCAATGGCTTGGCTAGTACGAATTTTTGGTCTAATAGCAAGTAAGAGATCTCATCATCTATCTTCATCGGTTTGCCCTTGCCGTCTCGGCTGTAGGTTGACTTCACGGTAGTCGACCGGACATGAGATGTAGATGCACCCTGCCCTTGCTAAGTTTATGTAGGTAGCATTGTTGCGGATTGCACCTGTGGAATTAGCACCGATGCAGTTAGCTCTCGTGGACTTGGTACCTGTGCAGGTAGCTCAAGTGGACTTGGCACCGGTGTAGATGGCTCTCGTGGACTTGGCACTGGTGTAGATAGTTCTTGTGGACTTGGCACAGGTGCAGGAGTCTACAGGTAGATGTCGCTCTTGGGGCACTGGATGAATGTTCCAATAGCTTTCCTTAGAGTCATGACCTCATCGTTGGGAGGCATCTACAGCAAGACGACCTCAAAATTGGTATGAACACCGTCCACATTAATTTTTGCAAAACCTGACACTATACATACACCGTGCACCAAGGGCCTAAGCCTGGATGGATAGCCTAACCCCAAGCAGCACACAGGGCAACAGAGGTATATCTCACTTGGAGCTTGCACTTCATAGCCACATACATAACGATACAAAATTAGCTACTCCAAAAGGCCTATCAATGGATCGATCATTCTAGATATAATAATTATTATGAGGATGTCATTGATAGGAAATCGGTGGTCGCTTTTCGAGGTAGGGTTGGAAGCATAGCTACTCCCACGGTTGGGGGTTTGCCTAGCATAGGAGCTGCGGGGGCTTCCTGCTGATTTTTCCTATACCTTTGCGTATCATCTCTGACCAACTTTGCATCTCATATCTGATTTTTGCCATAATGTCCTCTCGTAGCAGTGCCTCACGCTCGGCTTTGGCTCGCTTCCTACACCGGTAAGCTTCGTAGTCCTCTGGGAAGCTATTTTTCCAAGGAACATAAAGACCAAGCCCTCTCGTGTGACCCAGGTGCTCCTTGTTTCCCAGGGCTACAGAGAGTAAATCTCTCTCCCAAACTCCCTCGAATGAGCCTTGGGAAGATTCTACACTTAGTGCTTCCAGGCGGTGGGACACTTCTCCGTCTACAAAGTTTTGAAAGGAAATGGCCCCCGATGACACGGTAGATGACCTTGCTCTTATCCAATTTCAGGCGCACTCATTAGGGATCCTGGCAAATGGCCTCCTGCGTCCATTGTGTGATGAGGACATCACGACTAGACCGATTACATGAGCACGAGCTAAAAAGATTTCTCAACAGGTGAACTCACTTTTAATTAAATTTGGCTTTAATTTACATGAAAACTGGCTACTACGTAATGCTAGTATTTTAATTGTTCTCAAGTTTATACGGAAGACAATTAACAAAGAAGCATGTACAGACGAGACAAAGAAAGAGAAGACTCAATTCCAAACATCAAATTCATGCACAACCGTGAAGACAATTCTAGTCAAGGGGACTATTCCAATCATCAAAATTGTGCACAATTCATGAAGCTCCACTTCTAGTTGACCACTGTTCAAACATGCAAATTCGTGGCCAGAGAAGACTAATGAAAGATGGAAGCAACGTGCAAGACAATAAAGAAAAGGAAATTGCATGCAGCCGTACGTAGATAAGGATTGATAGCTAGTTAATGTGGCGTGTGACTTTTCTTGAGTCCGTTTCTTTTTCTTTCTATTGTGGTGGAATCCGACTTGAGTTGGAAAACTTTTAGTCGTGAGCGTCACCTGGTTGGCCGCGTACGAGTCGGGTTAGATTGGGCCACCTTTTTTTTACTCTGTACGGGAATTTTCAAGGGAGAGACCACGAACAGAGAAAATAGATCTATTATTTTGAGAGAGCTCTTTGATTGTTCCTTATAGGGTTTAGCATATGATTGCAACCTAGAGGGGAATTGGGCGTTCTTCCCCGTCGTTCTTGTGATTCCTTGTGATTGGCCAGAGCGACGACGCGTCTACTTGGTGGTCGGGTAGACATGATCACGAGCATGTGATCACGAGCATTTGGCTGCAGGTCTAGTACTCCCTTTTTCCTTTAGTTGTTGGCAACAAAGATTTCTTTTGGGCAGCTTTGTTTTTCAGGTTTGTCCCTTTCTTTTGCAGCAGTTTTTGTCTCCTTTGCAGTTGTTTGGACTGCAGAAAAGTACTCCTTTTTGCTGCTATTTTGGCCTGGCATTTGCTGCAGAAACCAAGTTTTCGGATGGCAGGAAGTCTTTGCCGTGGCAGCATTTCCTCTTTGCCGTGAGAAGGATTTCGACAGCTATCCTTTGCCGTGACAACGTTCTCTGCAGTTTCTTTGCCGTGTCAATTTCAGTTCTTTGCCGATGTTTCTTGTCCAAGTCTTTTGTCATTTGAGCTGAATTTTTTGGGAGAATACGTGGGGCGATTTATTTTGTAAGCGACATTCACCCTCCTCTGTCGCCGTTATCGATCCAACAGTTGGTATCAGGGCCGGTTAGCTCTTCTCAATAGATGTTAACCGGTATCTAAGAGCCATGGCGACAAACAAGTATTCCACCAGGCCGCCCGTCTTTGATGGCATCGATTACCCCTTCTGGAAGAGCCGAATGGACACATACATCCAGGCTCAGGGGTATGCCATCTAGCGGAAAGTGAAGGTGCGATTTGTTGTTCCTGCCGATGAGAACATCAACGCCAGGAACATGGTTGATGTTGAGGCGAACGCTAAGGTAAGGAACATCATAATCCAGGGGTTGAGCTGAAGCGAGTTTGATCGCATCTCTCATCTCACGTCGGCTTTCGACATCTGGGTGACCCTCGACGCATACCATGAGGGCACCACCCAGATCAAGACTGTCCGACAGGACCAATTCAAGCGAGATTACAACAAGTTTGAAATGCTCACTGGTCATGAGTCCTTAGATGAGGCTTTGCATGCTTCCACAAGATCTTGAGCAACCTCCGAGCGGTCGGTCTCACATACCCCGACTCGGATAACGCTCGTCAGATGCTCGCGGCTCTCGATTTGCGGGTTTGGGAGATGAAGGTGACTACCATCAAGGACACCACGGACCTCTCGACTTTGACTCTTGATGCGTTGTACTCGTGCCTCAAGACTCACGAGATTGACATTGTCTCTCGCAAGTCGAAGTCACAGTCGATGGCTCTAGTCACCGATCCCAGTTCGGCTTCAGGTCTTTCTTCTTCCGATTCGCTTTGTGGTTTCTCTCTCGCTGCTCTCTGTGACATAACTGATGATCAGTTAGAGTAGCTTGAGGATGAGCATCTGATACCACTAAAGGATTGCGCGCAGGCTACGATAGCAGAAAACAAAACTTTTCTACCGCGCACACCAGGACATCATGCTAGGGAGGGATCATGGATCATTACCACTAGACGCGCAGCGCAGCGGAAGAAGAGTTGGAGAAGCCGATCCAACCACGCGCGTCGAGGTAGTAGTGGAAGTAGCCGATCGTCCCGAACGGATCGCTCCTCCACGCGATCAACCACACCACGAGCAGATCCAATCAGAGGTTGTTGATGCCGATCAACGCCGCAACGAGCAGCGCCTCCACCGGTATCCACACGTCTGGGGCTCGAACGCCGATCGCGAGTGTACCAGCACTCGCGAGCGGCTAGGGTTTGGCTCGGGAGGTGGCGGCTAGGGTTTGGCTCGGGATTAACAGATGCATGCGGCCCTCAGCCCCTCGCCTCCATATATATAGACCTCCTCACTTGGGCCTCGTGGACTGAGGCCCAATAGGAGTCTATCCGGATCTCTATCCGAATTGAGTCCACATCCGAATCACATTCGAATTAGTGTTCCAACCCGTTAAGTGTGCGACCCTGTACGTTCACGTATACTTGGTCGCGACTCGGAAACGCCTTTCCGGTCACCCTGTTAATAGCGGCCTCTAGTAAGACATATTAACCCCAAAGTATACGTAAAGATCATATCGACTGAACCTGTAATGTTCTCATGTACGAATCCCTTTGCCTCACGATATAGATTAAGCTCAAGGCGACACCTGTGTCATCCTCTTAATAGCTCAATCACTCTCTCGATTTCGTGATAGATTATAAACTCGTGATTGACTCCTCAATCACCTTGGCATGGCCATGCACTTTCATAATCCATTACATCGAGGGGCCCAGAGATATCTCTCCCATAAGGAGGGGCAAATTCTATCTTGATCATTCACATCCCACTACATGTTTCATAGCAAACCCGAAGACCACTTTTATGACTACCCGATTCACGGAGTAGTGGTTAGTAGTCCCAAAATAGGCTACTACGCATGTTGGGAACCATGATGATCTCAAGTCTAAGGATTCTACATAAACACTACTTGAGACCAACTGATGACACATGGAATCTCTGCAGTGTCTCATGTCGGGTCTATCCAACATATGTTCATTAACACATGTCCATATTATTGATTTGGTATCACCATACCATGATCCATGAGACATGATCATCAATCAATACATATGCTGATCTTTGAATCGTATTTGTTCCTCGTATGATATATGATCAGGGATCATTTAGAAATAGCAACATTTTAGCATTAAGAGTCTCATGAATAAGTCACATACTCATTGATCAATAATGATAATGTCTATTTCAAGGAACAAAGTAATGCATCATAAACATAGTATATGATATATATAACATCTCCATGTTGCCTCTAGGGCATATCACTAACACTCCTAGCTTGGAAGTTTTTTCATGCTTACAAGAGGAGGAGGGATAGAAAGAGAGGAGGACCTGTGATTTGCTTCGAGTGTGGTGGCCCCAACCACATTTGGGCAAACTGCCCCAAGCTGGAGAAGGCCAAGAACAACTACGGCGGTTCGGGCAAGAATGACTACACCAACAAGAACCGCAACAAGAAGCCTCCAGCACACCCTCAAGGCAAGAAGAAGTTCCGTGACTTTGGGAAGCCCAAGAAGCTCTTTTACCGCGATCTCACCACCTTCGACGACCTCGACCTCAGCGAGGTGGAGGGATGGAGCGACGACGACGGGACGGGTGACCAAGAACCCAAGAGCGGCGATGACTTCTCCGGCATGTGCTTCATGGCCCTTGAGGGTGAACTGAGCGACAGCGAGCTGTACTCCGACTCGGACGAGGTATGCCCCACCTACGACCAGCTTAATCATGCTTTTCTTAAGCTAGGTGGATTTCATGCTAGAGCTAGGGCTAGGTGTACCGAGTTAGAGAAGGAAGTAGAGAGCTTGTCACGGGAGCTTACTTCACTTAGATCTGCTCCCTCCCATGACGATTGTGATGTTTGTTCTGTATTGCTGGATGACATGGAGAAACTAAGGACATTGCATGATAGTGTGTCCTCTGAGCTAGACATGATTAAGGTGGAGAATGTTAGTCTTCTTGCTGAGCTTGAGATGAGTAGAGTAGCGCCTATTTCATCTGCTGTTGTTGAGACTACATCTTGCACCTCATGTGAGGATAAGGACAATGCTTTTAGAGGTCTTTATACTATGTTGCTTGATCTGCCCGAGACATGTGAAAATTGCAATAATCTGAAGATGAACCTAAAACGGGCAGATCATAAAATTGCAGAACTACAAGCCTTTCTTCTTGAGCCGATTGCTTCATGTATGAACTGTCCCAAGCTTACTGTTGAGCTTGAAGCTGTCTCCAAACAGTTTCAAGAATTAGTTGATGACAATAATAGATTGGCTCAAATTACTTCTAAGGACCCTGTTAGCTCACCATGCATTAATTGTAACAAACTAAAATTTGACTTGATTGCGTTGGATGAGAAATGTGTGAAACTAACTAAGAACCTTCTAGAGAAGCCACTTTCAGCTTGTGATGTGATTGATGAGAAGGGGGAGAAGCCTCAGGGTAAGGTAGAGATGCCTAGTGATGTGAACCAACCTGCTAGTAGTAGGACTGTCCCCTCAGAGTCGGCTGTGCATGCACAAGCCATTCTTTCCTCTACTGTTGGTTCTTCTTCTGCTCTCTTACCTTCTGCTGTCTCTTCTTCCCCCTGCTCTTCTTGCACCTCTCTCTTTTGAGAGTGTCAGTATCTTATGAACACTCTCGAGAGATTTGTAGGATGCAAGAAGAAGCTTAATCTTATTCTAGACCAATCCAAGATTTGCAAATTTAATCAAGGTCTAGGATACGATTTCTATGAGGACATGAGGGAGCATCCACCTGCCGTGCTCAGACCCATAGCACCAGGTGTGATCGAGACTGAGCTCAGGACCGAGAAAGTCCAATTTAAGTCAGCGGGTTTTGTCCAGGGGATTTCTGATAGCAAGGTGATTTCACCTGCTGCTTCGGCCTCTTAGAAGCCGAAGCCTCCCCGTGCTACTTCTACCTCTCAGAAGGTGAAGTATCACTGCACCTTCTATCAGAAGGATGGACACTCAGTCGATCGATGCTTCAGGCGCGCCAAGATCGCACGTAGAGACCGTGTTGAGTCTCTTAGGCGCATTTAGGGTCAGCCCCAGACCTTGAGTGCACCAAAGACCAACACGAGGTCCAGGTTTGCTTCTGATGGGTTTGGGCAGCATCGAGGACTTGGTTTTTCCGAGTTCTCTGGTTTTCGTTCTCATGCTACTCTTGGTCGTGACTTCCACCGTCCTGAGGGTAGATCTCGTTTCACCCGTCGAGATAGCTACCCGCGGCGTGATCAGCATGTTGCTGGTGTCTTGACTCGCTCCTCTGTAGCAGTCAAGCCCAACAACAGCTTCAGGTCTACACACAGACCGTTTGCTTCTTTGGGTGACAGAGAGCGTAGGGTAGATAGAGGTCAGTCGTGCTTGACTACTTCATCTGCTCTACGTGTTACTCAGTATTGGGTGCCAAAATTACTCTTGATTTACCCCAGTACTAAGACTTTACTCTCTGTTTGACTCAGGTTCGCCGGGCAGGGAAGGGAAAGGTTTGGCTCGTAGACTCCGGGTGTTCACGACACATGACCGGAGACTCTCGTTGGTTTTCTTCCCTAGCCAGCGCTCCAGGTGATGAGTTGATCACCTTTGGAGACGCTTCATCTGGGCGCGTCATCGCCAAAGGTACAGTGCGCGTTAATGATTCTTTCATTTTGAAAGATGTTGCTTTGGTTAGTAAGCTGCAGTATAATTTACTTTCCGTTTCTCAGCTTACCGATGACGGTTTCGAGGTGAGCTTTAAGAAAAACGCTTGTAAAATTCTTGATTCTTCGGGTAGTCTGGTTTGCGGGATTTCTTGTTTTGGGAGGATCTTTCGTGCTGATTTTTCTGAGTCTTCTGGTCATCCTCTCAGGTGTTTAGTTGCTTCTGAGTCCCGCAACCTTTCTTTCTGGCATAGGAGACTTGGTCATATTGGATTTGACCATTTGACCCGAGTTAGCGGCCACGACCTCATTCGTGGTCTGCCGAAACTCAAGATAGTCAAAGATCTAGTTTGTGCTCCTTGCCGGCACGGCAAGATAGTTGCCGCTTCTCACCCTCCGGTCACAGTTACTATGACTGATGCACCGGGACAGCTGCTCCACATGGACACAGTTGGACCAGCTCGAGTGCCAGAAAGTGAAATGATGCTTCCAGAAAGTTTAGACAACCTCGCCTTCCTTATCACGTAAATTTAACCTTCCCAGAAATTTTATTTGTCAGCAACTGAGAAAGGTGAACCTCCCAAATATTATTTATCAGGTGCCATGTTGATAGTCTAGTAAGTTAAATCAATATTTTGCATAAGCATGATCAATGACTTTCCTATCTTATTAAAATAATTAATGGCACAATACTTTTGTAAACCTATCAAATAATCAAAATTTTGATAAGTGCAACAATTCGACGGGCATCAAGTTTTACTTAATTTTTTAGAGTCATACTATTCTATTATGTTAATAACACCCAAATAATAACATGAATAGTAGTATAACAGGAATATAAAAACATTTACAAATAATCAAATTAAACTGTGAGATAGTATGGTCTTTAGCATGGCAATTTTCATCGCTATGCTTTCTATTCACCAAGCCATCAATGCTTGAGGTCACCACATTCATCTACTTCGCTATTACTCCTAACAGCTATCATGAATTATATATGAGAATATCAAGCATCACAAGTCGATAAACAAACCGTTACACAATAATTTGTAACCCATGCCTATAAATCAACATGACGTGCAGACCAGGAAAACTCATACATGCATCACATGCACAATGGACCATACTATTCACACCAATCCCAACAAAAGTAAGTTACACAAAGAATTTAATTCTATCACGCAATATGAATGCATAATACTTATAACGCACCAATGATTACCTAGCACGGTAGTCCTGCTAGCCAGTTAACAGGCGGGGTTTCAAGAGGTGGCGGCTATGGTTTCGATGGATGTCTCTTGGGATCTCCTTTGATCCTCATTTTTCAGTGCAACTCTCGGCCCCATGCTTCTCTCAATATATAGCTTCCTATCGAATCTTTATCCAACCACAGCGAGGAGCCTAGTGATATCTCTCCTATTACGTAAAAGGGGCAAATTTCATATCCGACCAATCACTTTCTTCTGCATGTTTTATAGTATATCCAAAAATTACTTTTATAACTACCTAGTTACAGAGTAACATTTGACAACCTCTAAGTGCTCTATTACACATGTAGAAAACTATGCCGATCTTAGGTACAAGGATGATACATCATCATTACTTGAGACTAACTGATAACATATAAAACACAACAATCTCAATAGTGTCTCAAGGTAGGTCAATACAATACTATGTTCTCTAACATATGTCTATATTATTGATTTGATATCCCTATATCTATGACCGGTGAAACATAATGATAATCAACATATATACGGATCTATAAGTCACTAGTATTCTAACCAGTGATATCCTATTAGAGATCATTTTATAATGATATCATATAACAAATAAATAGTTTCACTAACAAATCATATATTTGTTAACTCTTGTAAATTATAGTTCATTCAAGCAACATAATAATATTTATTCGAAAGATCGTAGGCATAAAACTGATAAAATCATCTCTATAATTATCTCTAGAACATATGACTAATATATGATACTGTTCATATTGACAGCGTTGAATTGCCACACGTTATTTGTGCACCGCAGCACATCTCTTTCCCTTTTCTGCATGTTCTCGATCGATCATACAACGAATAAAGTCGCCCCATTTTCTGCATGCCTCGATCGATCATACAACGAACAAAGTCATCAAGAATATTTGCCTTTTTCAGATTTCTCTTTCGGTTCTTCAATGTTCAGGCATCGATCGTTTGTGCAGTAGCTAGCCGGACTTGAAGAGCTAGTAGTCTCTACTCTTGTTTGCTGGCACGTTTTTGCAGTAGCATCGTAAGTATTGTTGTCAGTGACCACGTGGGCGATGCTTGCCTCTCCTCGCAAAACTTGCTAGCTAATGGCCACTTGTTCTTGAAACTCGATTTTGGCGAGGCACGGGTGACCGGACTAGGCGCAGGTGGCGCTGAGGTCAGAACGGTTGGGAGGTGTTGAAGACGGCGAGGGCTCGAGGTGGCTGCGAGGCTTGCAAGGCAAGAAAGGAGGAAGCTTCCTGGAAGGTGCGCGAGGGACGTTTCGGTAAAAACGCAAAGCTGCACTAAAGGAAGCGGATTTGGATAAAGCATCGAGTAGGTGGTGACCTAATGGGTAAAGCATGTGCAAACCCATTAGTGGGAGGCTATAAAAGGAGCGGGAGAGGTTGTGCTGAAATTGAGAGAGTGAGTATGAGAGTTTATGTTTAGTTCTCTCCATGTATGCATGAAATGAGAGTGGGATTTTTAGAGATGGCTTGAGAGAGTGAGTCTCCTGTGCGTGTGTACTATGAGTTCTTGATTTTCAAGCATGTATGGGGACTTAGTTCTTGTGAGATAGGAGAGATGGGTGTAAACAATTTCATTATATAAGCATTCATGTCTCTTCATCTTTTGTGAAATCTTGTGTTCCTTGTTTCTTGCCGTGATGCTCTCTTTTCTCTAGTCTGTCTCTTGCTTCTTGAGTTGATATTTTTTTGTGACTGCAGATTCACATTGCTTAGACCTTGGTATTGCCTAAAGGCCAAGTGGCCAGATCTTACCTGAATAGCAATTGTGTTATTTGCAGTTCATTTGCTGCGATTTCTTGATTGCAAACTCTCTCTAAAACTCAGACCAATCAAGCTTCTAGTGCTTCTCTTGGGACTGCAGTTTTCCTTGCGTTAGCTATTCTTTTTGCTGCACTTCTTCTCAATTTTAGGGCAACAACTCTTTGTCTACGGTCTGCTATTTTGGGATGCAGAAAACAGCATTTGGCTGCAGGTCTAGTACTCCCTTTTGCCTTTAGTTGTTGGCAACAAAGATTTCTTTTGGGCAGCTTTGTTTTTCAGGTTTGTCCCTTTCCTTTGCAGCAGTTTTTGTCTCCTTTGCAGCTGTTTGGACTGCAGAAAAGTACTCCTTTTTGCTGCTATTTTGGCCTGGTATTTGTTGCAGAAACCAAGTTTTCGGATGGCAGGAAGTCTTTGCCGTGGCAGCATTTCCTCTTTGCCGTGACAAGGATTTCGACAGCTATCCTTTGCTGTGACAACGTTCTCTGCAGTTTCTTTGCCGTGTCAATTTCAGTTCTTTGCCGATGTTTCTTGTCCAAGTCTTTTGTCATTTGAGCTGAATTTTTCAGGAGAATACTTGGGGGTGATTTATTTTGTAAGCGACATTCACCCCCTCTGTCGCCATTATCGATCCAACAGTTATTTTAGTGAGTTTCGTTAAGTTTTCGTCCTTTAGAATTTTGTTTAGGTGCCGATCGTCATGTTCCTTTGCATCGCTTGATCATTGTGTTATTTCCTTTGTTTCGCTTAAACCCAAAAATATCCCGATCGCTACAGTGCCATGAACAGTACCGTGAACAGGACTACTACAGTCCATGAATAGTACTGCTACAGTGCCATGAACAGTACGCTATAGTAGCCGCAAAAAAAATTACACTGTGGTCGTTTCTGTTAAATATATCCATAATTTTTCGTTTATCTTTGACACTAGTCTTTGATAATTGCATTAAGGGCTGTTCTTGGTATTAATTTACACTTGTTGAAATTTTATTTCTTTTGTGCAAGGGAAAGCTAAACCTTAGTGCCAACCAACGAGTAAAAAAAAAGGCAGCCGACATAAAGAAAAAACCTCGGCAAAAAAAAGTGAGTGTTGGTTAATTGGGGTTAGTTAATTCTAATATATAATTTTCAGCTTGTGTATTTAAATCCTTTGATCAATCTTGTGCCCTTACATTCATATCATTGCAATTGGCTAGCATCTCTCCTAGTACTTGGTGCAAAACGAGCTATTTAATTCTCAATTTCAGATCATCTTTATTTAGCTCACTCCTTTGTTGCATCGAGTCACATTGATCTTTACGTGTGCGTTCATACACGTCACTTAAACCTTTTGGATCAGCACTTAGGCAAAGTATTCTATCTTGGATTATTACTTAACTTAACAACATCAAGAATTTCAGATTGTATAGGTTGTTATTTTCCCTTCAAGCTCCACATATAAGCCATTGTTATAACAACGTTTGTGTAATTGAATTTGCTTAATCTATCACCTTGTGTTGTCTACCATCACCAAAGTGCGTGCAGCTCTTCGATTCCATCAAGAACGCATAAAAACTTCGGTTGGTAAGAGAAGGTGAGGTTGAGAGAATTCCACAAATAAAACTTTTCACATCCACATACATAGCTTTTCTTGTTGTTTGCACTAACCATGGCAGGGAAAGAAGGAGAACAAGCATATGCGACCCAAGCGGATCTTGAGAAGCTCACGAATGATTTCAACACTCAGTTGAATGATAACATGAGTGTCTTGAGAAGAAAGATACTAGAGGAGCTTCGAAGAGAACGGGGCCAATTGGTGCCCATGAAGGAGGTGTTAAGCTTGACGAGACCGATGAGGAGAGGGCTGCACGGCTCGCTAGAGAAGTTCAAGCAGATCGAGCCGCTGCTAATGCGGTTCGACCACCCTTTCCCAGGTGTGGGGGAGGTATTTTCGGCGTTGACCATGGCCAAGGGAGGGGCCTTGGCCGTGGGCGCGGTGGTGCCGCCCAGAATGAGGACTTCGACGACGACCTGTGGCTACACCGCAATGATAACTACCAACGCCATGGCCGTCGTCATGATGACCCGTGTGTGGAGGAGAAATTTGGGAAACTCAAATTTACTATTCCCAATTTGAAGGTGCTTCCGATCCAGATGCCTACCTCACATGGGAGCTCAAGGTAGACAAAATCTTCCGGATGCACAATTATTCGGAGGAGAAGAAGCTACACATGGCATCACTTGAGTTTGATGGGTATGCATTGATTTGGTGGGAGTAAGTGTTGAACCAAAGAGAAGAGAATGGAGAACCTCCAATTGCATCGTGGGCTGAAATGAAGCAAGAGCTGAGAGCACATTTTGTTCCTAACACTTATAAGCGTGATCTTTTTGATAAACTGCAGAATTTGAGACAGAGAGGTCGCTCGATGGAGGAATACTACAAAGATATGGAGCAAGCTATGATTAGGGCACATGTGCACGAAGATGAAGAGCAAACACTTGCGCGTTTTCTGTTTGGTTTAAACATAAGCCTTAAACACATTGTGCAATATCAGCCCTACAATACTGTTGTTGATTTGGTGCATTAAGCGACCAAGGCGGAGAAGCAGTTATTAGAAGATTTAATACCAGCACCAAGGACAACATCTTTTAACTTGAATGCTCCATCATCATCATCATCCTCTAATGCCACCAAAACATGTTTCAATTTGGGACGAGATACAATTTCAGCTAGTACTAATTCAAATACTAATGCTCGTTCTTCCTCAATTGCAAAAACAGCACCTACCTCAAGTGAGAAAAAGGCAACTCCATTCCCTACATCCTCAATTGGAGCTACAACAAAGAGTAGAGAAATTTAATGCTTCAAGTGTTTGGGGCGTGGACATATTTCTAGAGAGTGTCATAACAACCGAGTTATGCTTGTGACAGAAGATGGAGAGTATGAATCCGCAAGTGAAGATGAGGTTGAGCTTAGTCATGAAAAGGAGAGATATGAGGATGCATCGGATGACAATGAAGAGGTTGATGTGTTGAATTATGAAATGGGAGAGGCATTAGTTGTCACCAAAAATTTGAGCATGCTTGCACAAGAAGGAGATGCACATCCACAGCGATTCAACTTGTTTCAAACACAAGCCAAGGTAAACAACAAGGTAATCAAACTTATTATTGATGGTGGTAGTTGTCATAACTTGGCTAGTGTTGAATTATGTCAAAAGCTTGGTTTAAAGATACTGAAACATCTATGTCCATATCATGTGCAATGGTTTAGCGAATGTGGAGATGTGAAGGTTCAATTTGTGATGCATGTTACTTTCAAGATTGGTGATTATGAGGATACCATTGAGTGCGATGTGGTGTCTATGACAATGTGTCACTTGCTGTTGGAAAGGCCATGGCAATATGATAAAAGTGTGCAACATGATGGCCGTTCCAATAGATATGTATTTAAGTGGAAGGGAAAGACAAAGGAGCTTAATCCAATGACTCCTAATCAAATACAAACTGAATTTCAGCAAAGGAAGCTTGCTGAAAATGAAGGTAAAAAGAAAGAAAAGAGAGACTTCCACACATCGGTGAGTGAGAGCCACAAGCTAAATATGAGAGGAAAAAGTAAGAGTAAGGGAGGGATTGTTATGTTAGCTACAAAATCAGATTTGAGAGATTGAGCAATGACCCATCAAAGATGCACTTTGTGCTTGTGTACAAAGATACAACTGTTTTGCTTTCAACTAATGACTTAATCTCTCTTCCTAGTGATGTTTCCTCTCTTTTGCAGGCATTTGAGGACGTGTTTCTGGAGGAGATACCAGTGGGACTTCCACCATTGCACAGAATAGAGCATCAAATTGATCTAGTTCCCGGCGCATCACTTCAAAACCGTCCACCATACCGCACCAATCTGGAGGAAACAAAAGAAATTTAGTGCCAAGTGCAAGAGTTACTTGAGAAAGGGTATGTACGTGAAAGTCTTAGTCCTTGCGCTGTTCCTGTAATTCTTGTTCCTAAGAAAGATGGTACATAGAGAATGTGTGTCGATTGTCATACCATCAAATTAGGATGAAACTTGGTGATGAATGGAAGACTGCTTTTAAAACAAAATTTGGATTGTATGAATGGTTAGTAATGCCTTTTGGTTTAACTAATGCACCTACTACATTCATATGATTGGCAAATTTGTTGTGGTATACTTTGATGATATATTGATCTATAGCAAAACGATGGATGAACACATTGATCATATTAGACAAGTGCTAGAAGTGCTTAGAAGTGAGAAATTATATGCTAATTTGAACAAATGCACTTTTTGTACCGATAAAGTTGTGGTCTTAAGCTATGTTGTTTCTGGACAAGGCATTGAGGTAGATGAATCCAAAACTGAAGCAATTAAGAATTGGCCTACACCTGTGAATGTTAGTCGAATCAGAAGCTTTCATGTTCTTGCTAGCTTTTTATCGTTGTTTTGTTAAAGATTTCAGCACCATTGCTGCCTCATTAAATGAGTTAACTAAAAAGGGTGTTGTATTTGAATGAGAAACATCATAGGAAAACGCTTTTCAAGAACTAAAGAAATGATTAATTGAAGCACTATTGCTCACTTTACCTGATTTCACTAAGACTTTTGAAATTGAATGTGATGCTAGTGGAATAGGTATTGATGGTGTTTTAATGCAAGAAGGAAAACTAGTAGCATACTTTAGTGAGAAACTTGGAAGTGCTCAATTGAATTATCCTGTGTATGATGAAGAATTGTATACTTTGGTACGTGTGCTTGAAACTTGGCAACATTATCTTTGGCCTAAAGAGTTTGTTATTCACTCTGATCATGAAGTTTTGAAATATTTGAAAAGCCAAGTTAAACTGAACTATAGACATGCTAAGTGGGTAGAATTCATTGAAAATTTCCCTTATGTTGTTAATTAAAAAAAGGGAAAAGAGAATGTGGTAGCTGATGCTTTATCTAGAAAGAATGTGTTTTTAAATTAGTTGGAAGTAAAGGTACCTGGATTAAAGAGCTTGAAATATTTATATCCTTCCGACCATGAATTTTCAGAATCATATTCTCAAATGCAAAGATGGGAAAGGATGGGATGAGTTCCATGTTTATGATGGGTTCTTATTTCGTGCTAACAAATTGTGTGTTCCAGATTCATTCGTGCGTTTGCTTTTATTGCATGAATCTCATGCAGGTGGATTGATGGGACACTTCGAAAGAGAAAAGACCTTCATGATATTGAGCGATCACTTTTATTGGCCTAAGATGAGGTGTGACGTCAAAAGGTTTGTACAGCGATATGTGACATGCCACAAAGCAAAATCTAAACTTCATCCATATGGTTTATATACTCTACTTTCTGTTCCTAGTGCACCATGGGAGGATATTAGTATGGACTTTGTTTTAGAATTGCCTAGGACTAAGAGGGGGGAGGGATTTAGTTTTTGTTGTTGTGGATAGATTCTCTAAAATAGCACATTTTATTCCCTTACACAAAAGCGACGATGCGTCGCATGTAGCTGACTTATTTTTCAGGGAAATTGTAAGATTGCATGGCATACCAAGGACAATTGTTACAGATCGTGATGTAAAATTCATGAGCTATTTTTTGAAGAATTTGTGGGCCAAGCTCGAGACAAAGTTGTTATTCTCAACAACTTGTCACCCACAAACAGATGGACAAACGGAGGTGGTGAATAGAACACTTTCAATGCTACTACAAACGATGATCAAGAAGAATATCAAAGAGTGGGAAGATTGCCTCATGTGGAGTTTGCATACAATAGGGTGGTACATTCTACTACTACTCAATTGTGCCCATTCGAGATTGCCTCACGCCACTTGATTTGCTGCCACTTCCACTACATGAACAAGTTAATATGGAGGCGTCCAAACGTGCTGAATATGTGAAGAAAATTCATGTCAACACTAAAGAAGAAATTGAAAAAAGGCATGTTACTATGCTGAGAAGGCCAACAAGTCAAGAAAGAAGATGTTGTTTGAACCAGGTGATTTGGTATGGGGCATCTACGCAAAGAACACTTTCCAGACAAGCGTAAGTCCAAGTTAATGCCACAAGGAGATGGTCCATTTAAAGTACTTGAGAAGATCAATGATAATGCATATAAAATCGAGCTTCAGGGTGATGATTATGCTGTGAGTTCTAATTCAATGTTGCTGATTTGTCACCATTCTTTGCACCGGAAGAATCAGAGTCGAGGATGACTCCTTCTCAAGAGGGGGAGGATGATGAGGACATCACGATTGGACTGATTACACGAGCACGAGCTAAAAAGATTACTCAGCACGTGAACTCACTCTTAATTAAATTTGGCTTTAATTTACATGAAAATTGGCTACTACGTAATGCTAGTATTTTAATTGTTCTCAAGTTTATACGGAAGACAATTAACAAAGAAGCATGTACAGACGAGACAAAGAAAGAGAAGACTCAATTCCAAACATCAAATTCATGCACAACCGTGAAGACAATTCTAGTCAAGGGGACTATTCCAAACATCAAAATTGTGCACAATTCATGAAGCTCCACTTCTAGTTGATCACTGTTCAAACATGCAAATACGTGGCCAGACAAGACTAATGAAAGATGGAAGCAACGTGCAAGACAATAAAGAAAAGGAAATTGCATGCAGCCATATGTGGATAAGGATTGATAGCTAGTTAATGTGGCGTGTGACTTTTCTTGAGTCCGTTTATTTTTCTTTCTATTGTGGTGGAATCCGACTTGAGTTGGAAAACTTTTAGTCGTGTGCATCACCTGGTTGGCTGCGTACGAGTCGGGTTAGACTGGGCCACCTTTTTTTACTCTGTATGGGAATTTTCAAAGGGAGAGACCACGAACAGAGAAAATAGATCTATTATTTTGAGAGAGCTCTTTGCTTGTTCCTCTTAGGGTTTGGCATATGATTGCAACCTAGAGGGGAATCGGGCGTTCTTCCCCGTTGTTCTTGTGATTCCTTGTGATTGGCCAGAGCGATGACGCGTCTACTTGGTGGTCGGGTAGATGGGATCATGAGCATGTGGTTGGGCGAATTCTTTTGTCGCAGGTTGCTGTTCTAGCAGTGGTTGGTGCCATCGATACATTAGGTTGCACGGATCCAAACTATCTTCATCGTTCCTACGCCGTGAAGATCGGGCAATCCCCCGCATCATTGTGGGATTTTTCTCGCATACCCAATGGTGCCGAGTCTATGGGGTGCATGTTTTTTGCCTAGAGAGCCCTATGCACCACACTTCCACTCCTAAATTATCTGTCATCTTCGTTGCCACAAACTATTGCCATTGCGGTTCCAGGAATAGATATTTGTTGAAGAGCATCATATCGTTCTCCACGTATTGCTTGACAAGTAGGCTCTTGACGTTCTTTCACGTTTTGCACACCGCTAGCAACGCATGTCATTGCACGGAGGCCTGGTGTTCTTCTAGGATCATGAATGATTGAAAACTTCTGTAAGTAGTTAACTTTTTTATTCTTTGATCACCTTGTTCCACGAAATGAATGTGATCTCAATCCATTCTTGTGCAACTATTTCAACTATTCTCAGGAATGCAGACACTACTCAGCAAGGATTGAGAGGGGTTCTAGACACATTGACATCCGTGTTGGTAAATCGGCCCTTGGGCTTTTTCGATAGTCCTCTTCCTTTTGAGATTTTCTAGAGGACGGTGCATCACACGCATCCAGCAATGATGTTGAAGAATGTGTGGATGAAATCTTCAAAAAATAATAGAAGTGAGCAATTCTTGAGCCAATTCTTGGTGAATTTAGAATATGATCACGTATTTATGTGACAATTTCTCTAATCGGTCAAGCTTTGAACTATAGTCTACCTTACTGAATATCTGAAGACAAGCAGCAATAAACATAACAATGAACTAGAGATAGGTATCAAAACTATTTAATTCAAGTAAATCGCATTCATATCATAGTGTTTCATTTCTGCTTTATCTTTCCATATATGTTGTGCTAGCTGAAATTTCAATTAATTTGCTTAGTTGTAGCACTGGAAGATATTGCAACAATCCAGATAATCAAGTGCATATAACCAATGGCATGATAATAACATAGTAGTAATAACTGAATCTAACAATATTTAGTAAAGAACAGTAGTGATTTATACTTAACTGAAGTAAGAAACAAGTAATGATAAATGAATACTAGCAGAATACTTGGGGGTGCCAGAGTTGAGGAAGGAGGAGGAGAGCAACGGCCTCGCGCGAGGAGTGCCACCGGAGTCCAGGGATGGAGAGGAGGGCGATGGCCTCGGGCGAGGAGTGCCACCGGAGTCCGGGGATGAAGAGGAGGGCGTTGGGCTTGAGGCGAGGCAGTGGCGTATGTTAGTGGGTAGTATAGTGGGGACAAACCCTAGTGCGCAATATATAGGGGAATAATCACATACAGTTTTTTTTAATAGCCATCTGTGATATTTATCATCATAGACAGTTCTTATCTAGAACCATCTATAATAAAAACATCACAAACGGTTCATAACTAAAATCATCTGTAATAAGAAAACATCACAGATGGTTCTTACCTCGAACTGTTTGTAATAATAAACATCACAAACAATTTTAACTTAAACCGTCTGTGGTGTTCCCTACTAACATTCACATATATATCACACATTCTCATATACAAAAATACAAATCAATATATATATATATATATATATATATATATATATATATATATATATATATATATATATATATATATATATATATATATATATATTGCACATTCTTATATACATATATGAATTCACACACACACATATATCACACATTCTTATATACATATTCTCATATACATATATAAATGGAAATACAAAACATATGGCACATAAACATTTCATTTATCATTCCACTTGCTTATTTCCTTTAAAAATTAGCCCTTCATGATGATCGATGCGTATGTAGCTACTTTCATCACGTTCTTCCTCTATCTTTATGCCGTTTTCGAAAGGAGGCAACTCATCAAATTGATTGTATTCTTCTTCGTCCGCTACATTCTCGACTTCGACAATCTTTTTTTCATGAAGACTACGTGGCGCTTCTTATTTGTTTGGTCGGTTACATAGAAAACTTGAACAACTTGGTTAGTGAGTACGAATGGTTCATCTTTGTATTTGACAAGTTTGAGGTCCATGGTAGTGACACTGTACTTGTCGACCTTCACCTGTGGGATATGGACCCAATGGCACCAAAATAAGGGGATCTTGAAAAGCACATAGTCGAGCTCCCAAATCTCCTCTACGAACCCATAGTAGGAATTCCTCAACCCATCTGTACTGAACGCATCTATGCAGATACCGCTGTTCTAGTTAGTGCTCTTTACATCCTGAGCCTGCGTATAAAATGTGTACCCATTTATATCATATCCTTGCCAGGTCACAACTGTAAATGTTGGTCCTTTTGCCAACCATGTCAGCATATCACTTGACGAGCTCCTAGTGAAAAGCTCCTTCAACCATTGGTTGAACCGACTGTTGTGTTGTCTTGTAATTCAAACATCTGGACACTCCGGATTCTTTTGCTGAAGCATGCCTTTGTGCTGGTCAATATACGAGGACACTTAAATCATGTGTTGCAAGACCGTGAAATGGACTTGAGCATACGCATCCATATCTGGAGTGATTGCTTTCCTTCCGATGATCCCGATACCCTTGAGTCTCGCCTCATGGCGAGATTGAAGCACATCTATCGGTTCGACCTGAGCCATGTAATCGACATAGAACTCAATGACCTCTTCGGTTGCATAACCTTCGATGATGCTACCCTCTGGCTGAGATCGATTCTATACATAGGACTTGAGAAATCCCATGAACCTCTGAAATGGGTACATGCTAGTAGGAACACGGGTCCGCACATTTTTATCTCCCACACAATGTGAACAATGAGATGGACCTTGATATTGAAAAACGGTAGAAGGAAATACATCTCAAGATGACATAGAGTTGTCACCACCTTGTCATGAAAAGTATCTAGTCCTTCAAGATCAATGACCTTCTAAGCAATTATGTTAAAGAAATAACATAGCCTCATGATTGTCTCTTGAACCTTGATTAGCAAAATACTTCTAATTCCAATAGGGAGCATCTGTGTCATCAGCACATGACAATCATGAGACTTCATGCCAATTAACTTCAAATCTTCCATCGAAATAAGTTTCTTCATGCTGGCGGAGTAGCTAGACGGAACTTTCACATCATGCAAGCACTGGCACAGGTTAGTTCCATCGGCCTTGGACAGAGTGTAACAAGTAAGGGGAAGGTAAGTATTTTTAGATCTTCCACCAACGGTGTTACGTACACATCAATATCATTCCAAGGTTGCTTCGATCCTTGGATAAGTATCGATAGCAAAATATACTTCCGCTTTATACATAGCCAGGGAGAAAGATTGTACATGCAGAGAGTCACGGGCCAAGTCCTATGTCAAGTGCTCATGTTACCAAAAGCATTCATTCCATCCATACTCAATTTGAACCTTATATTCCTTAGTTCTAAGTCTGCAAAAATCCTATCGATGTTTCTCCTCTGGGTGAAATCAGTAAGATGTCTTAGCATTCCATCCTTCTTACGCTCCTCTGAGTGCCAACACAGCAGTTTTGCCTCCTTTGAGTTTGCAAAAAAACTGTTTCAGACGGGGAATTACGGAAAGATACCATACAACCTTAGCAGGAGGTTATCTCTTCACCTTTATTCCCACGCCATTATCTGATTGATTCTTATGCTTGTATCGGGATGCGTTGCACACCAGACATACATGCATGTTTGCATACTCTTTACGGTAGAGGATACAGTCGTTCGGATATGCATGTATTATTTCTACTTCCATTCCCAGTGGACAAAAAACATTCTTGGCTTTTTAGGTGGTTTTGGGCAACTCATTTTCCTCTGGAAGCATGTTCGCTAAAAGACCTAATAGTACCGTGAAACTCTTATCGAACCAACTATTGCTTGTCTTCAATTTCAGCAGTTCAAGTATGGTTAACAAACTCGTATACTTTGACTTGCAACACATGAACAAAGGTTTCTCTAAGACTTCCATCAAGCCTTGGAATTCAACATAGTCTCTCATAACAGTTCTCTTATACATCGCAAAGCATCTGATCTAGATTGTCATCATTCAGACTATTTGAATCGAAACCTCAATTGACATGGTCATCCAGTGGCATATCATTGACTTCATCGGCGATGTCATTATTACTACCTTCCTATGTAATCTGTTCTTCACCATGACTGGTCCAATGTGCATACCCCTTTTTGAAACCCCTTCAAATCAAGTGTGCTTCAATCTGCTCTCGGTTCTTAAATATCTTTAGATTCTCGCAGTCAATGCGCGGACAGTATATATATTCCACCCCCTTATTCAACATATCTTTCTCAGCAGCTCTTGTAAAAGCAGAAATACCATTAATGTACTCTTCACTCACACAGTTCCTACCGTACATCTAGCTTTGGCCCTACGTTATGCATATAACAATTTAGTATAACATATGTGTGATCTAAATTAAGTAGCTATATGTAGCTAGATGTAAATAATCTTCTCTTTACATCAAGTTAGCTAGATCTAAACTATCAATTCTCCTTTCACCAGAAGCTAGATCTAAATTACAATGTAATTAGAAACAAATTACTAACCATAGCTAGCCAATAACTTAGTGGATCTACAATTATTCTTACCAAATAGTCGATCTCCTTCCACCAAATGGCCTCAAAGACCCATCTGCAGCTCAACATAGTAGTATAGATCTGGAATTTAAGACAGAGGAGGTCCACAAGTCTGTGCACTATTAATATAGTTGAATTATCACAGACAGTTTTTATAATAAACCGTCAGTGAATTATCACAGACTGTTCAAATTAGAAACCATCTATGATATTTCATAATATCACAGATAGTTCTTGTTAATAACTGTCTGTGATACTTTACAAATGGTTTTAACCATGAACCGTCTGTGATAGTTCACTTTCACATACAGTTTTTATCATTGGCAGCAACACAGATGGTTCTAAACTAAAACCATCTGTGATAGTATTTAATACAGTTGGTTTTAAGGAACTGTCTATGATGTGGCGTCTAATATTAGGCTTTTTGTAGTAGTGATGAGACACCTCTACAAGCACTGATGCTATTGGTTGTCCCTCTTGTGCTACTGATAGTGCTACACTTTACCACAGAAGTAGTTCCAAGCAGCAAAAAAACATAGGGCAGCTGCACCTCGTCGGTGATCACCCTCACGTCTCCCTCTGCAGCCTCATGTAACATCCCATTTTGGGCATGTAAAAGTTTGCTTCTTGGTAATTTCAAAGCGAAATTGAATTCAAGTGTTCAATCAAAATTCAACCAATATTTCAAATTTTGCAAAATTTTCAAAGCATTCTTAGGCTTGGCCCAGCCTACCCGTGCCTCTACTCGACCCACCAGGTCTTGGCACAGCCCAGATGGCCCCTAGCTCGGCCTGGAATGTCCCATGCCACCCGATGCGCCTGAGCACGCTCTGACTGCATCGTGCACATGTCCACGCTATGCTAGCGTGCCTAGAGCCTGTGCTGCCTAGGCCTTTACTCGATGCTACACCACTCACCTCCTTCATGTGTTCCTGGATTCCTGCCGTGCCATCGAAGTGATGCACTTGAGCCATCCACTCTTGGCTCCACTGTCGCATTCCCCAATCAAAGCCCTTCTCCCTCCTCCTTTCTTCCCACTACGATGTCTCAACCCGAGCTACCTCGTCCCTCACTACACTACCCTGAGACATGTGCCCATGATGTCGCTCACCGTGATGATGCACCACTCCCCTTCGTCCCTGCCCCAATCCTCTGTCGACGCCCCTATTCGGCCGTATCATGTGGAGGTCACCCCATGGTTGTGATGAGTAATTAATGTTGGATTAGAGTATCTACGGAGGTTGAGCTTGGCTTTTGAGGGATTTGCAAAGACTATATTTTTTTTGAGCTATTTGCTAAAATCTTCAAGTTAAGCGGTCTGACCACTTTGTACTGACAGTCTAACCGGTAGGCTTTGACCACTGATAGTAGTCAGAGGCATGGACCTCGATCTATAGTCGAGCAGTTCGAACGACCTTGTACTCAGTAGTCTGAAGAGCTAGTTTGAAGGTACTCTGTAGTCGAGAGGACTCGGTACTTGGTAGTCAAGAGGACTTGGTACTCGATGGTCGTAGCTTTAGTGGCTGATCGATGGTCACAGCTTCAGTGCCTGGTCTACGATCGACAGTTGTAGACTTTGGATTTATTATCATAGTCATAGGTTTTGCGATCAATTGCCATAGACCTCGAGTACTCGTGTCAGACCAACCAGCGATCCGACTAGCCTATGCATGGTGGTCAAACTGGTCTCTCTCGGTAGACTGAGGTTGTTTTCTAGAATGCATGGTATTTGAGTCATGGATTGAGCTGGGGTGACTTGGGTCATCTCATTATCGTTGCATACATTTTGCATGGTGCATTGTTTGGATTAATTGTACCAATTGATGACTTTATGTATTGTGTGGTGCTACGTGACAGTTTACTTGTTGTTGTTGGTTGCAAGACTTCAGAGCTAGGTCATGGTGAGGCGTAGGAGGATAGGAACTAGGCACAGGGTGATGTCATGGTCCAAAATGGTCAGAATGACACTGATAGTATTTGAGACTCATGGAGTGGTTGCAAGCTGGATGACAAGGAACCGAAGCAGGAGCTACCGATGGTGGACATGATGGGCAACAGCAAGGTAGACCGGGACTAGGCTCAGGGAGGAGCCAAGGTTCAGACGGTCGAGGAAACCGGGTGCCATCATGCATGAGGAGTTGCATGTGGTGTGCCAAGTGACTTTGGTCGTTTGCAAGCGAGGATGGTTCGGAGGGATTCAAATGCGTGTGAGGCTTGGTGGCAAGTCATTGAGGCCATGTGGAAGGTGGAGAAGCATGGGTAATGCTTCATGGAAAAGGAAGCGCGAAGCTTCGTAGAAAGCAGTAGAGGGGCATTTTGGTAAATTGACCAGCACTAAAAAGTGGAGGTGTGTGAAACTACGGCGTTGGCCTAAGTTGTTTAGGTTGTATGTGCTAAAACTGTGAAGTGGATCAGGTGTTGATTGACTAATGGGTTAGGGGTTGTAAGCCGCTTTGAGAAGTATGCGTGAGAGAGTAAACCCCGGTTTTAGGTAGGGTTAATGGGTTATCCCTGATTTGGCCTAATGGGTGGATCCATTAGGTTTTGGTTCAGGTTGTGAGCCTATATAAGGGGAGAAGAGGCAAGGGTTAGGGTTTGAGAAAGTTGGTTAAGCCTTTTGGTGGCGAGCACCTCCTCCATCCCATGGGAGATATATTAGAGAGAGAGTGTGTGTGTGTGTTGTAAGCTTAAAGCTCTACTATCCTAAGAGACTGGCTGTAAAAATAATCTTCTATAAGTGAAATAGACATCCAAACTTTGCCCAATTGAGTTGTGCCATGAATCCTCCCATGTGCTTTTGATTTCCTTGTCTTTCTTGTTTAGATTTCTCTTCTCTTGAGTTTTTCTAGTGCCAAGGATGTGTAAGAAGTGGAGATGTCTCTTGGAGACAAGATCTCATCCATCTTGGTATGATCTACAAGAAGTTCTTTGGTGTTCTAACTTGCTGTGACATGTGGAAATACATTTAGACCCGTCTTGGTCATCATTCACCCATGAGCAAGTTGTATTAACCAATTTTGGTTTTGGCTCGGTTTTGGTGTGCCTTTCCTTCAAACTGAACAAGGTCCTAACTTTGGCCATGTTTTTCTTGATCGTTTGTGGGAATAAGTTCATAATACCCTAGAAAAAAATCCCTGCAAAATTTCATATCATTTGTATCTACGGATCAAAAGTTCCATCGATTTTAGTTCTTGCGGTTAGCTGAAAGCGTTGTAGCGGTAGTACCATAGTCTCTAGTCATCGACCACTTTAGTCTTTGACCGCTCACTGGTCATTGACGTCTAGTCATATTTCGACCATCGACCACTTTGGTTTTAGACCACTCTCTAGTCATCGACCATGTCAGTTTTAGACCACTCATATGTCTTCGACCATGTTGGTTTTTAGACCACTCTTAGGTCATCGACCATGCTGGCTTTTCAACCACTCTAATCAGTTTTTGACTGCATTCTACCACTATCTGGTTGTTGAACACTCCAGTCGAATTTCCACCACGTTGGCTTTCGACAATGTTGGTTTCAATCATGTTGGTTTTTGACCACTCTCTAGTCATTGACTACTCGAGTTGAATTTCAACCATATTAGCTTTCGACCACATTGGCTTTCGACCACGTTGGTTTTTGACCATATTGGTTTCGACCATTCACTGGTCGTCGACCACTCGGTCTTCCGATGAGTTGTGGTAGTACCGTAGAAACAACAGCGGTAGTACCACATTTGTAGATTTTGCACAGTGGCTCGGCTCTTTGTTTCTCTAGATTTTGAGTAGGTTTTCTAGGCAAATCTTCATAGCTTTGTAGCTATCAGAGCAAAGGATAAGTAAATACTTGGGAGAAAAATTTTAAGGCACCATTCACTCCCCTCTGTTGCCTATCTGGTCCTACAATTCATATCATAGCCATATTTGCTCTTTGTTTGATCTTAACTAATCATGAGCATGGCAACTAGTAGAGAAACTTATGAGCTCTTCTTTGCATCTTTCCAGGATGTGTTTTGCCAATGATGTCTTTTGTGACAAGAGGCTTTAAATCAACTAGAGAGTGTTTTTATTTTCAAGAAACCACAAGTGTGAGCTTTGTGGTATATTCTTTACCTTTAATTGTTTAAGTCCCAAGGAGAAGAAGCTTTTGAAGTCCAAGGATGACGACAACGACGATGATCATGATATGGACAAGCAAGGCGAGCTTCGACTCATCAATAGTAAAGTAAAACTTCAATCTGACCTTGGCTTTGTCCAAGATGAATATGATTGCTTTTAGGAGTAATGTGAGATGCGTAGATGATAAGAATGCTAGAATACTTGATGGCGATTTTGCAGGATGGAATCTCACTTACCATGTGTAGGTTGTGAGTCTTTGCATGTGGATGTTGAAAATTGGAATACTTCTCTTGCATACTTAAAATCTAAAAATAAGACATTAAAATTGACTCACCTCACATGTGTAGAGTAGCTTGAGTTAGCTAGGGCTAGGTTTAGTGAGCTAAGTGCTTCTATTCATGATTATAGTATAGTCTCAAGTGTATCTCATGTTGATAGTCTACCTTCTCTTGTTTAGTGTTTGTACTAACTATGTTTCTCCTGTTGATCCAATTCATTACTTGTTTGCATTTTTCATCTCTTGCATATATTGTGTTTCTTTGAGAGATGGTGTAAATGCTTTGAGGAGAGAGCGAAATTGTAGGACCGAAATGGCAACAAAAGGGGGGGTGAATGGTGCCTTCAAACCGCCCCAAGCATCCACGCAACTTTCTTCTCTGATAGCTATAGAAGCTATGAAGAAAGAAAGTAAATGCTCACTGAAACTGAGGGAGAGAACAGAGAAAGGAGAAGCAACAGGGAATAGTAAAAAAACAGTCAGAGAGCAAGGCCAGTCTGATCCTAAGAGTGCTGCCGGTCTGACCCCAAGGGCTTTGCCGGTCTGACCACACATGCTTGGCCGGTCTGACCGCAGTTACTCGGCCGGTCTGACCGCAGTTACTCGGCCGGTCTGACCACAGTTGTTGGGCCGGTCTGACCACAGAAACCCTAGCGGTCTGACCGCCAAAGCGCAAACAGTCTGACCGCCGATATGGATTCGGTCCGACCAGGCACAAATTCAGCAGAGGCGAGCCAAAAAATAGAGAGCGGTTGACTGAAAAGTGACGAAACAGAGAATACTGAAGAAGAGATAAAACTGAGACAAAGATCGATTGATTGCTGTTCTTCTCGAGTTAAATTGATAGGGACTTCAACTTAAACAACATATTTGATCTCAGAGATAGGAGAATACAGACAGAAAAGCAAAAAACTGAAATATCCAAAATCAAACAGAAAAAGTGACTGAATGTCAAAAGACTTGTGATTCTTGAAACTTTTGATCCTGAGGCTTTGATCTCAACAAAGTAAAGCCCTCACAACAAGAAAACACAAACCAAATCACTCCTCAACAAGAAAATCAAGAGAGAAAGAATGCTCTGCCTCCAAACCCTAGAAATGAGAGAAACAGAGGAAGTCTGCAGATGGTCATTTGAGAAGAAACCAGCAACTGAAATCCTTTCTCTCAGGACATAGCTGGCCAAAATAGCCTGGTGAATGATTCGCAGTTCAGAGACATTGAAACTATGGCTATTCAATCAAGCACTCCATTCAAAACAAGAAAGACAGAGAAGAACAGAGGACAGTGAAGAAGGAGCAAACACAAAACACAGAAAAGAGATGCAGACAGAAATGAATAACCAGAACAACTCACACAAGATTTCACAAATGAATTCATAAGTTGAATGATTACAAAGGGTTTCTACAGCCATTTCATACTCCATCTCACATCTAAGAAGAACACACACAAAAGAAAAACAAGAACACTACACCATCTCACAGACTCACGCAGAAAAGAGACCAAAGCTACACTGCTCTGCCCAACAACTTCTCACCAGAACATGAGACAAAAGCAAAAAAACCCCATTACCACCACCAGGGAACAACCCAACTATTTATAACCTCCAAAAAACCGGGTTTATTGCTTTACCCATTAACTCCAACAACTCTTGCGCTTTATCCCTTAACTCAAACCAAATTCGCTTCCACTTTGCAGTTTTGCACATTTTACCAAAATGCCACTCCTGCACCTTCCTGGAAGTTTCCTCTTTTCTTGTTGTCCAAGCCTCGCAATCACCTCGAACCCTCGCCGTCTTCGACATCTCCCGACCACTTCGACCTCAGCACCGCCTGTGTCTAGTCCAGCCATCCCATGCCTCGCCACGACTTAGCTTCAAGGTCCTGCAACCATCACAGACAAGAAAACATCACATAGCACCGCTTGAAATACTGTAATCAACCATTTGCATTAGAAGGTACTTAAGCATGAAAACGCAAATCAAACTCAAACTTTCCAGAACAAGTATCAATTACTCATCACAAACATGGGGTCACCTCCACATGGTCTCTCAGAAATGATATGAGCATTGAATCATGCGATTTAGTCACCTCCTTGCATTTGGATTTGGATCTTTCTAGTAGTGAGCATAGTTCTATCGATGTTAGCACTTGTGTCATATCTTTTGATGCACTTGCTTTGGCTAGTGCAACTCTTGTTAGCTCTTCTTGTGTTGTTCAATGGATTTCTAGCAATTACAGTGCTTCTACTTCATTTGATATTGCTTCATGCAAAATTAAGTATCATTGTACTTATTGCAAGAAAGATCAACACAAAGTTAAATTTTCTCTCATCATGCCAATCATAAACGTCGAGTGTGCCATCAAGATCATGCTTCTAAGTCTCTTGGTGTTCGTAGTCTTGCCCATGACATGAACAACCAAGTGTAGAGCATTAAACCTCAACTTTGGAAGCCAAAGCATAGTGATAGCCTTGTTGTTTTTGGGTCTGGACCCAGGGGAGTGGTCATACCACTATTACTCTTGTGGTTAGACCCCAAGGTGGTTAAATCGGCCGAGCAATGGCGGTGTGACCGGCCCTAAGGTGACTTTCCCTCTTTTCTTCGTTTTTAGTGGGGTTCTAGATCTGTGTCATGCATTTTTTTGTCTCTGCCTAAAGGACTTCTTCTGTGAGCCTTGCTGATATTGTGTCCTCACGGACCATGTCTCCTAGTAGACCTTTAAATTATTACTTATTTTGTGAGAAGGATGAGCATAGAGTGGAATCTTGCTTATGGCATGCCAAATACATGCATCGAGCCTATGCTTCTAAGCCTCCAGATGGATATAATCTTTCTCATGACATGACCACTTGTGAGCATAACATGAGAGCTCGCATGGCTTATGGGCTCTTTATCACTTTTCCTAGTGGTGTCATCCAGTACCATGGATATGGTTCTTATGTCTTTGTTTTTAGTCCACATGCTGTCTCAAGGAGGCTTTTCCACCATTTCTCAAGTGGTGGACCTCGTTCTCCCCATTGAAGTGCCCACCTACAGCAAGGAGGAGTTTGAATTCTTCTGGTGCTTTAGTTAGTTCTTATCTTGGTGATTTCAAATAAGGCATTCACCACTTTTGATGTGACCACGCCACCAACACGTACGACCATAGCGGCCAATATCAAGAATGAACTAAAGGTGAATTCGTTTCTTCAACTTCAACACATTTTAAATGAGAATATGATGCTACCTAATGATGAAAATATATATATATTTGTAGCACCACATCACTTTGGAACCAATTGAAGCAAGGGTTCAAGTTGGACAGGTTTTGGAATCCAATTCGGCCTCCAGATCAATTCGGATTCAGCCTGACAGGCCAATTTCAAACGGCCATAACTTTTGATCCAGAAGGCTTCTCAGGGCCCGTGAGTACTCGTTGGAAAGCTCTTGGAGTCTACTTTCAGATGGATCTGGTCCCACCTCCAAACTCCATTCGAGCAGATCAGAAACTGCGAAACAAGTCACGTCACTTTTCCAGTCCGAGTCAAAGTGGGCCGAGGGCCTTGTAACTTGGGCTATTTGGGCCGGTACTGTTCACATGAACAGTAGCATGGGTGCGTGAACAGTAACCATGAATAGTACCATATCACTTGTCGTTAGATAAGTGCGGCTTTCCCCTCCCCTATTTAAGGAGGCTGCACCCCTTTAGTTTTCCTTGGGTTTTGCTTAGATTAATCTGTCTTTGAACAGTTTCGCCGTTCATCGGTTTGTGAGACCCCAACTTGTGAACTTAATATTTATTCGCAATTTCAGATTGCATCTTGTACTCTCTTGCTTGTGTTCCCGATTCGCTTGCAAGAGATAGCCTTCTTGGCGAGGTCAACCGTGTTCGGCACGGTTGATAACCAACGGAGCAGTGGTGTAGTGATTGCAAGGGGTTCGATCTGTTTTGGTCGGAGCCTTTGGATCATCAACGTCGAGATCTCCACAATCGACTTGTCAGTACCTCTCGGAAGATCGGGCCATCGTCACATCAACTTTTCTGGAGATGGCACTCATTTTACTCATCGAGTTGTCCACTTGCGGCGTGTTTCAAGATTAGATTTTTCTTGCATGAACTATCTTTTGCATCATGTTAACTCACATACTTTTATTGTGGGTGTGTCAAAGTTTTGGGTTCCCAAATATTTTGTTGGACCGAAATGGCGACAGAGGGGGGTGAATGTTGCTCTTTGCAATTCGTCCCCTACAAATACCCACGAGGCAATCTCCTTCAATAGCTATGAAGAAAAGCTATAAAGTGATTGAAACAAGTTCTCTGGAATAAATGCTAACCAAGGAGAAAAACACAGAGAAGAACAAGAGAGAAAACCAAGAAGAACCACTTGGAAGACAAACCACACAAAACAAATACAGCAAACAGAATTGGACCTGTAAAGGGGGGTGGTCTGACCGCAGTTCACAGGCTGGTCAGACCGCTCCAATCAAGGCGGTCAGACCGCCATTGATAGCCCGGTCAGACCGCAGGCACATGAGCGGTCTGACCGCCCATCCTCTTCTGGTCAGACCGGCCATCGATTTCAGGCAGCAGTAGAGGCTGATTTTCAGACTAAAAACCCAAAGACTTCACTTCATAAGAAAATTGAGATTACTCTCTGGAAATTTCAGTCCAGAACTGTGATATAACCTCTTAAATACCAAGGGGAGCACAAGGAACTAAATAAAGCCAACTCTAAGCCAAGGATTTCAGATTTCCTCCAAATGACTGAAAAGAACAGAGAGCTAGACAAAAATCCAAATTCCTACTTCATCCTTGAATCTTTTGTCATGAAACCTTGCAGATATATTAGCAATAGCCAAGGGACTCTCTAGACCCAAATTCATGCCATCACACGAGGGGAATCAAAAACTTGCACAAAACCCTAGAAATGGAGAATGAAGAACAGGGACAACTCAAACATCCAAAATACTCAAGATTCACAAGTCCTTTGCACATGAAATTTTGCAATTGAGTTAGCAATAATCTATGAGCATCCCAGCAAGAATCTCAGGCCATTTCCTCAAGGAAATCAAGAAACACTCCAAAATCCTAGAAAATGCAAAAGAAGAACAGAGAAGCACAAAGACCCAAATCTGAGATTAAACTTCATTTGCTCTTGGGAAAACTCGATCAAATGACCTTGAGGCACTATCCCATCATAGAGCAACCCATTTTGGTACTCCCCAGCAAGAACCGAGCAAAAACTCAAAAACTCAAGAATCACACATGAAGAGCATCGAAGGAAAAATCAACAGAGAGACAGGAGCCTGATCAACCTCAAACCAAATCATCTCAGATTGATATTGAGAAAAGGAGATACATGATTACAAAGGAGAATCAACTCACACCCTCTCTACTTCCCCATACATACTTAGAAGATCAAGAACCCATCACATATCCTTCTCCCTAGCTCTCACATACACAAGAACAGCACACAGGAAGAAGACATCGAAGGGGACATGTTCTGCCCTTCACACCCACTCTCACCAACTAAAGCCTAAAGCCAAAACAAACTCCTAAAGCCTATTTTGACTAAAGGAAGCCCTAGAAACCCTTGGAGTGCATGAGTGGGCATGCAGCCACCCACCTCTATTTATAGCCCTTGGCTAACGGGTCTCCAACCCATTACGCCCGCTAAACCCGAACGGAGCCCGCTCCTGCTTTTGCAGCCTCGCGAAATTACCATTTCGCCCCTCCTGCACCTTCCGGGAAGCTTCCGCGCTCCTTGTCGTCCAAGCCTCGCAACCACCTCGAGTCTCCACTGTCTTCGACACATCCGACCGTTCTAACCTCGACACCGCACGTGTCTAGTCCGGTCACCTCGTGTCTCGCCACGACTCCGCCTCGACATCCTACAGCCATCACAGACAAGAAACACATCAAATAGCACCGCTCGATACATGTAAGCATAAATGCATTAATGAAATAGCCCAAACCTGACAAGTCGACATAATATGCAATCTAAACCCTTTGACCAGGTTTGACCAAGTCCGACCGAGTCCATTGCACCATGCAACGACATGGTCCGAACCAACCAAAACAAACTCGACTTCCCTAAACCAATGTCAATTACTCATCACACACATGGGATGACCTCCACATGGTCTCTCAATCTCCCCCTTGATGAGTATATTAACAAACCCAGAAAAAGCGCAAAGAAGAGTTTGAAATGCAAGAAAGAAGTCAAACATGGTCCAAAGAAAAGAGAAATGAAGCTCCAAAGAAAAGAGAAATGAAGCTAATGACCAAGTCGACACAAGGAGCAAAAGAAAGAACAAGTTGTCATCAAAGCTCCCGAAATGGCTTTTTCTACCACTATTCTCCCCCTTTTGGCAATAAACACATCAAGGATGCAAGGAAGAGAACAAGTCATGGAAATAGATGAAATGGCTGAAGTTTGATTATTCTAAGCATCTAGAGCCATGAGAATTATCCAAAATCACCATTAGGTATTACATCAAGCCATAACTCAATAGAATGCTATCTAGATCATGACAGGATATATATAAGCCAGCTGAACCAAATAGATGACAATATGAAATTTAGAGCAATTTGTGGGCATGTCAAGTCATCCATGATCAAAGTCTAGCTAAAGGTATCCAAGAATGATGCAAACCATGTCAATAAGCTAAGCGGAACCAAGAAGCTAGTATTGAGTCATATAGAGTGCTACAAGCTCAAGAGTGAAACATTTGTTTAAGTACTTGTAATCTTTGTAATTTTAGCAAATTGAGCACAAATGATAAGTATGTCTTTAGAAATCTCATGATTGTTGCCAGCCAGATTTTTGTTTTTATCATGTGCTAGATCTCAAGCCTTATGCGACCACTCCAAGCAAGAAGCTTAAGGAGATGATCTTGGTCATCCAAAACTCCCCCTGAGTTCATGCCTTGTGCAATGGCAAGCCGTCTCATGAGAAAGAATTGGTGAGATCAGTTTTTTCGCACAAAAAAGATCTTTTTGCTTTTGAACATGTTGTACTAACTCATGCTGCATCAAGAGACTAAAATAGCTCAATCTAAGACTCAATAGAGATTCAACGCTCAACTCAGCCTATTTGACATTGCATGAATCATAAAAGGATAACTAGAGAAAGACTAATCTCAAGAGCTTGCATGACAAGTTTTAATTCAAGTTAAGCAATCTTAATCAACTTATCATGACAAAAGCTAGTCTACATATATGAAGTTATGATCATTCTAACAAAGTAAGCACAAGTCATGGCAGAATGTAAAGCATTGTGAAACATGTCATAAATGGATAATAATCAAGGCTCAAAGTAGGTATTTACAATGCAGAATGACATGCAAGAAATCCAGCTCCCCCTCAACATGTGATGCAATTTTTAGTTCAAATTGAGTTATGTCAAAATTAAGCTCCAGAAGCTCTCAAATGAACTCCCCCTGAACCAAAGCAATAAAAACGAGAAGCTGGTCAAAGAAATCAGAAAACAGGCAGTCCTTAAAGCATAGACAAGATATAGAGGATACTATGGCTCAGACTGACTCTCATCTACCCCATATGACTCGAGGACTATCAGCTGGTCTACTAACAACCTAGGGAACAAACACGTACCCTGTCTACCCAAGGGTGGCCCAACCCTCGCTAGAACCCACAAGACGTGAGTAAGCTCAACCTAGAGAGAAGAGAGACAGCTAATAAGCTGCATCCTAGAGTCACAAGATAAGCGCAAGAAGTCTGAACGCTAGACAAGAAGACCACTCTAACCTATGCTAGAAGGACTAAACCCAATGCACCCCAAAAGCAATGCAATAGAAAGGAGCAAGAGCATAATCAATATAATAAAGCAGTAAAGCACAAAGCTCCCCCTCACAATAGTCCGTAAGGACAAACCACCCCAAGCTCTCCCCACAGAGCTGAAAACCTAGAGCTATCCAATGGCTTGGTAAAGATATCAGTCAACTGGTGGTCACTCTCCACAAACTGGAGCACGATGTCACCCTTCTCTACATGGTCTCTAAGGAAGTGATAGCGAATATCGATATGCTTGGCCCGAGAATGCTGCACTGGGTTCTTAGGAATGTTAATCACAGAAGTGTTATCACAAAAGAGTGGAACACTGTCGATAACTAACCCAAAGTCCCGCAGGGTCGAGACCATCCAGCACTGCTACAAAGAACTAGCTGCAGCAACGCATTTCACCTCGCGTGAACTATGCAACACCGGACTGCTTTCTTGAAGACTAGAAAATGAGAGAAGTGCCAATGAACTCGCAGGTGCGTGAAGTACTCTTCCTATCTATCCTTCAGCCGGGAAAGTCTGCATCCGAGTAGGCTCCCAAGGAAAGACAGGATGAGGAAGAGTACCAGATACCATAGTCAATGGTAGCTCGAAGGTACCGAAGAATGCGCTTCACCGCCTGGCGGTGAGAAACGCGAGGAGAAGCCTGAAAGCGAGCACACGGACACACAGCAAAGTGTATGTCCGGTCTCGAGGCAGTGAGGTACAAGAGGGAGCCTATCATGATACGATACTCCTTCTGATCAACTGGCTCGCCGTCCTCATCTGGGTCGAGTGAAGCTGATGTAGCCATCGGAGTGGACACCGGCTTACCATCACTCATATCGAAGTGTCTCAGGAGGTCACGGGTGTACTTGCCTTGATGCAAGAAGGTACCCTCCCGAGTCTGCTTGATTTGGAAGCCAAGGAAGAAGGTCAACTCACCCATCATGCTCATCTCAAACTCGGTGCTCATCACATCCGAGAACTGTGAAATGAGAGCATGAGAAGAGCCGCCAAAGATGATGTCATCCACATAAATCTGGACGAGCAGAATATCAGTGCCATGCCGACAGATGAATAAGGTCTTGTCTACTTTACCCATCTTGAAACCATGACTCAACAAGTAGGACTTAAGCCTCTCAAACCAAGCTCTAGGGGCCTGCTTAAGTCCATACAAAGCTTTGAAAAGCTTGAAAACATGGTTTGGGTATTTGGGGTTCTCGAAACCTAGAGGCTGTCGGACATAGACTTCTTCCTCAATAAAGCCATTGAGGAAGGCACTCTTGACATCCATCTGGTAAAGCTTGAAACCCTTAGAAGCTGCAAAGGCCAGCAGGATTCTAATGGCTTCAAGTCTAACTACAGGGGCAAAGGTCTCCTCGAAATCTAGACCCTCAACCTGGGAGAATCCCTGAGCTACCAGTCTAGCTTTGTTTCGAATAACCACCCCATCCTCACTCTGCTTGTTCTTGAACACCCACTTGGTCCCAATGACATTGTGACCACGCGGGGGCTCAACAAGCAACCAGACCTTGTTCCTCTCGAAATTTTCTAACTCCTCATGCATGGCATTGACCCAAGACTCGTCAGACAGAGCATGACAAACGTCCTTGGGCTCAAAAGAGGCAACAAAGGCAGAATCGAGACAGATAAGTGACATGGCAAACTTTGAGCGTGTGACACGCTCAAAGAGGTCTCCAATAATCTGCTCGGAAGGATGGGCTTTCTGGATATGTCTAGGAGGTCCAGGATGAGATGAAGAAGTGGCCTCTACCTCATGAGCAGATGAGGTAGGAACAGAGCCACTAGCTCCGTAAAGCGAAGGCATGGGCTGATCACCTCGAGGTGCAGTGGAGGAAGGCACCTCAAGGGGTGGATGAGGGGCTGGATCGGGTAGACAACCCTCATCTCCATCGTCCTCATCATCCACAAAGATGGGCTCGAACTGCTCTAAAGAACCTAAGATATCGGGCCTAGTCCCCGGACTGGCCTCGTCGAAGGTCACCTCATAAGTCTCTACCATTTTGCTAGACTCGCAGTTCCAAACCCGATAAGCCCGCGACGAAGTCGAGTAACCTAGAAAGATCCCATCACAAGAACGTGACTCGAACTTGTCTAGGTTCCCGAACTTCAGAATAAAACACTTGCAACCAAACACACGAAAATGAGATACATTGGCCTTTCGCCCATACCTCAACTCATTAGAAGTGCGGTGCAAGTGAGCGCGAAGAAAAACTCGATTTGAGACATGGCACGCGGTAGCTATAGTCTCAGCCCAAAACTTCCATGGTGTAGAGTACTCATCGAGCATCGTCCTGGCCATCTCGACCAAGGTACGGTTCTTCCTCTCCACGACGCTATTTTGCTGTGGGACGTGCGGAGAAAAGAACTGGTGCTCTACACCTGTCTCTTCGCAAAACCTCTCAAAGTAGGAATTCTTGAACTCCGTTCCATTGTCACTGCGGATCGCTCGTAAGGCACCCGGGAGCTCAACAGAAAGCCTGCTGAAAAGGCCTTGGAAATGTGTGAACGTCTCATCCTTCGAGGCTAAGAAAAACACCCAAGAGTACCTCGAGAAGTCATCGACCATGACAAGAACATACCACTTCCCTCCTGCTGACTACACTCGAGCTGGTCCAACTGTGTCCATGTGGAGCAGCTATCCCGGTGCATCGGTCATCGTAACTGTGACCGGAGGGTGAGAAGCGGCAACCATCTTGCCGTGCCGGTAAGGAGCACAAACTAGATCTTTGACATCTTGAGTTTCGGCAGACCACGAATGAGATCGTGGCCGCTAACTCAGGTCAAATGGTCAAATCCAATATGACCAAGTCTCCTATGCCAGAAAGAGAGGCCACGGGACTCAGAAGCAACTAAACACCTGAGAGGATCGCCAGAAGACTCAGAAAAATCAACACGAAAGATCCTCCCAAAACGAGAAATCCCGCAAACCAGACTACCTGAAGAATCAAGAATTTTGCAAGCATTTTTCTTAAAACTCACCTCAAAACTGTCATCGGTAAGCTGAGAAACGGAAAGCAAATTATACTGCAGCTTACTAACCAAGGCAACATCTTTCAAAATGAAAGAATCATTAACGCGCACTGTACCTTTGGCGATGACGCGCCCAGATGAAGCATCTTCAAAGGTGATCGTCTCATCACCTGGAGCGCGGGCTAGGGAAGAGAACCAATGAGAGTCTCCGGTCATGTGTCGTGAACACCCGGAGTCTACAAGCCAAACCATTTCCATCCCTGCCCGGCGAACCTGAGTCAAAGAGAGAGTAAAGTCTCAGTACTGGGGTAAATCAAGAGTGATTGTGTCACCCAATACTGAGTAACACATCGAGCAGATGAAGTAGTCAAGCACGACTGACCTCTATCTACCCTACGCTCTCTGTCACTCAACAAGCCAGAAGGTCTGTGTGCAGACCCGAAGCTGTTGTTGGGCTTGACTGCTACAGAGGAGCGAGTCAAGACACCAGCAACATGCTGAACACGCCACGGGTAGCTATCTCGACGGGGGAAGCGAGATCTACCCTCAGGACGGCGGAAGTCACGACCAAAGGGAGCATGAGGACAAAAACCAGAAAACTCAGAAAAACGAAGTCCTCCATGCTGCCCAAACCCATAAGCTGAAACAAACCTAGACCTCGTGTGGGTCTTAGGGGCACTCAAGGTTTGGGGCTGACCTTGAATACGCCTAAGAGCCTCAGCATGGTCTCTTCGCGTGATCTTGGCGCGCCTGAAGCATCGATCGATCAGATGTCCATCCTTCTGACAGAAGGTGCAATGATACTTCACCTTCTGAGAGGTAGAAGTAGAATGATGAGGCTTCGCCTTCTGAGAGGCCGAAGCTGCAGGTGGAATCACCTTGCTGTCAGAAATCCCTTGGACAAAGCCCACTGACTTAAATTGGACTTTCTCGGTCCTGGGCTTAGTCTCGATCACACCTAGTGCTATGGGTCTGAGCATGGCAGGTGGATGCTTCCTCATGTCCTCATAGAAATCATATCCTAGACCCTGATTAAATCTGCAAATCTTAGATTGGTCTAGAATAAGATTAAGCTTTTTCTTGCCTCCTACAAATCTCTCGAGAGTCTTCATAAGATACTGACACTCCCGAAAGAGAGAGGTGCAAGAAGAGCAGGGGAAGGAGTAGCAAAAGGTAAGGGAGCAGAAGAAGAACCAACAGTAGAGAAAAGAATGGCTTGTGCACGCACAGTCGACTCTGAGGGGACAGTCCTACTACTAGCCGGTTGGTTCACGTCGCTAAGTGTCTCCACCTTACCCTTGGGCTCCTTCCCCACCTCAGCAATCACATCACAATGAGTTGATGGCTTCTCTAGTAAATCCTTAGTTAGCTTCACACATTGTTCATTGAAAGCAACGAGTTCAAGTTTTAGTTTATCACAACTAATGCATGGTGAGCAAACAGGATCCTTAGTCGCAAACTGAGCTAGTTTGTTGTCACGATCAACCATCTCTTAGAATTGTTTAGAAATGGATTCAAGCTCAAGCGTCAATTTTGGACAGTTGGTGCAAGAAACAACAGGCTCAAGTAAAGAAGCATGCAACTCAGCAATTTTATGATCTGCCCTTTTTAAGTTCAATTTCAAATTATTGCAGTTTTCACAAGACTCGGGCAGATCCAGGAGCATGGTATAAAGACCTCTAAAATCATTATCCTTATCCTCACATGAGGTGCAAGCAATAGTCTCAAAAGTAGTAGATGAACCAGGAACTATCCTACTCATCTCAAGCTCAGCAAGAAGACTAATGTTCTTGAGGGACCATGTGGTCGTGATCCCATGTTTGTGATGAGTAATTGACAAGTGGTTTGAATAGCTTGAGTTTGATGTGAGTGGTTCGAGCCGAGTTATCGCGTGATGCGGTTTGGTTTCGGTCGGACATGGTCAAACCTAGTCAATCACATTTAGGATGGGTATTCTTTTGATTCGACAGGTTTGGGCTTTATCATGCTAATTTTGATTACATGTATCGGGCGGTACTATTTGATGTGTTTCTTGTCGGTGTTGGCAGCAGGACATCGAGGCGGAGTCGTGGCGAGACACGGTGGACCGGACTAGGCGCATGTGGCGTGAGGTGTCGAAGACGGCGAGGGCTCGAGGGGGCTGCGAGGCTTGCAAGGCAAGAAAGGAGGAAGCTTCCTGGAAGGTGCGTGAGGGGCGTTTCGGTAAAAACGCAAAGCTGCACTAAAGGAAGCGGGTTTGGATAAAGCATCGAGTAGGTGGTGACCTAATGGGTAAAGCATGTGCAAACCATTAGTGGGAGGCTATAAAAGGAGAGGGAGAGGTTGTGCTGAAATTTGAGAGAGTGGGTGTAAGAGTTAGGGTTTTATTGTTAGTGATATGCCCTAGAGGCAACATGGAGATGTTATATATATCACATACTATGTTTATGATGTATTACTTTATTCCTTGAAATAGACATTATCATTATTGATCAATGAGTATGTGACTTATTCATGAGACTCTTAATGCTAAAATGTTGCTATTTCTAAATGATCCCTGATCATATATCATATGAGGAACAAATATGATTCAAAGATCAGCATATGTATTTGTTGTGGTTACAGACCAAACAGAGAGAGAGTGTGGTAGTAGAGAGTTGAGTAAAATGAATGGCTTAGAGCCTTCCTCCCGTGGCCTATGCCACATATATATTCATATGGGGAGTGTTTGTACAGTTATACCCTTACACATGAGTATTCCTCTCGGGGGCTCTTATGTCATTATACATGTCCTGTTTCGGACCTAACAGGCCTATTGGGCTTAGGTGGGGGCCACCCCTACAACAGGAGCCTCTCATGGTGAAGGGCTTCACGGGCCGAAGCCATGCCGCTGGGTCCTTTGGCCCCCTCCGTCCCATTGGCCTGTGATGCTTTAATGACTGGAATAGTTCGCACGTCCACCTGTGCTTGTGCGAGGGCTATCTTCGGGTCCCGAAGCTTGCGTGGCCTCGAGGCCAAAGGCGCCGGGAAGTCCGAAGGCCTCGACGGGGCCGAGGTCGTGCTTGTGCGAGGGCCGTCGCCCGCACCCAGGGCAGACGCGGCTTCGAGGCCGAAGACACTGAGTAGGCCGAGGGCTTCAACCGGGCCGGGGTTCGGGCATGCCCTACCTCGCGCTCCAGATATTGATGGGCGAAGCCGACTTGGTCGGCTGCCTTTGGCGGCCGGGTCTCGGGAAATGCGTCGCGCGATGTGGCGCCAGTGCGGGAAGGTGGTTGCTTGGTCCGGGAGTGCGCTTTAATGACACCTGGAATCGCGCGCCTTGTGTCGGGCGGTGGCATGGCTGCCCCGCCGCCCGACCGGATGTGGGCACGTGGCGGCTGTAATTGAGCGTCGTGGGGTGCCAGCGTTCCCACGACCACGGCCGTTCGCCTCTTCCCCAGAAAAAGTGGCCACGTGGCGGGAGTGTATGGGTGCATTGGGCGCTGAGCAGCCACCTACCGCCGCCTGCCGCGGTTTCCAGCGGTTGTACTGCCTGATCGTGGGTAGCCGAACCGCTCATTCTCGCCGCCGGTCTTCGCTCGTGGGGAGACGAGGGCTTTATAATCCGCCCCTGTGTGCATGCAGTCATTCCCCTTGGCTGCTTGATCGCTTGTGCATTCCTTGCTATTCCTCTTGCACCTTCTGCTGCTAATCTTGCCTCCGCGCTTACCTACCGCCGTGAGAAAGATGGCTGCGCGCGACGACCTCCCAGTTAGCACGGGTGCCTCCCTTGACGATCCTGCACGTCGCCTTAGCGAGAGCGCCTCGTCTAGCCAGCGCTGCCTAACGCCACCACCGGCGGAGTACCGCCTGGTTCCGCGTGACAGGAAGCAAACTCCTCAGCACTGGGATGCCGTGAAAAGGTCCAAGGGCCACTGCTCCCGTGTGCTGGGGCAGAGCCGCGTCACGGAGGAGACCCTGCAGACCCTTCTGCAGGAGAAGAAGCTGGAGGAGCGTGCCGGGGCTCGCCTACCCGGGCGTGACGAAGTGGAGCCGAACCCGGGGGAGTCGGAGGTGATCGTCTTCGTGGCGTTCTTCAACGCTGGGCTCCGGATCCCCGTGACACACCTTGTTCATGAAGTGCTGCGCGCGTATGGGTTGGAGCTGGCGCAGCTGACTCCGACCGCGATCGTACGGTTGGCCATCTTCACGTGGGCGATGCGGACGGAGGGTACCCGCCCCCGCGCCGAGCTGTTCGCCATTCTGCATGACGCGCGGTGCCACCCAAGGAGAGTAGAAGGGGGGCTTACTCTAACTTCGGCAGCGTGGACTTCGTACTGAGGCCGGAGTGCTCACACCTGTTTCCTGCGTTGGCTATGCGGGAAAAGTGGGAGACCGGGTGGACCCGGCGGTGGTTCTATTACACCGTGACGAGCACGAGCGGCCTCCGGAGCCGTGGAGAGCCGATATCATTCGACCGCTGTCCGAATGTGATGCCTCGGCCTAGCGACGAGCAGCAGGCGCGGAGGCTTGCTGGGGTCGCGCTCCGGTTCAACATGCATGACCTCACGGAGGAGTTCACCATGTACAGGATATCCCCGCTTGCTTGCAACTGGAAATATGAGCGGCGAGGGCCCGATCGGAAGGACGGCGTCCACCCGGGGGTGTCTTCGCTTCATAGGCCGTTCGCGCCTTGTAAGTGTCTCTGCGATATGCCAAGCACCACGTGGGTGGTTGCAAACCCCTAGGTATGACCCTCCGCTTGTGCCTGCAGTACGCCGATTAGAAGATGCGGAACGCGCCGTAGCTGTGATACTTGGGTCGTACACGGCGGAGGAGCACAAGGCCCGCGAGTCCGCGACCCTCTTGGCGAAGAAGGGGCGGATTAATCGGGTGTGCCAGGCCTTGGAAATCCCCGTGCCGGAGCGCCCAGTGCCGGCGGGATCACCGAGCGGTGCGGCGGTGGCAGTGCCATCTTCTCGGAGCAGGGTCCAGTCGGTGGTTGTTGCCCTTAGTTCGCCGGCCGTGCCACAGGTCGAGGACGTGAGGATGGGGGGCGAGACGGGCGCTGGGCTTAGATCGGCTGGTTCGGGGGGTCGCGTAAGTCCCGACGAGGCCGTATATGGTGGCCAGGCAGCGAGCATGCGCCCCGCCGTTCTCGAAGATGACGCCCGCCGCCTCGCGGCACTCCGTCGGTTGTCGCTAACGACGGCCTTCGCGGCTGCCGAGGTAGCCACGGAGGCTTCACCTACGACTCCGAAGGCAAAACGGCCTCGAGTGCAATCACCGCCATCTTCCCGGGGCCGATTCAGTGTGGGGGGTCCGATGACTGCAGCCCTGACAGCTAGCGGGGATGCTTATGTAGCCGGCAGGGTTGTCGCGCCTCAGGCCAGCGGGGCGGTCCTAACACCGGTGGAGGTCGCGGCAGAGGTGACCGGAGGTAAGCGTAGTTCGTTTTCGTCGCGCGACTTCACGAAACTCTCCCCGATTTGCTCGCTTATTCCGTCGACGCCAGGCGAGACAGCGTCTCTCAAACGAGGGCAAGAATCGAGCAATGGGGGCCTCGCGATGTTGCCAGCCTGATTGAGCCGGGGCCTGTGTGTGCCCCAACCGCCCGCAGCACTAGGGCGGGGCTCGTGGCTCGACGTCTCCGATTGCACTCGGTGGGAGGTGCATCGCGCCTGGAACGAGGTGGCGGAGTATGCTGGCACCTGCCTGGATCGACAGGCGCTGCACTCCTGCGGGGGCGACCTCTTGGCGCTCGCGTTGGGGGCCTCCGAGATGAGGGTAATGGTCTCCGTTCTCGTTGCATTCCCCTTGCTTATCTGATAGGTAACCCCTGCTATACGCCGTGTAGACGCTTCCATTAGCAAAGCCCTTGAAGAGGCTCACGCTCACGAGCGGAGGGTACTGGAGGACCAGCTGCGCGTGGCGGATGATGCCAACACCACCAAAGACGAGGTCATTCGAGTGCTGATGGCGGAGTGGGACGAGGCTGTTGCTGAAGCACAGTTGGTGGGTAGGAACGCGAAGGACGCTGCAGTAGCCGCACACCTTACGATGGAGGAGGCCCAGCGCACCGCGACGGAGGAGCGGACCACCCTTCTTCAGCAAATCTCCACGCTGGAGGCAGAGAAAGAACAGCTTGCCGCCTCCGTTGCGGAGAAGACGCTATCTTGGGATAACACGTGCTCTTCCGCGTGGAATGCGATGGGGTCCTTGGAGCAGGCGCTCCGGGGCTTTGTGTGCACGTGGAGGACGCCACCCATGGCCGCCAAGACCTGATGGAGACGCTTGAGCGAATCGAAGAGGGCTCGAATGATGCCCTTCCTGGCGCCAAGGCTTTCGGCACGCACTGCGACTATATGAGTGCTGGGCTTGCCCTCGCCCTGCAGCGCGCTGGTGGGTGTGAGCATGTCGATGAGCTGGCGAACCCTCAGCTTGACTTGCCTACTGAGCCCAGGGTGATATCGGATGCCGTTCGTGCCACCGAGCCTGCGACCCGAAACTTTCATGACCGGATTTGGAATTATGTCGGGGAGGGGGCCGCCGCGGTTGCTTTGCGGCGGACGCTGCGGAACGAGGGGGATGTGCTTCGCTGGCTGGAAGAGGTCCCTCAGCACGGCGCAGGCGATGCGGGCGCTTGTCACGGCGAAGACAGCGCGGACTCATAGGAATAGCCAGGTGTTGGCGCATTCCGCACCACGCGTGTCTGCTTCTGGAATGTAATTGTCTTGTTGGGGCAAACAATGATCTTCCCATGCAGTAGTTGTTATGTAATATGTTGCGAACTGGTGGGTTGTGCAAGACGCGGGTATCGTGTCACCCCCGTTCTGGTATGAGCAAACAGGCTTGCGAATACTGTGCAGCTCGGGCCCTAGACTGGCTGAGGTAGGCGCGCAGGCGCTCCGCCCCTACCCTTCGAAGCGGTGGGAGCGGAGCTAGCGCCCAGTCGAAGTAGACGCGCGAGGTAGACGCGCGAGCGCTCCGTCCCCTACCCTTCGAAGTGGTGGCGTGGAGCCGGCACCTAGTCGGCAGACGACGAGCGCTCCATCCCTACCCGCCGGCGGTGGCAGCGAGTGGCGCCAGTCGGGAGACGCGTGAGCGCCCATCCCCTACCCTTCGAAGTGGTGGCAGCGGAGCTGGCGCCTAGTCGCGAGACGCGCGAGCGCCCGCCCCTACCCTCAAGTGGTGGCGCGAGCTGGCGCCAGTCGAAGTAGACGCGCGAGTGCTCCGCCCCTACCATTCGGCGGTGGCAGCGGAGCTGGCGCCAGTCGGCGAGATGCGCGAGCGCCCGCCCCTACCTTCAAGTGGTGGCGTGGAGCCGGCACCTAGTCGGCGAGACGCGCGAGCGCCCGCCCCTACCCCGGTGGTGGCGCGAGCCGGCGCCAGTCGGGCACACGCGACGACGACGCGCAAGCGCTCCGTGGGGTGGGCGCAAGGATAGCATCCTTGTCTTCTTTATATACTCCGGAGGAGTGCGTGGGATATACATCCACGTCTTATTTATACTCCGAAGAGTACGCACTGGGGCAACGCCCATGCGTGCGTGGGGTTCGCGTCTTGTTTATACTCCGTAGAGTGCGCAGGGATAGCATCTGCATCTTCTTTATACTCCGGAGGAGTGCGTGGGATATACATCCACGTCTTATTTATACTCCAAGAGTACGATCGGGCAGCGCCATGCGCGTGGGTTCGTGTCTTGTTTATACTCCGTAGAGTGCGCAGGGATAGCATCCGCGTCTTCTTTATACTCCGGAGGAGTGCGTGCGGAGGCGGACCTCGCGCTATGCCTTATTTAGAGTCCGTAGACTGCGCGCGGAGGCGAACCTCCGCGCGGTGCGGGCGGTGAAATTGCGTGCGGAGGCGGACCTTGACGCTACGTCTTATTTATACTCCGTGGAGTGCGTGCGGAGGTGAACCTCACGCTACGTCTTATTTAGAGTCCGTAGACTGCGTGCGGAGGCGAACCTCCGCGCGTTGCGGGCAGTGAAATTGCGTGTGGAGGCGGACCTCGACGCTACGTCTTATTTATACTCCGTGGAGTGCGTGCGGAGGCGGACCTCGCGCTACATCTTGTTTAGAGTCCGTAGACTGCGCGCGGAGGCGAACCTCTGCGCGTTGCGGGCGGTGAAATTGCGTGCGGAGGCGGACCTCGACACTACATCTTATTTATACTCCGTGGAGTGCGTGCGGAGGCGGACCTCGCGCTACGTCTTATTTTGAGTCCGTAGACTGCGCGCGGAGGCGTCCCCCCACGCGTCTTTATGCATGCTTATGCATAGCGCACATGAAGGTGACCCTTCGCACGCTTTTAATATGAAAAACGGGAGAACTTGCATGAACGATGCACTTTATTAAATTCCCATTTGCGCGGGTGAGCGGTTACAAGGGTTAAGGCACTAACCGTTAGCCGCTTACGTCTGCCAAGCCGGGGAAGGCCCTTAGCCTTGTGTGCTTGACTCAGGCGTAATACCGCCATAGCTTGTCCGCATTCCACGTGTGTCGGAGCGTGTGCCCTTCCAATGTGGCCAAGCGATACGCTCCCTTCTGCAGGGCCTCCGCGACGAGGTACGGGCCTTCCCACTTGGACTCGAGCTTGCCTACCGTTTCCGTGTGGAGTGCCATCTTGAGGACAAGGTCGCCCGGTCTAAATTCGCGTGGGTACAGTGAACGATTGCGACCGCGCACCATCTGTCGCGCGTATTTTATGACGTGCTGTGTTGCGCTGGCCCGGTCTCCATCAAGGAGATCCACGGACAATTGGCGCTCCTCGTCTGGTGCTTGGACGAGGACCCGCCGCGAGCCCACCTTTATTTCTTCGGGTGTGACCGCCTCATCGCCGAAGAGAAGCTTGAAGGGCGTGAACCCCGTTGGGTGTGTGACCATTGTGCGAAGGGACCAGAGGACGCTGTGGAGCTCGCCTGGCCATTTCCCTTTCGGCAGCCCGACGAGGCGCTTTTTGATTGTGGCAGAGATGGCGCCGTTTGCCCGCTCCACCGCCCCGTTGGACTGTGGGTGGCCGACCGAGGTGAACCGGAGGGTGATGCCCATGTTGCCGCAGAATTCTTTGAATGGTGCTGCATCAAACTGCAGACCATTGTCGACGGTGATCTCCCTGGGCACGCCGAATCGGCATATGATGTTTTGCCAGAGGAAGCGCTGCAGAGCTGCCGAGGTAATCTTGGCAGTGGCTACGCCTCGCCACTGAAAGTACTACCGTGGCATCGCGATGAAGCGCAAGTCCCCTGGGGCCCTGGGAAGTGGTCCCACGATGTCGATGCCCCACCTCGCCAGCGGCCACACCGGAGGTATGGGGTGGAGGCTTGTCGGGGGCCTGTGGATAGCCCTTCCCATCCATTGGCAACCTTGACAACGGCGCACAAGGTCCTGGGCATCTGCGATAGCTGTTGGCCAATAAAAACCCTGTCTGAATGCCTTGCCCACCAGAGACCTCGGTTGGAGGTGCGAGCCGCAGAGACCCGCGTGAATTTTCGCAAGGAGGCGTTTGCCTTCTTCGTGCGGAAGGGTGCGCAGACCCCCTTCTTGTAGAGCGCCCCGTCGAGCACCTGGAAGGACCAAGCGCGGTGTTGCAAATGTCGGAGCGCGGAGGAGTCATCCGGTTCCGCAATGCCTTGCAAAAATCGAGAAGGGGCTCCCGCCAGTCGCCCTGCTGGGTGATCTGGTGGACGAGGGTCGCGTCCCAATTATCTTGTGCTATGGTCGCCACCGCAGAGTTCAGAAACGCCTTCGGAAGGCGGAGCCGCCGATCGCGCCTTGGCCAGACGCCACCAACCTTGGCCAGACGCCGCTTGCTCTTTGTCCGCTCGAGGGATGGCCTTCACCGTGACACCCAAAAAGTGCCGTTCCTTCGCTCGTATGGCGGCTAGGTACTTGGCTAGCTCCGGGTCCTTGGCTTGATATGATTTGTCCACATGGCCCGCCACCAGCCGGGAGTCAGTGCGGACGAGGACTCGCCTTGCTCCCATCGCTTTGAGCTTCCCGAGGCCGAAGAGTAGCGCCTCGTATTCGGCCGTGTTGTTCGTAGCTTGAAACGCTAGGCGCGCCAAGTAAAAAAGGCACTATCCTTCTGGGGTGATGATAACGGCGCCCACCCCTCCGCCTGCAACACCGTACGCTCCATCAGTATTAAGTGTCCACACCGGGTCTTCCAGTTGGAGGGGGCTGAGCTGGGGGGTCCATTCCGCGAGGAAGTCCGCCAGAACCTGGGACTTGATCGCCGCCCGAGAGGCATATGTTAGGGAGAATGGGGCCAGCTCTGCCGCCCATTTTCCAATTCGCCCCGTGGACTCTTTGTTGTGGAGCATCTCTGCCAGGGGGAACGATGATGGCACTGTTATCGGGTGGGCCAGGAAGTAATGTCGGAGCTTCCTTGATGCCATGACCAGCGCGTAAGCAAGCTTCTCGAGCTTGGTATATCACGTCTTGGCGCCTTGAAGGGCTTCAGAGACGAAATACACTGGCCGCTGAAGTGCGCCCTCTTCCAAGACGAGAACGGCGCTAACCGCCGCGTTGAGGCAGCGAGTAGAGAGTAGGAGGAGCCTCGTGCTGGGGCCACCAGAGTGGGGAGGGTTGCGAGGTGCTTCTTGAGATCGTCGAAGGCCTTTGCGCAGTCGTCGTCCCAATGAAACCCGTCGCACCCACGGAGGGTCTTGAAAAATGGCAACCCCTCTCTGCCGCTCTAGAGAGGAAACGGCTCAAGGCCGCCATGCGCCCTGCCAGCCTCTGGACCTCCCGCGTCGTCTTGGGGGGTTCCATGCCCAGGATAGCGTCAACCTTGTCGGGGTTCGCCTGGATGCCTCGCCCGGACACGAGGAAGCCCAGTAGCTTGCCCGCTTGTACGCCGAAGACACATTTGTCCGGATTGAGCTTGATGCCCGCTCTCCGGAGGTTGTCAAAAGCCTCCTGAAGATCCCGGCCGTGTGAGGCGAGCTGCCGGGTTTTTACTACCACGTTGTCCACATAAGCCTCCACGTTCCTCCCTAGCTGGACGGCCAGGGCCAGCGCGATGAGGCGGGTGAAAGTTGCGCCCGCATTCTTCAAGCCGAAGGGCATCCTCACAAAGCAGAATGTTCCCATCAGTGTAATGAAGCTGGTTTTCTCCTCGTCGTCCTTGGCCATGTAGACCTGGTGGTAGCCGGAATAGGCGTCCAAGAAGCTCATGAGCTCACACCCGGCGGTTGCGTCGACCAGCTGGTCTATGCGCGGTAAAGGGTAATTGTCCTTCGGACATGCCTCGTTGAGGGCGGTGAAGTCGATGCACATGCGCCAGGCGCCGCTGGCCTTTTTAACCAACATCGAGTTGGCAAGCAAGCTTGGATGTTGGACCTCGCGGATAACCCCCGCTCGAAGGAGCTTCGCCACCTCCACCTTGGCCACTTGCTGCCGGTCCGCAGACATACGGTGAAGTTTCTGCTTGACGGGTTTGGCGTCGGGGCGGATCGCGAGGTTATGCTCCGGGGACCATGCAAAGACGTCTATGTTGTCTTGGAGGACTCGGAGCAAGTCTTGCTTTACTTGCGGAGGGATGTCTTCGCCTATGGATACGAATTGCCCTTCTGCTCAGAGCGGCACCCTCTTCACTCCGCCCTCCAGGTGGGGCTTAGGCGTCCAACCTGGGGCGGATGCATTGTGTCCGCCCGGTATTTGTTGAAGGCGTGCACCTTGCGGTGCACACGTCCAGCTTCGGTTTCGATGCTCCGAGCCATATCCTGATCGTCGAAGATGGTGATAATGCCCCGCCGCCCTGGAAGCTTCATGCATAGGAATGCGAAGTGTGGGACGGCTTCGAAGGAGTTGATGGCGGGCCAGCCCAGTATGGCGTTGTATGGATATGAGACGTCCACGACGTCGAAGATGACTTCTTCGGTCCTAGCATTACCGGCCTGGCACAAGGAGACTCGGAGGCAGACCTGACCCAGAGCCTTCAGAGGTTGCCCTCCGAGGCCTTGGAGCGGGGCCTCTGAAGCTTTTAATAGACTCCGAGGTATTCCCATACGATCAAGGGCCTCTGCGAAAAAAATGTTGGCGGAGCTCCCTCCGTCCATGAGAATACGCCTGATGTCGCATCCCGCTATGTCGGCCTGGATGACCAAGGGATCTTGATGGGGGAATTCTACACCCCGCGCATCAGCTGACTGAAAGTAATGATGCAAGGGGATGCCTGCCGAGATAGTTGTGCCGAGGAAGCTCTTGACGAAGAGCCTCCCTCGATGACATTAATGCCGCGGTACTGGGCTTCTCCGAGAGATCCAGCGCGGGGGGATGGGCCGCCGTCGCTTGTCGCACTGCCGCGACTTCGATGCATGCCCGCGTGAAATGGCCTCCGAAGCCGTGCACCTCGCACCACTTACCGTATTCAAGGATTTCCTGCTCCGCACACGGCTCGGCATCGCCGCCTCCTTGGTATCCTCCTACGATACGCGAGGCTGAGACGGCTCCCCGGGGAGTACCCTGCGCGGCCAGGATGTGGCGAGCCTTTTGGGGTCTTCGCTGGTTGCGCCGGGGCTTACGAATATCGCATGCGGCCACTTGCTTGTGGTCCGTCCTCGGGTTGTCTCTTGCGCTACCTCTGTGTGACCAGCCCTCCGCTCGCCTGGCGTCGGAGTCGTTGTCGTGGCGCCTCCGCACATCCTCTTCGGTTCGAGCGTACGCTTCCCCTTTGTCGAAGAGCTCTGCCTCTGACTTGAGCAGCTTGATGGCGGTCTCATACACGTGTACAAAATCTCGCGGGTCGGAGTTGCCTTTGTAGGCCTCGATGATGCTCGGGAACTTGAAATCTTCGGGCCACGGCATCTGCTGTAGGCCCGCAGAAAGCGGGGACTTCGGGTCTACGCGCCGTAGCGGGGCGCGGCTAGACATGGGGGCGTCGCGGCTGCCGAAGGGGGGTGTTGGCTCCGGGCCTCCGGCATGTCCCGGACGGCTCCGCGGAGGTCCGTTAGCTCCCGCTGAACGCACCGAGCCGCCGGCAGGCCGCTCTCTCGCGGGCTGGTCGGGGCCGTCTGCGCGCTTGGCGGTGCCGCCGGGGAGGTGGTGACCACGGCCTGCGCACCCAGGTTGCGCGCCGCGTTGCTGTCGTCGGGGTTGGTCATCGGGGTGGTGCTGGTAGGATCGGTCGTCACACCGGCGACGGGGTTGGCCGTCGTGTCGGCGGCGGGGTTGGTCGTCGCGTCAGCGATGGAGTCCTCGGTCATACCTACACCACTGCTCATACCTGCGACTGCTAAAGCCGAAGCCCCCGTGCTGACGCGAGACTTCGCCGCCTCCACCTTCTTCTTCGCCGCCGCCGTTGGCGAAGCTTTCTTTGGTGCCATCCTCCTTGAGGTCTGGAGGCTTGCTCTTGTCCTCCCCACGGACGGCGCCAACTGTTGTGGTTACAAACCAAACAGAGAGAGAGTGTGGTAGTGGATAGTTGAGTAAAATGAATGGCTTAGAGCCTTCCTCCCGTGGCCTATGCCACATAAATATTCATAGGGAGAGTGTTTGTACAGTTATACCCATACACATGAGTATTCCCCTCGGGGGCTCTTATGTCATTGTACATGTCCTGTTTCGGACCTAACAGGCCTACTGGGCTTATGGATCATGGTATGGTGATACCAAATCAATAATATGGACATGTGTTAGTGAACATATGTTGGATAGACCCGCCATGAGACACTGCAGAGATTCCATGTGTCATCAGTTGGTCTCAAGTAGTGTTTATGTAGAATCCTTAGACTTGAGATCATCATGGTTCCCAACATGCGTAGTAGCCTATTTTGGAACTACTAACCACTACTCCGTAACTGGGTAGTCATAAAAGTAGTCTTCGGGTTTGCTATGAAACATGTGGTGGGATGTGAATGATCAAGATAGAATTTGCCCTCCTTATGGGAGAGATATCTGGGCCCTCGATGTAATGGATTATGAAAGTGCATGGCCATGCAAAGGTGATTGAGGAGTCAATCACGAGTTTATAATCCATCACGGAATCGAGAGAGTGATTGAGCTATTAAGAGGATGACACAGGTCTCGCCTTGAGCTCAATCTATATCGTGAGGCAAAGGGATTCGTATATGAGAACATTACAGGTTTAGCCGATATGATCTTTACGTATACTTTGGGGTTAATATGTCTTACTAGAGGCCGCTATTAACAGGGTGACCGGAAAGGCATTTCCGGGTCGCGACCAAGTATACGTGAACCTACAGGGTCGCACACTTAACGGGTTGGAACACTAATTCGAATGTGGGCTCAATTCGGATAGAGATCCGGATAGACTCCTATTGGGCCTCACCACGAGGCCCAAGTGAGGAGGTCTATATATATGGAGGCGAGGGGCTGAGGGGTGCATGCTTCTGTTAATCCCGAGCCAAACCCTAGCCACCACCTCCCGAGCTAAACCCTAGCTGCTCGCGAGTGCTGGTACACTCGCAATCGGCGTTCCAGCCCCAGACATGTGGATACCGGTGGAGGCGCTGCTTGTTGCGGCGTTGATCAGCATCAACAACCTACAGATTGGATCTGCTCGTGGTGTGGTTGATCGCGTGGAGGAGACAATCTGTTCGGGACAATCGGACGATCGGCTACTTCCACTACTACCTCGACGCGCGTGGTTGGATCGGCTTCTCCAACTCTTCTTCCGCTGCGCTGCGCGTCTAGTGGTAACGATCCATGATCCCTCCTTAAGCATGATGTCCTTGTGTGCGCGGTAGAAAAGTTTTGTTTTCTGCTTTCGTAGCCTACGCGCATTCCTTCATTTATTTGGTTCTCTCCATGCATGAAATGAGAGTGAGATTTTAGAGTGAGATGCCTTGAGAGAGTGTGTTATCTTTCAAGCATGTATGGGGACTTAGTGTGATCTTGAGCTAGAGATGGCTATAAACTTTCTTTCTTAATCATGTATGTCTCGGTATCAATCTATGAGAGCTGCCTTGTTCTTGTTCGTGTTGTTCTCAGTTTGGTCTATCTCTGTGCTTTGATTTCATTTTATTTTCTGGTTTGTATGTTTTGTCAAGAAGCAGCAAATTAATTTTGCTTTGAACTGAGAATATGCTCAAGTTACCTTGACTGCTATATACTCAAGAGCAAACATATTGGCTGCAGTCTTCTTCTCAAGTCTTAATTCTGCTTTTTGGCTGCAGCTCTAGTCTTCACTTCCTTCTCCTTTCGGTTTGCATTTTTAGTTTGCTTTTTGGTTTGTAGTTCTCTGCAGAATAGAGTGTTTGGCTGCTGCTATTTTACTGAAATTGCTGTTCCTTGCTGCAGTAAAAAACAACTAGTGGCCAACAGTTCTTGGCAGCCATCATAGTCCTTTTTTTTCTTCTTTCAGTTCAGCTTTGGGACAGGTAGTGGTTGGCTGCAATGCTCCTTTAGGTAGTGCAGATTTTTGTTGTTTGCAGCAGCAAAGACTCTCTTTGGCCAGCTATTTTTTCAGTCTTAGCAGCAGCTTTTTGATTCCTCTTTAATTCCTCTCGACTGGCAGCAAAAATTGGCTATTTCCCCGCCGTGGCAACCGTGGCAGCCGATTTGCTTTGCCGTGGCAGCATTTTCCGCTGTTTTCTTGCCGTGACTGCAAGTTCTTACCGTGGCATTGCTTTAATCTGTTTTCTCTGCCGTGGCAATATTTTACTGATGTTTTCATTGCCATGACAATGCTTTGAGCTCCGTTTCTTCAGTGACTTTGTTTTGAGCTCTGTTGTCTTTATTTTGGTTAGCGCTCGTTCTTTTTCTACTTCATAACTATCATAGCTATCAGAGTTGAAATTTTTGTGGATACTTTGGGGTGATTTTTTTTAAACGCACCATTCACCCCCCCCTCTGTTGCCATTTCCAATCCAACAATTGGTATCAGAGCCGGTTAGCTCTTTTCAATAGATCTTAACCGGTCTCTACAGCCATGGCGACGGACAAGTACACGACCAAGCCTCCAATCTTCGATGGCATTGATTTTCCTTTCTGGAAAAGCCAGATGGAGACCTACATCCAGGCTCAAGGATATGCCATCTGGAGGAAGGTCAAGGTTCGCTATCTGGTTCCTACCGATGAGAACATCAATGTGGCGAATATGCCCGATGTTGAGGCGAATGCAAAGGCAAGGAACATAATCATTCAAGGATTGAGTCGTAGCGAGTTTGACTGCATTTCGCATCTCACGTCAGCTTTCGACATTTGGGAGACCCTCAGTGCTTACCATGAGGGCACCACCCAGATCAAGACTGTCCGACAGGACCAATTCAAGCGAGATTACAACAAGTTTGAAATGCTCGCTGGTGAGTCCTTAGATGAGTGCTTTGCGCGCTTCCACAAGGTCTTGAGCAACCTCCGAGCGGTCGGTCTCACATACCCCGACTCGGATAACGCTCGTCAGATGCTCGCGGCTCTCGATTAGCGGGTTTGGGAGATGAAGGTGACTACCATCAAGGACACCACGAACCTCTCGACTTTGACTCTTGATGTGCTGTACTCGCGCCTCAAGACTCACGAGATTGACATTGTCTCTCGCAAGTCGAAGTCACAATCGATGGCTCTAGTCACCGATCCCAGTTCGGCTTCAGGTCTTTCTTCTTCCGATTCGCTTTGTGGTTTCTCTCTCGCTGCTCGACGTAACTGATGATCAGTTAGAGCAGCTTGAGGATGAGCAGCTGGCCCTCCTAGCTCAGAAGTTTTCCCATGCTTACAAGAGGAGGAGGGACAGAAAGAGAGGAGGACCTGTGATTTGCTTCGAGTGTGGTGGCCTCAACCACATTCGGGCAAACTGCCCCAAGCTGGAGAAGGCAAAGAACGACTACGGCGGTTCAGGCAAGAATGACTACACCGACAAGAACCGCAACAAGAAGCCTACAGCGCACCCTCAAGGCAAGAAGAAGTTCTGCGACTTTGGGAAGGCCAAGAAGCTCTTCCACCGCGTCCTCACCGCCTTCGACGACCTCGACCTCAGCGAGGTGGAGGGATGGAGCGACGACGACGGGACGGGTGACCAAGAACACAAGAGCGGCAATGACTTCTCTGGCATGTGCTTCATGGCCCTTGAGGGTGAACTGAGCGACAGCGAGCTGTACTCCGACTCGGATGAGGTATGCCCTACCTACGACCAGCTTAATCATGCTTTTCTTAAGCTAGGTGGATTTCATGCTAGAGCTAGGGCTAGGTGTACCGAGTTAGAGAAGGAAGTAGAGAGCTTATCACGGGAGCTTACTTCACTTAGATCTGCTCCCTCCCGTGACGATTCTGATGTTTGTTCTGCTTTGCTGGATGACATGGAGAAACTAAGGACCTTGCATGATAGTGTGTCCTCTTAGCTAGACATGATTAAGGTGGAGAATGTTAGTCTTCTTGCTGAGCTTGAGATGACTAGAGTAGCACCTATTTCATCTGCTGTTGTTGAGACTACATCTTGCACCTCATGTGAGGATAAGGACAATGCTTTTAGAGGTCTTTATACTATGTTGCTTGATCTGCCCGAGACATGTGAAAATTGCAATAATCTGAAGATGAACCTAAAACGGGCAGATCATAAAATTGCAGAACTACAAGCTTTTCTTCTTGAGCCGATTGCTTCATGTATGAACTGTCCCAAGCTTACTACTGAGCTTGAAGCTGTCTCCAAACAGTTTCAAGAAGTAGTTGATGACAATAATAGATTGGCTCAAACTGCTTCTAAGGACCCTGTTAGCTCACCATGCATTAATTGTAACAAACTAAAATATGACTTGATTGCTTTGGATGAGAAATGTGTGAAGCTAACTAAGGACCTTCTAGAGAAGCCACTTTCAGCTTGTGATGTGATTGATGAGAAGGGGGAGAAGCCTTATGGTAAGGTAGAGACACCTAGTGATGTGAACCAACCTGCTAGTAGTAGGACTGTCCCCTCAGAGTCGGCTGTGCATTCAAAAGCCATTCGTTTCTCTGCTGTTGGTTCTTCTTCTTCTACTCCCTTACCTTCTGTTGTTCCCTCTTCTCCCTGCTCTTCTTGCACCTCTCTCTTTCGGGAGTGTCAGTACCTTATGAACACTCTCGAGAGGTTCGTAGGCGGCAAGAAGAAGCTGAATCTTATTCTAGACCAGTCCAAGATTTGTAAGTTTAATCACGGTCTAGGATATGATTTCTATGAGGACATTAGGAAGCATCCACCTGATATTCTCAGACCCATAGTAGGAGGTGTGATCGAGGTTGAGCCCAGATCTGATGAAGTTAAATTCAAGTCTACGGGCTTTGTCCAAGGGATTTCTGACAGCAAGGTGAGTCCACCTGCAGCTTCGGCCTCTCAGAAGGCGAAGCCTCCCCGTGCTACTTCTACCTCTCAGAAGGTGAAGTATCACTGCACCTTCTGTCAGAAGGATGGACACTCAGTCGATCTATACTTCAGGCGCGCCAAGATCGCGCGTAGAGATCGTGTTGAGTCTCTTAGGCGCATTCAGGGTCAGCCCCAGACCTTGAGTGCACCTAAGACCAACACGAGGTCCGGGTTTGCTTCTGATGGGTTTGGGGAGCATCGAGGACTTGGTTTTTCCGAGTTCTCTTGTTTTCGTCCTCATGCTGCTCTTGGTCGTGACTTCCGCCATCCTGAGGGTAGCTCTCGTTTTCCCCGTTGAGATAGCTACCCGTGGCGTGATCAGCATGTTGCTGGTGTCTTGACTCGCTCCTCTGAGAGATCAAGCCCAACAACGACTTCAGTCTACACACGCATCGCTTGCTTCAGTCTACACACGACATGTTACTCAAGTATTGGGTGCCAAAATCACTCTTGATTTACCCAAGATCGAGACTTTACTCTGCTTGACTCAGTTCGCGGGCAGGAAGGGAAAGGTTTGGCTCGTAGACTCCGGGTGTTCACGACACATGACCGGAGACTCTCGTTGGTTTTCTTCCCTAGCCCGCGCTCCAGGTGATGAGATGATCACCTTCAGAGATGTTTCATCTGGGCGCGTCATCGCCAAAGGTACAGTGCGCGTTAATGATTCTTCCATTTTGAAAGATGTTGCTTTGGTTAGTAAGCTGTAGTATAATTTGCTTTCCATTTCTCAGCTTACCGATGACGGTTTCGAGGTGAGCTTTAAGAAAAACGCTTGTAAAATTCTTGATTCTTCGGGTAGTATGATTTGCGGGATTTCTCGTTTTGGGAGGATCTTTCGTGCTGATTTTTCTGAGTCTTCTGGTGATCCTCTCAGGTATTTAGTTGCTTTTGAGTCCCGCGACCTTTCTTTCTGGCATAGGAGACTTGGTCATATTGGATTTGACCATTTGACCCAAGTTAGTGGCCACGACCTCATTCGTGGTCTGCCGAAACTCAAGATGGTCAAAGATCTAGTTTGTGCTCCTTGCCGACACGGCAAGACGGTTGCCGCTTCACACCCTCCGGTCACAGTTACTATGACCGATGCACCGGGACAGCTGCTCTACATGGACACAGTTGGACCAGCTCGAGTGTAGTCAGCAGGAGGGAAGTGATATGTTCTTGTCGTGGTCGATGACTTCTCGAGGTACTCTTGGGTGTTTTTCTTAGCCTCGAAGGATGAGACGTTTACACATTTTTGAGGTCTTTTTAGTAAGCTTTCTGTTTTGCTCCCGGTGCCTTACGAGCGATCCACAGTGATAATGGCACAGAGTTCAAGAATTTCTACTTTGAGAGGTTTTGTGATGAGACAGGTGTAGAGCACCAGTTCTCTTCTCCGCACGTCCCACAGCAGAATGGCTTCGTGGAGGAGAAGAACCGTACCTTGGTTGAGATGGCCAGGACGATGCTCGATGAGTACTCTACACCCAGGAAGTTTTGGGCTGAGGCTATTGCGATCGCATGCCATGTTTCCAATCGAGTTTTTCTTCGGGCACACTTGCATCACACTTCTTATGAGTTGAGATATGGACGAAAGCCCAGTGTCTCTCATTTTCACGTGTTTGGTTGCAAGTGCTTTATTTTGAAGTCCGAGAACCTAGACAAGTTTGAGTCACATTCTTGTGATGGTATCTTTCTAGGTTACTCGACTTCTTCGCGGGCTTATCGGGATTGGAACTGCGAGTCTAGTAAAGTGGTAGAGACCTGTGAGGTGACCTTCGATGAGGCCAGTCCGGGGACTAGGCCAGATATCTCAGGTTCTTTAGAGCAGTCCAAGCCCATCTTTGTGGATGATGAGGACGATGGAGATGAGGGTTGTCTACCTGATCTAGTCCCTCATCCACCCCTCGAGGTGCCTTCTTCCACCGCACCTCCAGGTGATCAGCCCATGCCTTCTGCTTCCTCTGGAGCTAGTGGCTCTGTTCCTACCTCGTCAGCTCACGAGGTAGAGGCCACTTCTTCATCTCATCCTGGACCTCCGCGACATATCTAAAAAGACCATCCTTCCGAGAAGATTATTGGAGACCTCTTTGAGCGAGTCACTCGTTCAAAGTCTGGCATGTCACATTTCTATCTCCATTCTGCCTTTATCGCCTCCTTTGAGCCCAAAGACGTTTGTCATGCTCTGTCTGACGAGTCTTGGGTCAATGCCATGCATGAGGAGCTAGAAAACTTTGAGAGGAACAAGGTCTGGTCGCTTGTTGAGCCCCCGCGTGGTCACAATGTCATTGGAACCAAGTGGGTGTTCAAGAACAAGCAGAGTGAGGATGGGGTGGTTGTTCGCAACAAGGCTAGACTGGTAGCTCAGGGGTTTTCTCAGGTTGAGGGTCTAGACTTCGTGGAGACCTTTGCCCCTGTAGCTAGACTTGAGGCCATTAGAATCCTGCTTGTTTTTGCAGCTTCTAAGGGTTTCAAGCTTTACCAGATGGATGTCAAGAGTGCCTTCCTCAATGGCTTTATTGAGGAAGAAGTCTATGTCCGACAGCCTCCAGGTTTCGAGAACCCCAAATACCCAAACCATGTCTTCAAGTTTTCCAAAGCTTTGTACGGACTTAAGCAGGCCCCTAGAGCTTGGTATGAGAGGCTTAAGTCCTACTTGTTGAGTCATGGTTTCGAGATGGGTAAAGTAGACAAGACCTTGTTCATCCGCCGGCATGACACTAATCTTCTGCTCGTCCAGATTTATGTGGACGACATCATCTTTGGCGGCACTTCACATGCTCTCGTTTCCCAGTTTTCCGATGTCATGAGCTCAGAGTTTGAGATGAGCATGATGGGCGAGTTGAGCTTCTTCCTTGGCTTCCAAATTAAGCAGACTCGGGAGGGTACCTTCTTGCATCAGGGCAAGTACACTCGAGACCTCCTGAAGCGCTTCGATATGAGTGATGGTAAGCCGGTATCCACTCCTATGGCTACATCAACTTCACTCGACCCAGATGAGGACGGTGAACCAGTTGATCAGAAGGAGTATAGGAGTATGATCGGCTCTCTCTTATACCTCACTGCCTCGAGACCGGACATAAACTTTGCTGTGTGTCTCTGTGCTCGGTTTCAGGCTTCTCCTCGTGTATCTCACCGCCAGGCGGTGAAGCGCATTCTTCGGTACCTTCGAGTTACCATTGACTATGGTATCTGGTACTCTTCCTCTTCCTGTCTTTCCTTTAGAGCCTTCTTGGATGCAGACTTTGCTGGCTGTAGGATAGATAGGAAGAGCACTTCTGGCACTTGCCAATTCATTGGCACTTCTCTCGTTTCTTGGTCTTCTAGGAAGCAGTCCGGTGTTGCACAGTCCACCGCAGAGGCCGAGTACGTTGCTGCAGCCAGTTGCTGTAGTCAGGTGCTCTAGATGGTCTCAACCCTGCGGGACTTTGGGTTAGTTATCGACAGTGTTCCACTCTTTTGTGATAACACTTCTGCGATTAACTTTGCAAAGAACCCAGTGCAGCACTCTTGGACCAAGCATATCGATATTCGCTATCACTTCCTTAGAGACCATGTAGAGAAGGGTGACATCGTGCCCAGTTTGTGGAGAGTGACCACCAGTTGGCTGATATCTTTACCAAGCCATTGGATAGTTCTAGGTTTTCAGCTCTGCGGGGAGAGCTTGGAGTGGTTTGTCCTTATGGACTGTTGTGAGGGGGAGCTTTGTGCTTTACTGCTTTATCTCATTTATTATGCTCTTACTCCTATCTGTTGCATTTCATTCGGGGTGCATTGGGTTAGTCCTTCTAGCATAGGTTAGAGTGGTTCTCTTGCCTAGCTGCTTAGACTTCTTCCTCTCATCTTGTGCTTCTAGGATGCTGCTTATTAGCTGTCTCTCTTCTCACTAGGTTGAGCTCACTCACTGCTTATAGATTCTAGCGAGGGTCGGGCCACCCTCGGGTAGACAGAGTACGTGTTTGCTCCTAGGTGTGTTAGGTGGGTAGTTGATAGTCCTAGAGTCATATGGGGTAGATGAGAGTCAGTCTGAGCCATAGTATCCTCTATATCTTATCTATGCTTTAAGGACTGCCCTTTCGGATTTTCTTTGCCAGCTTCTCGATTTTATTGCTTTGGTTCATGAGGAGTTCATTTGGGAGCTTCTGGAGCTTAATATTGGCATAACTCTACTTGAACTAAAAGTTGCATCACATGTTGAGGGGGAGCTGGATTTTCTTGCATTTCAGCATTCTGCATTGTAATATAACTACATGGAGCCTTGATTATTATCCATTTATGACATGCTTACAATGCATTACATCGTGCCATGACTTGTGCTTATTTGCTAGATTGATCATGACTTCATATGTGTAGACTAGATTATGCCATGATAAGTTAATTAAAACTGCTCAACTTGAATTAAAACTTGTCATGCTAGCTTTTGAGATTAGTCTAGCTTTAGTTATCCTCTTATGATTCATGCCATGTCAAATAGGCTGAGTTGAGTCTTGAATCTTTGTTGAGCTTTAGATTGAGCTATGCTAGTTCTTGATGATGCATGAGTTAGTACAATCTTTTATGAATGCAAAAAGATCTCTTTTGTGCGAAAAACTGATCTCACCAATTCTTTCTCATGAGATGGCTTGCCATTGCACTAGGCATGAACTCAGGGGGAGTTTTGGATGACCTAGACCATCTTCTTAAGCTTATTGCTTGATGTGGTCGCATAAGGCTTGAGGTCTAGCACATGACTAAACAAAAAATGTGGTTGGAAACGACCATGAATTTCAAAAGAAAATATGCCACTTGTGCTTCATTTGCTTAATCTACAAAAAGAACCAAGTACTTAAACAAATGTTTCACACTTGAGCTTGTAGCACTCTAATTAGGCTCAATACTAGCTTCTTGGTTCCGCTTAGCTTATTGACATGGTTTGCATCATTCTTGGATACCTTTAGCTAGACTTTTATCATGGATGACTTGACATGCTCACAAATTGCACTAAATTTTAGATTGTTATCTATTTGGTTTAGCTGGCTTATATATATCCTGTCATGATCTAGATAGCATTCTATTGAGTTATGGCTTGATGTAACACTTAATGGTCATTTTGGATAATCTTCATGGCTCTAAATGCTTAAAATGAATAAATTTCAGCCATTTCATCCATATTTGTGACCTTATTCTCTCTTTTGCATTCTTGATGTGTTTATTGCCAAAAGGGGGAGAATAGAGCAGAAAAAGCCATTTGGGATCTTTCTAGAGCTTTGGAGAACAATTTGCCTCCCTTTTGTAGGCGCGGAGGTGGACCGGATGGGGAGATCCACGAGGGAATGTCTTTCGGTGGCACGGCATATTCCCGCGAAATGGACGCATGAAATTGGGGGCTAAGGCCGGGAATGGAAAGCTCTTGATGAGGGGATTCAAATGCATTTTGTTGCGCAAGAAATGGTTGAGAAAATCAAAAGTTATGAAAGCTTCAAACGGCAACAATGGCGCTGGGCACATGCGCTCGGGAATGGGTCGTCTCGTGAAGATGATCACTGTTGGAGGAGAGAGAAAATAATAATAATTTGTTTTCCAAAAAAATAAAATAAAATTGAAAAAAATTCAGGAAAATTCCACAAAGACCCTTGGAACCTAAAAATACCAAATAAAATAATTTCGGATTTAATTGAAGTATATTTTAACCATTTAAAATATTTTTACTTTCTAAGCTTTAATTTAATCCAAATAAATTCAAAAACTCCAAAAATTTAAAAAGAGGATAGAAATAAATAGATTAGAATTTTAGATGAATTTAGAAATTTGAATGGGCTCAACCGGAATTAAAAAATTTGGAAGTTTAAAAGCAGAGAAAAAGAATAAACTGATTTTCTGGAATTATTTTTGAACTGAAATGACATCATCAAGGGAAATGATTTTCAGAGGAATTATTTTTCTATGGAAAAAGGAATTTATGATGTGAGGGTGGCGTCAACAGAGATTTTGATTTTCTGGCCGAATTATTTTTCAACAGGAAAAGCGTTTTATTCACTGACAGGTGGGACCGGCTTTTGTGGACTAGGTCCATAAACCGGGGAGACGGTTGAGGTGGCACGCAGTTGGCGTAGCGCTTGCGTAGCTCATGGCTGCTGAGGTGGCGCACAGCGACTGAGGGCATCAGCGGATGACGACGCTGCTGGGGTCGGCGAGGTGTGCACGAGAGGGAGGAGGACACGGGGAGTTAAGTGCACCTTGGCACGACACTCAGAAATTCTCGGTGGTAGCCGGCGACGAGGATGCAGGGGTGGCGAAGTGAGGGCGTTGGCGGCAGGGCTCTTCGGCGGTGAATTCACTCGGTGGAGGACGCGGGGTTGCGCGCACGGGTCTGGCGAAGGTGGAGGCGACGAACGACTATCTGATTAAAACGAAGGAGTAAGCGAAGGCGGGTGGCTGAGATTAAACCGGGCGAGGATGGATTGACTCAGGGAGCGACACGTGATGGTCAAGTAGAGAGGTTGAGGGCTAAATTTGATTTAGATTTTGAAATAAAATTTAGATAAATCCAAATAAAGTTCAAATACTTTAAATTAATTAATTTGAAATTAAATTTTTCCAGAGAGCGAAAATTTGGGATGTTACAAACCTACCCCCCTTAGAAAGAATCTCGTCCCCGAGATTCGGATGGACTAGGAAAAAGAAAGGAGAGGAAAACTCGGCTCTTAGGTCCTCTTCATGCTCCCAAGTTGCTTGACTTCAAATGGTTGCTCTACTGTACTTTGTGGAACTTTATAGTCATGCTTCTTGCGCGGCGTTCAGCTTCCTTCATGATTCTATCTTGTTGGTCGATGCTCTGAAGTATTACCTTAACTGAGAAATACAGAAGTGAACAATAAATTAGATTGGTCTTATCATATCGATTAATTTAGAATTCCACCAAAAAGGGTTTAACTTCCACAAGTGTTCATCCGAGAAAAGACATTTCAACTTTTCAAAAATGCTTGATCATATACCCCAATTTCACCTTATTGAATTCACATTGATTTCAACAAATAATCCCATAAACTTTTATTCTCTGCTCTAATTTGAATCGACGACCAACCATAGAAATTTCCTAACAATAATCCAACCTTTTAGTAATCATCAATCAATTTTAAGATAATCTAAACAATAATTTAATATTCATTAATCCATCAATCTCTTTAAAATCATCATTTTGGTTCCACCAAATTTGAATAAATTTATCAGACAATCTATCTCCCATAATTAATTTAAATCCTCCAGGTTATCCATTTTAACATCCTTAAATGAGCTAGTTAATCCCATTAGTTAAAATCCAATTACCTAGCAATAATCTACTAAATCCCCCAAATTCAACTTGACATACCAATTCAATGTCCACTTTGCAATGATAAAATTAATCCACCAAGATATCTAAGGGTATTATCTTCTGGAATTCCACTAGTATCCACTCATCATCAATAGGTCCACCAAACTCTGAAAATCAATTCACTCCACAAAATTCATCCACTCTTCATGATTCAACCAAATCACCAAAAATTGATACCATGAATTGTTTATGATAATTCAACTTCTTAATCTTTTAAGCTCCCTTTACTGGATTAATCTCTTAATGCTAGTTCTCCAATGATCACAAATAATCCCTTTAACAAAATATTGTTTTACATCCAATTGCTCCTTTCAATCCTAAATAATAAATCCAGGGCAAAGTTTAGACTCTTCCCATGATCTAATTAGCTCCCCCAAGTTTAACTTTGTATTTATTCTCTACTCAACCCACAAAGATGACACTTTTTAGATTTATTTATAATCAATTGGTATCCACAAGTATACCTTTTATCTCAATCCTCTCGAATGTTATTCAATCTTGTCAATTATAAATCCAAAATATACCACTCTAGCAACAATTCTCCAAATTACCTAACTTGACATGCACTGATTATGACGGCTTTCCCGACAAGAGTACTTTCCATAAATTTGTTGTCTTCCATATACTCTAGGTCTCCAAGGATTCTCCAAACTTGGACTGCAGTGAAAGAATTGGAGCTTGCACTATTGCGGTAACTGGGGTTAGCAAAAGATAAGAGGGAAGTAGCACAGATAAGAGATCAGGGGAACGACTAAACACCATCCCAAACAAACACACAAGAGAGAAACAAACAACAACTAGGAGAAGCTTAGCTTGAAATCAAAATAGTTTTAAGGATTGACTGTACTACAAGTATTCAAAGACTTGGTACAGTCCACCTAATACACAAGCAAGTAATATATAAGCGTTCTAAAATCGTAAGACTTTACTTGGGTATTACAACTAAAGAGCTAGTCCTTGCTCCTTCATGATGACGAGCTTCTCCATGTGCTTCTTAGACGCAACCTTACTGAGCCATCTATAGAAATTACAAAGGGAAGGGGGTACAATTACCATTCCAAAAAGGAAATAAGCAGATAGATAAGGAAGAATGCCATGACGAAGGTAAGGATAGAAAGACAAGAAAAGACAAGGATAGAACATTATTAAAATTTTATTTTATAAAATAAATTTTGAAGCTCTTCTTTTAACGACCATTCTAACTAGGTCATGTTCTAAGTCAAATTGGCTCTGATACCATCTCTGTCAGGACACCAGATTTCTGAACTGGACACTTTGTGTAATACAGCACTAGTCCCAGATCAAAGCTAGTGCACACAGTCAAACAGTGATGATTACATAACCAACAACGATTATTACAATAATAGAGAGTACTGACCGAAAGGTCTCATTATTACAAATGAGGTTTCAAGACCTCACACACACAAAACACAGTGGAAGCAAAAGATAAATCCAGCGAAGACTCATCAATACGCCACAGGCAATTGACTGGGGAAGCGTGACCTAGTACTCTGGGAAACCTACGTCGAATCCATACGCGAAGTAGTCGTAGTCTCCTTCTTGAGCTTCATATTCCTCTGGATTGATTTTAGTGCAGCATATGAGTACATAAAGTACTCCGCAAGTCTTGGAAAAGAAATGCAGTGGATGCAAGGCTTAACAAAGGAAGGATATATGGTTCTTTTGCACAAAGCAATGTTTTATTTTAAATAACAGTAAATATTTTCGAAGGCATTAATTTGAACAAAGTAATTGTTTTAGCTGAAACTAGTAAACAATTTATAGTGAAGGTTCTATCCACCAACACTACATAACCAGCTCTATCCGAGAAAGTTTAAAACTGCGCGTTACATCCACCCACTCTGGCTCCAACCGCCAGGATACCCTTTCGAGAGTTCCCTCCACTCTCGAGATCTCAAAACTTTGATTTAAAAAAAAACCAAAACCACAAATCTACCATGTGAATGCATTCCTTGCCCGCCCTTGACCGTGGGCACGGCTATTCGAATAGTTTGACACTCTGCAGAGGTTGTACAACTTTACCCCCAAGAGATAAATTATCTTAATAGTCACCACGCTTCCTTTGGCATGAGACACAGATAAAATATCACAAAGCCTTTACCTCACTCTAGTCTAGCTAGACACCACCCGCTGAGGTTTCACCGTTGGAGGGTTAAATCCACCCAATCAGAAGCCCCCTCTTGCACCATATGAGTACAGTAAATCCCTATCCCTCACTATGAATAACCAGTAAATCCCTGGCACCCACTTACCACTGGTGGCACCTAAACTAGACTATCGTAAGTTAATCAGCTAGGTCGTACCCATATAGACTTGGGGTTGTACGGTAGTGCTCAGTCTGGACAGACACAAGCGTCGGTCCTTAGTTGACTAGGGCGGAACATACACTTTACAAGATCTCGTGCTTACCGCACCAATCCAAACCAACCATCCGCCCCGGTCTAAAACAACTTTTACATTTTAATTTATTTTAAAAGAATAGCGACAACACCAATCGCCACTAAATTTCTGAATACAAACGACTAGTTTAAAGAATTATAATTTCCCATTTCCAAGGTTACAAGGTTAATTAGCATGACTAAGCATTATACTACCTTACTAATATTTATCAAAGATTTAATAATAATCTCATTATTGAGACAAAGGAAATCCTAGGGTTACAAAGGTACATGTCATTCAACTTCAATTGAGGGCATAACAACAAATGGGTTTAACTAACTTGCTAAGACAGAATTAGAGTTCTATGCAAATAGCGATGCACATAAATTTAAAATAATTAAAACATTTCTCAAACATAGGTTCAAAATGATCAAAGGAGACTTGCCTTCCTTGGAGACTTGATGTTGCGAATCGTCAAAATCGAACTCTCCAGATTAGTCGTAGTCTACACGCGAGGAACCAAACAAAATACATTCAAATAAAACCCAAGTAATATCCAAAAATTATAAAATATATATTGACGGATATATTATGATTTTAGATGAATTTACGAGAAAGAATCAACGGATTCGGAGTTCGTATGAGGGAGATCGAATATCTGGAAGTTTTGGACATCACATGAAATGATAACAAAATACGAGGATTACTTTTTGAATAGTACAGTATCGGTTGGCTACAAGGTGGCTGGCGAATGGCCAAAATGGAATGCCGGCAATGAGGCGAAGGTGGTGACACAGGTATGGCGGCGAGGAACGGCGGCAATCACCGGCGGTGAGGGAAAAACGGCAGTGACAGCGTGGTAGCGACAACAGCAGGTTGGAGACCGGGTATGGAACATAGAGATGTAAGGTGAGCGTGGGGTATTACATGGCATGGTGAAGTTAGGAAAATTATTGGCTAAGCTGAAAATTAATCGGAGACGATACAATCGACGTTTGAATGACAACAGTGGAGAAACAGGAAAAATTTGATATCTTGGTGTTCGGTGGAGCGAATCCAAAACCATTTGAAAGGTAGCTACCTGGGATGGTTTGGCACGATATGACATGAACGGATTGGGGAAAACACCACCGGATAGATGGGGACACGAGATGCCATTGGCGGCCATGACGAGGTATCGGAGGCGAAATTTTGTGGAGGCTTTTTGGGGAAAACGAAGGAAGCACGGTGTAGAACATAGTGAGGCAAGTCTAAGAAAAATTACGGCATGGGCTAAGGCTTACCGGAGGCGACGAATCGACGTCGGGAGTCACAAACGGCCATTATCGCGGAAAGCTCAATTCCTGACAATTGGCTCCACGAAAAATTAAACAAAATGGTAGAAAAATTTCTTAGAGGCTAGGACACAATATGACGTGAACAAAAATCGAAGCGCTTAGCAAAAAGGGGTCTACGCGCGAAGGTACAGTTTTAGTGTCTGGGCCTGACAAGGTCGACGAGGACTCGGGGGATCTTCAGGTGATGGCGATGGAAGCACGATGTAGAACGCGTCGAGGCAAACTCAACGGTGCAAACGGCTTGACCAAAGGATATCGGATGGTGGTGGAACACGGCGGAGAAGACATTCAACGACCGACGGGTTGACATCGGCGTTCCGGGCAAACGGAGAGGAGTTAGCGGGTGAGGTTTATGGCGAAATGAAGAGGAGAACATGAGGAACGTAGTGCTCACCTTGGTTGTGTTGGAAGATGCACGGTCAGCCCGAGAGTCGAGCGCCGAAGACGTGCCATTCCACCGAGGCGATGCCTTCGAGGCGAACAGCGTAGTCGAGCGCCGAAGGCGTGCCGTCCCGCCGACGCGATGCCTTCGTGGCGGACGGCGTAGTCGAGCGCTGAAGGCGTGCCGCCCCGCCGAGGCGATGCCTACAAGGCGGGTGGCGAAGTCGAGCGCCGGAGCCATGCTGTCCTGCCGAGGCGACGCCTACAAGGTGGACGGCGGAGTCGACCACCGAAGACGTGCCATCCCGCCAAGGCGATGCCTACGAGGCGGACGGCAGAGTCGAGCACCGAGGACGTGTCGTCCCGCCGAGGCGATGCCTACAAGGCGGACGGCGGAGTCGAGCACCGAGGCCATGCCGTCCCGCCGAGGCGATGCCTACAAGGCGGACGGCGAAGTCCAGCGCCGAAGGTGTGCCGCCCTACCGGGGCGATGCCTACAAGGCGGGCGGCGAAGTCTTGCGCCGGAGCTGTGCCTCCCGCCGAGGCGATGCCTACAAGGCGGGCGGCGCAGTTGAGCGCTGGAGCCGTGCCATCCCGCCGAGGTGATGCCTACAAGGCGGACGGCGGAGTCGAGCGCTGGAGCCGTGCCGTCCCGCCGAGGCGACGCCTACAAGGCAGACGGCGGAGTTGAGCGCCGAAGACATGCCGTCCCGCCAAGGCGATGCCTTCGAGGCGGACGACGCAGTCGAGCGCCGAAGGTGTGCCGTCCCGCCGAGGCGATGCCTTCGTGGCGGACGGCGCAGTCGAGCGCCGAAGGCGTGATGCCCCGCCGAGGCGATGCCTACAAGGCAGGCGGCGAAATCCAACGCCGGAGCCGTGCCGCCCTGTGGAGAGCGGGCGCGAGATGGTATGCCGAGGGCGCTACGCACGCCGAGGCAGGGCGGCGGGGACGCCGTTCCCTACCATCAAAAAAAGTGCCCGCGGAGAGCGGACGCTTGCGGCGTAGGCCGAGGGCACTACGCACAGAGGCAGGGAGGTGACACCACCGTTCCCCTACCTTCAAGAATAGTGCCCGCGGAGAGCGTGTGCTTGCAGCGTAGACCGATAGCACTACGCACAGAGGTAGGGAGGCGACACCGCCGTTCCCCTACCTTCCAAAAGAGTGCCCGCGGAGAGCGAGCGCTTGCGGCGTAGGCCGATGGCGCTACGCACCGAGGCAGGGAGGCGACACCACCGTTCCCCTACATTCAAAAAGAGTGCCTGCGGAGAGAGGGCGTGAGATGCGTATGCCGAGGGCGCTACGCACGCGGAGGCAGGGAGGTGACACCGCCGTTCCCCTACCTTCAAAAAGAGTGCCCGCGGAGAGCGGGTGCTTACAGCGTAGGTTGAGGGCGCTACGCACACAAAGGCAGGGAGGCGACACCGCCGTTCCCCTACCTTCAAAAAGAGTGCCCGCGGAGAGCGGGCGCTTGCGGCGTAGGCCGAGGGTGCTATGCACGCGGAGGCAGGGAGGCGACACCGCCGTTCCCCTACCTTCAAAAAGAGTGCCCGCGGACAGCGGGCGCTTGCGGCGTAGGCCGAGGGCGCTATGCATACAGAGGCAGGGAAGCGACACTGCCATTCCTCTACCTTCAGAAAGGGTGTGCACTCCCTGGTGCAACGCGCGCGAAGGCACGACATCCTGGTAGTGCGTCGCTAAAGCGATGCACTCCCTAGTGTCTCAGCTATCGTGCAGTTTTTATACTCCATAGAGTACGTGGGATCAACATCCATGTCTTATTTATACCCCGGAGAGTACGCATAAGGACAATGTCCATGCGTGCGTGGCATCCACATCTTGTTTATACTCCGGAGAGTGCGCAAGGACAACATCCGCGTCTTGTTTATATTCCGTAGAGTGCGTGCGGAGCCGGACCTTGATGCTACGTCTTATTTAGAGTCCGTAGACTGCGCGCGGGGGCAAGCCTCCACACGTTGCGGGCGGTGAGGGTGCGTGCGGAGGCGGACCTCGACGTTACGTCTTATTTATACTCCGTAGAGTGCACGCGGGCGTCCCCCGCTGCGTCTTATTTAGAGTCTGTAGACTACACGCGGAGGCAAGCCTCCGTGCATTGCGGGCGGTGAGGGTGCGTGCGGAGGCGGACCTCGCGCTACATCTTATTTATACTCCGTAGAGTGCGTGCGGAGGCGGACCTCGCACTACTTCTTATTTAGAGTCTGTAAACTTCGCGCGGAGGCTTGCCTCCACGTGTTGCGGGCGGTGAGGGTGCGTGCGGAGGCGGACCTCGCGCTACATCTTATTTATATTTCATAGAGTGCGTGCGGAGGCAGACCTCGCGCTACGTCCTATTTAGAGTCCGTAGACTGCGCGTGGAGGCAAGCCTCCGCGCGTTGCGGGCGGTGAGGGTGCGTGCAGAGGCGGACCTCGACGCTACGTCTTATTTATACTCCGTAGAGTGCGCGCGGGGGCGTCCCCCCACTGCGTCTTATTTATACTCCGTAGAGTGTGTGCGGAGGCGGACCTCGACGCTACGTCTTATTTAGAGTCCGTAGACTGCGCGCGGAGGAAAGCCTCCGCGCGTTGCGGGCGGTGAGGGTGCGTGCGGAGGCGGACCTCGACGCTACGTCTTATTTATACTCCGTAGAGTGCGTGCGGAGGCGGACCTCGCGCTACGTCTTATTTTAGAGTCCGTAGACTGCGTGGGAATATCAACCAAGTCTTATTTATACTTCGGAGAGTACGCGTGGGGACAACATCCACACGTGCGCGGAGCATCCGCGTCTTGTTTATACTCAGTAGAGTGCGCAGGGACAGCATCTGCGTCTTATTTATACTCCAGAGAGTACGCCGACGCCCAAAGCGACCGTGCGATTTAAATCCAAAAGAGGGCCAAAACAGAGGTATAAAAGAAATGGCCGAAGACTTGCAACAACAAAAGCGCTCTAGAATGAAGTACCAGGAAAGCATTAGATGCTACGGGAGCCCGGAACAGGCCAAAACTGGAGAAGCAAATACGGCCAAATCGAATGCTCTCAGAATGGAACTACAAATGCAATAAACAACATGCTGCATAACCGTTTCCTCAAAGCCATGCACAAAAGAAATGCGGCGGGAATTTAGTAGAGCCTTGCAGGTACCCATATGCAGTACGTACCGGGTAAGACGGCTACATGACGCTAGTGGAGGCCCCGTGGTGGCATGCGGCACTTACGACCAATGCCAAAAAGATGGACATCACTGCGCCCTCCTCCTGGTTTCCGGCGACGCGCGCGCATGGCCATGCACGCATGCAGTGTTTGCAACATAGCCAGTTGTTGACGCGCGAAGGCCCGAAGCGTAGTGCACATGTGGCAGCCGGCGAAGTCTCGCTGAGGAGCCGAGGCAAAGGCCGGCGAAGACTTCCTGTCAAGCTCGGTCGTGTATAGCAGCGTGGGCGGCGCGATGAGGTTATGATGAGGGGGATGCCCGATCTTCACGGAGGATAAATATGTGAGGTGAAGATAACTAGCTGCAAGCAGCCAAGATAGTAGTGTAACCTAACGATTCTTGAGGCCAACCACTGCCTATGCGATGACCTGCAACAAGTATTCGCCCAACCACACTCTAAGTTCCCAATCCACACAACCACGCACGAAGTTGGAAGCACAGAAAGGTTGCCATTGAATGACCACTTTTGCAATCTCACTAGGAAAATTACAAGAGCAAAGGAAGAGAGAATTCTCAATTTTTTGGTAGCACTTGGCTAATCTATTCTGAAATCATATGGCTCCAAGTTGTCCCCTTAGAAGAAAGAAGTATTTATACTGGGAACAACCCTCCTAGATAGGTGTGAACATACTCCAAAATGGAATCCATTTTCGTGTGCCCTTTGGATTCCCTTGGCTTAGAGAGACAGCAATTCATGTGGCCTCGCGCTATAGTTATTGTCCCGGACAGCTAGTCTTGAAACTTGCATATCTTTTGACTCAAGCCTCCAAATGATGCACCGTTTGTTGTGCTGGAAAGAGGACTTAATTTACTATCCATTACTGCTCCCCATGCATGCTGGACACTCCCATATTTATGTGGGATTAGGTAGAAAGTTGGCAATCAAATTCTGAGGCTGCGCATGCAACGCTTGATGGCCTGAACAGCTTGCTAGTATTCTTGATGTCCAGCTCAGCCTTCTTCACGTCCAACTAGTTATAGGTGGATGTTGTTAAACAATGTACTCCGGTAGCTAAGTCTTGATCCTTGCAATGTGCTCCTTCTGCTTGAATTATCTCCGTAGGTGCAAACCTAAGTAAAATAAGCATACGAGACTTAGGCAGTATATAATTCTTATCTTCAACAATATTAGATTCAGCTAAGCATGCATTCACCTCTTGTTGTATTTGCTTAGTACGGTTCCTAGTCATGGGACCCAAATAAGCCTCTTTTGTAGAAGCTTCAACTTGCAGTTGTGTAGAATCTTGTGGAGTAGATGATGAATGAGGTGAGCCAGGGATGTCCTCCTCAACCTTCCCCTCTTCAAAAGGAGTCGTCCTCGACTCTGACTCTTCTTGACCAAAACATGGTGAAAGATCAGCTACATTGAATGTTGGACTCACAGCGTAATCCTCTGGGAGCTCAATCTTGTAAGCATTGTCATTTATCTTGGACAACACTTTGAATGGTCCATCTCCACGAGGCATTAGCTTGGACTTGCACTTGTCTGGAAAGTGATCTTTGCACAGATGTACCCAAACCAAGTCACCTGGTTCAAAAGTCACTTTCTTGCGGTTCTTGTTGGCCTTTGATGCATAGGACTTGTTCTTCTTTTCAATCTCTTCTCTTGTCTTCTCATGAATTTTGTTCACATATGCAGCACGTTCGGAAGCCTTCATATTACTTCTTTCTTGCATTGGAAGTGGCAGCATGTCGATTGGTGCAATTGGTTTGAATCCATAGACCACCTCAAAATGGACACATGCTGGTAGTAGAGTGAATAGCCCTATTGTAAGCAAACTCAACGTGTGGTAAACACTCTTCCCATTCATTTAAATTCTTCTTGATCATTGTTCGCAGCAACGCTGAAAGTGTGCGGTTTACTACCTCTGTCTGGCCATCAGTTTGTGGGTGACATGTTGAAAACAATAACTTGGTTCCTAGCTTTGACCACAACGTCTTCCAAAAGTAGCTCATGAATTTCATATCACGATCTGAGACTATTGTCCTTGGCATTCCATGCAGACGCACAACTGGCATTCCATGCAGACGCACAACCTCCCTGAAAAACAACCCAGCAATGTGTGAAGCATCATCGTTCTTATGGCATGGAATGAAATGTGCCATTTTTGAGAACCTATCAACAACTACGAACACTGAATCCCTCCCCCTCTTAGTCCTAGGTAGTCCTAAAACAAAATCCATGCTAATATCTTCCCAAGGAGCATTTGGAATAGGTAAGGGAGAATATAAACCATGGGGGTTCAGTTTTGACATAGCTTTGTGACATGTGACGCATCGCTGCACAAATCTCTCAACGTCCTTCCTCATCTTTGGCCAATAGAAATGGTCGGCCAACATTTCAAAAGTCTTCTCACGGCCAAAGTGACCCATCAAGCCTCCTGCATGTGATTCCTGCAACAACAAGGGCCTAACCGAAGAATCTGGAACACATAGTTTGTTAGCCCTAAAAAGAAAACCATCATGCACATGATATTTCTCCCACCTTTCCCATTGCGACATTTTTCATATGGTTCTGAAAAGTTATGATCAGCACCATACAAATATTTTAAACTCTCAAGTCCTGGCACTTTTACTTCTAATTGATTCAATAAAGTATGTCTACGGGATAAAGCATCAGCAACCATATTTTCTTTGCCTTTCTTATATTTCACAATATATGAAAAAGTTTCAATGAATTCTACCCATTTAACATGCCTTCTATTCAGTTTAGCTTGGCCTTTCAGATGTTTCAAAGCTTCATGATCAGAATGTACAACAAATTCTTTGGGCCATAAGTAATGTTGCCATGTTTGAAGCACTCTAACTAAAGCATACAACTCTTTATCGTAAACAGAATAATTCAATTGTGCACCACTCAATTTTTCACTTAAATATGCTACTGGTTTAGTTTCTTGCATTAAGACACCACTAATGCCAATTCCACTAGCATCACATTCTATCTCATGCCAATTCCACTAGCATCACATTCTATCTCAAAAGTTTGGTAAAATCAGGTAAGACCAACAAAGGGGCTTCAGTTAATCATTTCTTGAGCTCAAGGAAAGCTTTTTCTTGTGGCTCATCCCATTTAAAAACAACTCCTTTCTTTGTCAATTGATTTAATGGGGCAGCAATGGTACTAAAATCCTTTACAAATCTTCTGTAGAAACCAGCAAGACCATGAAAGCTTCTTACCTGACTTACATTGATAGGAGTGGGCCATTTCTTGATTGCTTCCACCTTTGATTCATCAACTTCAATGCCTTGCCCTGAAACAACATAACCAAGAAAAACAACCTTGTTTGTGCAAAATGAGCACTTTTCAATGTTAGCATATAGTTTTTCCTTTCTAAGAATATTCAGCACTTGTTTGATATGATCAGGATGCTCTGTTATGGATCTGCTATAGATTAGAATGCCATCAAAATAGACAACAACGAATTTGCCAATGTATGCTCTTAAAATATGGTTCATTAGTCTCATGAAAGTACTAGGCGCGTTAGTTAACCCAAAAGGCATGACTAACCACTCATACAACCCAAATTTTGTTTTGAATGCAGTTTTTCATTCATCACCTTCTTTCATTCTAATCTGATGATACCCACTTCTCAAATCAATTTTAGAGAAAACAACAGAGCCACTTAGTTCATCTAGCATATCATCTAACCTAGGAATAGGATGACGATACCTAATAGTTATATTATTAATGGCTCTACAATCAACACACATTCGCCAAGTTCCATCTTTCTTAGGCACTAAAATCACGGGTACTGCACAAGGACTTAAGCTTTCACGAACATAACCTTTTTCTAAAAGCTCTTGTACCTGCCTTTGTATCTCTTTTGTTTCTTCAGGGTTGGTGCGGTAGGGTGGTCGATTTGGAAGTGAAGCTCCTGGAATGAAGTCAATTTGGTGTTCAATGCCACGCAACGGAGGTAGACCAGCTGGAACCTCCTCCAAAAAGACATCCTTGTAATCCTGCAGGATATGTGAAATAGCATTTGGAAGACAAGTTAAGTTGTTAGTTGAAACCATAACATCCTTATACATGAGCACAAAGATCACTTGATCTGGGTTTTGTCTCACTTCTCTCAATTCTAATTTTGTAGCTAACATAACTAAGTTCTCTCCCTCTCTTTTCTTTTTGTCTCTCATGTTTGGTTGGTGGCGCTCATTTACCGATTTGTGGATGTCACTCAATATTTTTCGCTCTCTCTCTCTTTCTCACTTCCTTTTTTACTTCAGAAACCTTCTGCATGTGCTCAACCATGATTTGTTGCGGTGTCATGGGTCTAAGCACCAAATCCTTCCCTTTCCATTTGATGGTGTATTGATTGGTTCTACCACAATGTTGAGCTGAAAGATCATATTGCCATGGTCTTCCTAACAGTAGGTGACACACTTTCATGGGCACAACATCACATTCAACTGTGTCGATGTAATCACCAATTTTGAACTGGACCTTCACCATGTGTGTAATCTTCATTTCACCACAATCACTCAACCATTGTACGTGATATGGGTGGGGATGTTGCAGCAGCTTGAGCCCAAGTTTTTCACACATCTCTCTACTTGCAAGATTATGGCAGCTTCCTCCATCAACTATGACTTTGCATACCTTCTCTTGGACTCTAGCTCTTGTTTGGAAAAGATTGTGCCGCTGACTATTCTCAGCTTCCTTGATCTGTACGCTTAGTACCTTGGTGACAACAAGTGAAACACCTTGTTCAAAGTCGCAATAGGTTTGCTCTTCTCGTTTCGAAGCATTATCTTCTGCATCTTCTTCTAGATTACTAGCTGATTCATACTCTCCTTCTTCCGTGACCAGCATGGTGCGGTTGTTGGGGCACTCCTTCATCATGTGACCACGTCCCTTACACTTAAAGCACACAATATCACTACTCTTGCCTGTAGATCCAATGGAAGAAGTGGTAGATGCTGCAGGTTTGCTCTTCTCTTTAAAAGCTGAAATCCCATTTCCACTTGTGGCTGCACGAGCATTGGAACGGCTGCTACCACTAGAATTGGTTGTGATGCCTCGGCCAACATTGAATTGTGGGACAAACTTGCCTCCACTTGCTGTAGCTCGAGCACTGAAAGTGGTAGACCTATTTTGCTTGGAGTCTTCTTGCACTTGGCATTCAGCCTTGGAAGATAAATGCACCAACTCTACAACATTACGGTAAGGCTGCAAATCAACAATTCGCTTTACATTAGGATTTAATCCATACAAAAATCGTGCCATGGATTGCTCCTCATCTTCATGTATGTTGGCTCTGATCATTGCCTTTTCCATCTCCTTATGATACTCCTCAACGGACTGCTTTCCTTGTCTCAAATTCTGGAGCTTATCAAAGAGGTCTCTTTTATAATGCTTTGGGATGAATCTTGCTCTCATCTCTCTTTTCATTTCAGCCCAAGTAGCAATAATGAGTTCTCTTTCTTCTTCTCATTGTTTCGAACTTGTTCCCACCAGATTAGAGCATAATCTTCAAACTCAAGAGAGGCCATTGCCAACTTCTTTTCTTCGGAATAGTTGTGTAGGCGAAATATCTTGTCAACCTTTAACTCCCACATGAGATAAACTTCTGGATCAGATCCACCATTAAACTTTGGCATGGTAAATTTTAGCTTACCAAACCTCTCCTCCTCGTGCCGTTCATGACCATAGTTCTGTCGTCGATGAAACCCATCATTCCAGTGTAACCCATGTTCTTCTCCATTATATCCTTCATTAATATCAGCATGGTTGATATTTCCTCTGCCACGGCCTCTTCCCTGACCACAGCCAGCAGTGGTGCTAACATAATTCCGACGACCGGCGGCAGCACCTCCATTCCCATGACCAGGAGCGGAAGGTCGAGCGTCATAGGCAGCAGCTCGGTTTCTTTATTCTTGAGCCAAACGAGCAGCAACTTCCTCATCTGTTTCATCAAGCTCTTCGTCTTGTACACTTGCATCTCCGGGGGCTTGATGTAGCTCTTGGACAATTTCAGCAACAAGATTAGTTCACATTACCGTGAGGTTTTGGATCAGTTGCTGATTGGCATTGTCCATAAGTTGCTGGAGGTCTTCGGACAGCTTGTCTTGCTTTTCTTCAACTGGTTCTGGACTTGCTCTGAATTCTCGACGAAGATGATCACGCCAGGCGTTGAGGTGGAACCTTGTGATGGGTTGATCGGGTTGCCCAACACCCTCAACATCATAGTCTTCTCCGTTTCCTGCCATGATTAGTTGTACAAATCGCTATATTATAGATATATGTATGTGGATGACTCGATTTTCACCTTCTCTTACCAACCGAAGCTCATGTAATTTCCAAGTGAGTGCAGAGTTGTGCTCTACTGTGGTGTCGGTGGTTGGTTTACAATAGGGTGATAATCAGGCGAATAGAAGTTGAGAATTGCACAACTAGTGGCTATTTGTGGAGCTTGTTAGAATGTATTTATAGCAAGGGATCGAATAACTAAGCTACAATTCAGTTATTGTTAAACCAAGTAATCATCCGCACAAGATTTAAATGCCTTAGTTGCTGAATTGGATATAAGTGAGGAACAAGCAAAAACTCACATGAAGGATTCAGATTTGCTGCAAGCAAAGATTTTGGAAATGGCACAACTTTGAGGAATGTTTCAGCTTAGAACATACCAATTGAGGATTTCTTAAAACGTAAGCGAAGAACAGTCCAAATATTTTTTTATTATTATTTTTCGTTCAGCTTCTTCTTTCTTCTTCCTCCCTTTTTTTCCTTTTTTTTAAACTGAACAAGGGACCAAGATTTGGAAATCACACATTGTTCTAGTAAAGATATATGGATAGTCCTCAACAGATTTTTCCAATAAGCACAAGAACATCAAAGACGAACTCCGGATGTGAAGGATATGCACGATTTTGTAGATGGTGTGCAAATCTGAATTATGTGTACGAAAATGGAAAGAAAGGAAGCACAAAGGTCAGAGAACATTCAGCAACCTAAGACAATCGATCTTAGGGATTAAAACTTGATAAAACTCACCAAATGACAGATTAGAAACTGCAAATGGCTAGGTAAATATCAATATTTTTGTGGGGCAATTTTTTTTAGACTATAGGAATAAAAACAAGAACTATTCTAGGGGTAAAAAATCCTACCGTGTCAACCATTGCTCTGATACCAAGATGATGCGGGGGATGCCCAATCTTCATGGAGGATAAATATGTGAGGTGAAGATAACTAGCTGCAAGCAGCCAAGATAGTAGTGCAACCTGACAATTCTTGAGGCCAACAACTGCCTATGCAATGACCTGCAACAAGTATTCGCCCAACCACACTCTAAGTTCCCAATCCACACAACCACGCACGAAGTTGGAAGCACAGAAAGGTTACCGTCGAATGAACACTTTTGCAATCTCACTAGGAAAATTACAAGAGCAAAGGAAGAGAGAATTCTCAAGTTTTTGGTAGCACTTGGCTAATCTATTCTGAAATCATATGGCTCCAAGTTGTCCCCTTAGAAGAAAGGAGTATTTATACTAGGAACAACCCTCCTAGCTAGGTGTGAACATACTCCAAAATGGAATCCATTTTCGTGTGCCCTTTGGGTTCCCTTGGCTTAGAGAGACAGCAATTCATGTGGCCTCGCGCTATAGTTATTGTCCCGGACAGCTAGTCTTAAACTTGCATATCTTTTGACTCAAGCCTCCAAATGATGCACCGTTTGTTGTGCTGGAAAGAGGACTTAATTTCCTATCCATTACTGCTCCCCATGCATGCTGGACACTCCCATATTTATGTGGGATTAGGTAGAAAGTTGGCAGTCAAATTCGAAGGCTGTGCATGCAACGCTTGATGGCCTGAACAGCTTGCTAGTATTCTTGATGTCCAGCTCAGCCTTCTTCACATCCAACTGGTTATAAGTGGATGTTGTTAAACAATGTGCTCCGGTAGCTAAGTCTTGATCCTTGCAATGTGCTCCTTCTGCTTGAATTATCTCCGTAGGTGCAAACCTAAGTAAAATAAGCATACGAGACTTAGGCAGTATATAATTCTTATCTTCAACAATATTAGATTCAACTAAGCACGCATTCACCTCTTGTTGTATTTGCTTAGTATGGTTCCTAGTCATGGGACCCAAATAAGCCTCTTTTGTACAAGTTTCAACTTGCAGTTGTGTAGAATCTTGTGGAGTAGATGATGAATGAGGTGAGCCAGGGATGTCCTCATCAACCTTCCCCTCTTCAAAAGGAGTCGTTGTCAGACCCAGATTTTTCAATCCGGAATCTACTGTGTCTCACTGCACTAATCCCTGGATCAGTAGTTAGTGCACACAGGTACATTGCTGAATCATGACATACATCGCATAATAATATTACAGAGTCTGAAATACACCACATCGGGTGAATGTTTACAAAAGGGGCCGCTTTGGCCAAATGTCTTCATTACATAACTGCAGCGGAAATAGTAGCAAAAGTAAACCCAAATCCACAGGCAAGCGACCAGTAGGGTAATGTGTACAGTATATGTCACCAGGGACCCGGTAGCATATAAGTACACAATGCCTAGAGTCTACTTGTCTATGTCTAGCCAACGAGGCCTACGCCTTAATTATCGCCTTTGCTTCCGTCGACGTTGGCAGGGGCCTCCTCATAGGCGTAATGTCCTTGAGTTCCTGTTTCTGAATTTTGTCGCAAAGCGAGTATGAGCACTCCGACCCGTGCTCCGTGAGCCAATACACAAAATGCAAATAAATAGTATGCATGGCTTAACAAAGGAGAGGCTCGGGTTATTTTGTTTTGCCAGGAGTGCTTTTGAATACAATTAATTAAAAAGCCCTATGACTTTGCAATTTTGGAACAAATCATAATGTACCAGGAAATGCATTATTAATATCGATTCAGATTCCATCCACCGTTACGTGGTATCTGCACCATATAGCAATTCCTTCAGCGTTATAGCCGCTTAACTTACCACTGGGACGACACCCAAGACAATTCCAAACCAGGGTAGTCCTTCGCCCTTCAAGTTTTCCCTTCTTCCAAGCTCCAATATTTTGTAAACAGAACTATATCTAGTTAAGTTCCCATGTCTGCCCTTGACCGTGGGCACGGCTATTCGAATAGTTTTTGACTCTGCAGAGTTTGCACACTTTACCCACAAGAGATAAATCCACTCATTGCCCCACATGATTCCTTAGCCATGCGGTTGAGTAGACTATCACAGGACCTTTACAATGCACTTTTCCTAGTAGGGTTATGTCCGCTAAGGTTTCCACTTCCTCCGGGTACGACCACCCTTCCAGAAGCCCCCTCTTGCGCCGTCACGTCGGAGGATGTGGCCATCCTCTACCCGCCCGTGGTCACACCGGCGCAACCCTTACTAAGTCGATGCAAATTAGTTAGCCCTGCCTACATTTTGCCAGCTTGTGGTCGTATTTGTTGTACACTGGGAGGTCATGACAAGATTCACTCCTTAGTAGTATCTGGGCGGTCTACCACTAACCACTTTGTGCTTCCATTGCACCACACTCTCACACCATCGAACCAATTCTCCCAGATATTTAAGCAGGTTGGGATTATTGGGAGCATAAAATAGTCATATCAAAATATACCAGTCATTCCCACCATGATTGCCCAAACCAGTTTCTCATGATTAAAAATGACAATGATGTTTGGGGCATTCAGCGCCCCCTGAGCATCTATGCAATTCTAAGCATAGCATATCATTAGGGACTTATTTTCGAAATATTACCATTATATTTTTGCTAGGGTGACAAGGTTCGCACATTCCAATATTCCAAAGGAGGGGTAATATTATCCAGGATAAACAATAGGCACATAACTAGGTTATTGAATTAAACATGTATTTTTATAAACATAACAACAAGCAATTTGATAATTTAAATCAAAGTAATCTGCAGAAAATATTGGATCAACATGATCAAAGTATTGACTCGCCTGAGTCTCGGGGGTCTTGGTCTTGATCTTCAGAAGCTTCTAGGGTGGCAGCCTCGGCCTCTTCTTCTTGAGCCTCGTATGCTATTTAATCGCGCGAGAAACCCAAAATAAAGAAAAGCGACATTCATTCAAAATACCACCAGAAATTCAAATGGACTCTAAAAATTATGATTTTAAATCCATTGGATAGATCTTGAATTTAGATGACTTTAGAAATTTGTTTCACCCCAATCAGAGTTAAAATGAATAAGTTACATTCATTTAAAGTTCTCAGTTCCAAAAAATCCCAGAAATTATGAAAATCTGACATGTGGGTCCCACTGGTTGTTTTTAGTTCATTTACATTACTTTTATACCCCTGTACAGTGTCTATGACATGTGGGACCTACCAGCATTTTTAATTCATTTTTGTTATTTTATTATCTCAGTATTGTATCTATGACAGGTGGGGCCTACCCATTTTACTATTTATTTTATTTTCCCATCCGGGGCCTCTGACATGAGGGGTCCGGCTGTCAGTGGGCCACTTTGGGTCGCGGCCACTGACTACTGGGGCCCACCTGTCAGCCTGCAGTAAAACGAAGAAAACTCAACCCGGCCTGCGGAGCCAGAGGCTCGAACGCGCGACCGGGGAGCTTGGGGGGGAGACGAGCGGTGGTAACCGAGTGAGCGGGGAGGCGTTGCCTACCCTGTAAGGATGACAAATCCTTTTGGTGTATGTCATCGAGGGGGCCGGACAGAGGAGTCGGGGGCGACGGTGGCCGGCGGCGAGGGGCTGTTCGGGGAGGTCCGGCGGAGAGTCGAAACGCGATACTCGAGCTACGGTGAAGACGAGGATGCAGTCGCCCGGGGCCGAGGAGGTCCGGAGAGGGGTGGGCGGCGAGCGACGGCGGCGGCCCGGGGAGGCTCTCGGTGGCGGCGGCGTACGTGCGTCGGGAGGATCGGGTGAGGCCGGGGGTGTCTTCTTGGTGCTCTGGATATGGTCCTGGCACGGGGAATCGGTGGCTAACAGTGGGAATTGACTTGGGGATCCGTCGCCGGAGTCGGGGAAGAAGCTAGTCCCGCCGGCGATTTAGTGGCTCCCGGTGCAATTGCTTTCGGGGCAAGGGAGTGTGCAGTGTGGGGAGTCGAATGGAGGCCTCAGTGTCCTTTATAGGCGGCCGAGTGGAGCTGGCAACGGGCGGCGCCCGTGTGGTCTTTGTCGGAGCAGGTGGCGGAGGCAGCCGGTGACGTAGGCGGCTTTAAATGCCAGGCGCACTGTAGAGTGACGCAGCGCACCCACCCCCGCGCGGTCTCCTCCGCTTTTTCGCCTCGCACGCTCGGGTGGCGCGGCAGACGACCGGCGCCACGTGGCCGGGCCGAAGCGACCGGGCGGGGAAACTGTGGGCGGTGGCGCCGAACCGGGGGCGGAGGCGGTCTTGCAGGCGCTCCACCGGGTGACGGGACGGCTCGGCGAAGCTGGCGGGGGCATGGGCGCCACGGGGACGCACGGCACAAAGCTTGGCAGGAGCATGATGGCACGGGCGCACGCGGGCGGCGGAGGAAGAAGAAAGAGGGGAAGACGGGCGCGGATGCGGGGCCACCGGCCAGAGGGAGAGCGATCGGGCGTAGCTGGGCCCGCCGGCAGTGGCGGAAAGAGGCGCGGGCGGGGGAGGCCCGCGGTCAGGGAGAAAGAGCGGTGCGGGGGCAGGGCCCGCTTGCCAGGGGCGCGCGCGCTGCGCGCGGCTGGGCCGTTCGGCCGAAGGAAGGATGGGGTTGGGCTGGCTTCGGCTGGCCCAACTCCATTCCATACTATATATATATATATTTTAGTTTATTTTTCTTGCTATATTTTTAGGTTTAACTTTGGGAAAAATTTTTGTATAAATTCCCAGATATTATTTCAATTCCTCTCTCCTAATTTCTGGATCATCTTTTCAGATTCTTAATTCCAATTTAAATTTTCCTTTTAATTGTACATTTTCTTTTTATTTCAAATTTTGGGGAACCTTAACCAAAACCTCGAGAAAGCACCATAAAATCCAAATCCAAAAATTAAAATATATTGCAGGATAATTCAAAAACTTTATATCTCCAAATTTCAAATTTTTGGGGATGTTACAGTCGTCCTCGACTCTGACTCTTCTTGACCAAAACATGGTGAAAGATCAGCTACATTGAATGTTGGACTCACAGCGTAATCCTCTGGTGATCGTGCAAGAATAGCACACCCGCAAGTGCACGGGTTGCCACTGAAATAGCGGCGAGTGTCGTGTTCTCCACAGGGACTAGACTAAGGCTACCGGTGCTCAGCTAAAGCTAGGTCAATCAAAACGGGGGATAACTAAACCTAAAACTTCCACCGAATCAGCCAAACGAACGAACTACAGAATGTACTCTAACTCGCACGGACAAAACGACGAACGACTAAACAAACGAACGAACTAAACAACGACTAGACGAACGACCGTACGAATGGCACGACGATAGACTAAACGAACAACGCACAAACGACGACACGAATGACACGACGACTAACCGACGACCTAACTAGCTATGGACCGCTAGACAGAAAGAAGAAGTCAGGAAGCACGGAGGGAGTCTAGAAGCAGGGAGAGAGTCGAGAGAGAATGAGGGGGAAGACGGTCGTTCGCTAACTAGACGACGACGGCAGGATGACACAACAAACAACTATGAACAACTGCACGACTCAACTACCGACAGACCGCGGAGAGAAGAAATGAGAGTCTAGGAGAAAAGAGGGATGTCGAGACAAAGACGAGGAGAGGGAGACGGTCGCGTGGCTAGCTAAATTGCGCACACAAACATCACGAAAACTAACAATAACCACAAAACACAAAGACACTAACTAACAGCACAATGAGGCTAATCAATCTACACATAACCACAAAGCAAGGATAGGGAACAATTCACAGCTAACATTATAGTCAATGCCCAACAGATCACAAACCACATTCACAGATCAGTGAGCACACGCACAATCACAGTATACCAAGAACATTCAAGATTGCAAAATTAGAACGGTTTAACAATTTGAACAGAAAAATAAAGGGAAATGAGATGAATCGACCGAGGAAGAAGTAGCAGGTGGTGGCCGAGGTGAAGTTGAGGCAGTGGAGAGGTCGGTGCAGATGTCGGTGAGAGGAGTGGCGGCCGGCGGTGGAGTTGTCGGACTCGGTGGAGATGTCGATGATGCAGCCGGCGCTGATGAGGCGTGGGCCGTGGAGATGCTGAAGAGCTGAGAGGAGGGCGGCGCTCGGGATGAAGCCGACGGTGGTGCTTGGTGGGAGGGAGGCGCGCCGGTGGAGAAGGGAGTAGAGGGGCGGCCGGAGTGGGGTGGCGAAGAAGGAAGAGCGGCGGGTGGTGGATCTGGACGGGTGGCGCGGATGTGGAGGAGCAGCGGAGAAGTGGGGGCTGGCGGCGCAAGGCAGAGAAAGGGGAAGGGATGCGGTGAGGAGCAACAGAGAAGGGGACTGGCGGCGCAAGGGCAGAGGATGAAGGGGGAGACCAAGGGAGAAGAGGAGAGGAGAGGCCTCGCCGGCGAGCTGCGGTGGTTCTTGGCGGCGCAGATGGGAAAGAGGTGGCGCACGGGAGTAGGCGCGATGGAGGGAGAGCAGAGGATGCGGCCGGATGTGGAGAAGGAGGAGGAGAGGTGGCGGCGCTGAGGCAGGGCAAAGAGGAGGCATGGATGGGGAGAAGCGCGGGCGCACCGAAGAAGGCGGCGCGGTGGAGCGGTGGAGGATGGAGAAGCTGGTTGGCCGGAGGGAGTATAGAAGGGAGGAGAGAGGCGGCGGAGAGAGGTAGGGCGGCGAAACTTGGTGGCACGGTGGCGGTCGAGCGTGGAGAAGGTGGGGGGGAGGAGAAGAAGGCGTTGAGGAGGTGTGGCTGCAGGAAGAGGACGCGCGGTGATGGTGGCGCGCCGGCGAGCTACGGCCCAGGGCTCACCGGTGGCCGGATTTGGAGAAGGGCGTGGGGGAGAGCAAGGAAGGGGAAGGGTAGGAGAACCGGGCTCAAGGGCTTCTTGCGGTGGCGGCAGGGTTGAAGAATGGGGATTTTTTTGGCATTTTGCAAATTAGCCCTCCAACTTTCTAGGGTTTACAATTAGGTCCCTTCCCCAATTTAGTTTCTTCTGATTTGGCCCCTCCGGAGCTCCGTTTTCAGCGTGGTTTGATCCCACGCGTTCGTGACGACGCGTACAACTGTACGGAGCAGTCCAGATTTGTCGTTTATGCGCCTAGATTGCGCCGGCCTGCGGAAAAGTGCAAAAAATGTAAAATGGTCCATTTCGAGCAATTAAATATAGAAAATAGTGCAAATGATGATACATGGTCCTAAAATGTGAAAAATAATGGGGCAAAATAATGGGTAAATGTATATAAAAATGACGAATGCCATACCCCCAAGCTTTAAACGTTTACTTATCCTCAAGTAAATGACATGAAATTATCGAACCCGGACAACAAGTAATTATGGTGTAAAAGACTAGTTAAATGCATGAATAAGTCAAGAGACATACATAGTGTAAAATGAAATCATCTGACTTGAGTTTTGAGGACCATCCAAGATGAGAATGCAATATGCAAACAAAGATCTCAAGTGATAACTATAGCATTTGACCAAATCAAATTACACACTCAAGTGTCGAAATACACTAAGTGATCACATGAATCCAACCAAAATTGTAAGGCATCGGAACTAGGTATAACATCAAGAATGAGCATAGCAAAGAGTCATGCTAAGGCATATGCTATTTGAGATAAAGAGACTAATACTCGCATGATATTTATGAAAAAGTCCACACTTGAGCCATGATACCTAATTTTTGTTGATTTTTAGCAAATTTAAAACACAATGGGCACTTGTGCCACTTATTCAAAGCTTTGGGCAAACTTGCCGCTTATTCACATTCACACTTGGGCAAAACATCGCCACTTATTCAACACATTTCCAAACCAATGTGACAAAGTCACTTATTTTACACACTCACACATTGCAAAACATTTTTTCTTTTCTTTTTTTTTTTAGTTTTTGATTAAGCATCTTTAACCGGTTTTCCTTAATGCTAAGTAACACATGTCCCGAGACATGAATACTTAGATAAATCAACCAAGTTATTGGCTCAAGATAGGACTACCCCTTTCACAAATTTTTCATTCAAGCAAAATATCAATATCTAAAATAACATATGCCAAAGCAATGAAACTAAGATATGATCATTCAAGAGGCGATGACTAGAACCAATTCAATCCGCAAATGGTCAAGACACATGCGTAACTCGCAATGAATCAAATGCTATAGGATCACAAGGTTTCTAAGCACATCAAGGATAATAACCAAAGCTCACGCTCTATAACATGATGCCAAGTGACTTAAGACATACAAGGAACTAGTGACAATAAAGCTCAATGAAAATTTTAGCATGATCTTTCTTGATTAATCATGGCATGGGCTCACATGACCAAGATGTACAATCAAGCATAACATGAGAGCAAATAGTAAATGCCATACATCATCACATAAGCATAATATGAAGCACAAGAATGACCATATATCATCAACTACACGACAATAAGCTCAAATGCTCACAAATATAATACAATCATGCTAGAACATCATCCATACACATACAATTCCTCCCCCAAGCTTAAATTGAGCAATGAGTCAAGAATGTGCTTAAAGGGGTAAGAAACAGCTCACCGGGCATATATGATGTAGTGAAAAGTAGACAAATCATTCCATGGCTTCTCGCACATGCAAGGATGAGGATCTAGCACGGGACCTGAAATATAAAAGAAAGAAAAAGAAAAGAAACCAACAAAAACTAACAAAAGATATGGAAATAAAAAGATAAAGAGACGCCCATTTGGATGTAGCGGGAGGAAGGCCAAGGACGGGACATGGAAAAGGCACATGTCCGCCCTCCTCATGAAACAGCATGCCTCGAAATCCACCTGGATCCCAAGGGATGTCGACTCGAACCATGTCCGCTAGTAGTCGAAGGCACACAAGTGTAACCCTGCAAACAATCTCAAAGACATGGCAAGTCTGTGTGATAGGGTCGACGCCCTCTAAATCATCAATAGAATATCCAATCATGTAGGTATATCGATAAAGTACATCATGAAGACTATAAGTGAGATGAGCAAAATCAGTAATAGAGTATGTCTCGTCAAGGCCAAGGAAATCAAACCTGAGGTGGTTGAGGAAGAGTTTCCATACTACCTGAAGTGTAGGCGAAAGAGAATATATGGTAGTAGAAACCTCCAGAGGGGCGATGTCGACGAGAGAAGTAGCCGGTGGTGGATCAATAGAAATGTGCTCCTCCTCGACATCGGAAGCAGCCCCCTCATCAAGATGTGGAACCTCAGAACTCAAAAGCATATCCAAAATGAACTCGTCATTATCTGGCTCAAAGCTCTCATCATCTATATCTAGCTCATCACAACTCAAGAGTGGATCTACCGCAACCTCATCCTCATAGTCAGGAGTGAAACAATCATCATCGGGAGGTAGGTCCTCATCATCTAGCTCGGTGTCAACATAAGGATCATCAGAGGGAAGCACTGAGTCTGGCAAAACGGTGTATATGCAACTGACCGTATGCTCAACAGGACACGGAGATGTCTCTAGCACAAGCTCATCAACCTCATCTATCTTGTAGCACTGACTAGGAGACTGAGTAGATGGCTTCTTATGGTGATGACGTGGAGGATGTCTAGAAGCTGTAGACTGACTCTGCTAAAGCACTGGTGGAGTAGGCTCAACCAAAGTCGTACCACTCTCCGTGGTGACAGACTGGTAGTGAGCTAGAGAACTCGGTAAGAGGCGTGAGGATGCCAAAGCTGTCACAATGGGAGGTCAGCGCACATAGCCTCTCTAAGATCATGCAATTGGGTCATCAAAGTCTTCACACCACATAAGCGTGACTCCAAATGAGATGTATGCAAAGCAGATGACTCGGGACTATAAATCGATCATGATGAAGAGTAGGTAAGCTTCTTCTTTGAGGTGTAGGAGTAGAATGAAAACTATCTTTGGTGTGATGATGAGAGAAGGTGTGGTGACTAGAGCTCAAGCTGCTTGATCCATATGATGCTCAGGCGCATGCACTCTGGCTGTCAAAGAATCCGAACAAGGCTTCTCATTGTACCAATGGAATTGATGAAAAGCCATGTTCTCAATAAGAGTGAATGCATCATCAAGTGTCTTGTTTGTGATTGCTCCACCAGCTGCTACATCAACTAAAGATCGTGTGGCACATGTCAAGCCTCTGTAGAAGATCTACAGAACAAGCCATCTCTCTAGACCATGGTGCGGACATCTCCTGAGCAAAGCCTTGTATCGCTCCCAAGAATCATACAAACTCTCTCCATCAAGCTGAGCAAAACTGAAGATCTGATCACGGATCTCAAACTGCCTGGATAGCGGAAAGTATCTCTCCAAGAATGCACATGACAGCTGATCCCAAGTGAATGACCTAGATGGCAAAGAGTAAAACCAAGTACGAGCACCATCTGGAAGAGAGAATATGAATAATCTGCATCTGATAGTGTCCTGAGTAACCCCATGATATTTAACTGTATCACAATACTCCAAGAATATGCGAATATGCTCATAAGGATCCTCACTGGGTAATCCTCCAAAACGGGTCTCCTGAACCAAAGCAATCAGACCAGGTCTCAACTCAAAGTCATCGGCCTCAACTACTGGCAAAACTGGTCCTGACATAGCACTCTGACTACTCGGAGCCCAAAGATCATGAACTAATGCCATATCCTCAATATATAACTCTATCAATCAACCTACGGGACCAGATGAGAAAAACCACAAAAGGAAGTAGAAATAGCTAGGAAAAGGGTTAGGGGTTAGCGATATATCACAAATATGAAAAATGACAAAATAAAAGACAGGTCAGCACAAACACAAAACAAGCAAAAGAAAACAAACGACCTAGTCTATAGCCTAACACTGTCGCTCAAAGCTAATCCCCGGCAACGGCGCCAAAATACTTGATCGTGCAAGAATAGCACACCCGCAAGTGCACGGGTTGCCACTGAAATAGCGGCAAGTGTCGTGTTCTCCACAGGGACTAGACTAAGGCTACTGGTGCTCCGCTAAAGCTAGGTCAATCAAAACGGGGGATAACTAAACCTAAAACTTCTACCGAATCAGCCAAACGAACGAACTACAAAATGTACTCTAACTCGCACGGACAAAACGACGAACGACTAAACAAACGAACGAACTAAACAACGACTAGACGAACGACCGTACGAATGGCACGATGATAGACTAAATGAACGACGCACAAACGACGACACGAATGACACGACGACTAACCGACGACCGAACTAGCTATGGACCGCTAGACAGAAAGAAGAAGTCGAGAAGCATGGAGGGAGTCTAGAAGCAGGGGGAGAGTCGAGAGAGAACGAGGGGGAAGACGGTCGTTCGCTAAATAGACGACGACGGCAGGATGACACAACAAACAACTATGAACAACTGCACGACTCAACTACCGACAGACCGCGGAGAGAAGAAATGAGAGTCTAGGAGAAAAGAGGGATGTCGAGACAGCACGAGGAGAGGGAGACGGTCGCCGGCTAGCTAAATTGCGCACACAAACATCACGAAAACTAACAATAACCACAAAACACAAAGACACTAACTAACAGCACAATGAGGCTAATCAATCTACACATAACCACAAAGCAAGGACAGGGAACAATTCACAGCTAACATTATAGTCAATGCCCAACAGATCACAAACCACATTCACAGATCAGTGAGCACACGCACAATCACAGTATACCAAGAACATTCAAGATTGCAAAATTAGAACGGTTTAACAATTTGAACAGAAAAATAAAGGGAAATGAGATGAATCGACCGAGGAAGAAGTAGCAGGTGGTGGCCGAGGTGAAGTTGAGGCAGTGGAGAGGTCGGTGCAGATGTCGGTGAGAGGAGTGGCGGCCGACGGTGGAGTTGCCGGACTCGGTGGAGATGTCTATGATGCAGCCGGCGCTGATGAGGCGTGGGCCGTGGAGATGCTGAAGAGCCGAGAGGAGGGGCGGCGCTCGGGATGAAGCCGGCGGTGGTGCTTGGTGGGAGGGAGGCGCGCCGGTGGAGAAGGGAGTAGAGGGGCGGCCGGAGTGGGGTGGCGAAGAAGGAAGAGCGGCGGGTGGTGGATCTGGACGGGTGGCGCGGATGTGGAGGAGCGGCGGAGAAGTGGGGGCTGGCGACGCAAGGCAGAGAAAGGGGAAGGGTGCGGTGAGGAGCAACGGAGAAGGGGACTGGCGGCGCAAGGGCAGACGATGAAGGGGGAGACCAAGGGAGAAGAGGAGAGGAGAGGCCTCGCCGGCGAGCTGTGGTGGTTCTTGGCGGCGCGGATGGGGAAGAGGTGGCGCACGGGAGTAGGCACGATGGAGGGAGAGCAGAGGATGCGGCCAGATGTGGCGAAGGAGGAGGAGAGGTGGCGGCGCTGAGGCAGGGCAAAGAGGAGGCACAGATGGGGAGAAGCGCGGGCGCACCGAAGAAGGCGGCGCGGTGGAGCGATGGAGGATGGAGAAGCTGGTTGGCCGGAGGGAGTAGAGAAGGGAGGAGAGAGGCGGCGGAGAGAGGTAGGGCGGCGAAACTTGGTGGCGCGGCGGCGGTCGGGCGTGGAGAAGGTGGGGGGAGGAGAAGAAGGCGTTGAGGAGGTGCGGCAGCAGGAAGAGGACAGCGGTGATGGTGGCGCGCCGGCGAGCTACGGCCCAGGGCTCGCCGGTGGCCGGATTTCGAGAAGGGCGTGGGGGAGAGCAAGGAAGGGGAAGGGTAGGAGAACCGGGCTCAAGGGCTTCTTGCGGCGGCGGCAAGGTTGAAGAATGGGGATTTTTTTGGCATTTTGCAAATTAGCCCTCCAACTTTCTAGGGTTTACAATTAGGTCCCTTCCCCAATTTAGTTTCTTCTGATTTGGCCCCTCCGGAGCTCCATTTTCAGCGCGGTTTGATCCCACGCGTTCGTGACGACGCGTACAACTGTACGGAGCAGTCCAGATTTGTCGTTTATGCGCCTAGATCGCGCTGGCCTGCGGAAAAGTGCAAAAATGTAAAATGGTCCATTTCGAGCAATTAAATATAGAAAATAGTGCAAATGATGATAAATGGTCCTAAAATGTGAAAAATAATGGGGCAAAATGATGGGTAAATGTATATAAAAATGACGAATGTCATCTGGGAGCTCAATCTTGTAAGCATTGTCATTTATCTTGGCCAACACTTTGAATGGTCCATCTCCACGAGGCATTAGCTTGGACTTGCGCTTGTCTGGAAAGCGATCTTTGCGCAGATGTACACAAACCAAGTCACCTGGTTCAAAAGTCACTTTCTTGCGGTTCTTGTTGGCCTTTGCTGCATAGGACTTGTTCTTCTTTTCAATCTCTTCTCTTGTCTTCAAAAGTCTCCGGGCTGTCTTCGCTTGTGGGACACCAGGCTCCATGGTGACCTCGAGCGCCCACAGGCTGCGGAGGTCCGCCACGAAGACGCCATGACTGCTCTACTGCGGCACTTGTCTTTTTCCTGCATGAAAACGAGCAGAAATCTTGCATGCATGGATTTCACATATGCATGGATGGACACGTGAAGCCTGCCTGCTGCATGCATGGACCTTCCCCTTGGATTCCGGTGACTTCTCACGGGCGGAAGCTTTCCATGCCGTCGCGATGCATGCGTGCGTGCATGCACGCGTCTTCATCAATTGCTTCCCTTCGTCACGCGACGCGGAGGCTTGACGTTGCATGGAGAGTCGACGCGAAGACTTGTCAGCTCGCGGATCTACGGAGACTCGGCGAAGGCGAGCGAAGCTCGCCGAGGTCTCCGGGAACTGGCGCGGCGGCGACACTGGCGGAGGCACGGCGAAGTCCAGGTCACGGAGCGAAGTCCTGCGCGGAGGCGACGCGAGGCTGGGAGCTCGACGTAGAGTGGAGGCTCAGCGCGAGAACCGCGGAGCGGAGGCTCGGTGAATGTTGGAAATAATCTAGTTTTAGAAGACGCATACAAAGTTTGGAAGTAATCGAAGTCAAGACGGAGGAGAAATTCAAAGTCGAAGTTAGAAAACGAGTCAAAGTCGTAGTTGGAATCCGAGTCGAAGTCGTATGAGACTCGGAGTCGGAGTAGGTTGAGAACCCGTGTTAAAGTAGAACAGCCGGGTATAAAAAGAGGCTTAGAGCCATGTATTCTGTACACCAAGCAATTGAGAAAAGACCAAAAAGAGGGAGAAACACAGAGCATTGTTTTGTTGTGTGTTTGCGCAAGACGTGGTCGGAAGGACTCACGATCACCGCAAGCGTGATCGGGAGGAGTTCGACACGGCAAAATTCCAGCGGCGTAGTCGGAGGCGCTACGACCACGGCAAAGGAACAGTGATTTTACGACTACGCCGAGAAGGTTAGTACATGATTGAAAGTGACTCCGATCACGTTGAAGGAAGTGAACGTAGTCGAAAGGGTGTTCGACTACGGTGAACAGTGATCGCCAGCATCACTGCGTGATCGTAGAAGGCCGATCACGGTATCTCGGCGGTGAAGGAAGGCAGCGGTAGCGATATCGCGAAACGGTCGAAAATTGCTACAGTAAATTTACGACCACGTTGAAAAGGCGATCGGAGGAGATTGAAGCGTTCGGAATTGGTCGTAAGTACTCTGAACCGATCGTTTTTTGTTTCTCACCGGTCGTAAACGACTCTTACCGGTCGTAAGAGATCCTGGGAGGTCGTAAGACCTTACAACAGTTGGTATCAGAGCTTCGGTGAACCATGGCGGAAGCTTCAAAGGCGAAGGAAAGCGTGTCGCTGCAGTACCCGATCCTCAGTTCGGACAATTACCGGATCTGGGCGATGAAGGTGAAGGTCAACATGATCGCACAGGGTGTCTGGGGCCCAGTTGAACCGAAAGAGAAAGACAAGGTCGTTGATGAACGACTAGACAAGATGGCTATGGCGGCGATCTATCAAGCCGTTCCCGATTCAATGATGCGACAATTGATTGGGAAGGAGGCGCTCGAGATATGCGGACTACTCGAAAACTATGCATGAAGGAGTAGACCGAGTGAAGGAAGTTCGACTTCAAACATTACGCAGATGAGTTTGAATCATTGAAGATGGGAAAGAATCGGTGTGGAAGAATTCTGCAGGAAGTTTAATGAAGTCATAAACGAGATCAAATCTCTCGGCGACGACTTGAAAGACGAGGTGGCGGTGAAGAAGTATCTACGAGTACTGCCAGAGAAGTTTCTCCCGGTCGTAACTACACTCACATACTCGCAAGACCTCTCGAAGATGAAGGTTCAGGAGGTAACTGGGGCGCTCAGAGCACACGAGCAACTTCTGAAAAGTTACCAAGCCGACAATGAAGGGCAAGGATCTTACAATCAACAAGCCTTGCTCGTGAGAGAAGACACGAGGAACCAATACAAGCCGGACCAGACAGACTCATATGGCCAGCAAGGTCGTGGAACTGGTCGAGGTGGAAGATCTCAAGATAAGTCTCATATTCAATGCTCTGAATGTGAAAAATTCGGTCATGACGCTGCTGAATGCGAAGCCACATCGATGCCATACCGCAAGAAGTATGGTCATTATCTTGCGGATTGTCGAAGTCACATACAATGCCACAATTGCAAAAGGTATGGACACTATGCTGCAAAATGCAGGAGCAAGAAGAAAGTCGAAGAAGTCAACATAGCTCAAACCTCAGAATATCTAGAACCAACTTTGCTACTATCCCACTGCAATGTTGAAGAACCAATAATGGTATTTTTAAATGAAGGGAAGGTGTTCCCTAGTTTGATGGAGAAGGGAGAGGAGACTCAGGACCAGTCAACAAATTGGTATCTTGACAACGGAGCAAGTAACCACATGACGAGCACACGCGCGTTGTTTCATAAGTTGGATGAAAAGGTGGTCGGTAAGGTGAAGTTTGGAGATGACTCAACCGTTCAGATAAAGGGAGAGGCACAATCCTATTGAAGTGCAAGGATGGAAGTCAAAGACCAGCATCGGATGTGTATTACATACCAAGTCTTTGCAGCAATGTCATAAGTCTTGGACAAGCGATGAAGATGGTTGTCGAATCGAACTCAAAGATGTTTACGAGAGTTTTCAACAGAGAGCGATTGCTAATGAAGGTGCAAAAGTCAACAAATCGGTTGTACAAGCTACCATTGAAAATCTGGAAACCGGATGGCATGGAGAAAGTTCGGAGGAACGAGCATGAAAGACTTCATCTCCGGTGGTGAAAAACAGCATGAAGTCGTGAACAACAAGTCGAAAGAGTTGGAAGTCGAACGAGAAGGTTGGCGAAGGTTTTGGCTGTAGTCGAGAAGAAATTCGACCACGTAAACGGAGATCGAGCGTGGTCGGAGTCACCACGACCATGGCAAAACGATCGAGCGTGGTCGAAGTGCCACGACCACGGCAAAAGATGATCGAGCACGGTCGGCAAGTGTTACGACCATGGCAAACAAGAGTTGAACGTGGTCGAAACACATTACGACCGCAGCAAACCAGAGGTGCGCGAGTAGTCGATTTCGAACGACTACCTGCACGAACAGGTCCCAGGATCGGCCGGAGCGGTCGAAGCATCGGCCCGAGTAGTCGACACGGACCACATGTAGCAAACGCAGCCGAGAAAAGAAGGCGTGGCCCAGGTGGTCGACATCGACCACACACCGCAGGCGAAGTCGTAGCAAACGACACAGGAGGTGCTTACTCGCATGCAGATGGAGGAAAGCAAGGTGAAGTCGTACCAGGTGCAACTGGCGCAAAGGAAGGTCAAAGCAATGAGAGCATGAGTGGTCGGGGCAAACCACATGATGCGAGCATAATCGTAAGCTCAGGAGGAGCTCCCACGAGACCAAAAGAAGGCAGTCAAAAGCTTGGAGTTTGGATCCTGAGGTGGCGGGAGAAAACACAATGTGAAGAACGATGGTCGAAAGCAAGGCCACACATCAGTGAAACGAGTTGCTGGTGGAGGAAGCGCGAACCAGAGTTGCAGGAAGAAAACGGCGAGAGCAAAGGCTGTGAGAGCAGGTGCTCCAGCCCAGAAAGACCGGTCAAGGAAGAAGCAGAAGCAGGAGAACGTCAAAGTGATCAAGGAAGAAGATCGACATGATGGAAGTTACTAAAACAAGATTAGGGAGAGAATGTTGGAAATAATCTAGTTTTAGAAGACGCATACAAAGTTTGGAAGTAATCGAAGTCAAGACGGAGGAGAAATTCAAAGTCGAAGTTAGAAAACGAGTCAAAGTCGTAGTTGGAATCCGAGTCGAAGTCGTATGAGACTCGGAGTCGGAGTAGGTTGAGAACCCGTGTTAAAGTAGAACAGTGGGTATAAAAGAGGCTTAGAGCCATGTATTCTGTACACCAAGCAATTGAGAAAAGACCAAAAAGAGGGAGAAACACAGAGCATTGTTTTGTTGTGTGTTTGCGCAAGACGTGGTCGGAAGGACTCATGATCACCGCAAGCGTGATCGGGAGGAGTTACGACCACGGCAAAGTTCCAGCAGGCGTAGTCGGGGCGCCACGACCACGGCAAAGGCAGTGATTTTATGACTACGCCGAGAAGGTTAGTACATGATTGAAAGTGACTCCGATCACGTTGAAGGAAGTGAACGTAGTCGAAAGGGTGTTCGACTACGGTGAACAGTGATCGCCAGCATCACTGCGTGATCGTAGAAGGCTTCGATCACGGTATCTCGAGCGGCTGAAGGAAGGCAGCGGTAGCGATATCGCAGAACGGTCGAAAATTGCTACAGTAAATTTACGACCACGTTGAAAAGGCGATCGGAGGAGATTGAAGCGTTCGGAATTGGTCGTAAGTACTCTGAACCGATCATTTTTTGTTTCTCACCGGTTGTAAACGACTCTTACCGGTCGTAAGAGATCCTGGGAGGTCGTAAGACCTTACAACAGTGAAGTCCAGGTCGCGGAGCGAAGTCCTGCGCGGAAGCGACGCGAGGCTGGGAGCTCGACGGAGAGCGGAGACGGGTGCGGAGCTGATGGAGCCGCAATGGCGCGCTCAAGGAGCGCAGGCGCGAACCGGGACCCGACCTCGTCTTCCTGGCGAGCGGTGTCATCGGCGCGGAAGCTCCTAGGCGCAGACATCGCTGAACCCGTCGCCGTCGGAGTTCGAGGACGCAGAACACCGCGCGAAGCCTGGCTCACGGAGGCGAGGTCCTGCGCGGAGCTGGCGTAGTCTCGCGTGGGGGCGTACGCGACGACAGATGTGGAGCCGACAGAGGCTAGGCACGACCTGCATGGATGGATGCGTACATTTTTTTAGGTAATGGAACGGGGTTCCAGCCTCTACATCGTTTGACGACATACACAACTGATCAAATATAACCACGAGCTCTTAGGCTCATACTGAAATACATCGGAGAGATAAGATAAAAAAAACCAAAAGTCTAGATAACTGAATAGACAGGAAACTACGCTTCAATTCTATTCGAGAACTTCCATCCAAACTTAGCGAAGACCTCCATGATCACCGTCTCCAAAAGTCTGCAACCATTTTTCATGTTCTTTCTTGTTTCTTCCTCCCTATGCAGCAGCGACCACGTTCGAATCCAATAGGTTGTCCTGAAAATGACCTACATAAAGGTGTTAGATTTCTTGTTATTGAATACCATATCATTTCTATTCAACCAAATTGCCCAACATAGAGCTGCAACACCCACTAAAATCTGGTTCTTGAGTTTTGATGGAAAACCATAAAGCCATGAACCAAACATATGAGTAAAGCTAAAGGGAGGTTGAATTCCAAAGGTGATATAAATGGTATTCCAAATAAATCTTGCGAAATGACAATCAAAAAATAAATGTTGTATAGTCTCTAAAGAACTACAGAAGCAACATTTGAGATTGCCTTGCCAATTTCTTTTTACAAGATTATCTTTCGTGAGAGTGACACCTTTGTTAAGATACCATAAGAAAATTTTAATTTTCAGTGGTATTTTGATCTTCCAAATTGGGCATTTAGTAGGAACTACTCCACATTGTATCATAGAAGTGTACATAGAGTGTACCGAGAAAATACCACTACTATGTAAGCTCCAAATAAGAATATCTTTGTCATTAGATAGATTGACAAACACTACTTTTGACACAAGCTCATACAATGCAGTCAAGTTACTATCCACTAAAGCCCTTCGGAATGAAACATTCAAAGGTGTGGTACTTAGTACATGTGCAACCGTGGCATCCTTTTCCCTCACAATATTGTAAAGAGATGGGTAATCAATTTTGAGGGGTTTGTCGCCGATCCATGTGTCTTCCCAAACCGAACTTGGTGCCACTATGTGTTCGAACGATCCTCTTGCCAAGAATTGGTCTTTGACTTTCATAAGTCCGGACCAAAACTGAGAATCTCCTGGTCGTTTTTTGACTTGTGTTAAGGTTTTATTTGACAAGTATTTCCTTCTTAGAAGGTCTTGCCATGTTCCTTCCTCATTGATAAGTTTAAATAACCATTTACTCAAGAGACACTTATTTTGGATATCTAGATTTTGGATGCCTAACCCACCAAAATCCTTGGGTGTGCACAGTATGTTCCACTTAATGAGTCTATACTTTTTCTTGTGTCTGTCACTTTGCCAAAAGAATCGAGAGCGATAGTAGTCTAATTTTTGAAGGACTCCTCTAGGGACCTCAAAGAAGGAAAGCAAATACATGGCTAAGCTCGTTAACACTGAGTTGATCAAAACAAGCCGTCCTCCTACTGAGAGGAGTTTTCCTTTCCAACTACTTAGCTTTTTCTGAAACCTCTCCTCGATCAAAATCCAGTCACTATTGGATAATTTCCTATGATGCATAGGGATGCCTAGGTATTTAAAAGGAGTGCTTCCTGAGGTGCAACCAAAAAGGCATGCATACTCCTGGACATTATCCTTAGCTTTACCATAATAGAAAAGCTCACTTTTGTGGAAATTGATCTTTAACCCAGATATTTGCTCAAAAGTACTTAACACTAGTTTAAGTTGTTTGGCCTGGTTTAAATCATGTTCCATAAAAAGGATAGTGTCATCGGCATACTGGAGGATAGATAGTCCATTGTCTACCAAATGGGGATGATTCCCTCAAAACTTCCACTCTTCTTAGTCCTTTCAATGAGGATAACCAGCATATCGGCTACCAAATTAAAAAGGATAGGAGAGAGGGGGTCTCCTTGACGGAGACCTTTCTTGGACTGAAAATAGTGACCCATCTCATCATTCACTTTAATCCCTACACTTCCCCCACGCACAATTTGATCGATCCATTTACACCATAAAGGTGAAAAGCCTTTCATCCTCAACGTTTGCTGAAGGAAAGACCAATTGACTTTATCGTACGCCTTCTCAAAATCTAGCTTTAAAATGACTCCATCTAATTTCTTTCTATGCATCTCATGAATGGTCTCATGCAAGACCACAACTCCCTCCATTATGTTTCTACCGGTCATGAAGCAGTTTGAGAAGGTTTGATTACCTTCTGAGCTACTAGAGCGACTCTGTTAGTCATGACCTTGGTGAAGATCTTGCAGCTTACATTTAATGAACAAATTGGTCTAAATTGTTGTGTCTGTTTTGCTTCCTTCTGTTTTGGTAAAAGAGTGATAATACCAAAGTTGAGGCTGAACAAGGGAAGGTCTCCTTTATAGAACTCGGAGAACAGAGCCATTAGGTCTCCTTTAATGAGTTCCCAGAAGACCTGATAAAACTCCGCGGGGAAACCATCTGGTCCCGGCGCTTTGTTATGTTCCATTTGGAAAATTGCAGTTTTAACTTCTTGTTCACTGAAAGTACTAGTAAGAATTTCATTCTCTGCATTAGAGACTTGTGTGATGTCATCTCTGATATCCTCCATTAGGCTAAAATTATTTTTCTCAGGGGCCCCAAAGAGGTTCTTATAGTAGTTGGTAATATAGCTCTTAAGCTTTTCTTCCCCCACTATGAGTCCCTCTTCTTGTTCTAGTTAGAAGATCCTCGTCTTCCTATGTTTACCATTAGCCACCAAATGGAAGTATTTGGTATTACAGTCACCATATAACAACTTAGTTGTCTTGGCTCTTTAATACCACTTTAACTCCTCTTCTCTAAGTAGTTGCACTAGGCGTTCTTTTAGACAATGTTTTAGATCAAGCTCGCTAGCACTCAGGAATTGAGTCTCGGCTTTTTTGTCTAAATCCTCCACCTTTTTGATGAGGACGGCCTTTTCCTCCTTGTATTTTCCACTCATATTTTTCGCCCATCCCCTGAGAAACTGTCTAAGTCTTTGGATCTTAAAATGCCATCTCTGTAACGGGGTATCACCCCTCGTCACCTTGTTCCACACATCAGTGACCAACTCATGGAAACCATCCCGCAACAACCACCCAAGTTCAAACTTGAACATTGGTTGTTTATAACCATGGGTGCCATTGCCCGAATCTAGTAGGAGGGGAGTATGGTCTGGAATTTCCCGATTCAACGCTTGGACAGTGGAAAGGGGAAACTTCGATTCCCATTCGGTGGTCACTAGAATTCGATCCAATTTTTCAAAAGTTGGTATTTCTCTTGAGTTTGCCCAGGTGAATTTGCGATTAGATAACTCGAGTTCCCTTAAGTCTAAACCGTCTATGATGGCATTAAACAAAAAGGGCCATCTGTTATCATATATATCATTGTTCTTTTCTAGTGGGCTTCTAATTATATTAAAATCCCCACCGACTAGAACTGGCAAAGACTCCTTAGCACAAGTTTGAGCCAACTCCGTTAGGAAGGCCTCCTTGAATTCATCTTGAGCAGCCCCATAAACTGCTATGAGGACCCAACTGAAGCCATCTGCTTTATTTCTGAGGTGGAACTTGACATAAAAATCCCCTTCATCAATAGCACCAATGTCAAAAACTTCCAAGTTAATCCCAAGGAGGATGCCACCTGACCATGCACATGGTTATGTACGCGAAGTTGAGCCTATAATTCTTGGCGAATGCACTGTAGACGACGAAGCTGAAGGACGCCTTGCTTGCGGATGGATCTGCACGGGGTCTCCGCTTTGCCTGCGGACGCCTGGGAAGGAAGCCGCGTAGCCGCGGGCGCTGCCGGCGGCGCCGGCGGAGCCTCGGCGCGGAGGCCGACGCCAATCTGCTTGTGATGCCTGGGCGCTACTCCGCTAGCTCATACCATCCATGGAGGGAGGTTCCATGTATGCGTTCATGCATGGATGCATGGACGTGAGCTCATGCCATGCGCATGAGAGGACGCGTCGTGTACACGTGCATGAGTTGATACTTCATGTACACATGTAGCTCGTCGTGGAGACTTCGCAGTGAAGGCCATGGCGTGGCAGCCGCGGAGCATCGCGCGGGGTGGTGGTGACCTCGCAGGGGGGCGGGGTTTCGCCTGCATGCGGGTGCCGACAAGAACAGCACCAGCCTGGGCGTGGAGTTTGCGCCGCGCGAAAGCCGAGACATGATTTCTCTGGGCGAAGACGCTGTCACCGAGCTACAGCGAGGGCCGGCGTGGAAGCGACCTCGGCTCATCCCTCACCTGCAGACCTCGGCGCGGACGGGTGCATCGAACGAACGCCGGCGAGGCCACCCCGTGGCCAAGCGGGGGCCGGCAAAGACGTCGCGGGGTTGCGAGGCGAAGCTTCCCCGGACTCCGCTGACCACACGCTGACGAGCTACCGCAGGAATTCACGCCGTTGAGAGCGACGCGGCGTCGGTCGAGGACGCCGTGGAGAGAGAGGCATGTATGGACAGCATGCATGAGTGAATGCTTGGACAGGGGCTCCTGTGCACGTGCCTTTGTGCATGCATGGATATTTCCCGTAAGCATGCATGAATGGGTGCTTGTGAATCTTAAGCATGCATGGACGGATGGATGTGTTAGGAAACCAGGACTCTATCTGGAGTCCTTATCTGATTGGGCACCCCCACCGTAGACTATAAATAGGGGCCTAGACCCCCCTCATGATGTACCCCGAAGCAATCTAAAGCAATAAAGAAAGACCAGGAGTTCTCTCTACCTCTCTGTGTTCAATCTATTCTCTCTGTGATTCTGTGATTGATTCGTTCTTGTTCTAAGCAGAGGAATCGCTCGGACTGGTCTCCAGCGTCGGTTCCTCAACACGTTATCAGCACGACTTCGCTCCGGTGAACGAGGTAATCATCGAAGCACAGATTGAATTTCTAGATCGCTTTTGAATCTGTATTTTCTTTTCGCGTTCTAGATTGAAAATTCTACGGTGCAAATCCACCCCAATCTACCGCGAGCGGACTTGAAGTCGCCGGCACAATGCCGATCGGTAGATTGTGAAACGAGGTAGATGTTGATTGCACTGTAGAACGATGCAAATCCGCCTCTAATCTACCGCGAGCAGATCTGAAATCGCCGGCACAATGTCGATCGGTAGATCCGTGAAAAGGGGTAGATGTTGATTGCATCATAAATTAATTTTATGCATTGTTTTCTGTTTGGAGATTGCATGAGAAAGATTGCACGGAAATTTTGTTATGCATCTATTTTGTTCATGCAAAGCATCACACAGAAAAGAAATAGAATCAGTCATCATTTTCTCTGTTCGGCATCACAAAGAAAAAAGGCACTACAACTGCAGGAGGCACCGCCGGCCGATTGCCGCCCCCTGCATGGGGCGCCGCCATCGTCGGAGCTGCCCCCGCATGGAGCGATGTGCACCATGCCCACGCGGTCCGCCGGCTGACGCTCCGGTTCCCGCGCCCGCACGCGCCACCGGACGGAGCCTCCTCGCCCCCCACGAACGGCTGCCGCCCGCAGTCGCCCGATGCACCGGCCGCCTTCCTCGCACGGGTGGTCGCCCGAAGACCGCCGCCGTAGCCGCCTCCACATGGTGCCGCCGAACCGGCTCTAGCAGTCTCCGCTTGGCCGCGCCTGCATGCGCCTTGGCCTCCACCGCCGCTCAGCCCGAAGCCGCTCACCCTGCGCCCGTATGCGCTGAAGCACCGGCCACCGCTTGCCATCGTGCGCGCCACGCGAGGGAGACGGCCAGCACGCCGCACGGCCGCTGCCGAATCCGCGCCGACTCCTGCGCCCGCGCCCGCAGCGCGCGGACCGTCGCCTTGGGCGTCGCCTTGCGCCGCTCCGCCTCCCTCACCGGCCCGCATGCTGCTACACTCGGCCGCCCGTATGGCGCCCGCCGACGAGACGCGCCGGCGCGCAGCGCGCCGCCGCCGCCTCGAGCCCACCAACCGAGCGCAAGCCTTGCAAGCGCCGCCGACCACCGCGCCCGGCGCACCTTCCGGCCCAGTAGCCCGCCGCCGCTCGAGCTGCGTCGCCCGACCACTCGAGTCGCGCCGCATCGCCGCCGTGCACGCGCGCCGCATGCGCCGCCGGCCTCGATCGCCGCCGCGCGCCGTGCGCCGCCTCCACCGCTCCTCGCCGCGCGCCACCCGGCGTTGAAGCACGCCGCCGGAAGCCCGCGCGCAAGCGCTGCGCACTTCCGCCCGTCGGCTTTCCCGGCGCGCGCCGCCTCTTAGCCGCCGGCGGCAGCCCTCCCCGTGTCCGCCCTCGCGCTCGGCTCTCGGGCCCGGCCTGTTGAGCCGCCGCCGCTACTGAATGAGGGGGTAGGGGAAACCCTAACCCCCCCAAGGGACAAACCGGTCGGCGGGCTGGCTAGGCCAATGGGCCAGTTGGGCCGAAAACAAGTCAGAGAGGCGAACGGGCCGAAAAAAAAGGGGGGGGCCGGTGGGTGCGCTGGCTGTTTTGCGAAAAAGACCCGGGAAATCATAAAAATCACCGATGAGTCCTTCAAACTTTAATTGAAGTCCCGAATTTTTACAGAAAAGGCCTCGTAGTTCCGAAAACTGCGAATAAGCCCTGAAATTTACGAGTGGGTCCAGAATTTTGAAGAAAACCCCTCTGTAAATCAGGAAATTGCGCGAATTTTTCTCTGAACTGAAAATTTGCGTAAAAACCCTCTGGAATTGCAGAATTTGCTGAAATTTCATATTTTAGCATAAAAGGGCCTCAGGAATCCGAATTTTGCATTATTTTTAGCATTTGAAGCTTATTTATTTATGCCATTACTGTTTTATGTTTTTTCTGTATTTATTTACTGTTTTGGTTAATTGTAATTGTTTAAATTGCTTTTAATCACTGAAATTAGCAGTAAAATTATAGAAAATGCATAGAAAATTATGAAACATTACGAGAACCTTTTGTACCATTTATTTACCCCAGTGAATTATTCCGTGCATGTCTACCAGCAGTAGACTTATACACATTTAGATGACTAGCATCACGAACTAGAAGTTCGAGGAGCTGGCCCAGCATGGTCAAAACTATCTGACGTAGGCATCCGATGTCGAGATTGTGCTTGGAGTCAGGAAGCTCCGCGCGACTATTGGGATTGGTGGACTGAATGACGCCCAACCCACGCCTAACGAGAATGATCAGGCACTTCATTTTCTCAGGCACCACTTCTGCCTCACTCTCAAGAATGAGTACATGGTAGAGAATAGCGCGCTAGCACTCTGGACCGCACCCAAGAAGCAGGTTTGAGAGGCTAAAGTACACCATTCTTCCTCAAGCAGAGAGGAGTGGATCAGACTGAGGTTTGCCGACTTTAAGACGGTCGTGGATTACAATTCTGCCTTGCACAGGATTTGTACCCCAATACAGAAAATTGAGATAATCCTTCCACCCAAATGAAGAACAATCCGCACGCAATTATCGTCAAGACGGCTATGAGGAATATGCTGAATTGATTGATATGACGCAAATTGCGGAAGCTCAGGACAAAGTTCTCCGCAAGAACTAAATCACTCAGCCATCTGGTAGCTCCACTGGCCGTGAAGCCAACGCTGGGAGCAACAAGGCGCGAAAGCCCTTGATAGAGAAAAGGGGAAGGAAGGGTAAGACCGCAGCCCAAAAAGGCAAATCAGATACTCCACGTGAAAATAAGGCTAGCAAGCCAAAACGGGATGGCAAAGGGCACATGAAGCCCACTCTGCATCAGTTGAGGGGGAGCATTCGGCGGTACTGCTGATGGTGTTTGAGACCATTACGACAAAGAACACCCTCTCGACCTAGAAGCAGCCACCGTCATGATTTCTCTTGAAGAGAATGTCACCCCGAGAAAATAGCAGAAGAAGTCCAGTGCACTGAATGCATTTCGACTTTAATTGTCATTTATTTTGTGTGGAAGAATATGTTAGAATTTGCATGGATGGTACTTAAGAATTGTTATCTTCTCGTGATGGTTGGATGATATTTGAAGAATTCATTCATTTATTCAGTTTATGATGGCATGATATGTTCTGATTTTGGAGTATTTTATTTATGTGTTGATTGCCTTCTCATACATGTTAATAAATACCCTATATTAGAACGAGTGTGGCGCCCTATAAAGGAAGTGTGCTTAGCCAGCAGCGGCACAATGCATACCATCTTAAGAGAGACTAAGAATTTTCAAGTCGATTCGTAAGAGCACTGGCAGCCTTACGACAATCGCCGGAAGCGATGCATGTATAATTGGTTCCGGAAGAGCCACATGGGCACAACTTTGGTCATTAAAGAAGCATTATTGTACCCAGAATCGACTAGAACTCTCCTAAGTTTTAAGAATATCCGCGCAAATGGTTTCCGCGTTGAGACTGAAGAAGAGTACGGTAAGGAATACCTGCTCATTATGAAGCGTGAAGTGAATAGAAAAGGGTATTACAAAATCTTCCTGGGCTATATTATACCAAAATTAGGCGCCTGCAGCGTGCACTATTCTCAAAACAGTATTTAGAAGCTCTGAATTCTTCTGTCTCTGGCATGACAGATTAGGCCACCCAAGTCTTAGAATGATGAGAAGCATAATAAACAACTCGCATGGGCATAATATTAATAAGAAGAATTTCCCGAATCATGAAGATTTTGTGTGCCCTGCATGTGCCACCGGGAAACTAATTACTAGACCCTCCACTCCGAAAGTGAAGGATGAAGTCCCTACATTCCTGGAATGCATCCAGGGAGACATTTGCGGTTCCATTCAGCCCATCCCAGGGCCGTTTAAGTATTTCATGGTGCTCATTGACGCTTCTTCGAAGTGGTCATATGTGGGTTTGTTGCCCACAAGAAACCACGCCTTTGCAAAATTGATCTCGCAGATCATTCGCATCAGAAATGTGTTTTCAGATCATCATATCAAGTCCATCCGAATGGACAACGCTGGAGAATTTACTTCGAAGGCATTTGATGATTATTGCACGGCGATGGGAATTGCAGTTGAGCACTCGGTACCGCATGTCCATACCCAGAATGGTTTGGCAGAGGCTTTAATTAAGAGAATTAAATTTATTGCCCGACCTCTTTTGCATAATTGAAATCTAGCAGCTACATATTGGGGACACGCAGTCCTTTATGCAGCGAATCTCATCAACCTTAGACTTTTGGCCTACAACATCCATTCACCTATGCAACTAGCGCAAGGGTCACCACCGAAAATTTCCCAACATTAGGGAGAAATCAACCCTTGATGAAGAATGTCGGGAAATTACGTGGCAAGCCAGGGGAATCCATGCAGATGACCCGCGCACAAGAGAAGTCCAGAAGACAATAGAAGTCCAGAAGACAAGAGAAGTCCAGAAGACAAAATAGATTTGCAAGCATTAGCAAATCAAGCGCTCGATCACTTTAGTGATTTGAAGAGCGTGACTAAGTCGCATGTGCACGCACGCTTGCACCGGAGAGGGTTGAAATACCAAAGAAAGCAGAAGGTATCCCTAATCTCGTCCAGAGGCCTCAGAAAAATAAAAAAAAGAGGACGAGTACTCCGGTTCCTCAAATCCTTAGTAACCGGGGACGCCTGGTGAAAAAGGATAAGAGGGATTTATCACAGCCGATCATTAAAGTCCCCCAAAATGAGAAGGGGAGCCAGTTGAGACCTGGCACAAGTATGACACCTCCAGAAGAGGGCATACCGGATCTGAATATCCCCGTCGGCATGGATGTGTGCGCACACATCGGAGCCGAAAAAAAAACTAAAGGGACTTGCCACCACAATTGAAAGAAGCGATGCGCAAGGTGAAGCTCCAGAAGAAGCAATCGCTCCAGAAGTAGCAACTCATGAAGAAATAGCTATAAATTATGTGCACACGGGAGAGTCCCTGAATAGGACAACAGCTAATATCGATATCTACTTCGCAAAGAAAATTGCCTCCATTATCGATCTTGATCTCGAGCCTGCATCGCTCGCTGAATGTAAGAAAAGATCAGATTGGGAAGATTGGAAGAAGGCAATAGCAACTGAATTGCTATCTCTGAACAAAAGAGAGGTGTTTGGGCCCGTATGCGCACGCCTCCCACATACACCCGTTGGGCACAAGTGGGTATTTGTTGAAAGAGAAATGAAAGAAATGAAGTAGTGAGATACAAAGCAAGGCTGGTAGCCCAAGGTTTCACTCAACGTCCTAGAGTTTATTATGAAGAAACCTACTCCCCAGTCATGAGTGGAATTACCTTTAGATACTTGATCTCAATGGCGGTGAACTTGAATTTGGGAATGAAATTGATGGATGTTGTGATTGCATACCTTACGGTAACTTGGATTCGAGATTTACATGAAAGTCCTGAAGGAATTCCTCTCCGAACCAAGACAGAGCAAATAGAAATCATGCGATGTGAAACTCGAGAAAGTCACTGTATGGATGAAACAATCTGGAAGAATGTGGTATAATCGCTGAGCGACTTTCTCTGCAAGAAAGGCTACGAACAATGAAGACTGTCCTTGTGTGTTTATACGGCGATCCCAGAATGGATTCTGTATAATCTCTGTGTATGTAGATGATCTGAATATCATCGGGACAGTCGAAGACATAAAAGAAGCAAGCTCCTACTTGGAGTCAGAATTTGAAATGAAAGATTTGGGCAAGACCAAGTTTTGCTTAGGCTTGCAGCTTGAGCATGTCCCTGAAGGAATCTTGGTACATCAGTCGACCTACACCCAGAAGGTGCTTGAAAGGTTTGGCTTCGAGAAGGCATTTCCCTCGAAAGTACCGATGATCGGTAGGTCTTTACAGCAAGAAAAAGATCCTTTCCGACCAAGGGAAGAGGGGGAGGAAGTCCTGGGACCGGAATTCCCATACTTGAGTGCAGTGGGAGCACTCATGTATTTAGCAAACTGCACTAGACCGGACATTGCATTTGCCGTGAACCTGTTAGCAAGGTGCGATGCGAGAACCCACCAAAAGGCATTGGCGGGGCATAAAGGACATTTTCCGATACCTCCAAGTAGCAAGGACCTCGGATTGTTTCTACGAAAGAATCAAGATCTGAACTTGATTGGCTATGCAGATGCTGGGTATCTGTCAGACCCGCATACCGCTAAGTCACAAACAGGCTATGTATTCCTGTGTGGTGGAACTGCAATTTCATGGAAATCGTCTAAGCAAAGCCTGGTAGCTACTTCGACGAACCACTCAGAAATTATAGCACTGTATGAAGCCGCACGAGTGCGCAGCTCCGCCGAATGGTTCACCACATCCAGAGATCATGTGGAATGAACATTGTGCAGAACCCCACAATTATCTATGAAGATAATGCCGCTTGCGTTGCACAAGTGCAAACGGGCTATGTGAAGAGTCATCTCACAAAGCATATTAACCCCAAGTTCTTCTATGCACATGAATTGCAAAGGATGGACGAGATTAAAGTACTGCATACTAAGTCATGTGAAAATCTCGCAGATTTATTCACTAAGTCACTCCCCGCATCTAGCTTTGAAAGGTGCGTGCGTGGAATTGGAATGATGAGACTTAGAGAAGTGCAGAATTCAGGGGGAGAATTCTCACATACCCGCTAATAAATCTTGATCATGAAGATTAAGTACCCAAAAATAAAGTCCTGCAGACCAAATGAATTTGGGTGAATTGTACTCTTTTTCCCTTGACGAGTTTTCCATGAAGTTTCTCGACCAAGGTTTTTAATGAGGCAATTCGTGCATCGCAGCATCACATGTATCATGTACTCTTTCTCCAAATTTTTCCCACTGGGTTTTTATGGAGTTTTGATGAGGCATGAGCATGTTGGGTGAGTGCCCAAGGGGGAGTGTTAGGAAACCAGGACTCTATCCGAGTCCTTATCGATTGGGCACCCCACCGTAGACTATAAATAGGGCCTAGACCCCCTCATGATGTACCCCGAAGCAATCTAAAGCAATAAAGAAAGACCAGGAGTTCTCTCTACCTCTCTGTGTTCAATCTATTCTCTCTGTGATTCTGTGATTGATTCGTTCTTGTTCTAAGCAGAGGAATCGCTCGGACTGGTCTCCAGCGTCGGTTCCTCAACAGGATGGAGTGCTTGTGAAGCTTAAGCATGCATGGACGGATGGACGGAGAGGTTGGGGGCGGAGGCTCGGTGTCGTGACACGGAGACCGGGGACCTCGTGGGCCTGCACAGAGCCGACTCGCGCGGAGGCTCGATGGCATGGCGCGGAGACCAGGGACCTCGTGGGCCCGCCCGGAGTCGACTCGCGGAGGCCGATGGTGCGCTGGTTCTTCAACTTGATTTCCTTCCTACACGCCTGTGTGCTTACCGAATCCTACGTGCATGCGGTTGCCGACGAGAACTCCCGCATGGATATGAAGCTTGTGCCTGGACGCATGGAGCTTGTGTTTGGATATGCATGAAGGGATATATACACAGCTCCTTACGCAGATTCACACCGCGAGTCGATGGCGGCGTCGCGCGGAGATGCAGGGTCGCGAGTCCTAGTCCACGGCAGGCGATGCTGCGCCGACGTCGCAGCTCCTGTACTCCTCCCGCGTGGCTGATGGTGCCGTTCGTCTAGTTCGGCCCAGCGCACGGAGGCATTGGCCTGTGCCACCCAATCAACCTCGTGGATCTGGGCGCTTCGACTGGATCTACTCGACACTGTCGCCGATAGCCCGCAAGACGGTACCGACGCCATGAACAAAGCAGTATGCTCCCAGGAATCGAAAAGATCAAAGAGGAAGATAGGCAAATGTTACAGTACAAATGATGGGGGAGGGCAGGATAATGCTCTGGACGGATCGACAGAAAAGATCCAAAACTCTTCCCTTTTCTTACCTTTCGTCGAGTGCTAGAGAAATCTTTTCCACACGTGACTTCTAGTCGTTCCCCACGGACGAGAAATCTTTTCCACACGTGACTTCTAGTCGTTCCCCACGGACGGCACCATCTGTTGTGGCTACAGGCCAAACAGTAGAGAAAGGGACTGGTAGAAGAGGAAGAGGAGAGCCAGATCTATGGGAGAGTTGATAAGAATGAGAGGATGTCCCTCCTCCTGCCCCTCCTGGGGGTTTATATACATGAGTGGGGTAGAATGGGAAATCCTCATTCTACCCCTTAGTACTTACACAGGATAAGGGTACATTGGTATATTACACTGGTATATTCCTCTACACTATTGGGCCTATTACATGTTGGACTAGTTGCACGGCCCAGTCACAGGGGGTTGGGCCACCCCCACAACAGAACCTAAAAATGCCAATGAGATATATGAGTAAGGGGAGCTTCATTACATATCATTTGTTCTCTTTTACATTTTTGGTTCGTCCTCTTGCTATGAAAATGGTCATGATGAGCAATTGCTGTTTTCTTTGGACCATGAGCAAGATTAGGCTTTTATGAGGTTTTACGTGTGATTTGGAGCTTTCGAAGAAAACTTATTCTTTCTTGTTGTTTGCGCCATTTCATACTTTGCCAACATAGTCATGAGTTCCTTCTCTTCTTCTATTGGACCATGTGTGGTTTTTGCAACGTCTTGCTTTTCTTTTCAAAAAACTAACTCATCTTCATGTTCATGCCTTTTCGGTGTTTGTCAATATATTCATCAATGGGGAGATTGTGAGACCATGTGGAGGTCAACCCATGGTTGTGATGAGTAATTGACTTTTAGATTAGAGTATCTGTAGAGGTTGAGTTTGGCTTTTGAGGGATTTGCAAAGACTGCATTTTGTTTAGGCTGTTTGCTTGTATTGACGGTCTGACCAGTAGGCTTCGACTGCTAACAGTAATCGGAGGCATGGACCTTGATATATAGTCGGGCAGTCCAAACAACCTTGTGCTAAGTAGGTCGAAGAGCTAGTCCGAAGGTACTCTGTAGTTGAGAGTACTCGGTACTAGGTAGTCGAGAGGACTTGGTACTTGATGGTCGTAGCTTCAGTGGCTGGTTGATGGTTGTAGCTTCAGTGCCTGGTCGGCGATTGGCAGTCATAGACTTCACGATTTGTTGTTGTTGTCATAGGTTTTGTGATCGATTACCGTAGACCTCGAGTACTCATGTCTGACCAGCCTATGCATGGTAGTCAGATTGGTCTCTCTCGGTGGTCTGGGGTTGTTTTCTGGAATGCATGGATTGATTTGGGGTGACTTGGGTCATTGCATTAAGGTTGCATACATTTTGCATGGTGCATTGTTTGGATTAGTTGTGCCAATTGATGACTTTGTGTGTTGTGTGGTGTTACATGATAGTTTGCTTATTGTTGTTAGTTGCAAGACTTTAGAGCTAGGTTATGGTGAGGCGTAGGAGGATCGGGACTAGGCACAGGGTGGTACTGATGTCCAAAACGGTCAGGGATAGCTGAAAATGTCTGAGGCTCGTGGATTGGTTGCAAGCCGAGATGACGAGGAGCCGGAGCCGGAGCTACCGGTGGTGGACATGATGAGCAACGACAAGGTGGATCGGGACTAGGCTTAGGGAGGAGCCGATGTCCAGATGGTCGAGGAAACTGGGTGCCATCATGTGCGAAGAGAGGCATATGGTGTGCCAAGTGACTTGGGTTGTTTGCAAGAGAGAACGGTTCGGTGGGATACGAATGCGTCAGAGGGACACTGCTGACAAGGTATAAATGGAATGACTCGGGAAGCTTTGGCGTCGTTGTCCACTTGTTGTAACACTGTTTGTATGAGCTGAGTTTGTGCTGCCAAAAACTGACTTAAGATCGGATCCAAACCCATTGGAGTTACTTGCGGTTCCTGAGTTGCCCGGTTTGCATTACTGCACTCTGAGTCTTGGTTCGTCTGATTGCGTCCTGCGGTGCTCCGAGTGATAACCATTTCTGCTCTGCTCTGAAAGAAAGATCACTTGCTGAGAACTGACTTCTCAAGGCTCAGTAGGTAAGAGGGAAAAGCAAAGGTAAGCGGTAAACTCGTCTAAGGGGAATAACTAATGGCAACCCTAAACTAAGCAGACACTTAGCCGAAAAGGCTAACAAAAGAAGCAATAAACTCCACAAAAAGACTTTTGACATGACTGCATCATAATGCTAGAAGCAAAACTGCAGCTCACATCACACCCAATGGCAAATAAGAAGCAAGACGATCTACACGATACTAAAAACTATAACAAGGTTCAAATCTTATGGCTCCTAATCTTCACGGAAATCTCCAATCTTGTCTTAAAGCATTGGGTGCTTCCTTGATCCAAACATCACAGCACACCTTGAGGAATTCCATACCAACTTTCACTTTGATGGAGGGACACTCGAGACATCTATGGACATTATAGGGATAAGAAGTCAAATTGAGTTTTGAAAACAATATTTCAGAGGAGGCAAGGAGTAAGAATCCTAAGAATGAGGTAAGAATCAAGAATTACTAAATAATCGTTTGGTTGATTTGATTTAGAAAATAAATTTTGAATACTTTCTAATTCGACCATTCTAACTAGGGCTTCGTCCTACAGTCGATATAGCTCTGATACCATCTCTGTAGAGACCCGAATATGCAAATTCGGACTCTCCTGTGTATTCTGCACTAGTCCAGGATTACGCTAGTGCACACAGTATAAACAAAGATGAAATATCGAATATATCACGATTTACTAAGAAAAGACCCAAATATTATTAATAATTATCAGAGTGCGACCTTATGGCCAAGCTTACAATTAATAGCCTGAAGGGCTTAAAGAAACTAGCAGCGGAAAAACCAGAAATAAGCGTAGTAGCCATTCGACATGACCACAGGCAATCGACTGGGGAGCGAAGTCCTAATCCGCGAAGTCGTCCAAGTATCCTCCTTCTAGTAGCTCTTGCTGATCTGGTCCTTCTTCCTCAACTGAGCAAATATAGATGAAGTCGTGAGTACAAAGAGTACTCAGCAAGTCGTTTGTAACAAAGAATGCAACATAGTATGCAAGGCTTACCAAAGGATGGCTGAAAGGTTAATTTTGCAGAAAGCAACAATTTAAAGTAAATACAATAAGTAGATTGAATAGCAAGCTTTATAAATGATAATAAATAAGTAACCAAAGGAATTGAGACCAACCACAAGTGAACTGACCATTCACCCAAGGAATCCACCATGAACCATGATCCATGAAATGAACACCCGTGAACTAACCATTCACTTTCCAACTTAACCCAACCAGGTTTTTAGGAAAACTCTACCCCTCGTGTGAAATCACTGAGCATTATCCATGACTGAGGACACGGCTATTCGAATAGTTTTACACTCTGCAGAGATTGTACAACTTTACCCACAAGACATCATCATCCCGGATTGCCACGTGAGTTACACACTTCTTTAGCTGTGCGGCGAGGAGATCATGACAAGGCCTTTACAATGTTCAATCTCAACCCAGTTCCGCCTCGCTAAGGTTTCGCCGTCAAGTAGGCTACCACCTAGTCGATAATTGCCCCCTCCTGCGCCAGTGTAGATCCATGGCTCCGACCACACCACACTCATCCCAATGACGGAACCGAAATTGAAACATCCCAAATTAATTAGCCAGGTCCATCCCATACTGGACATGTGGTAGTACGCTAAGGCTCAGATCAATGGCGCACAAAGTTAAGTCCTTAAGTATTACCCAGGCGAAACATCAACATCCCAATGTGCCAACAGCACCCCCTTTATTGCACGATCATTCGCCCAGGTGAAAACCAATTTTGTATATCCAACACCAATGACACACCAATGTCATGGCACACAAATTTTATAACTGTGGCTACAACCACAATTCAATATATTATTAAGTCAAAATTAATTACTTGATCACATGTGATGATAAACCCAACGTACTAGAAGTATGGCTAAGCAATTCTAAGCGTACCACCCATGTGACAACTAGTATTGCATCACTAAATAATTTCCCATCCTATGGTGACAATGGAATCATGGTATTCAAATTATCAAGGAGGGATTAATCAACTTAGACAATAACTACCAATACAAGGGTTTGATAATAAAATAGCGATGCATGATAATTTAAAACAAAGTAATACATAATAGATTTGAAAACTGGGTTCAACATGATCAAAGGACACGACATGCCTTGGCCTTGCTCAGTTAGGAATTCCTGATCTTCGGATCCGGCTTCAGCTCCTTCGAAAGCGTGATCTAACGAGAGAGAAAGCGAAACGAAACACAAAATAAATTCAAATAAAATCCAAATAAACTCTAAAAACTGCAAAACCAGAACTAAAAGATAGAGCTCAATTTTAGATGAATTTAGGAAAAAGAATCGGGTCAATCGGAGTTAGGACGAAGGAGAACGAGCGATCTAAAGTTTGCCGGGGCGAGAAAATACTGGAAAATCATAGATGTTACTGCTCACCCGAGAGCAATTTTTGGAAAGGAGGCTAGCGCTGGCGAGAGGAGGCATGGGAGGTGAATCTAACTAGCAAAATGGGTTGTTAGGGACCTAAGGCACATATAGGAACTGACGGCACGCCAAACGGAGACCGTTGACGGCACGGGCGGCTACAACGACATGGGTAGGAGAGAGGAATAAAACTCGAGCTTAGGACATGGAGAAGTAGGGTGAGCACGGGCTAGAACGCGGCTTGGCAAATCTAGGAAAATTATCGGCTCGGCCAGAAACCCACCGGAGACGGCGCAATCAACGTTTAAACGACGTCGGGAAGGAAAAAGAAAAAACTTAATATCTTGGTGCTCGTTGAACGAAATCTAAAACCACTTGGAGGGTAGCTACCTGGGATGGTTTGGCACAAAGTGACGCGAACGGATTGGTGAAAACATCTCCGGGTAGATGGGGAACACGAGATGCCATTGGCGGCCATGGCGAGGTTCGGAGGTGAAAAATTTGTGGAGGCTTTCTGGGGAAAAGGGAGGAAACACGGCGTAGAACGTGGCGAGGCAAGGCTAAGAAAAATTACGGCAAGGGCTAAAGCTTACCGGAGGCGACGAATCGACGTCAGGAGGCGCTCTTGACCTAGATTGGGGAAAACTCGATTCCGGGAGATTGGCTGCACCAAAACCAAATTAACTTGGCAAGAAGGTAGATGGCGCATGATGGCACAATGTGACGTGAAAGGATCACGAAGAAACTCACCGAATAGCTCGAGACACGACGAGCAAATTCGGGACCGGAGGGGCTCGGTGCCGATGGTGTCCTGGGCTTTGAGGGGACTTGGCACGGCTTGGGATGGGTTTAGAGGAGCCAAGGGGTCCTATTTATAGGCTTGGAGGAGGTAGAAACCGACTCCAATTCGTGGATTTCGGTTTAGAGTCCGTTTCAGAAAATTGGAGATAAAAGGAAAACGGATAAACGAAACGGAAAGAGACCAGTTGGGATGGATTCCTTGCGTGATTTGGCACAACTTTCCTTTTGGGAAGACATTGAGATAAGGTCCGGATTGGAATTTATGAAGAGAGAGGAAAAGAAAGGAAAACGGGAGCAAACAGATCTGGGATCGATCGTAGCTGGAGGTTGAAGATGAACCGTGCCATGACACGTGTCGAGTACTGTTCATTCTCTCTCCTCTTTCTTTTTTTTTGGAAATTTAAAATTGAGCTCAAACAAACTCCGAAATATCCCAGAAAATACAGAAAAATTCCTTGTGACACAAGGAACACAAATAAATTTTTTTTGACAAATATTAATGTTTAATTTAATCACATTAAATCTTTTTAATTAATAAAAATTCCAATTAAGCTTTAATTAATTCCAGAAAAATCTAAATGGTGAATGTTATTTTAAAAGCTTCAAAAAGGCTCTGAAAATCAGGATGTTACAGTTTCTAAAATAATCGCGGAGTTTCCCGATTTTTTTTGCATAAATCGCGGGAGGTGAAAATTAAATTGCAGAATTTTACAAAATTAAAAAAATAAATTAAAACAATTAATTTGAATATTTTGAGCTGTCCGGAGGGGTGGGCCAGCCAGGCCAAAGGGGGGACGTACCCCCTTCCCAAACCCTAGCACCCCCTTTATAAACCCCTCCCTTGACCTCTCTCTCTTTTTTCCCCACCTAGCTGCCACCACCATCTCCTCCCTGCGCCTCCACCTCTCCCCCATTGCTGTCCCTTGGCACTAGGAGAAAGCGAGAAGGAACGAAGAAGAAAGGAGGGAAGGAAAAGAAAGGAAGGAGGAAGAAGAAGGGGAAGAAGACGGGTGATCCTAAGGGGATCCCCTAGGTAACTCTTCCTCATCCCAAATCCCTCTGATTTTGCTGTGATTAGGGTTCTTAGACTAAGAATTGGTGGGAATTAGCAATTAGATTCTCCGATTAGGGAATTCCTGCTGTCCGTCTGTAGATCAATCCGCGCAGCGCGAATGTTTGCGCAATTTCGACCCAATAAATTATTTTTCCTGCAGATCTGACCAAAAGGAAAATTGTAGAGAACGACGAGACCTACCTAATTTATTTTTTTCAGAATTTTGGGCAGCGGGATTTGGGCGTAACAGGGTCGGGAACCTCGCTGTCTGTCAGGGGTGCAGACTGGGGTAGATTGCTGTTCAGGTGTGATTTAGGAGTTGTAGATGATTTTTATGTTTTTGGTCACAATTGGGCAAAATGTAGGGAATTCAGTAACATAAATACTATATAAAAATAATAATTTTTAGAGCCTTACACTATGGTTTGAATGCGTTAGAATCTGGCTGCCTAGATTGCCAGAACAGAAAACATCCTCTGTTTTGCGTGTTAAGTTACACCTTGATAGTAACGAAATAAAAATAAGTAATCTACATGAAAATTGAAGGTATTTAAGTGAGGAATCCAGAAATATATCTGTCTTTGTAAATGGTTTAATAATCTTAAAGACACAAAAAAATTAAGCAGCGCTGCTGCAGCGGGCAGAGTGTAGAACCGTTAAGCGGAGAGGGATGTTGTGGGGATTTGGGGTTTAGCGATACCTTTACTTCTTAAGACGAGTTTTCATTGTTGTTGTATTGTGCTGAGAGATACTTTTGGGCAGGTGGTTTTGCTCCTGAACGCACGTGATTGCTTCGCTTCAACGGTAGAGGCAAGTAAACGTAGCGGTTGTGCTACTGTTTAACTCGTTAATTATTCTACATTCACATTAATTAATTCTCTTAATTTGAGGGGCTGTGTCATTGTTACATGCTTCCTTAATGTTGTCCATGTGGTAGTATTTTAAGGATTCAATTGTTTATGATCTTGATGGTTTAATTTTTGATATGTGGAATTGTTCTTGATGAACCAATATAGTTGTGGGGGTAGAATACTTTACGAGCATATTGTCGTCTAGGTGGTAGTATTCTTAGTGAATATTTGTGGTTGTGGTGGTAGCATTCTTGATGATTATGTTGTGGTCTATGTGGTAGAATTCCCTATAGATCAATGGATTATAATCTTGGTGAACCGAATGTGGGTTATGTGGTAATGATCTTATGAAACATTGGTATTGTGCTTAATGAGACACAGGTGGGTTATGAGGAAGTATTCATGATGATTAGGTTGTTGACATTCGTGGTTAAATTCTTGTGGTTTATGATTATCATATCATTCATAACATGTCATGACATTTGCATTGTGGATGTCACCGCTTATAGCCGCGACCATATTTGCATTGTGGATGTCGCCACTTATAGCTGCGACCGTACCAGTACAGCATCGTACATTGCCGTAGTACGATGCACACTCTTACCTTGTTGGGTAAGGATACAGTGGATCATACGCATTCATATGTATTGCATTGTGGAAAGATCATTTACATACCTATGCAATGTATTGTGGTGAAGTTATTTTGCAGTCAAATACAACTTCATAGTTGTAATGTGGAATTGGCTCATGTGAGTTACTTGTGGTATGAGGAATGTGGCTGTGGTCGTGGAATGGGGTTCGTCCCTTCTGGTATGGTAGGGGATGTGATTGTGGCATGAGATTCTTTTCTCTTGTAGTAACTGTTGATAGCAGTTGTGGATGTGAGAAATAATAAAATAGTGAGGTAAAACATGATAATGCTTTATTGGCTTTGGTAGTGGTAGTGGTTGAGGTTTTAAAGTAGTCAAACAAGATTTATTTGCTATTGTTTTAACGTCATTGGTGGTGATTTGAGGTTGAGGATATAAACGTGGTCATTGTGGAAAATAAATGTTGATGATTAAACTGTTGTAGTTTAACTAGCCTATTAAACAGTTTGCTTGTTGAGATTTTTATCTCACTCTTGTTCCCCCCCCTTCCAGGTGATTCTCAAGCATGCATGGGACGGGTAGAGCGGCACATCACTAACACACACCATACCATGTTTCATACTGTAATAAATAAGTGCAGTCTCCAGTTATTCATTTTTATCTCTTATTGCCGATTACTTTTAATTATTAAAGTCAGGTTGTGGTTCGCTTTAATTGGTTAAGTTATTAGCGATTGTTCTTTAATTAGTAGTGTTCCTTTACCTTTGTTTTAGTATGCTTCCGCTTAGCTTAACATGATTTAGAAATTGTTGCCAGTTTATGTTACCTTGTAAAGTTAATCGGCTAGCTTGTAACGTGGTTTAGTGGCATCCCAGGGTAATGCGGGTCCTGGGGTGTTACAGTTGGTATCAGAGCGGGCGTTAGGTCCGTGGTAATTAAATTATTAAATTGACACACTGGTGCGCAGTAGGATGGGATGGGTCAAGCATTGCATTTATGTTTTTGACATGTTGTATTGATGATTTACGTATTGAGATGATCTTGTATGATTATGATTTGCTCCTATGACTGTTATGAGTGAGGATAGTCAATGATAAGATGTAGAGGTTGTAGTTGCTGCCTTGGCATTGCCAGTTTATACCACTGTTCGCGGTATGGGGATAGCGATGTAGTTACCTCGGGTAACTTAGTTGCAGATGTTGTGAGTGAGTTTCTTTAGAAAAGTTGTTATCTTCCTTAAGTTGATTTTGGCCAATTCTTGGCCTATTGCGGTTAATGAATTTCTCTTCAGTTAGCGGTTCATTGCAGTTGTTGGGTGCCAGTAGGCCTTTGATTGCCCTTGGGACAAATATTGTTTCTTTTTTAGTGATGAGTTGCTTTTGTTGCTCGTGAGTAGTGTTATTTTGCGAGATGGATATCTCATTGTTGTTTCTATCTTTCTTATTGAAAAACATGGCTCATTTATTCGTTTGACATTTTTTTAAAAAATCAAAGCTTTATGTTGGAAGTTCGTTAACTTGTGGAAGCCGTGGCTCTATGCATTTTTTTGGGGTTATTTCGAGTGTTGAGGTTTGATTCCTCTCTTTTCTAAAGGGAAGTGCTAAAACCCTTTGTGATGTTTTGTTGTGTCTAAGTAGGAGGTGGCAATTATGTAAATAATTGATAAGTTGTGAATTATCAAGTTGAGATGCTAGCATGGTGCATAAATAATTTCCACCAACATCCTTAGAAGTGAAGTTGATTAATATGATTTTGTCCTATTGTAGTTTCTTGAAGAATTGTGGTTAAGAATATGTCAATACATGTTTAGAACTCATGCAGTTATTGAGGAATATAAAAAAATTGGTTTCATTACTGTGGTTGTTTAAATTCCCAACTTGTCGAGTAGATTGGATTGATTGATCTTAAATAATTAATCTGACCATTCGAGATGGTTAAGTTAGGAGGTGTTGGAATATTGCCTTGGTAATATTAACCTTTAATATGTCCTCTCCTTACATACTTGTTGAGCATGTACAACTGCTAAATTCATGTAACTTTTGCCATGTTAAATTATTGACACATGTATAAAGAAATAGATGAAGGTTGATGTATTGAATTGTGGAATCTTGTCTTATAAAGCTGGTATTATTGAACTTTAAAGTTATTTCGTTCTAAATTTCTGAACGTAAGGTGGGATATTGAATCTATGCTCATGAGTGTTTTTATGATTGCAAAACAGAGTTAGGATCATGAATGCTATTATGACAAAAATAATAATAATCAATTATTGCCAGTAATGACTAGAGTGCAATCAATTTGTGCTAAATTAGAGTTGAGCATCAATAAGAATTGAATGTATGAAATCTAATAAGAGATTTATACTAGCATGTTTTGTGAGATTGTCATGTTCTAGTATCATCTTGTTTAAGAGCTTTGTTTTAATATGGTGGCTTATGCACTAGGTTTTCCTAGATTAAGTAGTTGGAATCTTACTTAGATAATAAGAACATGATGAAGTGATTTATGGTGTTCCTTTTGGAAAAATATGAAGGAGTAAGAGGATATGATGATTCTTGTAAAGAGTATTTTATCTTGTTGTTAATACAATTGATAGCATGTAGTTGTGATTATGGTGTTGATGGTTTTTTTAAATAAAGGAATTTGTTAGTTCCATGATACTAATTGACTTAACGGATTTGAGATTTGTGGTTGGGATCTTTTGGGACCTTTTGACTTGTGTAGTAGCCGAGATTGCTTTGAGTAAAGCGACGTGTTGAACGCTTTTAGTGTTTTTTTTGCTAAACCTTGTGTTGTGGTCTTCAAGCCTCTTTTGTTGGAACTGGTGGGATGCATTAATAAAAAAATTAATTATTTCTTGTTAAAAGAAAAGTGTACTAGAAGTATGTGAGGTACGGATGATCTCATTTTGTGTTTTCCAACCTCATTGCTATTTATTTTTTTCTTCTCTTGGTCTTTATGGTTACTGTGAATGATAGCGATTTTCTGTGTGCTGGAATTTATTTCTTCTTATCTCTTCTTCTAAGAAAAGGGTAACCAATTTGAGTTGTGAGGTTTTCTTTGTTGCGTGATGGCAACTAGATAGTGGTGGTCTGGTAGATGTTTTTTGCGGAAGCCATAAATATCACGATGTTTATGGTACATTGGATGAAATATTGTTTCGTAAGTTAATCCTTGGGAAGGATTTGATTTAAATAGAACGTTTGTTTTGGAGCCAAATAATTTGTTGATGTTAACAATTGAGTGTGTGTAAATTGTGAAATAGTTAGGTTTTCACCTGAGGATTTCCCTATCTTTATACGGGGAGTTGTTGTAGGAGTCTTGAAAGCTGAGTCTGAGCTTTACCTTTTGTTATGCTAGAACCTTAGAGGCTCAGCGTCTCTATGTGGGAATAGTGGATCAGAGTGGAATTCAAATAGTGTGATGATCGGGATAGCATCCTTGAGGTGCAGTAAATGAGTATGTGTGGGTGTGATATGAATTTCGAGTTGTTATCCTTAAGAGATTGAGGTGCTTCAGGAATTATCTGTCAAAGTAATTCCATTGGTCGAGGTCTTGGCTAGAATGTGTTTTGTGGAGACAATAGAGTCTCTCTTCAAGGGTGTGGATGATGTACTCAGTTTGAGCACATTGTTGAAGTTGCGAACCTAAGATAAATGAGTTGGTGTGTTGGGCGATGATTTGGAAATCCTTGGTTCAAGAAAGTTAAATTTTGAAAGGGAATGGATTGGGAAATTGATGATACCTCGTGTAGTAATATGCTCTCTTGATTCTTGTTTAAACTGTGTGTTTATGGCAGAGGTCATCTGCAAATTGAGTTGTTTTATGTTGAGGCATAGTCTTTTCCAGTTAGGAAAAGAAAATGATTGTTTTGGTCTGTCGAGTGATTTTCACTCTTGGCTTATGTGGTGTGGATTCTCCAAAAGTCTATTTGGAGAGTGTAAAAGGTTTTGTGGTGAATTCTTTGATTTGGATCGTGGTCCTTTGAAGGAAAGCTGGTTGCTAATGTGTTGCTTGAGAATCCTTTATTCTTCTTTTGGTTGGGTTCCATTTGTAAAAGTTATTATTTGTGCTTCAAGTAAAATGTTATGAGTAGAATTTGTGGTCGAATTCTTTAAAAGGGGTACAATGTATTATCCCGATTATAATATATAGAGGAAAATGTTTTAAGAGGAGGATGGTATTAGATAGTGGCTTGATAGTTGTGGCGGGGAATTTTGCGAGAACGGCAGGATCTATTGGCCGCTCAGAGCCGGTAGAAGAGTTGCAGGTGCTCGGCATTGACCGGCGCGTGTCGTGGACTCGTCGGAGTTGGTCATGAGGAAGAGGGCCACCAGGTATGTGGGGGCCCTCTTGACGAATCAGTTTGAGCGGGAGGTGTCGTGGGAGCTTGAAGTTCAAATGTAGAAGAAGAACCCGAGTTCTTCGAGGCGGGCGAGAACCCGTAGTTGTTGTTCCCTTGGGATGTTCTATCCTTGGGGTGCTCTATCCTTTGGTTGTTCTTTCCTTGATTGTTCTTTTGTCTTGTGAGTTGAGGAGTTAGATTCGAGGACGAATCTTTTTTAGGTGGGGAGAATGTCAGAGTTTCCCGATTTTTTTGGTAAATCACGGGAGGTGAAAATTAAATTGCAGAATTGTCCAAAATTAAAAAAATAAATTAAAATAATTAATTTGGATATTTTGGACTGTCCGGATGGGGCCTACCCCCCTCCCAAACCCTAGCACCCCCTTTATAAACCCCCTCCCTTGGCCCCTCTCTCTTTTTTCCCCACCTAGCCGCCACCCCCATCTCCTCCCTGCGCCTCCACCTCTCCCCCATTGATGTCCCTTGGTGCTAGCAGAAAGCAAGAAGGAAGGAAGAAGAAGGGAGGGAAGGAGAAGAAAAAAGGAGAAAGAAGAAGGGGAAGAAGACGGGTGATCCCAAAGGGATCCCCTAGGTAACTCTCTCTCATCCCAAATACCTCTGATTTTGCTGTGATTAGGGTTCTTAGCCTAAGAATTGGTGGGGATTAGCAATTAGATTCTCCGATTAGGGAATTCCTGCTGTCCGTCTGTAGATCAATCATGCATGTGATCACGTGTTTGCATGATTTAGACCAAATAAACTATTTTTCCTGCGGGTCTTCCCAAAAGGAAAATTGTAGAGGACGACGAGACCTACCTAATTTTTTTTAGAATTTTTGGCCGCGGGATTTGGGCGTAGCAGGGTCGGGAACCTCGCTGTCTGTCAAAGGTGCAGACTGGGGCAGATTGTTGTTCAGGTGTGATTTAGGAGTTGTAGATGATTTTTATGTTTTTGGTCACAATTGAGCAAAATGTAGGGAATTCAGTAATATAAATACTGTATAAAAATAATAATTTTTAGAGCCTTACACTGTGCTTCGAATGCGTTAGAATCTGGCTACCTAGATAACCAGAACAGAGAACGTCCTCTGTTTTGCATATTAAGTTACACCTTGATAGTAACGAAATAAAAATAAGTGATCTACATGAAAATTGAAGGCGTTTAAGTGAGGAATCCAGAAATATATCTGTCTTTGTAAAAGGTTTAATAATCTTAAAGACACAAAAAATTAAGCAGCGCTGCTGCAGCGGGTAGAGTGTAGAACCGTTGAGCGGAGAGGGATGTTGTGGGGATTTGGGGTTTAGCGATATCTTTACTTCTTAAGACGTGTTTTCATTGCTGTTGTATTGTGCTGAGAGGTACTTTTGGACAAGTGGTTTTGCTCCTGAACGCACGTGATTGCTTCGCTTCAACGGTAGAGGCAAGTAAACGTAGCAGTTGTGCTACTATTTAACTCGTTAATTATTCTACATTCACATTAATTAATTCTCTTAATTTGAGGTGCTATGTCATTGTTACATGCTTCCTTAATGTGGTCCATGTGGAAGTATTTTAAGGATTCAATTGTTTATGATCTTGATGGTTTAATTGTGAATATGTGGAATTGTTCTTGATGAACCAATATAGTTGTGGGGGTAGAATACTTTACGAGCATATTGTCGTCTAGGTGGTAGTATTCTTAGTGAATATTCGTGGTTGTGGTGGTAGCATTCTTGATGATTATGTTGTGGTCTATGTGGTAGAATTCCCTATAGATCAATGGATTATGATCTTGGTGAACCGAATGTGGGTTATGTGGTAATGATCTTATGAAACATTGGTATTGTGCTTAATGAGACACAGGTGGGTTACAAGGAAGTATTCATGATGATTAGGTTGTTGACCTTCGTGGTTAAATTCTTGTGGTATATGATTATCATATCATTCATAACATGTCATGACATTTGCATTATGGATGTCGCCGCTTATAGCCGCGACCGTACCGATATAGCATCGTACATTGCCGTAGTACGATGCACACTCTTACCTTGTTGTGTAAGGGTGCAATGGACCATACGCATTCATATGCACTGCATTGTGGAAAGATCATTTGCATACCTATGCAATGTATTGTGGTGAAGTTATTTTGCAGTCAAATACAACTTCATAGTTGTAATGTGGAATTGGCTCATGTGAGTTACTTATGGTATGAGGAATGCGGCTGTGGTCGTGGAATGGGGTTCGTCCCTTCTGGTATGGTAGGGGTTGTGATTGTGGCATGAGATTCTTTTCTCTTGTAGTAACTGTTGATAGCAGTTGTGGATGTGAGAAATAATAAAGTAGTGAGGTAAAACATGATAATGCTTTATTGGCTTTGGTAGTGGTAGTGGTTGAGGTTTTAAAGTAGTCAAACAAGATTTATTTGCTATTGTTTTACCGTCGTTGGTGGTGATTTGAGGTTGAGGATATAAATGTGGTCATTGTGGAAAATAAATGTTGATGATTAGACTATTGTAGTTTAACTAGCCTATTAAACAGTTTGCTTGTTGAGATTTTTATCTCACTCTTGTTCCCCCCCCCCTTCCAGGTGATTCTCAAGCATGCATGGGACGGGTAGAGCGGCACATCACTAACACACACCATAACATGTTTCGTACTGTAATAAATAAGTGCAGTCTCCAGTTATTCATTTTTATCTCTTATTGCCGATTACTTTTAATTATTAGAGTTAGGTTGTGGTTCGCTTTAACTGGTTAAGTTATTAGCGATTGTTCTTTAATTAGTAGTGTTCCTTTACCTTTGTTTCAGTATGCTTCCGCTTAGCTTAAAATGATTTAGAAATTGTTGCCAATTTATGTTACCTTGTAAAGTATTTGGTTAGCTTATAGTGTGGTTTATTGGCATCCTAGGGTAATGCGGGTCCTGGGGTGTTACAGGAAAGCAGTAAACGGGAATGCTGGTAAAATTGTGCTATACCCAAAAAGTGGCAATGTGTGAAACCGCAGTGTTAGCCTAAGTGATTTTGGTCTTGTATGTGCTGAAAATGTGAAATGGATTGGGTGTTGATTCACTAACGAGTTAATGGTTATAAGCCAGTTTGAGAAGCGTGCGTGAGAGGGTAAAACCCTAGTTAGGCATAATGAGCAGATCCATTACATTTTGGTTCAGGTTGTGAGTCTACATAAGGGGAGGAAAGGTAAGGGTTAGGGTTTGAGAAAGTTGGCTAAACCTTTTGGTAGCTAGCACCTCATCCCTCCCAAGGGAGATAGGTTAGAAGGCGGATGTGTGTTCTAGGCTTAGACTTCTACTATCATGAAGGATTGGTTGTAAAAACATTCCTCTCCAAGTGAAATGGACATCCAAACTTTGCCCAATGAGTTGTGCCATGAATCCTCTCATGTGCGTTTGATTTTCTTAGCTTTCTTGTTTGGATTTCTCTTCTCTTGAGCTTTTCTAGTGCCAAGGATATGTAAGAGGTGGAGATGTATCTTGGAGACAAGATCCCATCTATCTACACATGATCTAGAGCATGTTCTTGAGGAACCCGATTTTTGCTTGACTTTGGCTTGTTTGCTAGATTTCTTGATCTAAGGGTTTTTTATCCGATTTCTTCAGTGTTATAACATGTTGTGACATGTGGGGATACATGTAGACCCGTCTTGGTCATCATTCACCTATGAGTAAGTTGTATTCACCGATTTTGATTTTCGCTCGGTTTCGGTGTGCCTTTCCTTCAAACTGAAAAAGGTCTCAACTTTGACCATGTTTTTCTAGATTGTTTACTGGAATAGGTTCATAATACACTAGAAAAGAACACTGCAAAATTTCATATCATTTGAATCTACGGATCAAAAGTTCCATCAATTTTGGTTCTCATAGTCGGCTGAAAACGTTGTTCTTCTAATGGAAATGGTAGTACAGCAAGCCTTGTAGCGGTTGTACCATAGTCCCTGGTCACCGACCACTTTGGTCTTCAACTTCTCACTAGTCATCAACCTCTAGTCATATTTTGACCATCAACCACTCTGGTTTTTAGACCACTCTCAGGTCATCGACCACGTCAGTTTTAGACCACTCATTGATCTTTGACCACATTAGTTTTTAGACCACTCTTAGGTCATTGACCACATCGGTTTTAGACCACTCATTAGTTTTCAACCACGTTGATTTTTGATCACTCATTGGTCTTCAACCATGCTGGCTTTTTGACCACTCTTTGGTCGTTGACCACTCTAGTCGGATTTTGACAACATTGGTTTTTGACCATGTTAATTTTCAACCACTCTCTGGGCATTGATCACTCGAGTCGAATTTCAACCACATTAGCTTTTGACTACATTGGTTTTGACCACGTTGGTTTTCGACCACTCTCTGGTTGTTGACTACTCAAGTCGAATTTTGACCACGTTGACTTTCGACTACATTGGTTTTTGACCATGTTAGTTTCAACCATTCACTGGTCATCGACCACTCAAGTCGTGTTCTGACCACTCGATCTTCCGACCGGTTGCGGTAATACCACTGAAACAATAGTAGTAGTACCACATCTGCAGATTTTGCACAGTGGCTAAGCTCTTTGTTTATCCAGATTTTGAGTAGGGTTCCTATTCGAATATTCATAGCTTTATAGCTATTAGAGCAAAGGATAAGTGAATACTTGGAGGAATATGAAGGCACCATTCACCCCCTCTCTGTTTGCCTATCGGGTCCTGCACATCACTGCCATCATAGTGCACCAATGACACCGAGTCCCTAATCCCTCTATAAAGATGTGCATCATCCTCCTCCAATCCCCATTCACCTCCCCTTACCATCAATTGAACCAAGAGCCACCTGAGCTATTTCCTTCTTTCCCTCCTGTTAGAGCTACCGCAGATGCATTGGAGCTTCATAGCACCATTGTCCAATTGGCCATGCCCGAAGCTTCACCCGAGACCCTGAAGCTGCCCCGACTACTGCCAACCACCTCCTTCCCATCTGGCAAGCCCTACATGTCGCTCACCTCGTTGTTGACTGGGTCATCTTCACTTTTGGTGAGCCCATCTCTACCCATAGATTTGAATCATAATCTAGCTCTCCTTAGCTTTGAATCATAATCTAGTACCATGCAGTGCCACCATGCTATATATGCTCCCTATTTCGTCACCAGATTAGCTCACCACTGATCGCCCTAGCCTCTGAATTGGGATGCGATACCTCACCTAGAGGTGCGGGCTGAGGCAATGGTTCCATATTTGGCCATGCCTCTAGCCACCGAGGCCTGCATCGCTGGTGGTGAACCACACCATGATCAAGAGGAGGAAGATGCACTATAGGGCGCATTGGATTAGTTAAAAATTTGAGTAGAGTGAATGCTTTTCGTTAATCCTGCTTACCCAGTCACTGGATGGTGGGCCCTGTCACGACTAAGTGATGAGTCTCTGACTGATGGACCCCTTCCATTATTTAAACCTTTTAAAAATTGGTTTAAGGATTTGAGTCACCAACGTGTGGCACCCTTGCACTGTGTGCATAGTACTGGTCCCACATGTTAGTCTCTGAGTCATTTTCTTTAGAAATTTAATTCCAATAGAAATTAAAATTTCCTCGATCCCACCTATTGGCCTCGATAGCATTTTTCCAGTAAAGAAATAATTCAAAAAATAAGTAAAAACTGGTGGGACCCATCTATTGGTGGCCTTTTCTAATAGAATTTTAATTCAAAAAGTTAATAAAAATCAATGGCCCAACATTATAGTTAGAGTAACCTCTCTTCTCTTTCTTTTTCTTGATTTAATTTCAATTTAAACTTTCAGGAGCCTGTTCTCACTCATTCTAACTCCAAATATAATGAAACTTGTCTACAATTTTTTCCGTCAAAAAACTTGTCTATAAATTTTTCTAAATTTAAGATCTTTCTAATGGCTATGGTTTTGTTCAGTTTGGGTTTCATTTGAATTTTTATTTGTATTTATTTGTTTTGCTCCCTTATGTGTACGTTTTTCAATGTGACCATACGAGTAGAGTATGAGTGCGCGAAAGAGTCCCAGTTCAAGGAAACTCGATATTTCTAAGACCAACCCATTTGTAAGCCAGGCGAGTCAATACTTTAATCATATTGAACCTATATTCTATGTAAATTTATGTTCATTTGAATTGTCAAATTGCATAGTATTATTTGTTATGCAAATGTATGTTAAACTTAAGGATGCGGGATGTGGCAGCGATGCGTGGCAGACAAGGTGGCGAGGTAGGCTGGGCCAAGGAGGGAAAAAAGAATTGGGCGCAGGGTAAGAATTGGCCAACAAATGAAATCAGGATTTTCAATTAATTTCTCAATTAATAAATCATGAGAAATTCAAATAAACCATGAAACATAGCAAATAACTCTAGAAAAATACAAGAAAATTCCATAAAATACTCTGAGACACTAGAAACTAAAAACTATTTTTTTAGCAATATTAGATATTTCCTTTTCCTGGATTAATTTCTAAACAGTTATTTAAGCCATATTTATTAAAAGGAAAATCTTGGAAAATTAATTAGAGCAAATTTTAATTTGGAAATTTTGGGAAAAATCTAAAACTTGTGATGTTACAAACCTCCAACCCAAAAAAGGAATCTTGGCCCCGAGATTTATGCTTAGCTAGAGAAAAAGATTAGGAAACTCGGCTTTTACATTCTCTTCACGCCCCCCAAGTTGCTTCACTCTCTGAATAATTGCTCCATTGAATTTTACATAAACGGACTGCCTTTCTTCTAGTCAAACATTTTGCTTCATCTAAAATCTTAGTAGGTTGCTCCTTGTATGTTAGATCCTTTTGAAGTTCAATTGCCTCCAACAAGATCTATTCAGCTGATACTCTAAGACATTTCTTAAGTTGAGAGACATGAAACACATCATGTACTCCTACCATCTACTCTAGCAATTCTAACTGATAGGCAACTTCTCCACGTTGCTGCAAAATCTTAAATGATTCAACATATCTTAGAACAACCTTTCCTTTGGACTGAAATCTCCTGACACCTTTGAGATATACAAAATCTTCAAGCTCAAAACTCAAATCCTGATTGCCTAGACTAAGCTACTTTCAACCTTTCTCTAATAATAGACACTTGGTCTTCTGCCTCCCAAATCATGTTAAGTCCAAACACAAGATGTTCTCCCGTCTCCTTCCAATGGAGAGGGGTTCTGTAGTAGGGGGGAAATTTATGGGTCGTCCATACAACGTTTTAAATGGTTACATTTGCAAATTAGCTTGATAACTATTTTTATAGGAAAACTCTACATAGGCTCTCAACATATCCTACAAAATCTGATTTTTTCAGTCTGCCCATCGGTCTATGAGTGATAAGCAGTACTAAAGTTTAAATAGGTTCCCATGGCATCATGTAGACTCTACCAAAATTGTGAGGTAAACCGAGATACTCTATCTGATACAATCTTCTTTGGCATTCCATACAAACTAACAATCTTTGACATATATAACTATGGTAAATGATTACCGTGATAAGATCGTAAAAAAATCTATCCTTAAGATCTCAATACATCTTGGTGCTCCTGGGGTGAATGGAATACTTCAAATCATGAGTCCCTTGAGTATCAACTTCTTTAACTCTTGTTAAGTATACAGATTCGATCCTTAAATCACAATGTTCCTTGTTCATCCTCCACAAAGTCTTGGGTTTACAACGTTTTATATTGAAGTTGAATTCCTTAATATCTAGTCATCTTTCTAGTCTTCTCGGAGCTGATGTACCAAAGTAGACTTTACTTCTATACTGGTTAAAAATCCTTGAGCTACTAACTCCAATCTACTTATATAATTCCTCATAGATATCTGGTCTACTTTCCTTAACCATTAGGTTATTGTAGTAACTCTTTCTACTTAGTGGTATGGTACAAATTAGTAGAACTCTAATTTATATGCGAATTGTTGACCTGATCTTCATGGCACATCTCCAAATAGCTAGAAATCAATTCCCTTCATTCACGAACAGCTACCGCAGTAGTAGAATATGTAGCCTGTCCATAGTGTTTCTTCGTCAACTGACCAGAAGCACCAGTAGCAGTTTATGGAATTCGTGAACCAGCAGCAATCAAGATGACTCGACAGCACTGTCCTTCCACGATCAGCCTCCACGGCAGCGCAGCCAAAGCCTCCCATACACGAACAGCCTCCACGCGCAGCAGCAGCAACAGATTGCTCTGAACAGCACCTCGATTCCACGCCAAAACAGCAGTTGCACAGCAACGAAACAGCAGCAGCAGTAATAAAATTCACCTCCTAAGGCCCTTTCGCGATGCTTGCACGTGTAATCAAACTATCTATTCCTTGCCGTTCGCGTCCTTTGCCTGTTCCTGGAGAACGCCGCTGCCCAAAGGCTTCATTGGCACCACCACCGCCATGATTAACTCCAATGTCGATCTCCTCCCCCGCCGACGGTCATGCTGCGGCTACACTCGTGTGCCGCAGGCCGCAAGCCCGCAACCCTGCTTCGCACCTGGCAGCCCCACCACCGTGGCGACCGCCGTCAATGGCAACTCCTTTCGTGGCTTCGACGGGAGCGACATGCCTCTTTATGCCCCTCCGCTCCTACCCGTGGCCTCGACTGTCTTGACGATTCGTCACCAACCTTGACGGTTTCCATGTTGGCTACGTCCACTGCACCAATATCAAATAATATGTTCAATGGAGATTCTTCGACTATGTTTGCTCCACTGATCCAGATCCCAAGACAATTTACTTGAGCTACTAAAGACGCCGAGCTGTTGCCCACCTCTCGAAGATTAGATTTGGACGAAGTAGTGAATCCTCGACATCGATTAGGCATTTACGGGGTGGAGGCATCACCCAGGAAAACATCTCAAGGTGATTATTTCATTCTGAAGTTTATTAACCACGCCATCTTATTTTATACGTACATTTTCTTTCTGCTGTGCATTAGAAATACCATCTGAACCATCACTTCAGAATTCAAAATAAGGGCATTGGAATGACTTCAAATATCTGGGACCATATTGTATTCGGTACATTGCCTTCAACAAAAACCATTGACAAGAGCGCTTGACTTGCACTGCATCTACTACCTGGCAAGGCCAAATATCAAGGTCAGGCTTGCTGGTAGTCCCTGTGTCCACTTCCTCATTCTAAATTCCATTCCATCATGTTTATTTGACCTTAGCATTTGTCTTTGGGGAAGGTGGTGTTCTAGATGAGAACTCATTACTCTTGCAGATTATTCCATGATTGATGACGGATATTAAGGTAAGGCTAACAAGTGAAGCATATAGGGTTATTTGACTGTAAAGCAAAATATAAAGAAATACAGTCAATAGTTAGAAAATTATTGAATTTAATACCATAAGTACAGATAGAAAATTGTTGAATTTAATACAATAAGAACAGACAGTAATTTAAACAAATTAGAAATGTTAGAAGTAGACACCGACCTAACACTAATCTAACTATGGGTATCCCACCCGGGCCAACTTCTTCAAAAAGATTCCAACAATTCTACTTAAACCAGTTTTTTTTAAAACAAAAGTCTCATCCATGAAAAATTTTATTCAGCGCGCCCACGATCGTAGACATGACTATCTAGGATAGTTTATACACTCTGCAAAAGTGGTACAAATTTACCCATATGATATGATTAATTTCTAATATCGGCCACTACACGCTTCCATAGACGTGCGACAGAGTAATCATAACAAGGCTTTTACAAAGCAAAGCCGTCAACCTAGCCACATCTCTACTAAAATTTCACCCCAATAAAGAATCCACTAAATCGGGGCCCTCACTTGTGTTGTGTGAGACTTCTTGCGGCCTACGCCACGCTTACATTGAACTTATAGCGAGACTCAGGTTAGGACCGACAAATTAGTCAGTTAGGACTACCTCATACCAGCCTTTTGGTAGTATGATAGGGCTTTGTAGCAGCAACTCACATACCTATTCTTAATTAATCATTTGCCTGGGTCTAAAATCAGATTTTACATTTTATTTTGAAATATTTCATAAACCTTCTTAACTCACTAAACTCAGGAATACATTTTTAAAACTCATCATTTCATGTGAATAGTTATGCCAAGCCTAAAGTTATTTCTAAGCATGTCCGCATTTGCTACAAAAGTTCTCTATCCCATACTAGTGTACTAACCAGAGTTTTATTCTAGGGTAACAATGTATCCAGGGATCAATGTCAAATGAGGTAATAACAAATAGTCATTAACTAAATTTAAAACTAGAATTGAAATGCAGTGAATAAAATTAAGCATGCAGCATAATTTGAAATAATATAATTTTATTTGCAAATTGGGATTAACATAGTCGATATGTGTAACTTGTCTTACTCCACGGATTGGCAAGAATCATCGAAGTAGAATTCTTCAAAATCGTCGCAGTCTACATGTGAAAATAACCAAATAAGGTAAACTCATATAAAATTCAAATGAACTAAAATAAACTCCAAAAATAAAAATCATGGTAGATTTGATAGATTATGATTTTAGATAAATTTTAAATTTTGAATGGGCTCAATCGGAGCTAGGATGAAGGAGAATGGGTTCTTCAAAAGTTTTAATTCTAAGAAAATGAGAAAATAGGATTTTCTAGAATTATCTTTCTATAGGAATATTGGACTTATGACATCAGCAAGAATTTTGGTTTTTATCTGATTTAATTTTCTAAGGGAAAATCAAAATTATTACATCTTGCTAACGTCAACAAGAATTTGAATTTCGGTTGAATTAATAAGGCACTGAGGCTAACATGTGGGCCCGGGCATCATGGACTGGGTCCACGGACTAAGACCAGTTGAGGTGGGGATGGCATGGCACCCCCGCGCTAAGATGGTGCTCGCATGGCATGACACCTGGCCACACGTTATGGCCACGTGGGCCGCGCACTAACATGGCCTCACCGGCTCGCGCACAGGGACCATCGACAGTGGCGGTCTGGTGAGCGATGGTGGCTAGCGAGCGGTGCAAGAGGGGAAGGGCATGAAGAGAGTTGTTATACCATAACACTATGCTCGGGGAGGGATAGGGATGTCCGATGGCGAGAGGGGGTCAGCGGTGGCGCACAGCTCCGGCGGGGACAGTGTTCCGGCGGAGTCTTTACTCAGCGGAGGGGCAGAGGACGCTCATGCGGGCACAGTGAAGCTGCATGTGTCATTGACCAAGCATGACAGGGCTTGGGCAGTTGGCAATTCCTCGCCAGAGCTCCACCAGTGATTGGAGATGGGGATGCATGACGCGAAGATGCTCAAGAGCTTTAGAGAGCAGGGGAAGTGAGGGTGGGGTGGTGCAGAGCTAGGAGGTGCTCACACTACAAGGATTTTAACCTAAAGCCACGCCTAAGAATGGTTGCAATATGGGCATTTTGGTCGCAATATGTAACAAATGCTTCGAAGTTGGTTTCGTTGTGAGTCGTGGCATTTAAATATGTTGCAATAGGTTATTGCAACTCAATTTTGATGTGTTGCGATACTTTGACTTTCGCAACGAGCACAAAAAGCAAATGCCACGCACGATATGGTCGCAATAGGAGATATTGCAACCAATAGCATCGTTGCATTAGTAATTGTTGCCACGACACACGTTGTGGCAATAGACTATATTGCCACCAAACATGGTGTTGCAAGAATGAGCCAATATTGCAACGCCATTGCTACGTGGGAATAGAACTAATTGCCATGGACTATGTTCCATTGCAATAAAAAAATCTGCAACGAAAATCATTTGGTGGTTATATCCGTAATTGCGACGCACAATGTTTCATTGCAATAACTTATGTTGCCACGTAAATTTTTTGGTTGCAAGTAAGTGGTATTGCAACGACACATTGGTTGTGGTTACTAAGTCTTATGGCATTGCACAACCTACGTTGCAATATTGTTTATTGCGACAAACAACAATTGATGCATTTCAGTTTATTGCGACGAGGAGATTTTCGTCGTGTACGCCTATTTCGTTCGATATTTGTATATTAATTTATTGTTGCAACATAGATACAATAGAATTAAAGAAAAAATTCAATCATCAACACACTTATATGAAATCAATCCTTCAATAACTGGAAAATTATGTACGAGCTGAATAAATATGTTTGCAATAACAAAAATATCCTCTCAAACTACAAGTCTTGAACTATGTTTGCAATAAAAAAAGAAATTGTTCTTCATTCACTCGAAGTATTGCTTCACTTATTCATCTCATGATGTTCCATCAGCACACGCTCGCACGCATATTCCATAGTACTTTAATTATTTTGGCTCACCATGATTTCCTGCATTTTATAAGCAAGAACATAATTAGTCAATGTACAGTAGGCAATGAAATTCGGCAATGTACAGTAGTCAATGTATAGTAGGCAATGTACAGCAGGAACATAATTCGGCAATGAAATCAAGTCAATAGTAATGCTTACAACATAGCATATATGACTCACCCACCGTTTGCAATATGCGGCATATAATTTGATTGAAATGAACAAACAAAATTCACATATAGGCATTCATACCTGTAGCTTTTTCTTTTGATTACGATTTTTTGCAGCAGCCTTATCTCATTCTTGTGAAGAATTTGAATCTCTGGTTGGTCATTGTTGTCTGTTGGGAAAAGATTTCTTATTCTGATGAGTATTAGCTGTAGCCGTGGTGCAGTAGGTGGATCAACTTCTTTTACTATGGTCATCACGCTTCTTTGGTTGAATCGCCAACAAACAAAATAACAACACTGTGCATTATACACATGTGTACAAATGCATTTCGTATGTTGACATGCTGCATTTTTATTACCTCTTGTGCTTCATCTTCTATACGTGGTGGTGTGATGTCATTCATGCCCACAGCCATGCTATTTGGAGGTGTGAACAGTGGTGTTTCTGGGTTAGCTTTGCTCCATATAAAAGGCAAGCAACATTAGGGGAAAATCAACAAAAGACAAGCATATAATATATTTACTACTGTAGCAGTGCAACTTGCAAACTAAGCTCTTCTCTAAGTTCCTGCATTTGTCGGATACTTTCTTCCTTATCTCTTTCCCTTGCAACAACTTCATTTGCAAGTTTTGTTTTAAATCTTCAACCTCCTCTCGGTCTTTCAGAGGGCTGCAAATTGAGCTACGAGCTAAATTCTCTTCTCTCTCATTCAATAGAGCCATTCGTGTTGGATATTTCGCCATATATCCATGACCATGACATCTCATGACGTTTTGGTTCCTATGGTTTCTTTGTAGTATTTCGAAAAGTGCATTTTCTTCTTCAACCGTAAGACATTGTTTATCTTTCGATAATTCGCCTCAGCAATTTTGACGAGAGCATTTTCCTAAGCGAAACATAATTAACACATTAGAAGGATTAAAATTAGAAGTGTTCCAAAATTTTATGAAGCATGAACCAATTATAAAGTCGAACAATATATATATTTAGCACTCACATATACTTCCAGTGTATCCGGGTTTGACCATTGCCCGCCTTGGTGTGAGTAACCATCCAAAGATCCAAATCAGCAGGCTCCTTACCGGTTGTCGGGTCTCTCGAGATGGCAACACATGTAGTATGAGGTATTGACTGTTGTAAAAATAACTAGGTCGATAAAGCTTGTCATTACGATCATAGCTTACTTGGGAAAATGGTTTGGATCCCATGAGATCTTTGTGTCTTTTGCTTCTTACGGTTTTCAGTGTTCTTGGTGCTCTTCTTACGTAAATGGTTTACAAATGATGTGATTAAAACACTGATTTGATCATTTGTAAAAGAAAAGGATATTTAACCATTTTACAAACCTGGAAGCTCTCACTTCCAAAGTCTTGGATCAAGTAGTACCACTCAACATTGTCTAAATCTTCAGCTTATGTTTCATTCTTTCAGCATCAGTGCGGTAAGCCCTGTATGTAGCACTAAATGCAGCACGCCATCCTTTGTACCTCTCCTTGGCAATGGCCCATATCTTTTCTTTAGGTTCTTCAACATTCTGTAAGTCCCGTTAAGCTGTTCCAATGCAAAGACAAATAGAATACAAAATTTTAGCTAGTGACAACAAGACATATGGACAAAAAGATAGTGTCATACCAGTATGTCATCCGCTATTGACATTTTGACTTTTGGATGCACACCCTTCCACGTTTTCACTCCTATAAGTGGAGCCTTTTTCCTGTAAACGTTACCACCTCATCCACGAACGCAATGACGGTTCTCACCAATGGGGCCACCCACCTAGGATTAAATTCGATTTTTAATTTCGAGTCCGATTCCTAATTCTCTTGTTGGTTCTTATCGGACCTTTGAGACATCCTCTTCCACGTGTTTTGGATTTTTCTCCTATTTGAACATTAAGAAATAATGGAACATCCATGATCAAGAAAAGAGTTTTTAATATAAAATATAAAATGGAAGGAGCAAGACATACCATCTCCTAGATTTTTGGTTTCCTAGCATGACTTGGCCTATCATTTTCCTCCTTGAGTTATGTCATCATCATTTGTATTTTCTTCCAATAATGATACTACAAAAGAATGCAACCAACACATGTTAATAATTATTTTATTGTTTGCGAACAGTAAACATGTTTAAATGAGTAAAGATATTTAATTACGCATGTGTTGACGACGGCTGTATGCCTTAGCCATTCCTTGTATGTTTGATTGTTTCATCCTGAAGGCATCCCTTAAATCTGCGAGTGATGATGATTATACAATACCACTTATCGAGCAAACTTTGTTACAACAATTTGCATGAGTGAATCATCGAACAATCTTACAGGTGTGCGGATCCTTGGATTGCAGCTTTGTTAGCCACAACTTGTAGGCATCAATGTCTTCAAGCGTGCTTGAGTCATCATTGTTTCCCTTCTCCTTGGTCGCTTAATCGGTGTTATGGCGACATCTACCTCATGTTCTGCTCCTTCGACAAGTACCAACCTGATTTCCTCTCGGCCTCATTCATACGTAGTAATGTATCGCATCTCGTATATAACCCATGGCTTCAAGTTTTGCTACATCCTCGCCACAACGCATCTTGTAGTACATGAAGTCCCTAGGTCCGTACTCAAGCCGTTCTTTAAAAGATGCCAAGTTAAAATATGTGACATCACTTTATCTAAATGTACATTGACAAATTCGTTTTGGATCCTTCCCTTGCATTGGAAATATATTGTCCAAACCTCTCAGTCTTTGGTGCACTGCGTGTATATACATGTAGTTACAAATCAATAAAGCAGATATATCGCAGTAATAAAAGGTTCATATTTGCCATTATCATTGTCGAAGTCTACTAAAATTACTATGACATAAACAAAGTGGCGGAGCTCACATCAATATGTAGGGGCCATTTTGTTTAATATGAATGAACATGTACCATTTCCTACTCAATTTCATCATGATGCTGATGTAGTCTTAAATTAGCTTCTCCAGAGAACATCTACAAGGTATACAAACGCCTACTTTGGTTAACCAATGGCAAATCTGATCTACTTAAGTATAACAATTGCATCCTCAAAAAGAATTATAATGGGTACATGTTTTGAAATACACAGGTTATATATGAGCAGTTGAGTGGGCATAGGGTGGGATGGAAAAAGCTCTTCATTATTTGACCGAACACTTCTCGGATGGCACTAAAATAGGAAGCAAGCAAACCAGCCAATTGTTTTGCTCATTGACGAGCTTGATCTTCTTCTGACGAGAAATCAGTCGGTAATAAACTTATTTAGTATAAATTTTCTCCTAACTGCATATAGATCCTCCATGACGTAGCTACCTTTTGCATCCATTTGTTTCATAACAAAACTTTAACTTTGTCTAAGTTCCACATCAAACTAGTAGAATGAATGGCATATGCTTGTTTCGTAGTGCATGAGGTTTGGAAATAAGAAGCAAGTAACAAAACTAAAAAAATATCCAAAACAATCCTGAATTTTCCTACCAAGTACTGGTCATACTGCAGATATCTTTAGAGTACAGTATGTTTGGGTCTCAGACTCGAGTTCATCCATTGACTATATATATGAAACAAATTGCTAAAATATTCTCTAGACCTAGGAGTATATTGAGTATATTGCTGAAATATTCTCCAGACCTAGGTTCATCCATTGACTATAAACTAATCGCCACCTCCTGTTAGGCTTTGTCAGATTTGGCTATCGGCAAACACTCACTGGAATGCTCTCTGAACTCAATCGTTCACAGGTGGAAGATTCAGTAGTGAACAGTACCCCTTCTAAAGTTTCGCTTAGGAAAATGCTAGTAGTGATAACACATTAGACCTGGATCTGGGAAGTTTCTCTTATTCATCCCAATATGGGTAGTTTCCAGTATCAGAGGAATTTCCAGGGGTACTGTTACACTACGATCCCAATACTCTGAACGCAACTGATCTGGGGTGTTTTTGTTCAGGCAAAATGCTAATCTGGGGTGTTTTTGTTCAGTCTTTTATTCATAACTAACTGATGGTTACATGTAAAGATTGGTCATCCGGAATTGCAGGATCTCCTGCTGAATCTCCTTCAGACTCGGACGCAACTAAAAACAGAAAAGGCTAATGGGCCACTAAGCTGAAGTCTGCTACTACTAACTAGAGCGTAGACTTGACTAGAGAAAAAACTCAAATAGCAGAATCTAAACATTATGCTCAAGATTACATTTGTATTCTAACAGGCTTTGCAGTAATAAACAAGGACGACGAGAGGCCTTGCTTTCGCATATAAACAGTAACTGCATATATACCTGCTTTCGCGAAACCTTAGTGACCCGGCGTGTTCGTCTTCATCTTGTTCCTCGACGACGGCTTGAATATGAGGATGACGCCGCCGTTCCATTGATCTGGCGGCTGTTTCACGAGTTCTTGGCGCCATCGCGTTGAAGCGACGGTGGCGTCCTCTTGGATGAAGGCGCCGTCACAGCTCTCTGCTGAGATCTCGAGGCGGCGTCCATGGAGGGATGCCCGTCCGGTGTCCGGCGGCGGCGATGCCATCGGACTGGAGCTAGGGCAAAAGCGGCGGGATCCTCCTCTCCCTCACGGTTTTTGGAATAGATCGCAATTACGGGAAACGTGGGACGCGTGCGTGGGGGCGCTGATTACAGCTAATCTACCGTGTTGTGGCGGGATTTTTTCGTGGCCTTTTTGTAGTTGTAAATTTTTTCGCGGCCTTTGGTTTTTGTGGGAATCTGTTTGGAGGAAAATGTATGTACGTGGGAAAGACTATGAAGGCAGACGAATTTGATGAAGGATTTTACTAGTGTTGCTTGATGACTAGTGTTGCTTATAAAATGAAGAATTTAGGGACATGTAATGCATTCATATTTCATTTATAAATCTAAGCCAAATATATAGATTTATAAGAACAGAACATCATTAATTCGTACCTGTAAAAATATCTCACTCTCCTTGTGATATGAGAAAAGTGTGTCCCGATTGACATAATACAGATCACATTCTTTTGGGTGAGGTAGCCTAAAGGAAACCGGTTTGTTAAACATGCCAGAAAATATGAACAATAGTACAATACGAAAGGCAACTGGATGATACTCACCTACTGATATTTGGAGTGGAGTTAAGCCAGGTCTCAATAGGATCACTAGAGGCATATCTAATGGATTCATTCAATTCAATTTTCTTAAACAGCCTACCTACATGACAAAATAAAGCACAGAATAAGTGTAAAACATCAAAATAAATTCAATTTTCAGAGGTAGTGTGTTCAAAATAACATAGACAGCTCTTTTTTTAGATGAAACTAAGATGACTCTTACTGGAATTGGATCTATCACTCGGAACAGATGGCTGGCTCTGGGATTCTAACTGCTGGAGGAGCTTCAAGGACAAGGATCGACCTGTTCCTTCATACCTTCAACAGGAAAATATCCAGAATGATCACCCTTGTGAATTTGTGGTGCTACAGCATTAGTAACTGAAAGCAAACATACCCATTGACAGTGGAAGATAGGAAAACAAGGTATGGACCGAGCAAGGATTTAACAGTTGGCAATGGAATGGCAGCAGCTTCATCAATGACAAGAAGTTCAACTTGAGAAAGCTTTCCATGATCATGTGGTTTCAAATACTGCAAACATAAGAAACTTTTGAACCAGGTTCATTGATACTAAGCAAAGTGATGTTCAATGTTGGTAGCAAAATATGTCTGGTAAACAAGGAGGAGCAAATAAAATTTTCTTGGGTATGAACATAAATTCAATTTACCATTGCACATCAAAAATAATTTATAGAATGACCTAACGAGAAAAAATTGATCATAAAAAGACTGGTGTATGTTTTCATGAACTACAAACAAGACAACTCACATGAAAAAGACCACAGACCACCCAACCATTCTACCCAGAAAAACTAAAATCTCATATCGTAGACATTTTATAAGCAACACTAGTTATAAGCAACACTACAGGTCCTCTCAGTCTAGATGAGAATTCGATTTTTAGTTTCTTGATAACAGAGGCATCACCAGTTATGCCTTCCATGCCTGATCTCGTCCAAACTGACAAATCCTCATGTCGGCTTAATAAATTCATGTCTTCGACGTCCAGTAAATCTATGTCGATTTCACCCTCATTTCTGTTTGGGTGTCATCACATCATGTTCGTGGACCATTAATGATTTGATGAACTTTGTATAAGTTTGAGTGAAACTTAAAACCATGTTGATTAGGTACAAATGAATAACATGCACGCAATAGTTTTAAGTATGAGATTTGGTTCAGTCCTCCACCACATCTGGCCGTTCAATTGGTAGGGGCAGAATTGTATTTTTAGTTTTCCACGTTTAACTAAACGGTTAACTGTATAATACATGCAATTACCTTGGTGCGCGTGCCGGTGACCTGGTCACCACGTTGAGGCCATCCGCGAGACGAACACCCAAGAACGTCGAATCCTTAGCCGCTCCCTGCGCTCCGATGACGACCCACCCGTTACAATCTCCACCGAAACATCTGCATCGTTGGCGTGCCATTAGAATTCGCGCCAAAGTTCATTTCATACCGCACATGAGAAATCGTAGAAGACAAGATCGCATACACCGTTTGGTTGTATCAACCTATACAAGTGAGCGATCGTTCTCGAATGAGCTGAAAATTTCACGTTAGACTCCCATCTGTACGTGATGTGCCATTAGAATTCGCCGCCAAAGTTCATTTCAGATCGCGCATGAGAAATCGTAAAGACAAGACGATACACCGTTTGGTTGTATCAACCTATACAAGTGAGCGATCGTTCTCGAATGAGCTGAAAATTTCACGTTAGACTCCCATCTGTACGATGTGCCATTAGAATTCGCGCCAAAGTTCATTTAAATCGCACATGAGAAATCGTAGAAGGGCGATCGTACACCGTTTGGTTGTATCAACCTATACAAGCGGCGATCGTTCTCGAATGAGCTGAAAATTTCACGTTAGACTCCCATCTGCATCACTGATGTGCCATTAGAATTCGCGCCAAAGTTCATTTCGTACTTCACATGAGAAATCGTAGAAGGTAGTACGTACACCGTTTGACTATATTAACCTATGTGGGCGAGCAATCGTTATCTGAATGAGTTCAAAATTTCATGCTGGACTCCACCTACACCGCTGACACGCCATTGCAATTCGCCGCCATAGTTCATTCTGTACTACGCATGAGAAATCATGGAAGATATTAATTACATGGAGGGAGCACGACTAATCCTAGAACTAAATGGAATCATGAACGTAACAAATTGACCGATGTAGGTATTATTTCCTTCATTATCACCTACTGAAGGGCTCCTACATAAGAGAAGCATAAAATATTATTGTACTAGCAGATCTCTCGTGGAGTTTTAAGTTTTTATTCAAAATTAACAATTCAATTCCGGCGTCCAATCGCCTCGTCGACGACAACTATATCGTTCCTCTAAAGTATAGTACCAATCGCGCCCTTTGTTTCTTCGTCGCAAAGGGTATTGACTTAATTAGTTGCAAGCTTGGCGAATTCCTATGCCACTACTTGTTTGACCTACGCTTTCTAAGGGACATGTAAGTCTTAATTATATCATCTTCATCAACTTCGCTAGAAAACTTGCAAGACAAGTTTTGGGAGGCGGGCATTGAACCAACCTTATGAGTATTCGTACTATAACCGTTCTAGAAGAAGGCGTTCTGATCAATGAATGTGACTACATATATTTACAATGTATGGGTTTATGATCAATATGGTATGACAATAGAGTAATTTGTGATGTTACAGATATAGGTTCAGTTTAGTGAATAAAAGACGGCTTTCATTGTTTTAAAAGAAAAATACTTGCTTAAGTCTGGTGTTTTCGCTGGTTGTTCGCATATAGTGGGATAAAATACTAGTAGAAAAATAATAAGTAACTAAGCGCAACTCATGTAATTAATTTTTGGGGAGGAAAAAATACTGTAATTAATTTGTGGGGGAGCAAAAAATAGGAAAACAAAAATTAAATTCTAGATCAGAAAAGATCGAACTTTCCACCTCGCAGTTAGAAGCTATAGAGCATACCACTGAGTTATCGCCTCTTTTCTGTTTCCACATGCAAAATTTTTTTTGTCTAATATCTGATGTTAGTGTCAAGTGAATATTAGCCTACCCACTACCGGACTCGTCGTACCCTCGTCTAACATCTCAATCCCCAAATTCCGCATCCCATCCCCGTTCTCCTCCTCCGCCTGCAATCCCTCCCCGTTGGCCTCCACCTGCGGCGACGGCAGCGTGGAGAAGATGGCCGGCAATAAGCGCGGCCTCAACGCGAGGACTCAGATCCGCGACAATCTCGGGCGCTTCGCAACCGCCGCACCATCCGAGCTTCATGGATCGGCCTCGGCGGTTCCGGGCGGCGTCGAACGAGCCGTCGGAGAAGATCAGGGACGTGTTCCAGGCGTACGACGACGACGGCGTGCTCCGGGAGGAGGCGCTCAAGAGGTTCCTCAGGGAGGTGCAGGGGGAGGCGGCCGCGAGGGCGGTGATGGCCTTCGCGGCGGAGCATAGGCTGCTCAAGAAGGGAGGCCTCACCGTCGAGGGCTTCTACCGCTGGCTCCGCAGCGAGGCCAACGCCGTGCTGAGGCAGTCTAGGACTCTAGGCCTGCTACAGCCATTGATCGAAGCTTGCTGATTGTTCTAGGTTCTGGGATGTCTCGTGTGGCAGGGCTCTTAATCTTACAATCCCTACATGGACAATACTTGCTCTACTCCCTGATCTCTAGATAGGTGACTTCATGCTTATTTCTGAATGTCCTGCAGCAAAATAGCTATTGCAGACTTTAGACTATTATGCTGGCAAGACAATCCTTGATAGATTGAGGCTTTCTTAACATTTGATATAGAAATACTAAGGCGTTTGACCTTGAGTATAGTATATTTAGAATAATTAGGCATGTGGGTGTTACTAGTTTATATTTGTGCACTTAGATCTTGTGGATATAGGCTTTACCTGATAATTCACTGGAGATGTCTGCAGTTAGTGATTCTGTGTTGGAGAATTTTCAGTTCTCTATTTTTACTCCCTCGATTCATCTCCAAATTGTTAGCTTTCATTTGTGTGTAGATAGAAATTAAATGTTCATAAATTCACTCAATTCTCAATTCATAAATTCACTCAATTCTCAATCCATATGCCCACATTTCTTTTCTACTTTTCTTCTCCAGTTCTTCTTCCTCCTTGTTCTGGTTCTCTTGCTCTGCTCTGCTTAGTGGTCACTGTGTACTCTGCTCTGCTCAGTTCTTCTTCCCGTCTTCCGGCAGATCTGCTCTGCTCGGGGCCTCGGTGTGGTCATTGGCGGACTGGCCAGAGAAAGCTGGAGAAGAGGGAGGTAGGGCAGGTGGGTTGGACTTGTACCCGAAAGGCTGAAACTCAGTGTGGCCAGGAGCCCAGGATCTACCTCGGGAGAATTGTGAGTATACTCATATACTGACTTACTGAGTACGCAAAATTTGTGTCTTTGCCTCTTTGGCTCTTTTGGACTTTGGCTCTTTGCCAGTTTGCCGAATTTGTGAATTGTATTGTGTTGATTGTTGAGTAATTGTCTAATTGATTTGTCATTTGTCTGCAAGACTGGCCTCAGTGGCCTGCAACTAATGATTTATGATTCTAATTTACATGTATGATGTATCAATCATGAATCATCAATGTATTATACTATTATGTATGTATGACGAGGGTGATTTGATGAACAATTGAACACCAATTCACCAAACAGCAGAAACTGATATTCTGATTGTTATGATGTATGACGAGGGTGATTTGATTTGAATATTTGATTCATGAATTCATCAATCATCAATTCATCATTCATATAATGTCTTCATGTTTGGCTGTTTGCACTTTGAAGTGATGTTGCGGCCGACGAGGGAGGGGATTCAGATTATGATTGTTGAATGTTGAAACTTTCAACCTTTGTCTGTTTTGGATGTTGAATATTTGAATGTTGAATGTTCAATCTGCGCATATTTTTGAAACATATTGTGAAAGCCTGTACAGATTCATGGTTTCTGACTTTCTGTAGTTAATTACCTAAAGTCCTAAAGCATCTATGTTTTTCTGTAGGGATTTCTTGAGCCATCTGGATTCTGGACCGAGGAGGCGAGCTGGGTTGTGCAAACTGCAAAGATCAATGTTCTGCAGTCTGCACTTCTGCTGCAAGCCTGCAACTGCAGTCTGCAACCTGCATGTATGCCACTATGCACTGAATAGCCTAAAGCCCTGAATTTGGGTATTTGTGAATTTGGGTGTCATGTCAATAGCTTCTATACTGCATTCTTCACATATTTTCAAAATTTAATGCCATCAGTGTTGTCAATAAGAGAGGCTCTTGAAAAGCAACTGTGTTATGCAAACTCTTGTATGTAGTCAAAAGTCAAATACTCAAATGTATCATGTATGCCCTAACCCTAAGATACAATTTGTTAATTGTTACTAACTGAACTTTGCAATGCCTTTTTCCAGGTTCTTTAACTGTTGACTGGCCTGAGGATGTAGAGTTTCCCATTCTTTGTTTCAGCAAGGGCTCAAGACAAGGTTTTATGAAATATTTCAATATATTGATTCACACTTTCACAGTCAGTCACTCAGACAGTCCTCAGGTACTCACATACTCACAAAATCACATGATTCACATTACACTGATTTTCTTTTTTCTTTTTCACTTCAATTCTGCTTGATTATTGCTCATGCTGCTTCATTTGTGCAGATTTCACCAGCTTCGACATTGGAGTCGTCGTTTGAGGCTCTTAATGTAAAGATTCATGACTGATGTTATGCTAAGATTCATGACTGATGTTCATAACCATTATGTCAATTTTGATATGAGACTGTTGTATGAATGAAATAATTGAACCTCAGAGTATTTCCATTTCACATAACCAGGCATTGTGTGGCAATTTTTGCTGCCATTTTGTTAGCTGCTGCAGCAACGTTATTAGATCAGCAAGTTTATTTTGTATGCATCTCCAGAAAGTATAATCTTAGCATCCCATGCTATGTGATTCTTCACCCTCTCATCACTACAAATCTGCAACAATGGCTCCTAAGTTTTCTAGAACTGCTTGTACCCTTAGTTTGACCTCATAAACTACATGCTAAACTGAAACATGTTAGAGAGGAAAATTATCATGAACTGAAAATATTTGTTATGGCATGCTAAACTGAAACATGCTAAACTGAAAATTAGCATGCTAAACTGAAATATGCTAAACATGCCAATTTTTTTTGCTTTTCTAATAGCACTTTCACTATTGTCACAGGGCTGTTGGTCATCTTTGAAAATATTTGTTATGGCCTCTGTGTAGTCGATGTTTTTGTGACATGGAGACAATCTGTTGTGGTATGAACTTGTTTTTTGTTGTGGACTTGTGGTTGTGGCCTGTCATGAAAATTGTATGGTCTTGGTATGAACTGGTGGACATTTATACTATAATTGGTATGTGCTCTATGGTTGCTGAATATGGTCTTGCATGAACATGTTGCAGTATATTAGACCTACATGATGTAATCGTTCTATATTTTTATTTGATTTATGAAAAAACTATTATATTATATTATATATATATATACATATTAATATATCATTTATATTGATGGTTCTAAAAAATATTGTAATTATGTTCATCTTATTTATGCTTGATCTGTTAAGTATCAAGAAGCAACACAATGGTATACAAAAAAAACCTCTAATCCCGTACGGTCAGCCGCGCGGCCGCAATTCAACTATCAGCCATGGCGTGCAAAACATCCAGCATGCATGCAACAACAACCCTAAAAAATCATGCATGCAAGCACACGTCAAAACATGCAATCCTCCCGAAGGATTCAGCTGCATGCATGCTATTCTCAGATCAACATATAGGCCAATGGATAATCAAAGAAAACACATACCTCATCCAGCAATACCAAGCACTAATTCCAAAGTCACAGTCGGCTCCAAAATCACCCGACGCCACGAACACAAGCCGCCGCAATTTTTTTTCTTTTTAAATCATAGATGCGTGACGAGTTTTGCTGCTCGATCCTTTTCCATCTTTCAAGCGCACGATGATTTTTCACGGAGACCGAGCCGAAAGAATAAACCATCGTGCGCGATGCCAATGGACAAGAAATCACTGACGGCTGCTGCTGCTGCTGTAGGGCGGCGGCGGCGGATTCTATCGGGCGGCGGGGATTTGCGGCGATGCTTTTTTTTTTTTATCAATGCCGGTGATGTGCCTGGTGGTCGCTCGGTGTAGGAAACCTTTAACTTTGGCCCATGCGTTCGAAGCCTTTGGCCCATGTGTAGGAGTAGTTTGGGCCACCAACAAATTTGTATGGCAATATGACTAATAATTTGCAACCAAATGTACTACACTATTGCAACATATGTTATGAGTAGCAATAGAACATTATGCCATGCAACGAACTATTATTTTCGATGCAATATAGCGCGACCTTTCGCGACGCATGCCAATTCTATGGCAACACAATTATTTCGTGGTGATATTGAAAACTACTCGCAACCATCGTTCGCATGGTGGCAACAACGACGTGTTATCGCAACGCAAATTTATTATTAACACAACGCAGCTTAATTTGTTGCAATATTTAAATGTAATTGCAATCACAGTTTAATCGTGGCCATAACACCTACCTGTCGCAACAAAGGTTAGGACTAACACAACCCAATAATTTAGATGCAATAAGTGCCACGTATCGCAACCATTATAGTCCATGTTGCAATAGAGCCTCCTATTGCGACTAAATTTGTGGCGTTGCGAATACAAGTGGTTGGATTAGGGTAAAAACCTTGTAGTGTCAGGGGGTGTTATAGTCAGAGGAGGGTGCACCAACACGGCTAAAGCTCGTTGGACTAACAGCGGTCGAAAATCGAGCTAGGGGGCTAAGGGAATATATGGCGCACGGAGGGAGTTCGGTTGCAGGGATATAGTGATTTGTACCAGTTGGGGCTTATCCCTTCGCACTCATAGGGAAAAACGGCACGAGCGAACAACTCGGGAGGAGATTCGGTCATGGCGATGCGTGGGGAGAGAGAAGAAAGGAGCTGCAAGAGGAGGAAGAAGTGGGGTGGGGCCCACTTGGTGGTGGGAGAGGGAAGGGAAAGAGAGAGGCGAGCGGGTCGGGGTAGTCGGATGACTGACGTGTGGCGGCTCGGGTGGATTTGAGCCGTCACACGAAAGAGGGAGGGAGGGACGCGCATCCATGTAGTGCAGGAAGAGGATCAGGGCCATTTGCTTGTCGCCCCGGGAGGAAGGGGGTTTTAAATTGAATCAAGATTTTTAGAAAATGCCAGGAATTTCAAATAAGCTTAGAATATAATAGAAAATTCCCAAAAACTCCAAGAAAATTCTCAAAAATTCTACAACTCTAGAGAAACTCAGCAAAAATAAATTCAAATTAAATTGGTTGTAGATGAAGACAAGATTCAACAAATCTTGCTCTAGGCTAAAATAAAAGAAAATGGAAAAGAGAAAAGAAAACCTAGAAAAATTAAATTAAATCTAACTAAATAAAATCTAGATGTTTGAGATGTCACAGTGGATGTCAAGAAGCCACACGGCGCGCTGGACCATGAGGTGCAATGCATGTGGCTTACCTGGGCTCTAAAAAAATTCCTGGCTCCGTACTGCTCCCTGTAGCTTACTTCCTCCCCATATCCTCCGACACCACACATCCGCCCTCACCAAAATTCCTGCAAGCATGCACTGCCCTCACCTTTTCCATTCTGTCCTGATCTCCTGTACTGCCTGCCACCCCTTGGGTGCCCACACCTGAACCCTACTTTGCCCTAGGTGTAACGCTCCCGTTTTTGAGAACAGGAACGTTATTACCTTTCGTAACAACCCAGGAGTTTAGTTGCGGACAGAAGGAGTATCATGCCAGCTTACAAATATTTAAAAAGAGTCAATTTGATTAAAATAAGACTTAACAGTCAATTTTAACAATTTTAATGGTGTCCAAGCACAAAACTTAACTTACAATCAAAACATCCAAGGGAAATCCACAAGAACGCTTGAGTGAGGTCATAACCCTAACACGAAAACTTGTATCATCCTTTCTTCCTCTAATCTCTATGTTGGGGCAAATAAAGCAAGACTAAGTACAACCAACCGTACTCAACAAGTCACATAGGAAGATGCTAATATAACTAATTGCCAAGATTTCCAATAGATGGGAGTATAGTGGTTTTGTTTAAGTATTTGTGGATGCAGTTTTTTGTAAACATTTTTATTTTAAACACAAGATAACAAATCATGCACTTCTTAAGTTATTTGGGGGTTTCAAAACTTGATTATCTGACTTCCAACACTTCCAAAACATTTCCAACTCTACTTATGCTTCGCTATTAGAATCACCCATTAAACACAGCTCCTTATACTAGAAGCATGGTGTATTCGAATACTATTTTATACATGACTTTGCAGAGTTGCCCAACTTTACCCACAAGATATCTCAGGCTCATAATATCAAGCTATAGACACACAACATTTTTACGTGCGATTGAGTTAAGATAGCAAGGTTTTTCACTACTCATCTCTTTATATAGCCTCTACTCGGTAGACTATGGACCCCCTGTCACGGAAAATGGCAGTCTGACTAGGTGGAGCCTACCGTTGTGAAAGTATGGTTTTACCGTTTCCATACCACATTCTTTACACCGGCTGTTCCCTCGCCTGGAACAGTATATCATATCTTTATAGTAGATATTCAATCGATTTGAGCAGCTACCAAATCAGGTTTGACAAGTCAATGCTTGTGGTTGAGCAGATACTATGTTCTTTACTTAGCGTAAGGTTTTAGTCCTATCTTTTCACTAAAACAACTTTCAACCAAAACCAACACCTTTTCAGCAAAAGCCGAATCATCTTGAAGTATGAGATATTTGAACATCTAATCTACCTAGGTTATTTAAATAGTATATACGGTATTACTAGGGTTTGTCAAGGTGAATATGGCCATCAAATTAAACTGGACTTTTTCGGGTGGTAGGGCATAACTAGTATCATGTCATTCTAAACATTCATTGTACATAAAATAACTGTGTAAATAACATAATGAAATTACTGATAAATAATAGTTAACGAAATGTAGGTTCAATATGACCAAAGACATGTGACTTGCCTTGCGGATCTACGACTTCGACAATTTTGAGTTCTTCAGTTTCTTGTGCTTGGGCTTGATCTTCTCCTTCCTGATCAGGCTGAACTTCAACATTGGAAGCTAACGTAAAGCCAAATAAAATAACTCAGTTCCATGCTCGAAGGATTGAGCTAGGAACAAAGAAAAATAAAGAGTAAAGTCCATTACCGGTCCTTAAACTTTTTATGTTGTGTCATCCCGGTCCATAGGCTTTCAAAGTGTGTCATCCCGGTCCATAGATTTTCAAAGTGTGCCATTACTGTGGTAACAACCATGGACCGGGATGACCAAAGATAAAAGTTTAAGGACCGGATGACATAGCTAAGACCGTAAGGGCTAATTTTGAGACCCAAAGAGTGTTTAGGCACCGGGATGACACACTTTGAAAGTCTATGGACCGGGATGACACAGCATAAAAAGTTTAAGGACCGGTAATGGACTTTACTCAAAAATAAAATAAAGAAAGAAAATTTGAAAAATCCAAATAAATAGGGTTTTGGGCTTAAAGGGGTCTAATATGGGAAAATGGAGCCGAGGGATGGATCGGCGGGCTCGAAACAGTCGAAATGGGTATAAACTTGTATTTTCGGGTTTGGATGAATAGTAACGGGTCGGATTCACTATTCACACTAGATATTTACTGTTCATTGCAGGAATTCACTGTTCACACCAAGTCCAGACACTATTCATGCCGAACTCGCTTATAGTGAAATCTCGGCCCAGTCCGCCAGCCAATTCAGTCGGTTACTGTGCGGCCCGCAATGAATAGTGTCATCTTCTTCAACTATCTGCGTGTGGCGACGAAAATAGAGGAAGAAGGTGATGACGAAGGACGGAGCTAGGGTGACTTGTGACGGGATTGAGGATCATGGATGGGCTCCTGGGGTGTCAAGGTTCCTTTTTTGAGGTCGGCATGGCTAGGGGAGGCGACATTCGCTGGCGGCAAGACCTTCTTGCGGAGCGTTTGAATGGCAATGGTGAGTTTCAAGGGTTAAGGGGGTCAAAGCGTTGGTGTTTGAGCATCCTTGGGGTGAGGGGGTGATAGTGGAAGGTTGGTTTGGGCTAGGGTTTTCTATGGCGGCTTGTCCACGGTGAGGTACTTCGGCCGAGCGGTGAGCTTCAACGGTGGAGAAGAGGAGAGCTCGGGGAGCTAAGGTGACAGTTCAGGGAGGTTCCTGGGGTTGAGGAGGCTATGGGCGCAAGTAATTGAAACGAAATGAACTGCACAACAAGAATTGAAGTATGGCTTACTTTCGGGTTTTCTGTTGCTTGCCGGTGGTGTGGGGGTCACCGGGGCAATTGGGATGTGCTATGGGCTACTAGTCACTGACGGAGTTCATAGCAGGGGCTTGGGACCTTTTATAGCAAGCTTAAGGCAGTTGGCTACAGAGAGTTGGTAATGGCGGTGGCACGTGGCAATGCAGGGAATGCTCGAGGAGGCATGGTGAGGCTGGTAGAGGGTGGTGTACTGGCTATCTTTGGTGAAGCAACGCGGCGGTCAAAGGGTAGCAGCGGTGTCAGGTTGACCGGGAGAATTGAGAGAGCGGAACACAAGAGAGAGTTAGCATGATGGTGGTGACCATGGCCGGTGGCTCTGGCATGGGACTAGGAAGTGTCAGAGAAGGGGTACGGAAGTGTACGATGCCTGATAACGCACAGAGGAGTGGTAGTGGCGAGAAGACGCGGGAAGGCTTGGGAGCGGGTGAGAAAAGCCAGGCGGCAGCATTACAGGGTGGCAGCAAAAAAAATCTGACCGTGAACAGTGCCAACACAAAGGTTAGCCATTGAGGCGATGCAGCATAGATCTTGAAGCTTGGATGGCTAAGGTTTGAGCAGGATTAGGATAGGGATCAAAGGAGATCAGAACCAAAATGGAATTGAGATTTTTCTTCAAAATTCAGTTTCGCTTCACTAGGTCTCACCATTGTTTGCCACCTGCTGGGCAGCGATGTGCCCACACGATGAGATTGGCACTCCACCTGCCATTCCCCAACGAGGAGGCTCTCACGCGCGAATCCATGGAGGTCGCCAATGCCAAGGTTAAGGAGGCGACACAGAGGACGCCCAAGCGGGAGCACAGCAGAATCCACAGCGGCGCCGGGTTGACAGGGAGGTGCTAGCTCTGGCTGGTCATACTCGTAGATCTCATGCTCCTCTGCGTGCTCCTTCACTACCCGGCTTGCCATGTGAGGTGCATTGAGATGCATTGGCTGATTAATAGGTAAAAATAACTACTCTAATTAATATGATTTATGTCTCTTTTACTTTTATTGGTCTCGATGTAGAGAGTGTAGCACCATATTTGGATTTGAGGTAGAGAATAGCAGAAAATGTAGTGATTTTGTATTAGTAAACAACGGTTGTGAGGTGGATTTTGTTGGATTTGCCTCATGTGGTTGAACACGCACGCGAGCAATTCATGTGGTCGAAACTTCCCATGATCGAACACACACGAGTACTTCACATGGTTGAATCTTCTCGTGGTCAAACACACACGAGCACTTCACGTGGTTGAATCTTCCGAGTAGCTAAGTGACTTTAGACTGCAAAAGTGCTCTGGGGTCTCCGACACCAGATGAACAGTGCTTAGATAAGTAGTACTCAGATGAACACTGCTAGGATGAACAGTGCTCAGATGAACAATACTCGATCACTGCTGGGTACTCGAGACTTACGACTATTGCGAAGTACTCGTGTCTTCCGACTATAGCAATACTCGGTCTTGTATGAACTAGGTACCGAAGTCTACCCACAACAATTCTGTAGCACACAACATCTATTGGTGGAGCAGTACTCTCCTTACTTAACTTCAGCCAAGGCTCCATTGGAACATGACATGGATTACAATCTGCCATGGAAATTCTTTCAAGAATCTTAGATGCATAAGCTCCTTGGCTCAATGTGATGCCATTTACACTTTGATTCACCTTGATGCCAAGGTAGTAGGTGAGTAGTCCCTGTTGTAGGGGTGGCCCCCACCTAAACCCAGCTGACCTGTTAGAAGGTTGTAAAGCCCAAAATAGGACATGTATAATGGCATAAATGCCCTTGAGAGGGATACTTGGGTGTAAGGACATAACTGTAAAATACTCCCCATGTGAATATATATAAGCGGTCCAGGCCATGGGGGAGCCCCCGAGCATTGCTCACCTAACTCTCCACTACCATACTACCAATCTCTATTTGGTCTGTAACCACAACAGTTGGCGCCGTCCGTGGGGAAGACAAGAGCAAGCGCCAAGATCTGAAGAAGGATGGCACCAAAGAAGGCTTCATCATCGGCGGCGAAGAAGAAGTGGAGTACGAAAGAAGCACTCGGCAATGCTTCAGCATCGGCTGTGGGTGTTGGCGACGGCGCTGGCGCTGTGGCTACCGACCTCAACACTCGCGACGCTGCGGTCGCCCCGACCGCTGGCGTGGCGGTCGGCGCGGGTACAAATCGGGCCGCCGAGAGTGGTGACACCGACACCCGCGCCACCACGTCTTTCGCCACCGCGCCCGGTCTGGAGGCGGTAGGTGGCCTCGCGGCAATGCCGGTCCCGTCACCGACTCCGGAGACCACCGCACCAACGTGCCGAACAGTTCTGGAGTGCAAGCTGTGGTGGCTGCTAGCCCGATGGTGCAACCTGCTGCTCCAACTGCCGCAACCACGTGTGGAGAATGCTCTACTAACTGCCATTGGCACGCTACAACAAGAGTTGGCGGACCTCTGCGGAGCCGTGCAGGATATACAAGAGGCTCAGAGCCTACAAGTCCCACCAGTGGCTGCGCCGGAGCCGACGCCGGAGCGGACGGACAGCCACGACGCCCCTACCTCCAGTCGCATCCCGCTGCGGTGCGTGGATCCAGAGCCCCCCCTCTCCGCAGGCCTGCAGCAGTCGGCATGGCCGGAGGACTTTAATTTCCCCAACGCCATCGAATCGTATAAGGGTGACACGGACCCTCGGGAGTTCGTGCGCGTGTACGAGACCACCATCGAAGCTGTGGGCAGAGATGACACCACCAAAGCGAAGGGGCTCCCCCTCACGCTGCAGGGAGTGGCGCTTTTTTGGTTTTTAACCATAGAGCCAAACTCTATCTACGCGTGGGAGTAGATCCGCAACCGCCTCTACAACAACTTTCAGGGGAACTACGTCGAGCACATCGATGCGGATCAGCTCTTTGCCGTCAAGCGCTTCGCCCGCTGCCAGGTCAAGGACGTCAATGAGACAACTATTATAAACGCAGCGATATAAGGCCTTCGCCCGGGGCCACTGGCTGAGTACAACGCGCGTAAGCTAATCAAGACGGTCGTGAAGCTCTTCGATAAGATGGAAGAGTATGCGACGGGGGAGGAGGACGCACAACGGCGCAAAGGCGACGACTCTGACACTAATCAGGCGGAGGCCTCGACGAAGAACGAAGACTCACCGAAGGGCTCCTCGAAGGGCAAGCGCAAGCAAGAGTCTTCTAAGGATGCCCCGAGCGCAAGGACGCCAAGCCCAAGGACTCGTCGGCTGACAAGTCCAAGCGCAGCCAACGTAAATCCCAGAGGGCCCGCTACGACTTTGACATCGAGGGCGGTTCTAAAGACGGTGCCCACACCGGTCGCGGGCGAGGTCGCCGAGGCCGAGGGCGAGGGCGCGGCCAAGGTCGTGACGATAGACCCCGTGCGGAACAAGAAGACCAGCTATACGTCCTGTGGTGCGAGGTGCATGGCCGGGGTGGCCACAACACGTGGGCATGCACCGCCATTGCGGCGCTCCGTCAGAGCGTCGCCAGGGATAGAACCCTGGAAGCGGGCCCCATGCCCATCGTGGCCCATGTGCTACAACCCCAAGAGGGCCCCATGCGGATTCAAGCCTACGGGCAGCAGCCCCAGGAGGGCCCCTTGCGGATTCAAGCTCACGTGCAGCAAACCCAGGAAGGCCCCCTGTGAACGCCGGGTTATAAACGTCATCTCCGGGGGCTCTTCACTGGAGTTCTCCTCGGTGCGGCAACAGAAGGCCTACGTGCGGAGGCTACACCACGTGGCAGCGTACCCGGCACAGGCACCGCCAGAGTGGGCGCAGCATGAAATTACCTTCACGCCCGCTGACGCTGAGGGCGTGGAGTTCCCTCGCCAGGATCCCCTGGTCATCGAAGTCGCCATCGTAAGATGCGATGTTAAACGTATCCTAGTCGATGGAGGCAGCTCTGAGAACATCCTATTCGTGGCGGCCTTCAACTAGATGGGGATCCCCCGAAGTTGACTGGGTCCCTCAGGAATCCTGCTGTAGGGCTTCGGGGGTCAACCGTTGAAGGCACTGGGCTAGATACGCCTGCAAGTCTCCTTCGGCCAGGGCGGCAACGTGAGGAGCGAAGAAGTCACCTTCGATGTCGTCGACATCCCGTACCCTGACAATGCCATATTGGGGCACCCAACCCTCAACTCCTTCAGGGCGGTCCCACACCACGGCTTCTTATGCATGAAGCTCTCGGGCCCGCAGGGTATCATCACCACCCTCGGTGACCAGGACCTCGCTCGGCGCATAGAGCTTGGTGCTCGAGGCCCGCACCACAAGGCCCACCAAGAATCCTAAGGCGGACAAGACCGCACGAAGGCTTTCGACAACCTCAAGAAGCACCTCACAGGCCTTCCCATGTTGGTCGCTCTAGCACCAGAGGCTCGCCCCAGCACCAAAGGCTCCCCGCTTGCTCTACCTCGCCGCCACAGCAATAGCGGCCAGCGTCGTCTGTCCTCGAGTGGTTAGCGGTTAGTATCCGTTCTTTTGTAATCGCTCGTCTGCGCAAACGGGACATTAATAAAGTCCATTCGTTTGTGAAATTTGTTTCATTTCGCATCAAGACACGTGGAGCCACGCCTTCGCGCGCACTCTACGAAGTCTAAATAAGACGTGCGGGGGCACGCATCCGCGCGCACTCTACGGAGTATAAATAACACGTGCGGAGGCACGCCTCCGCGTGCACTCTACGGAGTCTAAATAAGACGTGCGGAGGTGCACTCTATGGAGTATAAATAACATGCACGGGAGCACACCTCCGCGCGCACTCTACGGAGTCTAAATAAGACGCGCGGAGGCATGCCTTCGCGTGCACTCTTCGGAGTATAAATAAGACACACGGTCTCCGCGCGCACTCTTCGTGAGTATAAAATAAGACACGCAGTCTCCGCGCGCACTCTTCGTGAGTATAAAATAAGACACGTGGTCTCCGCACACACACTTCATGAGTATAAAATAAGACACGCAGGGGGACGCCTCCGCGCGCACTCTACGGAGTATAAATAAGACACGCGGTCTCCGCGCACACTCTACAGAGTATAAATAAGACGCACGAAGGCACGCCTCCGCGCACACTCTATGGAGTATAAAATAAAACGTGCGGAGGCACGCCTCCGCTCGCACTTCGACTAGATGTCAGCTCAGCTGCCACCACTTAGAAGGGTTGGGGACGGAGCGCGCGAGCATCTACATGGGTTAGTTGCCAGCTCCGCTGCCACCGGTTCGAACAGTAGGGGATGGAGCGCTCGTGCGTCTATTGGGTTAGTTGCCAGCTCCGCTGCCGCCACTTCGAAGAGTGGAGGCGGAACCCTCAAGCGTCTTACCTCGACCAGGGAGTGTGAGGACGGAGCGCTAAGCCCTTTATTGCATTCATAAAACAATGTTTGCAAGGACAGGAGGCAATGACATTCGCATAGAGCTAATGTTTACAAGCGCCCTTGAGTATTTAGGGTCGCTACTCGTCCAACTCCACCTTAATGTACTCCCGTGCCGAAGTCTCACCCGCTGAAGCCCAGGCCCACCCCCAATGCCATTGATGCCGTCGAGTCACGAGGCCAATGCATGTAGAGATGTCCGAGAGAGATCGAATGCGTGAAGACATGATAGCTAGTTATTGGGTACTACGGGTTACGTGTCAAAACATACGAATATGCTTTGATGTAAAGGTGAAGACAGAGTCAAGGGAAGTGCCTAGAAGCTTCATCCGGAGTATTTTCGTAGTTGGCCAAATACCGTGTTGGTGCCTTGATGAAAACTACAGCATAGGGAGGCGCAAAGGAGAAGACATTTAAGTCAAGGAGAGTTGGAGTTGCTAAGTGGATCAATCACTAATGGTTTAGTGGGTTAAGTCTTGTAAACACTTTAAGAAGCGTGCGTGAGTATGTAAAACCCGTGTTATTGGGATTAAAGAGTTTCTCTGATAATCTTAATGGGTAGGAACCCATTAAGGTTATGCTGATTATAAGATAGAAGGAGAGGAGATGTTAGATCCAAGAATTCTAGGGTTGAGATTTTTGTTCTTCCACCTTGCTTCCTTCCATAGATTGAGAGAGAAAAGGAGAGAAAAAAGCGGTACTTTGATAGCACCTTGTAATCTCCATACAGCTATAATCCTTCTTCTCTATGTGATAATGAAAATCAAACCGTGCATCTCAAATTGCTAGTTGTTCATGCTCTTGAGCTTTACTTATATCTTATGTTCTTGATGTGATTTCTTCTCTCCTGAGATCCCGCTTGGTCTTACTATGATCCATGTTGAGTAAGACATAGAAGATGGGTCTATTGATTAATCTTCACCCATTTAGATCACACATATAGCAAATTTCGAGATCAAGTCAAGTTTTGCTTGTTCTTGACTCAAGTTTTGGTTTTCGTGGCCTAGATAGTTTTATCCCGAATCCATACTTAGATAAGCTTGCTATGACATGTAGGAGTAGATCTGGATCATCCTCTTCATTAGAAATTCCTCGAACAAGAACTAATTTGGATTTTAGGGTTTTGGCTGTTCTTGTTTCCTAGATTTTATTTCCTTTAATTTAGTCAATCTGGGCCCAAGAATCATGTGATTCTTGATAGGTTTATATTCCTAATACCTTGAACAACTCTCATGCAAAATTTGAAAGTGTTTGGATGAGATTTAAACAAGTTCTTCATATTTGAGTTTTGACGCAAAAGGTTTTTTGGTCTGGAACAGGGGACTGGTCAGGCCGGACCTAAACTTGTGGTTTGACCAGCAATAGCTATCAGACCACTCTTGTCCCTACGATCAGATCGGATTTGGGATCAGACTAGCCCATTCATGATGTTTTGATGGGCCATATGATGAATGTTATTGATTTGTTGGTTTAAATCTCTAGTTTTGTTAAACATAGATGATGTAATCTGAACATAGTGACTCTTATAGTCACTTCAGTGAAGATTTCAAATACCGTTAGGGAAAAGTGTCAAAAATCATTCACCATCTTTGAGATGCTTATTTGAGGAAACTGATCTGCGTCGCTGGCTCCCTCTGCCATCACCACCGCTTGATTGCTCTACAGCCCTGCTTGTTGCACCGCTAGCTTCCTCTGCCATCACCACCAGCATGGAGGGCCGGAGCGCTCCGCCACCTGCTCGTTGCAACATCGGCTTCGAGCGCCATCACCGCCGGCAAAGAGCCCTCTGCCACTTTCCGCGTCGGTATGCCGATCTGCTCCTCCATCGCCCTGGGTCCGCCTCGCCGCCATTGGACACGACCGCCAACGGGCTGTGTTCATTCCTCTGGTACTCTCCATCTTTTACCTATTGGGTACCCAAATCCATTGGGCAATACTCGTATTTCTTAAGTATGTTTAGGGCTGTTCAAAACGAGTTTCGCCAACCAATCGGTCTAGCTGGCGAAGCATACAGGGGTCACGGCGCCCGCCGGCTGGGCTGTTCAAAATGTGGTCAGATTGGTTTATGTTAATTAACAAGTTCAAATCCGGGTTGAACAGCCCTATCTCTACTATTATATAAAGAGGAGTTGGTGGTCGCCAGTGTGTTCTCCTCTCCCCTCTCTACAGCCATCCGATTTGATTTGGACCATTCATCTCTCTCAGGATACAACTGCCATCACCCCCTCCACTTTCCCTATCTCCTCGCGCATTCTGACCACCCTTCTATCTCTATCGCTTGCTCTCCAATGTTTTATATGTGAAGTTGGCCAGACAGAAAGTTCTGTCTCACTATTTTTATGACTCCATTGCAACGCACATGTCTCTAACTAGTGTATGAGTAATTTGCCTCCAAATGGGTATGGGTAATTGGTGGGTTTGGATATGGTCCACCCATGCCCTCCCCAACAGCTGACCTACTATGCGTGGATCCCATACCTATATAAATAAAAATAATTAGTGAGACACTTACTTCATTTTAAAGGTAAAAAAATTTACAATAATTCAAAAAAATTCTAGATATTTTTACATTAATCGAGAAAAAAGATAAGTATCCCTATCACTTATTTTGGTGGGATCATATTATAACGGTGCAAATTAATTATATATGTATATTAGAGTTGTATAATAAATACAATTATATTTTAATTATAGATAGTAAAGTTATATACCAAAGATAATTATATCATAATATCTAACCGTATAGTTCCACACGGTAAATCCGCTAGTTAGTATAACTAGCACATGGATGGATGGATCGATCACTTGGAAGCTAGGCAACACACAGATATATGCATGGTGATCTGCATGCCATGCAGAAGATATCCATCGATCCATCCGTATCATTAATGCACAAGCTAGCTAGAGAAGCATATTTATGCAGCTGCTATTGGTTTCTTTTCAGCTTATAGTTTTCCTCAAATAAATAAACAGGATAACTTCTCTATCATTATTTTAAAGCATCTTATCATGACAATATTTTTAAAGTGGCTTATCGGTATTCAGTTTATTCACACAAACGTTTACTTTAGGGCCAAAACTATAAGCCACGGCTATAAACCATAAGCCGCAGCCGAAAAGAGCCTGCCTATATATACCTAGCTTGGAGTAAAGGTGCAATTGGAGCGGATGAGGATGAATTTCCCCTATCCCATATCCTATTCCACATTTTTTCTCGGAATCGGAGTCAGACACAGATAGTGTCGGATATGAATACGAATACGGATAGTCTCGGAGATGAATGCAGAGCAAATACATGTTGCTCAGAATACGGTTAGTCACGATCATGAGTATTTAGTCGGATAATACGCAAACACAGAAACCATATATGTTGCAGGCATAAAGATCACTCAACCATGCATGCCACATGTCCAAAATGCAACTACATTACTACATTAGTAGCTGAACAAGCAAATTTAACTATATCACAGGATGGCAAGCAACGGAAAAGACTAATAGGATAGGGAGTTTCATATATTACCTCTGCCAAATCACTCGCATACATAATGTCGCTTCTTGTTGGAGGCACAGACACCGAAACATGAGGCTCCCCGTTTGATGGACAACTTTCTGCTTGCAATTGTAATTTATTCAAAAGGCAGATAGCCTACACTTTCAGATATAGTACAGTTGAATAATTTCACTTGCTCAAGCATGCAAACTAAAATTCAAAGTATCCAAGCAGAAAATATTCTATTAAGTAAATACCAAAAGCAATAGTTTAAGTTAGTTCTAAATACAAAATTAATATTGAAATTTGCATTAGAGAAAACAATTAACCACATAAGGAAGATTGAGATATATTAATTATTCAATTATGAATCCAGATATGAGAAGGACCTTTCTAATCTTGCAGGCATTAATAAGTCTCATCTAGGGAGATGCCGATGGGCCCAACAATATCAGATAGTGAAACCTCCATTTTATAACATGAAAGATCAGGGTAAATGGTTTTGCTTCCATCATAAGATACCACTTCGACTAGTTCCACTTCAAACTTATTATCATAGTACTCAAAGAACATTACAACCTAGACAAATAAGTAGCATGTGCATTAACAAAATAAGTTTAATCTTCACCTAAATGGAGGACATATATTCAACCTAAAAGATAGCACTACATTAAACATACCATTGTATTAAGAACAATATTTGCTTTTGTAAGGTCGGTCGCAATGCATTCAATAAACACATTCGTTGTCTTCAGGGTGATAGCAGAATGTGCACCATAGATGATGGGAGGTAACGATAATACAATCCTGCAATGTATTTAGTGCTAGCTTTAATGAACCACCAGTACACACAATATCTACAACATAAATATTAAACAAAGCATCACACTGGTGAGTGAACATGGAACATTCCATTAGCAAAAACAAATATGTTTACCATTGATGTGTATTTATTCTAATTTAGAATCATCTGTGATGTGTATTATCATAGATTGTTCTAATTTACAACTGTCTGTGATGTCCAACCTATTTATATTCGGATTCTAGGGTTTGCCCACACCCCCACTCAAACACTTAATATTTTTTAACTCTCCCACAAGCATGAGCCGCCTCCTCCTCCCCAAGCATGTCGCCTCCTCCCCGGTGCACCTCCTCCCCGAGCACGCCGTATGTAACATTCTTCTTTCCTATTTATGATATGGAAATGAACAATATATCATCATGGTTACTAATTATCCCTTTTGCTCTATTGTTGTTTTGACAATACACGCCCTGAGGATCAATGCCTAGGCTTCAGTTTCAATTATGCCCTTTTGATGTCAATATCTCGAAAATGAATTGTTAATGCTCGTAAGCATCAATTGTTAATGTTGCACTTGATTTTCTTTAGCTATAAAAAATATGTTAAGTTTGATATCACTATCATCTGAACTATATATCTTGGGCACTTTCACTCCTAGAGACCAGAGAAAATTTTAAGAATAAGCCTGACTGAATTGAAAAACCTTACATAAGGCCTACCATAAAAGTAACTATAAGTATAATGGTTGTGTAGTTGTGAAGCCCACTATGGTTTTATTAAATCTCCCATGTTGTTAATAATAAAATGGAGCAAATAATTCACATATGGAGTTATTTAGGTTGAGAAATGGGTACACTACGTCCTTCCTCATTAACAATGCTTATAGGGAAATTGAGAAATGGAGTAAAAATGAGTTACGCCATCACCTCATGATGAGTGCACCCACGCACCCGATGGCCTCCCACCCTCCAAGCTTCACAATTTTATAATTCTAATGATTTCATATCCTATACTAAATGATTCATGAGTTAAATTAGTACTGCTGGCACACTTATGATGGTTTTAATCTATAGTGCACTAAGAACTCCAATTTCGTCTACAATTATCTTTTTTCAACAAAATCTCTACCATGTTCCTCGCCTCCAAGGGTGCATTCATCACCAAGATAAGAATATATCCATAAAAGGCTCCTTTTAAGAAGTAATTGTTGCATTGATGAATATTTATTAATTTGCTATGGCTTTCTTAGTGATTAGTATGATGTATTTGTTTCACAAAGCAATTGTTAATGTAAAAATATCTTTTCCACTGCAAACATGTCGATATACACCTATTTGCTCTAGGTATTTCATTCATGCCTCAAATGTACCCACATGTAGCTATCAACTTATTTAAATACTTTTTACCACTTTAGCTTCACTATCTATATTAATTCGTTCTTTATTCTATAAGATATACTTGTTGTGTGCTATGTAAAATTATTCTTTCTACTTCAGATATCACCAACTCGCAGAAGGCTGTCTTGAACAAACTTTGACCAACCTCTACTAAGGAACAACCTGTTACCATTACTAATCACCATCTGGGTTTTCTATATCTCTCCCATATACTAGAAACGTTATATGGGGTGTGTAAGACTACATATATTAGTATTACTACGATATATATATATATATATATATATATATATATATATATATATATATATATATATATATATATATATATATATATATATATATATATATATATATATATATATATATATATTTAGTAGTAATACTAATATATGTAGTCTTGCACACCCCACAATTTAAATGAGTCAGAGACAAAGTCAAATTCCATATCACACTTAGGCTTAAAAGGGCATGAAGAAGTGCTATATAGTTCGTGGTAACATTAACATATGTAGTTTTGCACACCCCAAATTTAAATGAGTCAAAGACAAAGTCAGATCCAGTGTGTGACTTGCTTTATGCTCTTTGAAGTCTAAGTGTGATATAGGATCTCCAGTGTGTGATTTGCTTCATGTCCTTTGAAGCCCAAGTGTGATATGTGATCTGACTTTGTCTCTGACTCATTTAAATTGTAGGGTGTGCAAGACTATATATGTTAGTGTTACTACGAAATATATATGTACTGCTTCCAGTACATGGCGAAGATATGAAAAATCAAGATGTTGACTAGTAATATTACAGATGGTTATTTTTAAAAATCGTCTGTGATAACACATCACAGATGTTTTTTTATAGTCATCTGTGATGTGTCGATATTACAGACAGTTATTTACATGCACATCATAAACAGTTATTTTAAAACCATCGGTGTTACGACTTATTACAGATAGTTTAAAAATTATCTATGATGATCTTATATTATTACTGATCTACAAATTCATATTACTCACGAAACTATTTATGGTAATGTTTTTAAAACATCTGTGATGATCTTTTCTCAATAGTTACATCGAGTGTACTATTAATCATTGGGCACGTACGTAGCTTTTTCCAGAATGAAGAAACCTCTGCAGGGTACGTACCTTGTTGTATAGTGCCGCAAGATAGAGAAGCGTCAAGATTAGTTTAGTTCTCATTACCGGCAGCAACTAGAAGTAGGTAGGCTGGTAGGTTAGGCAGCATATGCAGATAATATATATAAGCCAATTAGCATAAACATTATAAAAACTTTTTTAAAACTCTCTATTTGTCATCTAAAATATACAGATATAGATATGCTCAAACATGCATGCTCAAGAGTCAAACCATTTCACATGGATCTGTTGATTAATTACTATCTGCCTCCTGCCTAGCTATCTGTAGTATCTGTTCACAGTATGAGTACGGCTCCGAACACTGAGCTCTAGAAATGGGAACAACAACGACAAGCTGGGTACGTACCCGAGGACAACAATGCGACACTTGGTTACTACTACAGAAAAGATCATCACAGACGATTCAAAAATGTTATCACAGACGGTTTTGTGAACCATCTGAATTTATGGATCAGTGATAATCGAAGGTTATCACAGACGATTTTCGAACCGTCTGTGGTTATCAGATATCACAGACGGTTTTTCTCTAAAAACCGTTTGTGATAGCTGATAATCACAGACGGTTTTTAGTGAAAAACCGTCTGTGATATCTGATAATCACAGACGGGTTTTAGTAAAAAAAATCATCTGTGATTATCAGCTATCACAGACGGTTTTTAGTTAAAAACCGTCTGTGATATTCTTTCCTACCCCTAAATCTATTCCTGTTTATTGGCTAGCCTCAGGAAATGCTAGCCATGCCCTCTGAAACAAGCAGATCAACATGTACATGTATACATACAATTCACATCTCAATTCATTTCACAAACATAAAACACTCAATTCACATCGCACTTCATTTCACAAATATAAAACATCCATTTTGCAAATCAATTCATTGAAATGAAATAAAATATCCATTAACATATACACAATTACAAAAGATCTACATTGCATTTGCACTTAGATGGTAACATTGCATTTTTTTTATTGCTCTATCACTCCGGAATCGAGGTCTCGCGAAAGGAACAGATCCATAATCAACGAACTTGTCCGGCTGAACAAGCTATACTTGGATGGTGCACGATTGTCATTCAAGTATTGCTTGTGCAGCCGACAAGTTCGTTGATTATGGATCCATTCCTTTCGCGAGACCTCGATTCCGAGTGATAAACAATAAAAATCATTGTCTTGTGATGGAACTCTCCATCTGCTCTTATGACTTTTGTCCACAAAAAAAGTGAACTCTCCTCGAATTTATGCAAAGTCCGGCTGTTTCAATGCAGATGTAGAGATGGGCGCAGCCTGTCGATAGGAATATCAATGCGCGTACATATATAACCTGACAAGTATGAAATAAATATGGGAAGATTGACAAACCTTAGAATTGGTGTTCTTTGAGGAATCAAGGAGTAGTCTCATATGGTGGCACACGTAGAATCCACACGTGTTGCCCGGCTGCTGCTAGTAGCACTACAAAAAATAGAATGTGTTAAATCAAAAGGCATTACTGCTAAGTGTTGTATAGGATTAATTAATGTGTAGCTAGCAAATACCCGAAAATTGCGAGCATGTTTCAAGAGCTTGGCCCCTGTCGTCGAGCCACGTGTTCGTTGAACGTATGTGGCGAACGACCTTCGTTATTCGAAAAAGTTAGATTAGTCATTCGGAAGGAAAGAAAGAGTACAATGTACAATGTACTTACCTATTGAGTATTTGGGCGATAGCTGTGTACTTGGATTTATTCTTACTTAGAGAATCAAGGTATATAGCCTTGTTCCATTTTGGTATAATTACAATTAAAATCCAATGGAAGTGCTTATTGTATGGCATAAGAACAAATTCCTTATCGCGGTGAGCCAGCAGTGTTGTTGTAATATAGTTCTCGACCAAGGATGCATCCTCGTTGATGGTATCAATGGCGACCAAGCGTGGGTTCAGGAAACCAATTAGTGATTTCGATGATCTAGCTTCGGTCAGCATGAATCTATATATATACACAGAAAAGCAACAAATTGTGACATATATCGGTATTACGTGAACAGAGACTGTGATTGTATAGACTTATAGCGTCCAACATCGAACGAGTGAGGCGTCGAGAGCGTTGAGCATGAAAAGACCAAATATATTGTCAAAGGTCACTGCGAAGACACATTCCTGAACTTCGTGCTGGAAATGTTCCCGCTTGAATTTGTGATGATACCGGCGTCGTTACGCCTCGGCCTATTGGGTATTCCATATACCAAGCGTGTAATCTTTGGCAACCAAGTCCTAGGGTTAAGAGGTGCTCTTCTGGGAATATCATTGGCTCACCTAGCACGAATTTGCAGGCCAATGGCAGGTACGGGGTATCATCATCATCCTTCGTCTTTGATTTGCCCTGGCCACTGCCTCGACTGTAAGTCAACTTTATGGTAGTCGACTGTAATGGTACAGACGGTGCAAGTTGCTTTGGCGAGAATAGCACCCGTGGAGATAACACCGATGCAGGTAGCTCTGGTTCGCACTGCCCTTGTGGAGATAGCACCAGTGCATTTAGCTCTGGTTCGCGCAGCCCTTCTGGTCGGGCCACCGGTGCAGAAGCCTCCAGGGAGATGTCGCTTTTGGGCCACTGGATGAATGTTCCAATGGCCTGCCCTAGAGTCACGATCTCGTCGTTGGGGGCCTTCGGTAGCGGGACGGCCTCAAAATTGGCATGCATACCATCCACATTAACTTTTGCATAGCCTGGCGCTAAAGGTTCACCGTGCACCATGGCCGATACTGCATCGATATGCCCGGCCCAAGCGTACAAAGGAACGAGGCACATCTCACTTGGAGCACGCGCCGAGGCTCCTACATAACGATACAAAATTAGCTACTCCAATAGGCCTATCAATGGAGCAAGCATTCGAGAGATAATAATTATTACCTGGATGTTGTCCACAGAAAATCTGGCCTCGCTTTCCGTCGGATTGGACGCGCAACTACTCGGACGGTTGTGCGAGCTAGCTAGCACAGGAGCGGTGGCCTGCTGACTTTCTGTATGCTTCCGCACCTCATCTCTGACTACATCAGCCAGCTCACCCATTATCTCCTCTCTAAGAGATGCCTTGATCTCTTCTCGTAGCCGCTCCTCACGCTCGGCTTTGGTTCTCTTCCTACGTCAATACATTTCGGCGTCATCTTGGAAACCATATTTCCAAGGAACGTAAAGCCCAAGGCCTCTCGTACGGTCCGGGTGCTTCTTGTTTCCCAGGGCCACGGAGAGCATATCATTCTCCCTTGTTCCCTGGAATGATCCCAGGGTAGATTCAAAACTAAGCTCTTCCTGCAAGAGCACGACATGCCATTTCAATTCGTACGAAGTTGTGGGGTAATTACAAGCTACGTAGTTCGATCAATATCTTACCAGGCGCTGGGACACTTGCTGGTCTGCAGGGTTTCGAAAGGAGACGTCCCCCGATGTCGTTGTAGATGACCTTGCTCTAATCCAATTTCGAGCGCGGTCATCCGGGATATTGCTAAATGGCGGGGCGATGTCCTGCAGGGCTGCCAGTTCATCATCCTTCCTCCACTGGGGGATTTTACCCGCATACCCAGCTGTGCCAAGTCTGTGGGGGTGTGTGTGTTTTGCCTGGAGGGCCTTGTGCGACGTACTTGTACTTTTGAAATCTTTGGATGTCTTCATCACCTTGAACTCTTCCCATTGTGGTTTCATCCATCTCCACGTATTTCTTGACAAGCGTGTTCTTGAAGTTCTTCCATGCTTTGCACGCCGCTAGCAAGGTTTGTCGTTGCATGACATCTTGGTGTTCTTCTGGGATCTCGAACGATGCCAAAATTTCGGCCCACAGCTCACGTTTCCGAGTCTCAGGCACGTTCTTCCACGAATTGAATGTGATCTCAATTCGTTCTTGTGCAACTATTCAGATCAATGTTCAGAATGCGCTTACTGCTTTGTGAGGAAGGAGAGAGACCCCAGATCCATCGACCGCTGTGATGGTAAATCGGCCCTCAGGCTTCTTCGATAGCCCTCTTCCTTAGCGTCTTCATGTTGGAGCGGACACCTCCGGCGATAGTGTTGAAGAATGCGCGGATGACATGTTGCTCAATTTGTGGGTCTATTAGGATAAGATAAAAAAGTGAAACATGATGCTCAATGTTAGGAAGAGAGGAGAGGAGTAGAGGGGAGGGGGAGAAGGGAGGGGGTGATGTTGTCGGAACCCAGAGCAGCAACTCCAGGATCCTCTGTGCAAATCGCACTAGTCCAGGATCAGCTAGTGCACACAGTGGACAACAAAGATAAATACCAAGCATAATGACATTTATTTAATTTAAAGAGTACAGCCTTATGGCCAGCATGTACATCATCGCACATTGGCAAAAATAACTGCAAAAGAAACTGCGGAAGCAAAGCTAAAGAGGCGAAGCCCAAGCCTGCCCACAGGCAAACAACTGCAAGACGTGGCCTACTCGTTCTGGTCTTCACCGTAGTCGAAGTCGTCTTCCTCTGTGTGGAGATAGCAAGGTGAGTACAAACTTGTACTTCGCAAGTCACACAGAGAAATGCAATATAATGATAAAGGCATCAATGGAAGGCTTATAGGGTTAGTTTGCATAAAACAACATTTAACGCAATACAGTAAATAGATTGAAATTGTTGAATTTAATATAGTAATTAAAAACAATACTTGTATTTGAAAATAATACCGTCAGTGCAGGCTCCGACCAAACACCAACCTATCCACGGGCATCCCACCCGGACCATCTTTTCCAAAAGTTCACGTATGGATTCCATCCATCCACACGCTTTCACTGCGCAACTCTAATGGATTCCATCCATCCACCAGGTTTCAATCTCTCACGGATTCCATCCATCCGCAAGGTTTTCATCTCTCGTGGATTCCATCCATCCACAAGGTTTTCAAAAATATTTTGAAAAACAAAGTCTAATCCATGAAAAACTTTTACTCAGCATGCCCATGACCGGGGGCACAGCTATCCATGATAGATTATACACTCTGCAGAGGTTGTACAGCTTTACCCACAAGACATGATCGTCCTGGCTTGCCACACGAGTTACACACTTCCTTTGGTATGCGGCGAGGAGATCATGACAAGGCCTTTACAATGCAAAGCCTTTAACTTGGCCAAGCCAACACTAAGGTTTCACCCCAGTAAGGAATCCACCAGACCGGGGCCCCCTCTTGAGCTTGAGTGAGACTTCTCATGGCTACAACCACGCTCACCCAAGTGGGACTTCACATGGCACCAACCACGCCCACCTTCAACCTATGACTTGACTCAGGTTGGGACTTCACAAATTATTCAGCCAGGGCTGTCCCATACCAGCCATGTGGTAGTACGATAGGGCTTTGCAACAGTAGCTCACAGACCGGTCCTTAATTGACTTAGGCCCAACCACATACCCCTGTGCACGACAGTCAATCCTGCGGCTCCGACCAACAGGGCATGCCTGCACCCACCAACTAACCAATTGCCTAAGTCTAAACCAGTTTTTATATTTTGTTTCAAAATATTTTATCAACCTTCTTGACTCACCAAAGTCAAGAGTACATTTGAAAAGCTTATCATTTTATGTGAAAAGGTCATCATTTTATGTGAAAAGGTATCTCAAAACAAATATTAGGACTAAGCAGGTCTTAGCATTTGATATAATATTCTCTAGCCAATACTAGTGTACTAACTAGAGTTTTAATCTAGGGTGACAAGGTATGAGGAATTCAATATCAATGGAGGAATTTAACAAGTAGGTATTAACTATATTTAAAACTGAATTGAAATACGTTAAATAAAAATATGTATGCAAAAAAATTTAAAACAACATAATTTTATTTTGAAAACTGGGATCAACATGATCAAGGAGTATGACTTGCCTTGCTCTTCAACTTGGTGTGAATCTTTGTCATCGAAATTTCCCGAATCGTCGAAATCTACACGTGAAAATAATCCACCAAATTCAAATAAATTCAAAATAAATTCAAATTGACTTCAAATATTTGAATTGAGGCCAGAAATGGATAGAGGGGAATTTTTGATGAATTTAGAAATTTGAATGGGCTAAATCAGAGTTAGGACAAAGGAGAACGGGCTCCGGGAAATTTGAAAAGAGAGAAAATGGAAAACAGGATTTTTGGAATTATTTTTCTAAAGGAAAATCTGAATTATTGCGTCAGCGAGGAATTTCTTTTCCAGCCGAATTGTTTTTCAACTGGAAAATCAATTTACTGCGTCAGCATGACATCAGCACCTTCGGGCCAAGGCTGACAGGTGGGCCCCAGGTCTATGGACCGGGTCCACGGGCTCATGGAGAGGCTGAGGTGGCGGGGTGGTGCTGACCGGGCGAGGAGCGCCGAGGTGGCATCCATCGGATCGCCACAGGCCGCCACGTGGCGGCGGTGGCGACGCGAGGCGGCGAGTGGCACACGGGGGTGGCGGCGATGGCGGCGCTCAGGCGGGCGGCGGGCGGCGGCGAGGGCGGAAATGGAGAGAGGAGACCGAGGGGAAGCCGGGGGTAGGGGTGGAGTTACCGAGGGCAGCCGGGAGGTGGTCGGCGACGAGGGAAGGCGGTGGCGGCTCGGGGGCTCCGGCGGCGGGGAGGGGCGGCCGAGGGGTGGAGGAGGTTGGGGGTGACACAGCGGAGCTGGAGGTGGTGTCGGCCGGGAGCGGGGGCAAGCGGAGCAGCGGTGATTTCTCGCCGGTGTTGGCGACGACGGCGGAGCCAAAGGCGCACGTCGCGAGGGCAAGGGGGAGCTCGGGGAGGAGAGCGGAGGTGGGGGCGAGGTAGTGCGGAAGGAGGCGGAGCCGTGGACGGTATTTATAGGGGGCGGAGAGCAACGGGGTGGCACAGATTAGTCGCCGGAGATGGCACGGGCGGTGGCGGTTACGGGCGGAAATAGGGGGACACGGCGCGGGGATGGCGGAATTCGGGCGCGGGGATGGCGGCGGGAGTTGGCGCGTGGTTTGCGGGAGAAGAAAGGGGGATGGGGCAGACGCTTGCGGGATGGCCAGCGGGGAAGATGGGGGCGGTGCGAGGAGGGAGAAGACCGCGCGGGGAAGACGCGCCTGACAGGCGGGCCCCGCGCACAGAGAGAGAGGGAGGGGAGGGCGCGGATGGTGGCGATTGCGCCACGCAGCCAGGCGGGAATCGGGTGGCCCGGGAAGGAGGAGAGGTGGATGGGCTGGATGGGCCGGGGCGCGGGGTGTGGGCGTCCGGCCGCTGCGTGGCAGCGAGGAGGAGGAGGCGGGATCGGCGGTGGCGTGGACCGATCTCGACCGCCCACGTGCGGCCGAGGAGGAGGAGAGGGATTATTTTTTATTTTTCTGATTTTGATTTTTCAGAAAACCTCAGAAAATTCATTAACCCTCAGAAAAATATGAAAATACTTCCAAAAATTCCAGTTTTTTCTGAAAATGCCTTTTAAATCCAGTTTTTTTTTTCAAAAATAGAAATTCAAGGCAAATCCAAATTTAAACTTTAGGCACAAATATACTTATTTTAATTTAGGTTTTTATTTTAGTTAATTTGTATTTATTTATTTATTTTACTAAAAATCTGGGCTGTTACAGATGTGGACAGAGAGGGGATGACATCCAAGCTAATGTAAAAGAGTAGTTAAGGAAGAGATGAGGTGAGGTAAGAGGAAACAAATTAATTGAGTTAGGTGGTTGCTAAATACTATGCATTAGAAGGAATTGATTATATGCCACTGCAATCGTGTTCCTTTGAAAAATATCATTCCAATCGTGAAATACTCCTAGCAATGCCATTATACTCAATAAAAGCCCATTTTATATGAATACACCTCTCTTATGTCGATATATATTCCATCAATGCAAAAAAAATCGAAATACGGAAGGTGTACATAAAAACTTCTTTTTTTATAATGGCAACAGCAAATTAGGGAGCTTCCTTGCTGCACAAAGAACGATCAACATCCATGCAGGTAAACTAGCATGTGGTGAGCATCGACGCACACATTAAAACAAAGGCATAAATCTACAAACACATCATGAAAATAGCTACATAGTGAGAGAACATGAAAATAGCTACATCATGAAAATAGCTACATAGTGTGCAGTGCAACATGTCCTCAGTTTCACTTTCTTATCCATAGTGAGAGAACTAATGTTTCATCTTGTGTAGTACAACATGTGCAGTGCAACATTTCCATTATTCATATAGGAAACAATGTTTTAGACTACATCACTACAGTGGGGAAATGAACAAAGCTTACCAAGAAACTCGGGGAGGTGGCCGGCGAGGGCTCGGGGAAGCGGCCGGCGAGGGCTCGGGGAGGCGGCGGCGACGACGGGCTCGGGATTTAGATCTAGATCGAATAACTGCAGCGCACACGAAAAACCCTAGCCAGAGGGTATATATAGGGGCTTATTACGAGGCGGTTCGAACATAGAAGCATGCGTGATATCAATATCACTGAGCGGTTCTAAGTTTATAACCGTCTGTGATAAATATACTATCCTGCAGTTCTAAGTTTAGAACCAAATGCGTGATAAGCCTTTACCCAACTGTAGTTATTAAGACAAACACCAACCAGCTGCATTCATGATCAACCACCAAACAACTGCATTCATATACAACACCAACCAGCTGCATTCACACAGTGTATTTCTTTACAAATTTTCTCATTCTCAAAATTGACTACATCACACATTTTCACATATACATAAATGCAAATTCACAAATACATCACACTGCAGCATTGTTCTATACATAAATGCCAATTCACATATACATCACACATATACATCACATATACATAAATGCCAATTCACAAATACATCACACTGCAGCATCGTTCTATACATAAATGCCAATTCACATGTACATCACACATATACATCACATATACATAAATGCCAATTCACATATACATTCACATATATGTCGCACATTCTCATTATACTTGCTTATTTGCTTTAAAAATTAGCCCTTCATCATGATCAATGCGTACGTAACTAGTTTCATCACGTTGTTCGTCGTCGACCCTTATGCCATTTCCAAAAGGAGGTAACTCGTCAAATTGATTGTATTCTTCCTCATCCACTACATTCTCTACTCCGACAATTCTCCTTTTTCCATGAAGAACTACGTGGCGTTTCTTATTTGCCGGGTCGATTACATAGAAAACTTGAACAACTTGGTTGGCGAGTACGAATGGTTCATCTTTGTACCCGACACATTGGAGGTCTCCAGTCGTGACACCGTACTTGTCAACATTCACCTATGGGAGATGCACCCAACGGCAGCAAAATAAGGGGATCTTGAAAACCACATAGTCGAGTTCCCAAATCTCTTCTATGGAGCCATAGTACGAGTTTCTCGACCCAACAGTACTGAACGCATCTACGCGGACACCGTTGTTCTGGTTAGTGCTCTGTACATCCTGAGACTGCGTATAGAATGTGTACTCATTTATGTCATATTCTTGCCATGTCACAACTGTAAATATTGGCCCTTTTGCCAACCATGTCAGCATCTCACTTGGCGAGCTCCTAGCGCTTTTCTCCTTCAACCATTGGTTGAACCGACTGTTGTGTTGCCTCATGATCCAAACATCCGGTCGCTCGGATTACATTGCGAAGCACATCCTTGTCTTTGAGTCGACATAAGCGCCACTTCAGTCATGTGTTGCAACACCGTGAAATGGGCTTGAGTATACGTGTCCATATCCGGGTGATTGCTTTCCTTCGATAGTTCGAGACCCTTGACCTCCCCTCATGGCGAGATTGAGGCACACCTATCGGTTGAATCGAGCCATATAATCGACACAAAACTCAATGACCTCTTCGCTGCATAACCTTCGATGATGCTGCCCTCCGAGAACGATTCCGTCGTAGGACTTGAGAATTCCCATGAACCTCTCAAATGGGTACATGCTACGTAGGAATACGGGCCCGCACATTTTTATCTCCCACACAACGTGAACAATGAGATGGACCATGATATCAAAAAACGAAGGAGAGAAATACATTTCAAGGTGACATAGAGTCATCACCACGTCGTCCTGCAGAGCATCTAGTCCTTCGGGATCGATGACCTTTTGAGAAATTGTGTTAAAGAAATAACATAGCCTCATGATTGTCTCTCGGATTTTGATCGGCAAAATATTTCTAATTGCAATAGGGAGCATCTGTGTCATCAGCACATGACAATCATGAGACTTCATGCCATTTAACTTCAAATCTTGCATCGAAACAAGTTTCTTCATGTTGCCGGACTAACCAGACGGAACTTTGACACCATGCAAGCACTAGCACAGTTCTGTTTTCTCAGCCTTGGACAGAGTGTAACACGCAGGGGGAAGGTACGTTCGTCCATTATCAGTGCATGTCGGTGCTAACTCAGGCCTGATGTCCATATCAGCCAAGTCAAGCCGTGCGTTGACGCCGTCCTTTGTTTTATCACGAATGTTCAGTAAGAGACCAATTAAGCTGTCGCATACATTCTTTTCTACGTGCATGACGTCGATACAGTGTCGAACATCTAGGTGCTCCCAATAAGGTAAGTCCCAAAATATTGATCTCTTCTTCCAGGTGCTCTTCTCACGAGCCATCAATTTACGTCCCTTTCCGAGGACAACATCTAAATCCTTAACTATATCATAAACCTCGTGTCCCCTGAAATGCCTTGGAGCTGAACCGTCTTTTTTTCTCTTCGTCAAATTGTTTCTTTATCTTGCGGTATGGGTAAGCCCTCCGAAGGAACCGGCGGTGACGCATGTAAACGGTTTTGCGTGAGTGTTTCAGCCACACACTCTGGGTACCATCTAAACAGTGAGTACAAGCTCTGGCACCTTTTATACTATGGCCTGATAGGTTACCAAGGGCAGGATAATCATTTATGGTGCAGAACAATAAGGAGCGCAGAGTGAAGCTCTCTCGTTTGTATGCATCCCATACCTATACCCCTTCATTCCATAGTACTTTTAGATTTTCCACCAACGGTGCTAGGAACACGTCAATATCATTCCCAGGTTGTTTTGGCCCTTGGATAAGTATCGACAGCAAAATATACTTTCGCTTCATACACAACCAAGGAGGAAGGTTATAGATGTAGAGAGTCACGGGCCGTGTGCTATGTCGGCTGCTCATGCTACTGAAAGAATTCATTCCATCTGTACTCTGTCCAAACCTTATATTCCTTAGTTCTGCACCGAAGTCTGCAAAACTCCTATCGATGTTTCTCCACTGCGCAGAATCAGCAAGGTGTCTTAGCATTCCATCCTTCTTGCGCTCCTCCGAGTGCCAACGCAGCAGTTTTGTCTCCTTTGGATTTGCAAAAAAACCTTTTCAAACAGGGAATTATAGGAAAATACCATGCCACCTTAGCAGGAGGTCCTTTCTTCGCCTCTGTTCCCTCGCCATCATCTGATTGATTGTTACGTTTGTATCGGGATGCGTTGCACACCGGACATACATGCATTTTTTGCATACTCTTTATGGTAGAAGATGCAGTCGTTCGGACATGCATGTATTCTTTCTACTTCCATTCCCAATGGACAAAGAACCTTCTTGGCTTTATACATGGTTTTAGGCAACTCATTTCCCTCCGGAAGCATGTCCGCTAAAAGACCTAGCAGCGCCGTGAAACTCTTGTCCGACCAACCGTTGCTTGCCTTCAATTTCAACAGTTCAAGCACGGCCAACAACCTCGTGTACTTGCAGCACGTGAACAAAGGTTTCTCCGAGTCCTCCATCAAGCCTCGGAATTTAACATACTCTCTCTCATCATAGTTCTCTTCTACATTGCGAAGCATCTGATCCAGATTATCATCGTGCAACCTATCCGAATCCGAACCACAATCGACATCATCGAGCGGCATGTCATTCACTTCACCAGCGATGTCATCCGGCGGCATATCATTCACTTCACCGGCGATATCATCCGGCGGCATTTGATCATTCACTTCACCATGACTGGTCCAACATGTATAACCCTTTTTGAAACCCCTCCGAATCAAGTGCGCTTCAATTTGCCCTCGGTTCTTAAACATCTTTAAATTCTCGCAGTCAGTGCATGGACAGTACATATATTCCACCCCCTTATTCAACATATCCTCCTCGGCAGCTCTTGTAAAAGCAGACACGCCATTAATGTACTCTTCACTCATACGGCTTGCGGCATACATCCAGCTTCGGTCCTACGTTACGTACATATATAACAACTTAGTATTAAAAATTAAATTATCTAATTATTACTACATATATACCGATCACATGTATTATATTGAGGCTTAATTTGCTAGCTCAATTCATATTATAAACACAACAGCTATTATATAACCAACAATTTTGCAACTCATCTTCAATTGATAACACTCACCAATTACTTAGATCTAAATTGTAATGCATGCAAAGAAAAAATAAAATTCATTACTAACCATATCTAGAGCAACCAGGAAAGTATGAATCTTCAAAGCTCAATATCTGCCTCCTCCCACCAAATTAACTGGCCTGAAATCGCCTAGCTTGCCTCCTGAGCGAAAAAGTGCGCAGCAGCGGCTAGATCTGGATCGACTGAGCAGCGCAATAAATGCCTAGTGCCATTATCACATACGGTTTTTAATTAACAACCGTCTGTGAATTATCACAGACGGTTTTTTATTAACAACCGTCTGTGATAACCAGCTTATCACAAACAGTTTTTATTAAAAACCATCTGTGATAATCTGGGATTATCACAGACGATTTTTAATACAGACCGTCTGTGATACTCGTCGGTAAGAACCGTCTGTGATACTCGTTTTCCCCGACGCCACCAACACAGACGGTGTCCAAATTAAAACCGTCTGTGTTAGTGTCAGTCACAGATGGTTTTGTCAAACCGTCTGTGATTGGCCGTCTAGTATTAGGCTTTCTGTAGTAGTGGGTTTTCTAGCTAAAAGCAATAGCTCGGTTAATTTCTCACATCCCTCTTATCTCTCAAATTAAAATTAAGCACCTGACAGAAATTAATTAACCATGCAAACCTCCAATTAATTAGTGGAAGCTTGGATATGTCAAAGAAGCATATCCTGATAATACTATGCAAGACTTCAAGGTACAGGTTTCTCCAAAATTAGGTGCAAATGTTAGGATGGATCGTGACCAATAGCTAGAAAAGGTACAAGAGGGAGGAGAAATTCAACGCTAGTAAGATACAGGTTTATCCAAAATTAGGTGCAAATGTTAGGATGGATCGGGACCAACAGTTAGAAAAGGTACAAGTGGGAGGAGAAATTCAACGCTAATATAGTCCAAAAGATGGAAAGTAAACCTACAAATACAAAAATATATATGGAGGATCGAGCTATGTAGATCAATTAGGCCTTGATTGACCAACACATCAATCGATCAAAATATATATGGTACGGTTGGACCCAACCCTACCTCTTTTTTTTTGTCTTCCCGCATGCATTGCTCCTGTAACACCAGAACCACTAAGAGTTACGTCAGCTTTCTTCCTCGTAATGGTCAGTGTTGAGAAACCTAGGCCCAGGACCAGGAGTCCTAGCCCAATATGGGCACCCCACCGTAGGCTATAAATAGGGATCTATACCTATTCATTATGTACACCTGAAGCAATCGAAAGCAATAAAGAAATACCAGGAGTTCTCTCTACCTCTCTGTGTTCAATCTATTGTTCTGTGATTCTGTGATTGATTCGTTCTTATTCTAAGCAGAGGAATTGCTCGGACTAATCGCCAGCGACGGTTCCTCAACACGTTATCAGCACGACTTCGCTCTGGTGTACGAAGGTAATCATCGAAGCACATATTGAATTTTCTAGATCGCTTTTAAATCTGTATTTTCTTTTCACGTTCTAGATTGAATCTCTACGGTGCAAATTTGCGTTAATCTACCGCGAGCAGACTTAAAGTCGCCGGCACAATGCCGATCAGTAGATTGTGAAACGGGTAGATGTTGATTGCACTGTAGATTAGAAAAATGATGCAAATCCGCCCTGTCGGGACCCCGGATTTCCAAACTCGGACCTTTTGTGTATTACTGCACTAGTCCCAGATCAAAGCTAGTGCACACAGTTAAACAGAAATGATTCATGACCAACAACGCATTTATTACAATTATAAAGAGTACAGACCGAAAGGTCTCATTATTACAATAGAGGTTTTCAGACCTCACACAATCAAAACACAGCGGAAGCAAGGTAAATTCCAGGCAGACCCATCAAGCTGCCATAGGCAGTTGACTGGGGAAGCGCGACCTAGTTCTCCGGGAAGAATCCATCACAGCCGCAGGCGAAACAGTAGTCGTAGCCTCCCTCTTGAGCTTCGCATTCCTCTGGTTATTATGTTTGAGTGTAGCATGTGAGTACATAAAGTACTCCGCAAGTCTTGGGAAAAATGCATAGATGCAAGGCTTGACAAAGGAAGTCTATATGGTTCTTTTGCACAAAGCAATATTTTATAATTTCAATTTCTACTAATTATTTTCAAAGGCATCAATTTAACAAAGTAAATATTTTAGTAGAAACTATCATTAACTATCTAGTGAGGGTTCCATCTTCCAACACTAGCTTCAACAACTTGAACAAGTTTAATACTGCGGATTACATCCACCCTCTCTGGCTCCAACTGCCAGGATACCCTTTCGAGAGTTCCCTCCACTCTCTAAATACAAAACTTTTGATTTTAAAACAAAACCAGAAATCTACCATGTGCATGCATTCTTTGCCCGCCCTTGACCGTGGGCACGGCTATTCGAATAGTTTTACACTCTGCAGAGGTTGTACAACTTTACCCACAAGAGATAAATTATCCTAAAGGTCAACACGCTTCCTTTGGCATGAGACCCAGATAAAATATCACAAAGCCTTTACACTACTACAGAAAGGCTAATAGTAGACGGCAAATCACAGACGGTTTTGTGAAACCGTCTGTAATGTAAACTATTACAGACGGTTTTAATTTGAAGGCCGTCGTGGTATTTGTGGCGGGAAAAGGAGTATCACGAGCGGTTCTTCTTGCTGAACCGTGCGTGATATCGAATATCCTGAGCGGTTTTATTAAAACCGTGCGTGTTGTGTCGACTATCACAAACGGTTGTTGTTAAGAACCGTCAGGAATGTTCATGACGGTTTTTCACAAGAACCGCTATGATGTTCCTTTGTCTGTCATATTCTAGATCGAGGTTAATATATAAGTACACATTGCTTCTAATAACTTAACTACTGAACTACTGAGACAAGAGGTCACAAATTAAAGGCAAATTTATTAATTTCAATTAGAGGCAAATTTATTACAAAAGTCGCACAGGTAAAGACTTTCCCATTGTATTCTTTTGGGCTTAAGCTTCTTCTTCAACTTGGGGACTTGGAGGATCAGCCGCTAAATTCTCGAACGCCGTTAAGATTGCCCTTGTCCTCGGCACTTCCTCGTGCACTGGGCAAATGATCGCAAACATCCATAATGTCGTACATGATAGCATGAAAAGATTCCTCAGAATCTGCCGTTTCTGCTTGATCGGCAAGGCTATCCATCATTCTCTGCAATGCGTGTAGAGCTTCTTCCGCATTGCGCACATTGTGGAGAAGAACTAGGGTGAGGGCTGTTTCCCTTTCTTGAGCGGCAGCGAGACGCCTCCGTCGACGGCGGAGGATCAGGTCAAGCTAACGGATGCAAGAAAGTCGGGGAAGGAGAGCAGGGCGGGTGCGGAGAAGCTGCTCCAGACGCAAATTGCTGGCCGCCTGTGTAAGGTTCCGGCCGAACAATTCGTGATGAACAGATGAGAGGAAGGAGATGATCACAAGAACAGTAGTAGAAGCCATGTTGTATTAATTGTATATTGTATTGTACGTACGTAGAAGCTAGCTAGAGACCTGGATTAGGAGCGCATATTTAACCTTTAGCACAAACGGTTCGTATACCCAAACATGAATGATATAGACGCTTCGTATAATGATCGAGAGACGTTAATTAGACGATCGAAACACGAAGCGTTCTGGCATCGAAACATGCGCGAAGCGGTCTGGAACGAAGCTTATCACAGACGGTTTTTTATAAAAAACCGTCTGAGATAATTTATTGTCACAAACAGTTTTTAGTTAAAAACCGCCTGTGATAATGACTACGGCATTTATTGCGCTGCTCAGACGGCATCGTCTTCATTTCGATCCAGATCTAGCCACTGCTGCGCACTTTTTCACTCGGGAGGAAGCTAGAGCGATTTCAGGCCAGTTAATTTGGTGGGAAGAGGCAGAGATTGAGCTTTGAATTAAGATTCAGACTTTCCTGGTTGTTGTAGATATGGTTAGTAATGAAATTTATTTATTTTTAATTGCATTACAATTTAGGTGTAAGTAATCCATGAGTGGTTATTGAAGATGGTTAATTAATTTGCAAAATTGTTGGTTATATAATAGCTATTGTGTTTGTAATATGAATTGAGCTAGAAATTAAGTCTCAATATAATAAATGTGGCAGTATATATGTAGTTATAATTAGTTATTCTAGATTTTAATACTAAGTTGTTATATATGTACGTAACGTAGGACCGGTTGGATGTATGCCATGAGCCGTGTGAGTGAAGAGTACATTAATGGCGTTCGCTTTTATAAGAGCCGCGAGGAGGATATGTTGAATAAGGGGTGGAATATATGTGCTGTCCATGCACCGATTGCGAGAATTTGAAGATGTTTAAGAACCGAGGCAAATTGAAGCGCACTTGATTCGGAGGGGTTTCAAAAGGATTATACATGTTGGACCAGTCATGGTGAAGTGAATGATCATATGCGCGGATGACATCGCCGTGAAGTGAATGATATGCCCGGATGACATCGCGGTGAAGTGAATGACATGCCGCCGGTGATGTCGATTGTGGCTCGGATTCGGTTAGGTTGCACGATGATAATCTGGATCAGATGCTTCGCGATGTAGAAGAGAACTATGATGAGAGAGAGTATGTTAAATTCCGTGGCTTGATGGAGGACTCAGAGAAACCTTTGTACACGGGCTGCAAGTACACGAGGTTGTCGGGCGTGCTTGAACTGTTGAAATTGAAGGCAAGCAACGGTTGGTCCGACAAGAGTTTCACGCTGCTGCTAGGTCTTTTAGCGGACATGCTTCCGGAGGGAAATGAGTTGCCTAAAGCCACGTATAAAGCCAAGAAGGTTCTTTGTCCGTTGGGAATGGAAGTAGAAAGAATACATGCATGCCCGAACGACTGTATCCTCTACCGTAAAGAGTATGCAAACATGCATGTATGTCCGGTGTGCAACACATCCCGATACAAACGTAACAATCAATCAGATGATGGCGAGGGAACAGAGGCGAAGAAAGGACCTCTGCTAAGGTGGCATGGTATTTTCCTATAATTCCCGTTTGAAAAGGTTTTATGCAAATCCAAAGGAGGCAAAGCTGCTGCGTTGGCACTCGGAGGAGCGCAAGAAGGATGGAATGCTAAGACACCTTGCTGATTCCGCAGATGGAGAAACATCGATAGGAGTTTTGTAGAGTTCGGTGCAGAACCAACGAATATAAGGTTTGGGTGAGTGCAGATGGAATGAATCCATTCGAGAGCATGAGCGAATGACATAGCACATGGCCCGTGACTCTGCATCTATAACCTTCCTCCTTGGTTGTGTATGAAGCGAAAGTACATTTTTTGTCGATACTTATCCAAGGGCCAAAACAACACGGGAATGATATCGATGTGTTCCTAGCACCGTTGGTGTAAGATCTAAAAATCTTGTGGAACGAAGGGGTACAGGTATGGGATGCATACAAACGAGAGAACTTCACTCTGCGCTCCTTATTGTTCTGCACCATAAATGATTATCCTGCCCTTGATAACCTATCGGGCCATAGTATAAAAGGTGCCAAAGCTTGTACTCACTGTTTAGATGGTACCGAGAGTGTGTGGCTGAGACACTCACGCAAAACCGTCTACATGCGTCACCGCCGGTTCCTTCGGAGGGCTCACCCATACCGCAAGATGATGAAACGATTTGACGGAGAGAAGGAAGACGGTTCAGCTCCAAGGCATTTAAGGGGACGCGAGGTTTATGATATGGTTAAGGATTTAGATGTTGTCCTCGGAAAGGGACGTAAATTGAGGGCTCATGAGAAGAACACCGGAAGAAGAGATCAATATTTTGGGACTTACCTTATTGGGAGTACCTAGATGTTCGCACCGCATCGACGCCATGCACGAGAAAAGAATGTGTGCGATACTTGATTGGTCTCTTATCGAACATCCATGATAAAACAAAGGGCGGCGTCAACGCACGGCTTGACTTGGCCGATATGCACATCGGCCCGAGTTAGCACCGACATGCACCGATAATGCACGAACGCACCTTCCCCGCGTGTTACACTCTGTCCAAGGTGAGAAAACAGAAGCGTGCGCTGCTTGCATGGTGTCAAAGTTCCGTCCGTTACTCCGCAACGTGAAGAAACTTGTTTCGATGCAAGATTTGAAGTTAAATGGCATGAAGTCTCATGATTGTCATGTGCTTGATGACACGGATGCTCCCTATTGCAATTAGAAATATTTTGCGATCAAAGTCCGAGAGACAATCATGAGGCTATGTTATTTCTTTAACACAATTGCTCGAAGGTCATCGATCCCGAAGGACTAGATGCTCTGCAGACGAGGTGGTGATGACTCTATGTCACCTTGAAATGTATTTCCTCCTTCGTTTTTCGATATCATGGTCCATCTCATTGTTCACGTTGTGTGGGAGATAAAAATGTGCGGCCCGTATTCCACGTAGCATGTACCCATTTGAGAGGTTCATGGGAATTCTCAAGTCCTACGACGGAATCGTTCTCACGGAGGGCAGCATCGTCGAAGGTTATGCAAGCGAAGAGGTCATTGAGTTTTGTGTCGATTATATGGCTCGATTCAGCCGATAGGTGTCCTCAATCTCGCCATGAGGGGAGGTCAAGGGTCTCGAACTATCGGAAGGAAAGCAATCACTCCAGATATGGACATGTATACTCAAGCCCATTTCACGGTGTTGCAACACATGACCAAGTGGCGCCTTATGTGGACCCAGCACAAGGGTGTGCTTCGCAATGTAATCCGAGCGGCCGGATGTTTGGATCATGAGGCAACACAACCGTCGGTTCAACCAATGGTTGAAGGAGCAAATCGCTAGGAGCTCGCCGAGTGAGACGCTGACATGGTTGGCAAAAGGGCTGACATTTACAGTTGTGATATGGAAAGGATATGACATAAATGGGTACACATTCTATACGCAGTCTCAGGATGTCAAGAGCACTAACCAGAACAGCGGTGTCCGCATAGATGCATTCAGTACCGATGGGTCAAGAAACTCGTACTATGGCTTCATAGAAGAGATTTGGGAGCTCGACTATGTGGTTTTCAAGATCCCCTTATTTATTGCCGTTGGGTGCATCTCCCACAGTGAAGGTTGACAAAGCACGGTGTCACGACCGTGGACCTCCAACGTGTCGGGTACAAAGATGAACCAATCGTACTCGCCAATCAAGTTGTTCAAGTTTTCTATGTAACCGACCCAGCAAATAAGAAACGTCATGTAGTTCTTCATGGAAAAAGGAGAATTGTCGGAGTGGAGAATGTAGTGGACGAGGAGGAATACAATCAATTTGACGAGTTACCTCCTTTTGGAAATGGCATATGGTCGACGATGAACAACGTGTGAAACTAGTTACGCACGCATTGATCATGATGAAGGGCTAATTTTTAAAGGAAATAAGCAAGTACAATAAGAATGTATATGTGAAAATGTGTGACAATTTTGAGATGTATATGTGAAAATGTGTGATGTAGTCAATTTTGAGATGTATATGTGGAAATGTGTGATGTAGTCAATTTTGAGATGTATATGTGAAAATGTGTGATGTAGTCAATTTTGAGATGTATATGTGGAAATGTGTGATGTAGTCAATTTTGAGATGTATATGTGAAAATGTGTGATGTAGTCAATTTTGAGATGTATATGTGAAAATGTGTGATGTAGTCAATTTTGAGATGTATATGTGAAAATGTATATGTGTGATGTATTTGAGAATGACAAAATGTATCAAGAAATACACTGTGTGAATGCAATGGTTGGTGTTGTATATGAATGCATTTGTTTGGTAGTTGATATGAATGCATTTGTGTAGTTATTGGTGTTGTCTTAATTGCAACAATGGCAAAGGCTTATCACGAGACGGTTCTAAATTTAGAACCGTCAGTGATAACATATCACGCATGTTCTAAGTTTAGAACCGTGCGTGATAGTAAACTATCGCGACGGTTTTAACTCAAAACCGTCAGTGATATGTTATCGCTGCGGTTCTAAGTTTAGAACCGTCGTGATAATCTTCCTACATATACCCTCTCGCTAGGGTTTTTTGTGTGCGCTGCAGTTATTCGATTAGATCTAAATCCCGAGCCCTCGCCGGCTGCCTCCCCCAGCCCTCGCCGGCCGCCTCCCCGGACGAAGACGTCGCCGCAGCCTCCTCCTCCTCCGTCGCCGCCTCCCCGAGCCCGTCGCCTCCTCCTCCGTCGCCGCCTCCCCGAGCCCGTCGCCTACTCCTCCTCCTGCGTCGCCGCCTCCTCCTCCTCCGTCGCCTCCCCGAGCCCGTCGCCTCGTCCTCCTCCGTCGTCGTCGCCGCCTCCTCCTCCTCCTCCGTCGCCGCCGCCTCCTCCTCCTGCGTCCCTAAGGTCACCAAAACCGTAAGGTCATCAAATCCCTCCCCGAGCTTCATGCTTCTGTTAGTGTTTAGGTTGATGCTTGATGCTTCATCTTTGTTATGGTTAGTTGCTTAGTACATATTTAGGTTGATGCTTCATGCTTCATCGTTAGTGTTTAGGTTGATGCTTGATGCTTCATCTTGTTATGGTTAGTTGCTTAGTACATATTTAGGTTGATGCTTCATGCTTATCGTTAGTGTTTAGGTTGATGCTTGATGCTTGGTACATATTACATTGGTACATTGTTTATCGCAGAGCTTAATTAGTTTGCTATTTGGTACATATTACATTGTTACATTGTTTACGCAGTAGCTTAATTAGTTTGCTATTTGGTACATACTACATTGGTACATTGTTTATCGCAGATTGCTTAGTTTACATTGGTACATATTGCTTGTTGTGTTAGTATATAGTATATATTATATAGTATATAGTACATAGTATATAGTTTGAAATCATTTGGGTCCCCTTCCTCTACTCCTCTCCTCCCTTCTCCCCTTCCTCTACTCCTCTCCGATCTCTTTCTAGTGTATCCGGATAAAGAAATCTTGCGATTATTGCAAAGATACATTGACCATTTGGGTGGAAAGAAATACATTGTGTCGTTAGGCTCATGATCGCCAATTTGAAGCATAGCGTAGCATCAGAGGCACATCCAAGGCTGCGGTTGTGTCTTGAAGAATGCCAAGAGCTGGTCTTCGATGTGGCATTCCTCAAACTATAAATTATGAATCTTATTCTCATAACCCATCTGAATACCAGCTCTTGGCATTCCTCAAGACACAAGAAGAGCCTCGGATGTGCCTCGGATGCTATGCTATGCTTCAAATTGGCAATCATGCGCTGATTTAAACAGTTGATCTTTCCACCCAAATGCTCCTTGTATCTAGACAAAAAAACAGCAAATGAAGCAAGTGACATACTATAGTGTTCCTGCTCAATGAACCGGATACACTAGTTTGTGTCATTTGCTTCATAGACCTTTGTTTAGGGACTTTGCTATTTGGTTTATAGTTTTAGCAACTAAAGTAGGTGCTAGGATAGGCACTTTTTTAGAGACCTTGTAGTAATAGTATTACAAAATTCAAGGAAATTTTAGTGCAAGTTGAAGTTCAAAAACAATTCTGCATTCTTGGTGGCGGCTGATATAGTCGACTTCTTGGTGGCGACTATCCATCTGCTTTTTCCACTCCTTCTCCTCATCTCGATCTACGGATCACGACGCGAGAGCGATGATTGCTTAGATGAATCATCGCTCATCGCGCACGTGATCCGGAGACCGAGATGAAGAGAAGGAGTGGGAAGAAGCGATGCATAGTCGCCATCAAGAAGTCGGCTGCTCACCGAAGAATCTGGAATGTCTTTTTTTGCACTTTTGTAATAAAATTGACTTGAATTTTGCGGGAAAAAGAAGGACTTGATACATTGGTACATTGGTAAGATAGGCACATCACCCCTCTCTATGTCCATATCACCCTCCCTTCTCCCCTCCCTCTACTCCTCTCTTGTCTTGCAATTCAATATGATTACTTTCTCATCTTATCTTAATAGACCCACAAAATGAGCAACATGTCACCCGCGCATTCTTCAACATCATCGCCGGAGGCGTCCGCTCCAACATCAAGACGCCAAGGAAGAGGGCTATCAAAGAAGCCTGAGGGCCGACAGATCATCACAGCGGTGAATGCATCTGGGGTCCCTATCCTTCCTCAAAAAGCAGTAAACGCATTCCGAACCATGGTCGGAGTAGTTGCACGAGAACGAATTGAGATCACATACAATTCGTGGAAGAATCCTGGACCCACGCTTGGTCGCCATTGATACCATCATCGAGAATGCATCCTTCGTCGAGGACTATATTACAAAAGCACTGCTGGCTCACCAAGATAAGGAATTTGTTCTTATGCCATACAATGAGAATTTCCATTGGATTTTAATTGTAATTATACCAAAATGGAACAAGGCTATATACCTTGATTCTCTAAGTAAGAACAAATCCAAGTACACAGCTATCGCCCGAATACTCGATAGGTACGCACATTGTACATTGTACTCTTTCTTTCCTTCCGAATAACTAATCTAACTTTTCGAATAACGAAGGTCGCTCGCCACATACGCTCAACAAACACGTGACTCGACGACAGGGCCAAGGCCTTGAAACATGATCGCAAGTTTCGGTATTCGCTAGCTACACATTAATTAATCATATACAACACATAGTAGTAATGCCACTTGATTTAACACATTATATTTTTGCATCGCCACGGCGGGAGTCGGGCAACACGTGTGGATACTACGTGTGCCACCATATGAGACTACTCTCGATTCCACCAAGATCACTAATTCTAAGTTTTGTCAATCTTCCCACATTTATTTCATACATGTCAGTTTTATATATGCGCGTTGATATTCCTATCGGCAGTGCGCCCATCTCTACATCTGCATTGACACACCGGATTTTGCAAAAATTCGAGGAGAGCTCATTTGGTTTTTGTAGTCAAAAGTCGTAAGATCGGATGGAGAGTTCCACCGCCGAATGATTTTTATTGTAATTCTAAGTGCAAATACTGATGTAGATCTTTTACAATTGTGTATTTGTTAATGGATATTTTATTTCAACTCAATGAATTGATTTGCGAAATGGATGCTTTATGTTTGTGAAATAAAGTGCGTTGTCAATTGGATGTTTTATGTCCGTGAAATGAATTGAGATGTGAAATGTATCTTAAATGAAATGAGATGTGTGAATTATATATGTTTATGTGCGTGATTATCCGCTTGTTTGAGAGGGCATGGCTAGCATTTCACGAGGCTAGCTATAAGCGTAAATAGATTTCATTGGGGAGGAGTATCACAGACGGTTTTTCATTAAAAACCATTCGTGATTATGCGATATCACGACGGTTTTCATTAAAATCGTCAGTGATTATCGATATCACGACGCGGTTTTAAAAACCGTCGTGATATCGATAATCCTGCACGGTTTTAGTACAAACCGCTCGTGATATCGCATAATCACTGAGCGGTTCAAAACCGTCTGTGATAACTTGGATTATCACTGACCCATAATTTCAGACGGTTCAGAAAACCGTCTGTGATGACGTTTCTGAACCGTCTGTAATGTGGATTTCTATAGTAGTGTTACCTTACTCTAATCTAGCTAGATACCACCCGCTGAGGTTTCACCGCAAGTAGGCTAACTGCCCGAACCGAAGCCCCCTCTTGCGCCATATGAGTACAGTAAATCCCTGTCCCTCACTGTGAATAACCGGTCCATCCTCGGCACCCACTTTCCATCGGTGGCACCTAAACTAGACTATCATAAGTTAGTCACTAGGTAGTACCCATATAGACTTGTGGTTGTACGGTTAATGCTCGACGGACAAACACAAGCGTCGGTCCTTAATTGACTCGGGTGGAACATACACTTTACAAGATCTCGTGCTTCCTGCACCAAACCAAACCAACCATCCACCCTAATCTAAACCAACTTTCACATTTTAGTTTATTTTAAAAGAACAGCGGTAACTCCAATTACCACTAAATTTGTAAACACAAGGGTATTACAATAATTCATAATTTCCCATTTGCAAGATTTGTGAGGTATTCAATAGCATGGCTAAGCATTGTTCTACCATTCTAATACCAACAATTTGATATATTACTCTCATTAGTGAGTCAAAGGAATTTCTAGGGTTGCAAAGGTACATGGCATTCGAATTCAAATGAGGGCATAACAAGGTTGGATATAACTAGTGCCTTAAGATTTGAACTAATATTTTATATAAATAGCAATGCACATAATTTAAAATAATTAAAACATTTCAAAAATCATAGGTTCGAGATGATCAAAGGAGACTTGCCTTCTTGAGTGCTGACTGGTTCTTCTTGCTGCGACTCGACGAAATCCTCAGCGACAGCGGAATCTACGCGCGAAAGATAGACAAGCAAAACAAATAAATTCAAACAAAATTTAAATAAAATTCAAAAATTCAAAAAGAGTTCATAAATGGATAGCTTAGGATTTTAGAAAAATTTAGAAATTTGAACAGCTCAAATCGGAGTTAAAATGAGAAAGTTATGGCTTCCGAAAGATTAAAGAGGAGGGAAAAAGGAAAAAGCTGATTTCGGGAATTAATTTTGCACTGAAAAATGCTATTTATGACGTCACCAATTTTCGAATTTTCTGAGCGGGAAAACATATTTGAATGACCGGTGGGTCCGGTCTACCGTGGACCGGATCCACGGACCACAGGATTCACCGACGTGGCACACCAGCCACATGGCGCCATGCGGGCGCGAGGTGGCGGCCACGTGGCCGTCCACGCGGGCACAACCGGCCACGCGGCGCACGCGCAACCGCGACGGAGGATGGCCGTCGGCGGCCTTGCCGGTGACCCGGCCGGCGGAGGGCGGCGAACGGCGGCGGCGGATGAGGGGAGGCGCGGCGCTACCGGCAGCGGCCGTGGCGGTTTAGGCGGCGGCGGCGGTGCTAGGAGGTGGCGCGGTGAGGCTTGGAGGCGGCGGCGGTGGGGCTTGGAGGCGGCGGCGGTTAGACGCCGGGGGCGGCCGGGAAGAGGAGGAGAGGGGCGGTGGGAGGCGGTGGTGAGGGAGGCCGAGGGGAGGGCGGTATTTATAGGCAAGGGGAGGAGGGGCGGTCGGATTTTTGGAGCTTCGCCGGAGTTAATGCAAACCGCGATTAAAGGAAATAAAAGAGGGGAAATGGACGGCGGATTAGGGGGGATTGATGGGGCTTCCGTTTCCATACTTCAATCGGGAATTAACGCGAAGAAAAACGGCCGAAATCAAAGCTTGATTTTCGGTTTAATGGAGGTGGAGAGAGAGGATGGGAGGAGGAAGAAGGTGAGGTTGAAGAAGGATATGACATATGGGTCCCATGTGTCATAGAGAGTGAGAGTTAGTGAAGGGGTACGGGCCGTTGGATTCGTGACACGTGGCAAGTGGGTGGATGAGAGCTTTTGGATTTTATGAAGGGGTAAGTGATCATGTGTGGCTAGGATTAAAACGTGGAGAGATGTTGATTTAATCTGAGAGCGACACGTGGCGGGATAGGATTAATTTGATTTTTATTTTCGGAATAAATTTCAGCAATTACTAGAAACTTTATAAACACTTTGAAAAATAATAATTAATGTCTAAAAATTCCAGAAAAATCATAAAATATTCCTGGAAGCATTTTAGACTTATTAAAAATATTTTTAATTTCAGATTTGAATTTAATAATTTTATAAAATACTTTTTAACTTTGAAAATTGATTTTAAATTTCAGAAAATTCTCAAATATTATTTAAAAATTTAGAAAAGGCTAGGAAAATATAATTTTCCCTTTTTGGCCTTAATAAAATATTTAAAATGCATTTGCTTGCTTTAAATTTTGAAATAAAACCCAGAAAATCAAATAAAAGCCGAGTAAAACCCAATTACTTTAAAATAGTTAATTTGAATTTAAATTTTTCCAGAAAGCCAAATTTTGGGATGTTACACGCCCCAAATCTACTGCGAGCAGATCTGAAATCGCCGGCACAATGTCGATCAGTAGATTGTAAAAGGGGGTAGATGTTGATTGCATCGTAGATCATAAACGAAAATTTATACATCTGTTCTTCCTGTTCGGTTTATGCATGACACCACAAAGAAAGAAAAAACACACTGCCACTGCATGCGGCCGGCTTGACCGTGGAGCATGAGGCATCGCCGGCCAGCAGCCGGTCCCGTCGGTCGATTGCCGCCCCCGCATGGGGCACTATCGCCCGCAGCCACCTCTGGATGCCCGGTCTCGGTCCACTTCCCCGCAGGAGGCGCCACCGTCGGCTTTCGTGAAGCACCGACCGCATCGGCCTCATCCGGCCGTCTCCCGCTGCAGCAAGGTCGCCCTGACCGACCGTCCAAAGCCGGCGTTACCCTGCGCTTTGGCCCCACGCCTACATGCGCGACAATCGGCCGCTAGCGCTACGGCACCCGCGCCCGCACGCGCGTATGCGCCGCCGCCTCCCCACTGGCCCCTCTGCCTCGACCTCACCGTCGCGCGCCCCGCACGGTGCAGCTTCCACCGCCGGCCTCGTACGCCTAGGCCCGCAGCCGTCGGCCCCCTCCACATTGGCCCGAAGCCGCCGCCTTGGTTTTCCCGCATGAGGGCACCGGTGGCCGACGCGACGCCGCTTGCGCCACCGCATGGCTCGCCGAGCGGCCTCCGTGCCGGTGCAGCCACCCGCCCCTCCCCGTCGACCACGAACTACAACCCACGGCCACAAGACGCCGGAGGTCGCACCACCGGTGCACGACGACTTGCGGCCGCGCACGCTCACGCCGAGATGCGCCGCCCAACCGGCCGGCTCGCCCGTCGCCGCAATCAGCCAACCGGCCGGCGCCCGGCCAAACTCGCTCCCAATTGGGCTAGCTCAGCCGCCGCCGCCATCTAATGTGAACAGGGGTAGGGAAACCCTACCCCTGCCTTTGAGCCATGTGGTGATGGGCCATATGGGCCGTTCGGTAGCCGGATGGGCCACGCCAGGCCAAATATAAATGGGCCAGCCGGAAATGAAAAAAAACGAATCGGGTGGAAGGAGGCGGCACCTTTTCCAGAAAACCCCCCGGACAATTTGAATATTACCGAAAGGTCCTAAAAATCGCATTTCAATCCTGAATTTTGCAGAAAGGTCTCGGTAATTCCAAAAATTACCGATAGGTCCTCAGATTTACGTATGGGTCCCGAATTTTGCAGAAAACCCCTTGGTAAATCAGAAAATTCCGCGAATTTTTCTCTGAACTGAAAATTTGCGTAGAAGCCCCCAGAAATTACAGAATTCGTTGAAAATTTATATTCTAGCATAAAAGGGCCTCGGGAATCCAAATTTTGAATTATTTTTAGCATTTGAAGCTTATTTATTTATGGCATTACTGTTTTATGTATTTTCTGTATTTATTTACTGTTTTTGGTTAATTGTAATTGTTTAAATTGCTTTTAATCACTGAAAATAGCAGTAAAAATTATAAAAAAATGCATAGAAAATTCTAGAACATTACGGGAACCTTTTGTACCATTTATTTACCTGTAGTAAATTATTCCGTGCATGTTTACCAGTAGTAAACTTATACACATTTAGATGACTGGCATCACGAACCGGGAGTTCGAGGAGCTGGCCCAGCATGGCCAAAACTATCTGACATGGGCATCCGATGTCGAGATTGTGCTTGGGGGCCGGAAGCTCCGCGCAGCTATTGGGTTAAGCAGACAGAAAGACGCCCGACCCACACCTGAGGAGAATGATCAGGCACTTCATTTTCTCAGGCACCACCTCTGCACAACTCTCAAGAATGAGTATATGGCGTAGAAAAGCGCGCTAGCACTCTGGACCACACTTAAGAAGTGCTTTGAGAGGCTTAAGTACACCATTCTTTCTCAAGCAGAGCAGGAATGTATCAGACTGAGATTTGCCAACTTTAAGACGGTCAGGGAGTACAATTCTGTCCTGCACAGGATTTGTACTAATCTTCAACTCTGTGGCAAGCAGATCACAGACAAGCAGAAGATCGAAAGAACCCTATCCACCTTCTACCCCAATGTTGTACAATCCGCATGCAATTATCGTCATGACGGCTATAAGAAATATGCCGAATTGATTGATATGATGTAGGTTGCGGATGCTCAGGACGAAGTTCTCCGCAAGAACTATGTCACTTAGCCACCTGGGAGCTCCACTGACCGTGAAGCCAACGCCGAGAGCTACAAGGTGCGAAAGCCCTTGATGAAGAGAAGGGGAAGAAAGGGTAAGGCCGTAGCCCAGAAAGGCAAATCAGATGCTCCACGTGAGAATAAGGCTAGCAAGCCAAAACGGGACGGCAAAGGGCAGCATGAAGCCCACTTTGCATCGGTTGAGGGGGGGAGTTCCGAGCAGCTGCCCGCGCTGATGGAGGTTGAGACCATCCAGGCAGCAGCACCCCCTCTCGACCTAGAAGCGTCCAACGCCATAATTTCTCTTGAAAAGAATGTCAACCCTGAGAAAATAGCAGAAGAAGTCTAGTGCACTGAATGCATTTCGACTTTAATTGTCATTTATTTTGTGCAGAAGAATATGTTAGAATTTGCATGGATGGTACTTAAGAATTGTTATTTTCTCATGATGGTTGGATGATTTTGGAATAATTCATTCATTTATTCAGCTTATAATGGCATGATATGTTCTGATATTGGAGTATTTTATTTATGTGTTGAATGCCTTCTAATACATGTTAATAAAATACCTTATATTAGAACGCGTGTAGCGCCCTATGAAGGAAGTGTGCTTAGCTAGCAGCGGCACAACGCATATCATCTTAAGAGAGACTAAGTATTTTCAGTCGATTCATAAGAGCACTAGCAGCCTTCGATAATCGCCAGAAGCGATGCATGTATAATTGGTTCAGGAAGAGCCATAATGGCCACAACTCTGGTCATTGAAGAAGCCTTATTGTACCCAGAATCGACTAGAACTCTCCTAACCTTTAAGAATATCCGCGCAAATGGTTTCCACGTTGAGACTGACGAAGAGTACGGTAAGGAATACCTGCTCATCACGAAGCGCGAAGAGAATGGCAAAAGGGTACTAGAAAAACTTCTTTCACTTGAAACTGGACTATATTATACCAACATTAAAGTGCCTGCAGCATACACTATTCTGAAGACAGTGTTTAAAAGCTCTGAACTCTTCTGTCTCTGGCATGACAGATTAGGCCACCCAGGTCTTAGGATGATGAGAAACATAATAAATAACTCGCACGGGCATAATATTAATGTGAAGGATTTCCCAAATCATGAAGATTTTGTGTGCCCTACATGTGCCACCGGGAAACCAATAACTAGACTGTCCACTCTGAAAGTGAAGGATGAAGTCCCTGCATTCCTAGAACGCATCCAGAGTAGAGATGGCAATGGGTACCCGATACCCGAATACCCGATGGGTTTTACCCGATAAAGAGACGGGTATGGAAAATTTTATGTACCCATGGGTACGTTATTGGGTGAAATCCTCTACCCGCCGGGTAGGCGGGTGCGGGTGTGAGTATATACTACCCATACCCGCCTACCCGCGGGTAATGAATACCCGCATTAGACAACTAGACATCCCACTCAAATGTTAATTTTATTATCTACTTGTTGTTGATTGTTTATTTGTTTGTCATATGTTGACATGGTCAACATATGACAAACAAATAATTTTGTTGATTGTTTATTTGTTTGTCATATGTTGACATGGTCATTTCAAGTATGTTTATGTGATGTACTAATTTTGATCATTAGACGCTTTTGTGCTTGGCATGTATGATTAATGAATGTCTAAATTGATGATATTCTTATGTGTTGAACCGGGTATGCTTGCGGGTACGGGTTACCCGTCGGGTAGTAATACCCGCGGTACGGTATGGGTAAATTTTCCTACCCGCGTGCGGATACCGGTAACCCGACGGGTAAATTTACACCTAGCGGGTACGGGTATGGAATGGCAATACCCGATGGGTATTTACCCGTTGCCATCTCTAATCCAGAGAGACATTTGCGGTCCCATTCAGCCCATCTCAGGGCCATTTAAGTATTTTATGGTGCTCATTGATGCTTCCTCGAAGTTGTCATATGTGGGTTTTTGTTGTCCACAAGAAATCACACCTTTGCAAAATTGATCTCGCAGATCATTCGCATCAAAAAAGTGTTCCCTAATCATCACATCAAGTCCATCAGAATGGACAACGCTGGAGAATTTACTTCGAAGGCATTTGATGATTATTGCATGGCGATGGGAATTGCAGTTGAGCATTCGGTACCGCATGTTCATACCCAGAATGGTCTGGCAGAGGCTTTAATTAAAAGAATTAAATTTATTGCCTGACCCCTCTTACATAATTGTAATTTGTCAGCTACATGTTGGGGGACACGCAGTCCTACATGCTGCAAATCTCATCAACCTTAGACCTTCGGCCTACAATATTCATTCACCTATGCAACTAGCGCAAGGGTCACCACCGAAAATTTTCCAACATTAGAGGGAGGAAATCAACCCCTTAATGAAGAATGTCAGGAAATTACATGGCAAGCCACAGAAACCTATGCAGATGACCCGCGCACTACTAAAGCAAATAGAAGTCCAGAATACAATAGAAGTCCAGAAGATAAGACGAGTCTAGAAGACAATTGATTTGCAAGCATTAGCAAATCAGCTGCCTGATCACTTTAGTGATTTGAATAGCGTGACTAAGTCGCATGTGCCTGCATGCACTGCACTGGAGAGGGTTGAAATACCAAAGAAAGCAAAAGGTATCCCTAATCTCGTCCAGAGGCCTCAGAAAAATAAAAAAAAGAGGACGAGAACTCCGGTTCCTCGAATCCTTAGTAACCGGGGACGCCTGGTGAAGAAGGATAAGAAGGACTTATCACGACCACCATCAAGTCCCTAGAATGAGAAGGGAGCCGTTGAGACTGGCACAAGTATGACACCTTGTAAAAGGGCATACCGGATTTGAATATCTCCATCGGCATGGATGTGTACGCACACATCGAAGCCGAAAAACTAAAGGGACTTGCCACCGCAATTGAAAGAAGCGATGTGCGAGGGGAAGCTCCAGAAGAAGCAATCGCTCCAGAAGAAGCAACTCATGAAGAAATAGCTATAAATTATGTGCACACGGGAGAGTCCCTGAATAGGACAACAGCTAATATCGATATCTACTTCGCAAAGAAAATTGCCTCCATCATTGATCTTGATCCCGAGTCTGCATCGCTCGCTGAATGTAAGAAAAGATCATATTGGGAAGATTGGAAGAAGCCAATAGCAACTGAATTGCTATCTCTAAATAAAAGAGAGGTGTTTGGGCCCGTATGCCGCACGCCTCCCCATGTGCACCCCGTTGGGCACAAGTAGGTATTTGTTCGAAAGAGGAATGAAAGAAACGAAGTGGTGAGATACAAAGCAAGGTTAGTAGCCCAAGGTTTCACTCAACGTCCTGGAGTTGATTATGAAGAAACCTACTCCTCAGTCATGAGTGAAATTACCTTTCGATATTTGGTCTCAATAGCAGTGAACCTGAACTTAGAAATGAAATTGATGGATGTTGTGACTGCATAACTTTACGGTAACTTGGATTCGGAGATTTATATGAAAGTCCCTGAAGGAATCCCTCTCCTGAACCAAGACAGAGCAAATAGAAATCTGTACAGTGTGAAACTCAGAATGTCACTGTATGGACTGAAACAATCTGGAAGAATGTGGTATAATCACTTAAGCGACTTTCTCTGCAAGAAAGGCTACACGAACAATGAAGACTGTCCTTGTGTATTTATACGGCGATCCCAGAATGGATTCTGTATAAAATCTCTGTATATGTAGACGATCTGAACATCATCGGGACAGCCGAAGACATAAAAGAAGCAAGCTCCTACTTGGAGTCAGAATTTGAAATGAAAGATTTGGACAAGACCAAACATTGCATTTGTCATGAACCTGTTGGCAAGGTACAGTGCAGAGCCCACCAAAAGGCATTGGCAGGGCATAAAGGACATCTTCCGATACCTCCAAGGAAGCAAGGACCTTGGATTGTTTTACAGAAAGAATCAAGATCTGAACTTGATTGGCTATGCAGATGCTGGGTATTTGTCTGACCCGCATACCGCAAAGTCACAAACAGGCTATGTATTCTTGTGTGGTGGAACTGCAATTTCCTGGAAATCGTCCAAGCAAAGCCTGGTAGCTACTTCGACGAATCACTCAGAAATCATAGTACTGTATGAAGCCGCACGAGAATGCGCTTGGCTCCGTCGAATGGTTCACCACATCCAGTAGTCATGTGGAATGAACATTGTGCAAACCCCCACAATTATCTATGAAGATAATGCAGCTTGCGTAGCACAGGTACAAACGGGTTATGTGAAGAGTCATCTCACAAAGCATATCAACCCCAAGTTCTTCTATGCACATGAATTGCAAAAGATGGACGAGATTAAAGTACTGCATACTAAGTCATGTGAAAATCTCGTAGATTTATTCACTAAGTCACTCCCCGCATCTAGCTTTGAAAGGTGCGTGCGTGGAATTGGAATGATGAGACTTAGAGAAGTGCAGAATTCAGGGGGAGAATTCTCACAAGCCCGCTAATAAATCTTAATCATGATGATTAAGTACCCAAAGAATAAAGTCCTGAAGACCGAATGAAATTGGTTGAATTGTACTCTTTTTCCCTTGACGAGTTTTCCATGAAGTTTCTCGACCAAGGTTTTTAATGAGGCAATTCGTGCATCGCATCATCACATATATCATGTACTCTTTCTCCAAATTTTTCCCACTGGGTTTTTATGGAGTTTTAACGAGGCATGAGTATGTTGGGTGAGTGCCCAAGGGGGAGTGTTGAGAAACCTGGGCCCAGGACCAGGAGTCCTGGCCCAATATGGGCACCCAACCGTAGGCTATAAATAGGGACCTATACCTATTCATTATGTACACCTGAAGCAATCGAAAGCAATAAAGAAAGACCAGGAGTTCTCTCTACCTCTCTGTGTTCAATCTATTGTTCTGTGATTCTGTGATTGATTCATTCTCGTTCTAAGCAGAGGAATCACTCAGACTGGTCGCCAGCGATGGTTCCTCAATAGTCAGATCAGGTGTTAAATTTTTCCCGCTCAGTTGGGCTGAAAAGCTGTGGTTTATGACTGAAATTGCACTGTAGCTGCTGAAATTTCACTATAGCTGAAGGTGGCTTATTTGGCATAATTAAATTTTAAAAAAATAAAAAATATGCTAGCTCATCACGAACAACGCAAACGAATATGGAAAAAAAGAACCGGCAAAAAAGCTCAAAAAAGCCAAAAGTTCAGAAAAAGGCGAAATTTATGAATAGTGAAAATAAGCCAGAACCTAAAGCCAAAACGAGCAGGACGTAAAACATGTTGATGATTCAACCATTTCCTAGCTGATTTGAGAAGTAGATGCTTGTGTAGGACTAATGAGGTAAATGATTTCCAAAAATTTTTCACCTAAGGTATTTAAAATCTTTACTGAGTGGCTATGATAGTTATCAAGTTCAGATCATATCAACACCACGAAGCAAAACAACTTTCTTGTTTTTAGACCTGAAAACCTCTTAGGACAAAAGTTAAAATCTCAAGAACTTGTCCCATTCATATCCAAACACATCTAAATTTTGCATGAGACTTGTTTAGGGTCTTACCAGGCCAATTTTCAGTGCCAATCATAGTAGTCAACTCACCCCGGTCCAACAGCCTACCATAGCCAGTCTGACCGTACGCCACCAACACCAAAATCCACTCTCTGAAAAAAAAACAGCCGCCAACTAGAAATTAGTCATATCACCTCGACAGTCTGACCACTCCCAAAATCCGGTCACACCTAGACCACCGGTTAGACAGTCATTCATAGGACGGCCCGACCACTTCCTCCCAGCGGTCCAATTGGTCCCACCGACCAGTCCGACTAGGAACACTGATAGCAAATTGTTCATTACAAATATATATTAGACCTAGTATGGTCTCTCTATTTGTTCGTTTTCTCTTGTCAACAAATAAGAAAAAAGGTGCATGAGCACAAATGCGAGTATTTATGCCAATTTGTCATTTTTTGTATTCTTATTTCTTCTCCCTTCCTTGCCACTTATGTCTTGTGGCTTATAGTTTATGTTATACTAACTAGCCTTTAAATAGTGCATTTTTCAAGACGGGATCAACAGGAAGATTATAGTAAAATGTGTACTAAATTCAGGTGTACCGACCAAAATCACATAACTCACAGCATACTACCTCCGCGAACAGCGAGAATTCAAAAATCTAAACCATAAGTCACAGCCCAAAAGAACTATAACAACCCAAAATTTCCTTTCTTTAAAAATTTAATTTCAAATTAACTATTTTAAAGTATTTGAATTTTATTTGGATTTATCTGAATTTTATTTCAAAATCTAAAGTAAGAAAATGTATTTTGAAAATTTTTATTAAAGCCAAAAAAGTTCATTTTATTTTTCCCAACCTTCCCTGAATTTTATTTAATTTTTGAGAATTTTTTGGAATTAAAATTAATTTAAAAATTTAAAAAGGTATTTTCTAAAATTATTAAAGGAAAATTTGAATTTAAAAATATTTTTCCTAAGTCTAAAATAGCTCCAGGAATATTCTAGGAATTTTTAGACATTATTGATTATTTTCTAAGCAATTATAATGTTTCTAGTATTTTCTGAAAAACTAATCTGAAAATTAAAATCAATTTAATTCCAGGCTGCCACGTTGCGCTCTCAGATTTAATCCACCTCCTCTTGATTAAATCCAAGCCGCCCACACTCACTTAACCATTCAACGGCCGTGATTCTTCCTCTTGCCACATGCCCTCTATCCAACCGCCCATACCCCTTCATCTCTCTCTCTCTCACCGACGCGTGGGGCCCGCTTGTCATAACCTTCTTCCTCCTCTTTTTCTTCTTCCTCAAGACTCTCTCTCTCTCCTCTCCACCATTGAAGCTGCGCCAAGCTCTTAAAACCGGCTGTTTCTTCCACCTTTAACTCCCGAGTGAGTGCGCGTTTGAATGCCCTCATCACTCCCCACTCAACGCCGGCCGTTTCCCCTCTTTTAATCCCCTCTAAACAGCCGGTCGCATTTACTCCAGCAATCCCCAAACCGCCGGCCGTTACTACTCCTCCCTCCGCCTATAAATTCTCCTCGCCGCCCCTCCTCACCCGAGGCACCTCGCCACCGGAGCCGCCGCCCTGAGCGCAACCACCGCCGCCTTCTCTCTCCACCACTGCCGCCACCTACTCTCTTCCGCCGCCGTCTTCCCCGGTAATCTCCCGAGCCGGCACCGGTAAGAGCCGAAGCCCCGTCACCTCCCCTCCGACCGCTGCCCCTCGCCGGTCGCCGCCGTGAGCTCAAGCTCCGGCGAGCTCGCTGCCCGTGCATCACCGTGACCGGCCCAGTCACATCGGCACTCGCGTGGCGGCCAGCCACGTGGCGCCACGTCGGCGCTTGGCCAGCTGGGACTGCCACCTCACCTCACCGTGGTGCGTGGACTCGGTCCACGGTAAACCGACAAAAAAATATTCCCGCCTAGAAAATTCAAAATTGCTGACGTCATAAATATCCTTTTTCAGTACAAAAATAATTCCCGAAAATCGGCCTTTTCCATTTTCCCTCCTTTTAAACTTCCGGAAGCCCTAACTTTCTCTTTTTGAAATTTTGAATTTTATGTGTATTTATTTATTTTTGTTTGTTCTGTCTTTTCGCGCGTAGAACCCGTCGTTGCCGAAGACTTTCCCGACCCGCAACAAGAAGGTCCAGACAGCGTGCAGGAAGGCAAGTCTTCTTTGAACATTTTGTACCTATTTTTGAGAAATGCTTTTTATTATTTTAAATTTAATTGCATTGCTAATTACATAAAAACATTAGCTTCTATCTTAAGGTATTAGTTAATCCAATCTTGTTATGCCTCGTTGAAAATTGAATGCCATATACCTTTGTAACCTTAGGGTTTCCTTTGTTTCCATAATGAGAGAATTATAATTCTTTGTTAAATATTAGAACGGTAGTAAATGCTTAGTTAAGCTATTCAACCTGTGAACCTTGGAATGGAAAATCATATTTCATTGTTCAAGTCTTTTTATTCAGAAATTAGTGGCCATTGGAGTTGCCACTGTTCATTTAAAATAAAACAAAATGTGAAAATTGATTTAGACCAGGGCGGATGGTTAGATTGGATTGGTGCGGTTGTAGCACGAGATTTTGTAAAGTGTATATTCCGCCCTAGTCGATTAAGGACCGACTCTTGTGATTGTCCAGACTGAGCATTACCGTGCAACCCCAAGTCTATATGGGTACGACCTTACTTACTAACTTACGATGGTCTAGTTTAGGTACCACCAATAGAAAGTGAGTGCCATTGATTTACTAGATTATTCACAGTGAGGGATAGGGTTTTACTGTACTCATATGGCGCAAGAGGGGGCTTCTGACTGGGTGGATTTAACCCTTCAGCAGTGAAACCTCAGCGGGTGGTGTCTAGCTAGACTAGAGTGGGGTAAAAACTTTGTGATATTTTATCTGTGTCTCATGTCAAAGGAAGCATGGTGACGGTTAGGATAATTTATCTCTTGGGGGTAAAGTTGTGCATCCTCTGCAGAGTGTTAAACTATTCGAACAGCCGTGCCCACGGTCAAGGGCGGGCAAGGAATGCATTCACATGGTAGATCTTTGGTTTTGGTTTTAATAACAAAGTTTTGGATCTCGAGAGTGGAGGGAACTCTCGGAAAGGTATCCTGATGGATGGAACTGTAGTCTTGAACCCTGATGGTTAGAGCTGGTTAATTAGTGCTGGTGGATAGAACCTTCACAATAAAAAGCTTAATAGATTCAGTTAAAACAATTATTTTGTTAAATTAATGCCTTCAAAAATATTTAATGATATTCGAAATAAAATATTACTTTGTGCAAAAGAACCATATAACCCTCCTTGTTAAGCCTTACATCTACTGCATTTTTCCCAAGACTTGCGGAATACTTTATGTACTCACATGCTACACTCAAAATAAAACTCAGAGGAATATGAAGCTCAAGATGGAGACTACGACTACTTCGCGTGTGGATTCGACGAAGGCTTCCCAGAGTACTAGGCTGCGTTTCCCCAGTCAATTGCCTGTAGCGTATTGATGAGTCTTCACCGGATTTATTTTTGCTTCCGCTGTGTTTTGTGAGTTTGCGAGGTCTTGAAACCTCAGTTGTAATAAAAAGGCCATTTTGGTCTGTACTCTTTACTATTGTAATAAAGCGTTGCTGGTTGTGTATCATCACTGTTTGACTGTGTGCACTAGCTTTGATCTGGGACTAGTGTTGTAATACACAGAGGGTCTAGATTCGGAAATCCGGGGCCCTGACAAGAACCCACCCCTTACTGCCCCCATTGATCAATGTAAGAAGGCATATAATTCCAGAAGCTTTGCTGCAAGATGTAGCGCTTGCATTCAAATTTAATGATGCATTCCCTACATGTTCTTATTTACTTTTCTCTCGTATGTATTATACATTATCATCCACACAAAATATTTTCTTTCGTTTCCCAAAACAAGCATGAGAGGATACTTAATTAGGTCATTTTCTCTCCTAGATTTCAATTTAATCACTCCTCCATCTTTAGAAAACAAGTAAACACCTTCATCTTTAGAAAACAAGTAAACAACGGAGGGACCGTCAAGTAATTCGAATTTTTTCTTTTTTTGGAAGGAAAAGACACGAGCTCTGCCATTCAGTTAAGGAGCAAAGAGGGTGGAGGAGTTACAGAAAGCTTTGTTGCTGCGTAGATCATCCTCTCCGCTAATAAATGTTTTTAGACATTAAGGCCAGGAGAGCATTCAAGTTAATGAAATGCGAGGGTACACTACTCTTTCATGTTTCAACACGGTTTAGCGTTGAGTCCATTGCCGCAGTTTCAACGCTCGGTATGCTCTTTTTAGCGTTACAGACTTAGGGGCGGAAACGGATCAAATATGGTCGAATAGTCTCAAATATGAATACGAAACCATATTTTTAAAACGAATGCAAATACAAATTTGAATATTCTCAAATACGGATACGAATATTCTTGAATACGAATACAGATATTTTCAAATACGGATTTTCTCGGATACGAACATCGGATAAAATGGATTCCTAGCAGTTTTGCCGATTTTTCACCGGTTTTTGTCCGGTTACCGGTTTTTGACCGCCTAAATTCAAATTTTGAATCAAAAAATTCGTACGGATTTTTCATGGGTTCTAGAAACGGATCGAATATAAATCAAATAGTCTCGAATATGAATACGGATACGATATTCTCGAATACAGATATTCTCAAATACGGATACGAATATTCTCGAACACGAATACGAACATTTTCAAATACGGATTTTGCTTACCACATTCGTGTTTTCTCGGATACGAATATCAGATAAAACGAATTATCTGTTACCGTTTTCCACCCCTATACAGACTTACCGTCACTGCACAAACATCGCATCGGTTACAAGCAGTGAAGCAGCAGCATGCTGTAGCAACGAAGCAATAAAGGGAGGGAGCGACGAAGCCGCCGTCGCCATTCCATTCCGTTGGACAGTTTCCATTCCTCCATCCGTCGCTCCAATCTCGCGGCTCGCCCAAGAAAACCTCGCAACCGAACAAGACGACGACGACGACGACGACATCTGACAGAAGCGGAGAGAAGCGACGACACGAGCAAAAGCTTCCAAGTCCTGACTCCTGAGGAGCCGATGCCCATGCCCGTCGCCATGCTGCCGGACCAAGAAGACGACGACTTCACCTTCCCCACGCCGCCGCAACCGCAGCTCCTCACCGTCGGCCACCACCATCACTGCAGCAGAGTACCTCACCTCCCCTCCTCCCCACCGGTCTGGTTGCTCTCCTCCCCCATCCGCCGCAGCTTCTCCGCCGCCGACTGCGCCGCCTCGCCGTGGCGCACTCGGGTCGTTCTCAAGCGTGGCGGCGCGTGCTCCCCCGCCCTCAGTGACTACACAGCCGGCTTCAGCCACGGTGGGGAGGAAGAAGAGGAGGAGAGGATGGACAGCCTCTGGGAGGACCTCAACAACGAGGAGGCAGGGCAGGAGGATCTCTTTCTTGGCTCCCTCGCTGAGAGGAGGGCGGCCAAGGAGCATGAGGCCGCGGTGCTCGGGACGTCGAGGAGCTCGCGGCGACGGTCGCCGGGGCTGGTGGTGATGATGCGGGCGCTCAAGAAGCTGTTCGTCACGCACAAGGGCAAGAGCAAGGTACACGGTTCTTTTGGGGTTAAAGTATCTATAGTAATTAGCTTTTAAATGATGTATTTTTAAAACAGGATTAATAAAAAATTGTAGTAAAAAGTATACTAAGTTCAGCTGTATCGGTTAAAATTGTATGTGACTATTTTCGTCTATATATTACCTCTTCATGAACAATCAGAATTCAAATATTTAAACTATAAATCATAAGATATCAATCCAAAATAATCCATCCAAAACGCGCAGAGCACCGCCTCAGCTTCTGCTTCCTTTTTGCAGTAATTCCTGCAAGAAATGAGATTGACCTGCAAACCACAGAAGAAAAAAAAGTGCACTTTTGGGGGGAAAAGGATGTGTCTAATATGTCCCTCTTCCATCATGGTAGCGTTGATTTCTTCGTTGGATGGCCTGCATGAATGTGTGGCGTACTTGCGGCCGTGATGATCACAGTTCTTTGATATTAGTATTTATCATTATGTACAGTTTTATCTATGTTCTAGGGGTGTTTATCTAGATTGTACATGGTTCATGGACACACAGTTCATCTTTTTTGGAATGAGATATATACCAGCCGTATTGTTCTTGTGGTTTACTGAATAACTAATTGTTTCTTTTCAAAGTTTACTGAATAATTCTACTCAGCTGCAGGTACATTTAAAACATAGGCCACCTATAATTAAAATACAAAATGCTAGATAATGCACTAAAATATTACAGCTATATAATTAGCAAAGAGATCGGAATTTGGGACAAGTTTTATGCTAACATACAGGCTAGAGTACATGTGCTGTGATTGCATCATTGCGATGCATACTGACATTGTACAGATTAGGCTTTTCTTGGACGAAACAAGAAGAATTGGGCACTAGTCCTGTCACCAACCATTTATCTTCCCTGATTAGGACCAATTAGGACAAATCCCATTAGCTTAGGCTACGCGAACTGTTTACACAAATAAAACTGTAGTTATTTTTTAAAAAAAAATTAGCTTTCGAATGTCTGTTTTTATAAAATCTAGCTCTCTCCTTAGACCTACCAAGCTAGGGTGTTCGAGAGGTCGCCGGCTGATTAGTGTGTGCTTTAATTAGCACTAATTATATTTATTTAGTGCTAATCATATTTAATTAGTATTAATCACATTTAATTAACACTAATAATAATATTAATTAATTAGCGCTAATCATGGCATTAAATGCTACCAATGTGCTGCTGCAGAGGGTGTGCTCGGTAGCACTGGCTACTGAGATAAGGGAGCTCGGCAAGTCCAAGGAGTGGACTAGATTTGCAAAAACGGATGTCTAGAGAACAAATTTGAGAAAAAAGTGGCTACAATGTCATTTATGTGAACGGTTTGTTACGCCAAGTCGAAGCACACAACGTGGTAAGAAGACTTGTAAAAGTCTCAACCGTGAATACTTGGAAGCTTCGACTATGAGTACTCGAAAGACTTCATTAGCAAGCTCGGTGTCGTCGATTTGCACCGCTTTAGTTGTACCATAGATATTCGACATTGTGCGATACCTCAGCGGCATACCTTCTGAATCACGTGATCCACCAGTCAGTGATATTGCCCACTGCATCGTAGCTCCAGACAATGTTGTGGGCTGGAGTGGTTCCGCCGCCTGTGGCATCATAGGCGTATTCGTTGTTGTCGAAGATGTAGTGCAATCGACGTCAACCAAAGTGCCACTCGTGACGTCGTACTCAACGATGAATGTGCCGAGTTCGCTGACACAATCGATGAAGATGACATTGTCTAGTCCCATTGCTGCTCTTCTTCGAACATGACATCATGTGTCACATGGAGCTTTTTTCTGACCAGATCGTAGACACAATAAGATTTTGAGCCCTCCTCGTATTTGATGAACACCATTGGCGTGGAGTGGTCGAAGAGCTTGGTGACGCCAAAGCCAACCTTCTTGACGTGTACCACACATCCGAATGTTCAGAAATAGTGGACTTTAGGCCTCCTCTTGTACCACACCTCATACAGCGTTACACCGTCTAGGCTCCGAGTTGGTGCACGATTCAGGACATTCATCGCCGTCTTTACTACCTCACCCCAAAACATGGCAAGCATCGCCATGCTCTTCATCATACTACAAGCTATCTCCACAATCATTTGGTTTCGGTGCTCCACAACACCGTTTTGTTGCGGTGAGTATGGCGCAGTCGTATACCGCTTGATGTCCATTTCATCGCAGTAGTCGATGAAGTTATGGAGTACGGCGACCTCTGTCTCCTTGGTGCAGAGGAGCCCGCAAGCGTATAGGAGGCGCTCTCAGACACAGCATGGAAGCAGGCCATGAACTAAGAGTTGAAATCTATCTACGACAACAACACTTGGGAGCTCGCTACACTCCCTACTGGTCATCGAGTAATCGGGCTCAAATTGGTCTTCAAGGTGAAAAAGATCGTTAAGGTAACATTGTTAAGCATAAAACTCGCTTGGTTGCAAAAGGAAATGCACAGCGACATGTGATGGACTTCGACAAAGTATTTGCAGCAATGGCTCGCATTGAGACAGTGCAAGTGCTAATCACACTAGTGGTGCACGATAGCTAACAAATACATCATATGAACATAAAGTCCAAATTCTTGAATGGTGATCTGGTTGAGGAGGTGTACGTTGAATAGCCTCTAGGGTACATCGACAACAAGCACAAGACAATGTGCTAAAGCTATGCAAGGCCTTATACGGGTTGCGGTGGGTGCCACGAGCTTGGAACTCAAAGCTGGACACCACTTTGGTGTGATTCGGGTTCACGAGAAGTCCACTCAAGCATGCGGTATACTGGTGGGAAAAAAGTCACACATTCTTACTCATGGGGGTGTATGTCGATGACCCCATCATCACTGGCTCAAACATCAGTAACACTATCGAGTTCAAGGCCCAGATGAAGGAACTGTCCAGCATGACCGATCTTGATTTGTTAAGTTATTATTTGGGTATCGAGGTCAAGCAAGAAGATGGAAAAATCACGCTATCATAGAGTAGCCATGTTGCAAGATTTTGGAAGCAGCGAGAATGGTGTGGTGCAATCTATGCTCAACGCCGATGGAGAACTGGCTGAAGTTAAGCAAGAAAGATGGTAGTGCCGCCGTCAACACCACTGAGTACCGCAACATTGTCGGAAGTCTTCGCTGCCTTGTGAACACAATGCCAGACATTGCTTATACCGTGGGCATTGTGAGCAGGTACATGGAGGCACCAACGTCACAGCATTTGGCCGTGGTGAAGCATATTCTTTGCTACATGAGAGACCCGACTGGATTCGGGTGCTGTTACATGAGGGCAAGCACGCCGAATCCTAAACTTGTCAAATATAGCGATAGTGACTTGGTGAGCAACACAAACGACCGCAAGAGCACCACGGGTATGATATGTTTCGTTGGTGCAAGTTTGATCACTTGGGTGTCGCAGAAGTAGAAAATCGTGGCGTTGTCCTCGTGTGAAGCAGAGTACGTCACGACAGCAACAGTAGCATGCCAGGCAATTTAGCAAACTCGACTCATCGGAGACCTGATGGGTGTGGAGCCGAAGAAGGCAAAGCTACTCGTGGACAACAAGTCGGCAATTGCTTTGTGCAAGAATCCTATGCTCCATGATCACCGCAAACACATTGATACGAGGAATCATATCATTCGTGACTGCATTGAAGATGGCAAAGTAGATGTGGAGCACGTCGACACAAATAAGCAACTGGCTAACATTCTTACAAAGGCACTCGATCGCGTCAAGTTCATCGAACTGAGGCAAAAGATCAGGGTGGTCGAGGTGAAGCTGGTGCGCCATGGTTAGGGAGTGACTTGTTGGACTTAACCACGTCGCACCTACAGACGTTACAGTAGTCTTAGTTGTACTGCATAAGTGCGTGCATTAAGTGAGTTAGTGCGTGCGTTAAGAGTATTAGTGCATGTGTTTTGTAACTTCATGAATAACTCGGATGTAGGATGGCGCGTCATGAAGAGCTAGACGTGACGAGTATGTCGAGTCAGTTATTTCTTTTTCGCAGCATAAAAGATCAACGGAAAAATCGCCGCAAACCAATTCAGAGGGGCAGCACAAAAATTGTTTGTATCTTGAGTTCACTATTCACCAGAGAGTTCAGATATCCGTGTGTGTTCCAGACATCCCCGTGTACTTCGTGGTCATATACGAGTACCTTCGTGGTCGTATACAAGTGCCTTCGCGGTCGTAAGAGTACGGTTCACTAAGTACTGTAGCAGAACACAATTCTACGAGTACTATAGCAAAGTACTGTTCTACGAGTACTGTAGTAGAGTACTGTTCATCCGAGCAGTTCTTCTGAGTACTCACGGTCGAACCTTCCAAGTACTCATAGTCGAAGTCTTTCGAGTACTCACGGTCGAAGCTTCCAAGTACTCACGGTTGAAACTTTCACAAGTCTTCCGACCACGTTGTGTGCTTTGACTTGAACACTATTGGTGTGGAGCGGTCGGAGAGCATGGTGACGCTAGTGCCAACCTTCTTAACGTGTGCCACACATCCAATTGTTCGAAAATAGTGGACTTTAGGCCTCCTCTTGTACCACGCCTCGTACAGCATTACACCGTCCAAGCTCCAAGTCGGTACATGATTCAAGACATGCATCGCCATCTTTACTGCCTCATCCCAAAACATGGTAGGCATCACCATGCTCTTCATCATACTGCGAGCCATCTCCACAACCAATTCCGGCGCTCCACGACACCATTTTGTTGCAGCGAGTATGGTGCAGTCATACATAAGTTGATGCCCATTTTGTCGCAGTAGTCATTGAAGTCAATGGAGTTGAACTCCCCTGCACGATTAGCTCAAAATGCCTTCAGCTTGAAGTCAATCTCATTCTCGGCGATATCCTTGATCTTCTTAAAGAACTTGAATGCTTTATCCTTCATCTTGATCACCTCGAGCCACATGAAATAGCTATGATTGTCCACGATCTGTAGGAAGTAGCAGCCGCCTCCTGGTGTGGCTGGAGTAATTGGGCCACATAAGTCACCATGAGCTAGCTCAACCATCAGCAGCATCAATGCGTCGTCCTGCACCAGGTTCTCCATTTCCTTGCGCTCGCGATGTGGCTTGCGGCAGTCATTCGAGAAATGCCCGCAATTGTTACAATTGTAACACTTGACCTTCATCACGTCACAGCCGCCAACATATGACATAGAATCTCTGCCGTCGCGACTACCGTTGCCATGCCCATGACCATGTCGCTTGCCGCAGCGTCGATCACCGCTGCCACCTCGGTTCTTCTCGCCACTAGAAGAGCCTTCGACGTGCTCCTTCTTCTGGCATACGAGCCACTCCTTCATTAGGAGTAGCCGCCCTCCTTAGACGCCGGCCTCACTCTCCAAGTCGTAGCGTTCCTCCACGACCCTGAGCCGTCCCGTCAACTCTTCAATGGAGATTGTCTTGAGGTCGACAAGCGTTTCAATGGAAATTGCGATCTGCGAGTACCGTGAGGGAACAACATGAAGAAACTTCCTCACCACCCTTTCATCATCGATCTTGTCATCGAGCAGATTAAGGCTGTTGACGAACCCGGTGAGCTGCATCGTGAAGTCGTCGACGGTCTTTCTATCCTTGAACTTCATGGACTCGAACTCCGAGGGCAACGTTTGCGCTTTGGTTTCGCGCACGCGCTCAATGACCATGTGCATTACCTTCACGACGTCCGATGCCTGTTTGGCCATGTTCTTGACGGCAAGAGTCGCCAACATCTCGGTTGACATGGCACGCAAGATTGCCAACAATGCCAAGCAGTTGTTGCAATAGTCGATGGTGTCTCTTGGCTCAATCACCTCCCAGAGTCCTTGTGCCTGCAAATTGACCCTCATCAAGAGGGACCAATTGCCGTAGTTTATAAGCATCAGCATGGAGTAGACCACCATGCCACCCGTTTGTTTCACCACACACTGCACCACGATCTCGCGGCCTCCATTGCTGCTCCCGTCACCATCTTCGTGGACACGAGCTCTCGGAGGTGGTGGTGTCCGTGATGGAGATCTCGATTTATGCTCTGACATCGTGGCAGGATCAACCACTACGCTTGCTCTGATACCACTTGTTGCGGCAAATCGAAGCACACAACGTTGTCGGAAGACTTATGAAAGTCTCAACCGTGAGTACTCGAAAGCTTCAACCGTGAGTACTAAGAAGCTTCAACCGTGAGTACTCGAAAGAACTGCTCGGATGAACAGTACTTTGCTACAGTGCTCGTACAACAGTGTTCTGCTACAGGTGAACAGTCCTCTTACGACCATGAAGGCACTCGTATATGATAGTTTATTCAAGGGACAAAATAACGTATTATTCAAAAGTTCATAAACATGGAAGTGATATAAGCATCTTTATAATTGCCTCTACGGCATATCATTAACACCCCTTGGATCAACAATCAAGTGATGAGCGATGGAGCAGTAGAACAAATCAACCGAGCAAGGAGAGAAACACACCTTAGATCCACACACCCCTTGAGGCTTGAGCTCCTCCTTGTCGTTCGTCACGCTTACGCCTGCCCTGCCTAGACTCACAGGTGCTAGTGCCGTTCAGGGACCCGTTCCTCCTATCGTCGCTGATAGGCTCGCCGCGCAGTTGCCGATGGGCACGACGTCGTCGTCTAGGGTTGAAGAGCTCACCGCCACTTGCCCTCACAGCAAGCGAGGTGGAGAGGGCAAGAGGCCAATATTTGTCAGAAAAAATGTTGCCTTAGGACATAATATTTACCCGGTTGTAAAGACCCAAACTAGGTGTAATATTATTGCGTTACCGGCCCATCCAAACAGATTATTGCAGCTCGGTCCGAAAATATTTTAGGGGCTTGTATTTTACACGAATTTTTTGTACGGATAATCCATTTTTTATTCGAAATTACATAAATATACCCGCGGGAAAATTTTTTACAAAAATAGGCTCCAGTCGCCTAATGGTTGGGCGACTGGAGCCTTTCGCCCAACGGTTCGGCGACATTTAATGAATCTACCAACCGTTGGGCGATTACTGCGATCGCCCCACGGTTGGCGACTTCCATCGATCGCCCAACCGTTAGGCGATCGTGCATTTCGATCGCTCAATGGTTCGGCAACTTCTAGTGAGATATATACCGCGCGCGGCCGTGGCGAGCGCGTTCATCGTGTCGCTCGCCGCGTCGCAGAGAAGAGAGGAGAGGAGGAGAAGAGGAGGGAAGAGAAGGAGAGGGAGAGGAGAAGGGAGGAGGAGAAGAGGAGGGGAGTGCGCGATTTTGGGTAATTTTTCGTGTTATATTTTTTGTTAGTGTAGAAAATTAGTTTAGAAAATGTAGTGTAGAAAATTAGTTTAGAAATATAGTTTAGAAAATTAGTTTAGAAAATTAGTTTAGAAAATGTAGTGTAGAAAATTAGTTTAGAAATTTAGTTTAGAAAATTAGTTTAGAAAATGTAGTGTAGAAAATTAGTTTAGAAATATAGTTTAGAAAATTAGTTTAGAAAATGTAGTGTAGAAAATTAGTTTAGAAATATAGTTTAGAAAATTAGTTTAGAAAATGTAGTGTAGAAAATTAGTTTACAAATTTAGTTTATAAAATTAGTTTAGAAAATGTAGTGTAGAAAATTAGTTTACAAATTTAGTTTAGAAAATTAGTTTAGAAAATGTAGTTTCAAAATTTAGTTTAGAAATTAAATATAGAAATATAATTTAGACATTTAATTTTCAAATTTTGTGTAGTAAATGTAGTTTAGAAATAAAGTTTAGAAAATTTAGTTTATAAATTTTGTGTACCATTTATTGTACAAATTTAGATGTAGAAAGTATAATGTACAAGTTTACATGTAGAAATTTAGATGTACCAAGTTTAATGTACAGTCTTAGATGTATAAAATTTAGTGTTGAAATTATTGTACAAATTTAGATGTAGAAAATTTAATGTTGAAATTATTGTACAAATTTTGCGTGTATGACTCGTCTTTGGGACGTGACTCGGAGTGGCGGTTGCGCCGTTGGACGAGCACGTGGACCGCTCTCATCGCGCTTCCCATCTAGTGCCGCCACCGGGAGCACGGACGAGCCGCCTCACCGGGAGTGGTCCGACACGGACACCTCGCGTGGCACGGGACTCGACCCTCGTTGGATGCCAGTGAGCACTATTCCAGCGTTTAGTGCGACCGTTAGTTCGTTCGTCTTGACCTTCACTTTGTTTGCAGTGTCGGGATGCGGGCTACTCCTCTTGCCCGGATGGTGCAGGCCACAGAGGAGGATGGAGCGGCGGCGGGACGAGGGCGGGACGAGGGCGGGGATCGATCACGACGATTTCCGCTCGACCGCTCCTCGCCGACGGCTTTGGTGGACCGTTGGCGCCCGAGACGCACACTTTCCACCTCCCATTCGGGAGATGACACCGACCTTGCAGGATGTGTCCTCGCTTCTTGGGCTTCCGATCGCGGAGACGCCGCCTTCCTACCGAGGCCCCGCCGATCGGGCGCGCCGACCGCTCGGCGATTCGAGGGTGTCGTTCCACCGCCACGACCACCACGTGTTCGAGAGGCGCAGACCCATGGGCCGACACCGAGGTGGCTCGCGATGCATCGCACGTGGTATATAAAATCGATCGATCTTCAAGCTCTTATTTGTGGTATTACGTACTAATAACAACTTTTTGCATTCAGTGGAGCGCATGGTTCCGCAGGCAGACGATCACCAGGTCTCGCGGCACCTGGAGGCGTACGTGCTGTGGCTGTTTGGTTGGGTGCTTTTCACCACCAGCCACGGCAACACGATGGATGCGCGCCTTATCGAGCAGTGGCAGGATGCGCTCGACGACCGCGTGGACGAGGACCGGCCGTACGACAGCAGGGAGTACGCGGAGTACCGCTGGCTGGTACCGGCCCGCAGACCGATCGAGCTCGTATATGTGGTAGACCCGCCGCCACACACGCCGCGCCCGACGGACACGCACCTCGCGACGCGCGCGCACGACGCCATCTCGCAAAGACGTGACATGTCATTTCAAAGATTCCCAAATGGTAATGTCGTTTCCATAATCGACCACTTCATGTCTTTGTGTCCAGGCTGACGTCGGTTCTGGCCTATACGCCGAGTCCGCAACAAGATCGAGAGGCTCGCGGTGGTGCGCAATGACCCATGAGGAGGGCCTCGGCTGCGCGTCGGGTGCACGAGGGTGTAGACGATCGTTAGCCTCGTCCCGCACGAGGCTACGGCGGTCTCCCGCCCACCGCTCCGATCGCTCGTCCACGGTGCCACCCCACCGGCCGTGGCACTACTCGTGCACCTACGTGGACACGTCCTCCACCACCTCACCCGGAGCAGCCGGGGTTCATCCAGGCGGGGCCTCCTACACCGGTTCACTTCACGCCCCTACGCAGACTCTGCCTTCCCACGGGGTGTGTACGCCTCCATGGCGCCCGGCACGGTACGCATAGGGTCTTATACCGTGTTTATCCGAAGACGACATGCAACGCACTAACGATATTAATATTGCGGTACTTACCAAAGACGGCGTCTCCCGTGCCGAGGAGGATGTGGACCAGTTTTTCGCGCCGCCGCCGACGTCGCACCGCAGTTCTTTCGCCGATGCCCTCCCTGCACCGGAGATTACACACCAGAGGTGCGGTGACTCCACCAGCGCAGGCGGGATAGACACCCTCCTCCTCGCTTTACCTTTTCGGATCGTCCTAATCCGTTGCACCGAGGAGGCCAAGCGAGGCCGTATGGGAGGACGCGGCGCGGTGACGGGCACAGCGAGGTGACCAGTGAGGCGTGCTGCAGATGCTATATATGTTATGCATGTAATGAAAATACATGCGCCATGTTACTCACATTATATTATGAAGTTTATTTAAATTTACATAAGTCTATCATCTCTTTCCGACATAAACTATCTCACTTAACGTTGTATGTATCGATCGTTCTCTACTCAATCTTTCATAAAAAATTTTAAAACTTTTACACACCTACAATATACAATGAACATAAACTTTTATTACAACTTCACCGTATTTTTTACCAGTTCAACGTTACAAAATTCACAAATTCTAAAACAATCACGGGGGATACCTGCAGTCGCCTAACGGGATGGCGACTGCATGCCAGTCGCCATACGGAAGAGCGATTTAATGCGATCGCTCTCTCATGCGGCGAGATATATTGTGTCGCCGTCTGGTTGTTATGAAGGCTCGATCGCCCAACCATTAGGCGACTGGAGCCTATTTTTGTAAAAAATTTTCCCGCGGGTATATTTATGTAATTTCGAATAAAAAATTTTCCAGCAGCTACACCCTATGATCCAAATGCAAAGCTACATAAGAACACCGGACATGGGAAGGATCAACTTAAATATTCTCAGATCATAGGATCCCTGATGTACTTAACTAGTGCAACGAGGCGGACATCTCATATGTTTGTATGCGATTGAGTCGTTATACGTCCAATCCAGGAGATGATCATTGGATAGCACTAGAAAGAGTACTAAGATACTTGAAGGGAAATCCTAATTTAGGAATACATTACTCCGGTCATCCTGCAGTCTTGGAAGGATTCAGTGATTCTAACTGGATCAGTGACTCGGATGACATGAAGGCTACGAGTGGTTATGTATTCACTCTAGCAGGTGGGGCCGTGTCGTGGAAGTCCTCTAAACAGACTATTCTTACACGGTCCACTATGGAGGCTGAATTGGTAGCGCTTGATTCAGCGATCGAGAGGCGTAATGGATTCGAGAACTCCTTTCGACCTACCAGGCTTTGGAAAAACCTATTCCACTATTTTGACTCATCATGCGATAACCAAACCGCTCGTTAAGGCGAAGAGTAGGAAGGACAATATGAAGTCCTCAAAACATATAAAGCGCCGACTTAAGTCGGTAAGGCATGCCGAGAGACGGGTGTTATTTCAGAGAATACATCCACCGAAAGGAACAGCGCGATCCTTTCACTAAAGGATTGGCGGAAGGTCATCCAAGCAGCGTCACAGGGAATGGGGCTTATACCCGTATAAAGGCTCACATTGGTGGTAACCTAACCTAGAAGATCGGAGATCCCGTGAACTAGGCTCTAGGACAACAAACTGTGTGAGATTAAAGAGCACATCTAACGGGTCCCATTAGCTGCGATTGCTCGTCTGTATGGAAGGTTGAGCTTTGGCTCTTAATGAACTCTAGGTCTATATGACTTATGAAATCGTCCTACAGGATTCCTAGAAGAGTTCACCTACGTGAGTGAGATCGTGAGGTCGCGATCAAAGAAAGATAAGGGTATACTTTCTTAAGCACTCATGAGCTAGATACAGGACATGACCGTAACGCCCCAACCCGAGAGGAAAGGGCAAGCCGATGAAGATGTAATGTGATTTGGGCGAAAATTCTCACACCAAGGCATTGGATCAAGGCGTAGTCCTCCTTTGTGCTGTGCAGAGTCGTAGTCCTTATCGCTAGGTTTTGGGTTCAAACCCGTAAGGTACCCTTAGTCGAACAATCAGATATTAAACAAGACTTTGGACATCTTTTACCAATTGGTAAATTGGTGGGGATCATTGTATATGAGAGGGGCATTTTGGGAATTTCCCAATTGTTTATGCCACGGTTGGAATTTAGGGCGGGCCCACTGCCGGTCACTGCAAGAAGAGATAAGGGGAGGAGACAGAGTCTCCTCTCGCGGTGCGTGGTGTGCGGCGCTGGGCTTCTCCGTGGCGGTTGCGATTCCCCCGAGATCCGGATTTTCAGCAGGAGGAGGCGCGATGGAGGCGAGAGTTGGAGGCGTGGGTGGTGCGGGCTTCTTGGGCCCGATCACGGCGTCACCCCTCGCACCCGCCTCATCCTCTTGAAAAGGCCGAGGCTCTCATCGGTGGAAGGGACCGAAGCGATCTGGTTTTTGCTCTCTCTTGTGATCTCTTCCTCATCTCCGATTTGGGTGTCTTGAGATTGGTGGCTTGGCCATCTTTGGTTGTCGGCTCGGTTTTGGTTTCTGCTCAAACCCTAGTTTGTGGATTGGGAACTCGGGAACCGGGAGCTCTACCCGAGGGAGAAGGAGGAGGCGCTGCTCCTGCCGTGATTGTGATTGCTCTTGGCCGTGGCTTTCTATTGTTCTTGTGCGGCATCTCGAACCTCGTCTTCACCTCCGGCTTTGGTGAGAAGTGAGGAGCGGCATTGTATCTCCGTGAATCATCCACTCGCTTGCGGCAATGGTCGATAGATTTTCCGGGACAGCGGTTTTCATCGTGCCTTGCCTAATTGATTGACTTTGTCTTCGGTTTGGTGGCATCCGACGTTTGGAGTCTTGTCCAACCGTGAGTTCATCTGTATTCTTCGCTATTTACAGCATTCTCCTTGGTACATAGGTTTGTTCAAGTATTATTGAATTCTCGTGAATGCTTGTAGGCTCTTTTACTTGCTCGTGATGATAATATCGAATCGAGATTAATCGATTAATTGTGTTAGATTTGAGCTCATTTAGGAACTCTTTGTTAGTTCTGTTGATTAATTTCATTTCATTTGAATAGATAAGTTTACATCATATTGGAATTGTCGTAGTGCAAGATCTTCTTTCCAGCCATGCTAGAACAGATCCCTGTTAATCCATTGTTCCTTTAATTGCCATTAAACTCAATGATCTGTTGACTGGACACTGCATGTTTCGTTAATTGTAAACTTATAAAACTGAAATCGGTCATTGCGACCTCTCGCTTTAGTTCATCCTGTTACAGTAGGGAGACCTTTGTGAGCTCAAATCTCTGATTATCAGATTAGTAATGATGAGTGTCGATATTAGCATGAGAAGGCCAAAATCTTTGATTTTGCGCAACTCTGTTCTGAGAGCAATCATGAAACAATTATTTTGTTCTGTGCTAGATTTAATTGTTTCATTGTTGCTATTGATATTTTGCTATTTATTTTCCGCAGTAATCATGTTATATTCTTTAGATATATCTATGATTATGAATGGCAAGTTAGAATTACATATTTATATGCGATTTATGCCATTCTTATTGTGTTGGAAATATGGTCATTTGATATTTTTGGTTGGAATTAAATATTCAAATATGCTTATACCGCAATATTTACAACAATCCAGAAAATCTATATTGAAAGAAATGGCTTCCTCATCTGATGTTGTGAAACCTGAAGTGTTTGACGGAGCCAATTTCAAGCGTTGGCAGGCGAAGGCCAAGCTTTGGCTGACTGACCTTAAGCTCTTCTGGATCATCTCAAATCCACCGGCGTTTCCGCTGGAGATCCCTGAGACGATGAAATGGGAAGATGCTAATAATGCAGTCTTAGCCCGCTTGTCGCCATCTGTCTAACCGCTTGTTTGACGTCTATGTCAACTTCACTAATGCCAAACAACTTTGGGATGAGCTCGAGGAGAAATACTCCGAGGGAGATAATGGAAATGAGTCCTTTGTCACAGCCAATTACTTGAACTACAAGATGGTTGAGGGCCGGTCGGTGATGGAGCAGCTCCACGAGCTTCAGCTCCATGTACGTGACTTATGTCAGTACGACTGCGCCCTGCCAGAGAGGTTCCAAGTAAATGTCATTTTGGCTAAGTTACCGCTTCGTGGCGTGACTTTGTGATCGCACGGAGGCATATAAAGGAGCGCTTGACGCTCAATGAGTGTCACCGCTATTAATGTCGAGGCGTGCTAGAGCGGTGACGGCTCGGGAAAGGCTCAAGTTCGAGCTCATCAAGTTCAACTTAAGAATGGTGGAGGACCTGGGAAACCCAAGTTCAAGAGTCAGCCCCAAGTCAAGCTACAGCCTAAGAAAATGAAGAAGAAGAAGGAGGACATCGTGCTTCGCTTATGTGAGGTGGCCATAAGGCCAATCATTGTCGTCGGAAGGGCAAGGGTCCATCTCCAGGTCAGCACAAGAGCCACAAGGCTGAGGTTCATGTCGCGCTGGCTAGCACCAGCTCAGAAGAGTACGTACCTATGGCCTTTATGGCAAGTCCATCTATTGATTGGTGGATTGATACAGGTGCTACTAGACATATATGTGCTGATCGATCTTGTTTCTCTTCATTTCAGGGTGAAGGTGGTGGATCCGTCCTAATGGGCAACGGAGCGCGCAGCGACGTGGGATTGGACAGGTTTGCGAAGCTTACTTGGGCAAAACACTCATCCTAAGAGGCGTCTCAGACGCGTGCTCGCGATGACGCGCAATCTCCTTAGCGGTCAATGTTATGTAGGCAAGGAATAAAGCTTGTGTTTGAATCAAATAAGGTCATTTTGACCAAGTTTGGTAATTTTGTGGGCAAAGGCTATGATAGCGGAGGCATGTTCCGCTTATCCATTCTTGATTTGAATAATGTAAACGTTTACAATGTTTCCCATTGCAATAAAGTTCATGATATTTGGCATTCACGATTGTGTCATGTTAATTTTGAAGCCATTACGCGGTTAAGTAAGATGAGTTTAATTCCAAGCTATAATTATGAGAAGGGTTCAAAGTGCGAAGTGTGTGTGCAAGCTAAGCAGCCCCGAAAACCTTTTCATAGTGTTGAAGGGCGGAGCACTTCTCCACTTGAACTAATTCATTCTGATCTGTGTGAGATGCATGGAATATTAACTAAAGGTGGCAAGAGATACTTCTTAACTCTCATAGATGATGCGACTAAGTATTGTTACATTTACCTACTTAAGTCGAAAGATGAAGCACTTGAATACTTTAAAATCTATAAAGCTGAAGTTGAAAATCAACTGGAGAAGAAAATCAAACGATTAAGGTCGGACCGAGGCGGTGAGTACGTCTCACATGAGTTCTCCCACTCGTGAAGAAAGTGGAATAATTCATGAAGTTACTCCACCATACTCACCCCAATCTAATGGAATAGCCGAAAGGAAGAACCGAACTCTTTGTGACTGGTTAACGCCATGCTTGAGTTCGTATGTCGGACTATTGGTGGGGTGAGGCGGTTCTCACGACTAACTATGTTCGAATAGGGTTCCACCGCAATCGGAGGAAACACCCTATGAAGGATGGAAGGAGAAAACCCAACTTATCCTATTTTCGAACGTGGGGATGCCTTGCAAAAGTGCATGTGCCGCTTAGAAGAAAAGGAAGCTTGGTCCTAAGACCGTTGATTGTGTCTTTCTAGGATATGCTATTAATAGCACAGCTTATAGATTTCTAGTGGTCAAATCCGAGGTAAGTGACATCTCTACTAATATAGTGATGGAATCTCGTGATGCGACATTCTTTGAGCATGTGTTTCCTATGAGACCGAATGATGACAAAGTGAACATATCGGTGAAGATGATCTCTCTATTTCTCCTAGTGTGGATAACACCGCTCCAGATTTGGAGTTGAGGAGGAGTAAGAGACAGAGGACCGAGAAGTCACTTGGGGATGACTTTGTCACCTATGTCGTGGATGATGAACCACGAACCCTTTCAGAGGCATACGCATCTCCGGATGTGGATTACTGGAAGGAGGCAGTCCGTAGCGAGATGGATTCCATCATTGCTAACGGAACTTGGGAAATTGCAGATCTCCGTCAGTTGTAAGCGATGAGGATGCAAATGGATATTTAAAAGGAAGCGTAGACTGATGGTACTATTGAAAAGTACAAGGCCCGATTAGTGGCAAAGGCTTTACACAAAAGAAGGTGAAGACTATTTTGATACATACTCTCCTGTGGCTCGTTTACCCACAATTCGAGTGCTTTTAGCACTAGCTGCTGCATACAAACTCCTAGTACATCAAATGGATGTAAAGACCGCTTTCCTAAACGGAGAGTTGGATGAGGAGATTTATATGCAACAGCCTGAAGGATTTGTGGTTGAGGGGCAAGAAAGGAAAGTATGTCGATTGATTAAATCTTTGTATGGTCTAAAGCAAGCCCCTAAGCAATGGCATGAGAAATTTGATAGTACGATGACGTCGGTCGGCTTTTGTGTAAATGAAGCCGATAAATGTGTCTACTATCGGTTTAATGGGGCGAAGGTGTCATTCTATGTCTTTACGTAGATGACATATTGCTATTTGGGACCAACATAGATGTGATCAATAGCACAAAGTCTTTCCTTTCCTGAATTTTGATATGAAAGATCTGGGTGAAGCTGATGTTATCTTAAACATTAAGCTTATAAAGGGTGAGAATGGGATTACTCTTTCGCAATCCCATTATGTGGATAAAGTCCTAACCAGATTTGGGTTTAAGGACTGTAAGCCAGGTAACTACACCCTATGATCCAAATGCAAAGCTACATAAGAACACCGGACATGGGAAGGATCAACTTAAATATTCTCGGATCATAGGATCACGATGTACTTAACTAGTGCAACGAGGCGGACATCTCATATCTTTGTATGCAGATTGAGTCGTTATACGTCCAATCCAGAGATGATCATTGGATAGCACTAGAAAGAGTACTAAGATACTTGAAGGAAATCCTAATTTAGGAATACATTACTCGGTCATCCTGCGGTCTTGGAAGGATTCGGTGATTCTAATCGGATCGGTGACTCGGATGACATGAAGGCTACGAGTGGTTATGTATTCACTCTAGCAGTGGGGCCGTGTCGTGGAAGTCCTCTAAGCAGACTATTCTTACACGGTCCACTATGGAGGCTGAATTGGTAGCGCTTGATTCAGAAATGAGAGGCGAGAATGGATTCGAGAACTCCTTTCGACCTACATCTTTGGAAAAACCTATTCCGGCTATTTTGACCTCTGCGATAACCAAACCGCTCGGTTAAGGCGAAGAGTAGGAAGGACAATATGAAGTCCTCAAAACATATAAAGCGCCGACTTAAGTCGGTAAGGCATGCCGAGAGACGGGTGTTATTTACAGAGAATACATCCATGCGAAAGGAACAGCGATCCTTTCACTAAAGGATTGGCGCGAAGGTCATCCAAGCGTCACAGGGAATGGGGCTTATACCGTATAAAGGCTCACATTGGTGGTAACCTAACCTAGAAGATCGGAGATCCCGTGAACTAGGCTCTAGGACAACAAAGCGTGTGAGATTAAAGAGCACATCTAACGGGTCCCATTAGCTGCAGTGCTCTGTCGTATGGAAGGTTGAGCTTTGGCTCTTAATGAACTCTAGGTCTATATGACTTATGAAATCGTCCTCACAGATTCCTAGAAGAGTTCACCTCGTGAGTGAGATCGTGAGGTCGCGATCAAAGAAAGATAAGGGTATACTTTCTTAAGCACTCATGAGCTAGATACAGGACATGACCGTAACGTCCCAACCCGAGAGGAAAGGGCAAGCCGCCCGATCATGAGAATGTGATTTGGGCGAAAATTCTCACACCAAGGCATTGGATCAAGGCGTAGTCCTCCTTTGTGCGTGCAGAGTCGTAGTCCTTATCGCTAGGTTTTGGGTTCAAACCCGTAAGGTACCCTTAGTCGAACAAGCGTATATTAAACAAGACTTTGGACATCTTTTACCAATTGGTAAATTGGTGGGGATCATTGTATATGAGAGGGGCATTTTGGGAATTTCCCAATTGTTTATGCCACGGTTGGAATTTAGGCGGGGCCCACTGCCGGTCACTTGCGCAAGAGATAAGGGGAGGAGACAGAGTCTCTCCCGCGGTGCGTGGTGTGCGGCGCTGGGCTTCTCCGTGGCGGTTGCGATTCCCCGAGATCCGGATTTTCAGCAGGAGGAGGCGCGATGGAGGCGAGAGTTGGAGGCGTGGGTGGTGCGGGCTTCTTGGGCCCGATCATTGGCGTCACCCCTCGCACCCGCCTCATCCTCTTGAAAAGGCCGAGGCTCTCATCGGTGGAAGGGACCGAAGCGATCCGGTTTTGCTCTCTCTTGTGATCTCTTCCTCATCTCCGATTTGGGTGTCTTTGAGATTGGTGGCTTGGCCATCTTTGGTTGTCGGCTCGGTTTTGGTTTCTGCTCAAACCCTAGTTTGTGGATTGGGAACTGAACCGGGAGCTCTACCCGAGGAGAAGGAGGAGGCGCTCCTTCTTGTGATTGTGATTGCTCTTGGCCAGGGCTTTCTATTGTTCTTGTGCGGCATCTCTGAACCTCGTCTTCACCTCCGGCTTTCGGCTGAGAAGTGAGGAGCGGCATTGTATCTCCGTGAATCATCCACTCGCTTGCGACAGCTGGTCGATAGATTTTCTGGGACAGCGGTTTTCATCGTGCCTTGCCTAATTGATTGACTTTGTCTTCGGTTTGGTGGCATCTGGACAGTTTGGAGTACTGTCCAACTGTGAGTTCATCTGTATTCTTCGCTATTTACAGCAGTTCTCCTTGGTACATAGGTTTGTTCAAGTATTATTGAATTCTTTGTGAATGCTTGTAGGCTCTTTTACTTGCTCGTGATGATAATATCGAATCGAGATTAATCTGATTAATTGTGTTAGATTTGAGCTCATTTAGGAACTCTTTGTTAGTTCTGTTGATTAATTTCATTTCAGCTGAATAGATAAGTTTACATCATATTGGAATTGTCTGTGGTGCAGTATCTTCTTTCCAGCCATGCTAGAACAGATCCCTGTTAATCCATTGTTCCTTTAATTGCCATTAAACTCAATGATCTCGTTATTTGGACACCGCATGTTTCGTTAATTGTAAACTTATAAAACTGAAATCGGTCATTGCGACCTCTCGTTTTAGTTCATCCTCATTACTGAGGGAGACCTTTGTGAGCTCAAATCTCTGATTATCAGATTAGTAATGATGAGTGTCGATATTAGCATGAGAAGGCCAAAATCTTTGATTTTGCGCAACTCTGTTCTGAGAGCAATCATGAAACAATTATTTTGTTCTGTGCTAGATTTAATTGTTTCATTGTTGCTATTGATATTTTGCTATTTATTTTCCGCAGTAATCATGTTATATTCTTTAGATATATCTATGATTATGAATGGCAAGTTAGAATTACATATTTATATGCAGTTTATGCCATTCTTATTGTGTTGGAAATATGGTCATTTGATATTTTTGGTTGGAATTAAATATTCAAATATGCTTATACCGCAATATTTACAACAGAAAAAAGCTCGCAGCTTGTTGGTTCGATTGAAAATTACTTCATTGAAATAAGTCGATTTCGAATGAAATTGGATTTTGCTTTGACTCGACTCGTTACCTTGGTTCTAAAATTACTTCTAAACTATAAATAAAATGATATTAAATTAAACTATTTCAATTTCAAAAAATACTTGCTAAGACAAGGACTTGGCTCAAGGTCCACCTCTATTTGTCAGCTATGTTAAATCTTGAGTAATTCGAAACTGTTTGTCTATCTGAGTTTGTCAGCCAGGTTAATCTTGAGTAATTCGTGACTCGTAGCTACTATCATGATGTGCTGTCAACTAAGTGCAACCAGTAAATTTGGCTGTTGAGTTGATCAGATTAGCCACTGGAGCAGCTGAGCCCATTGCCATTGCATTGCAGCATCCGCGCTATTTCAACCACTAAAGAACAACCGAAATAGAAGCGGCCATCTCAAGCTCATTGGAGCAACACATGACAAATATCCAACCGAAAATGGAATTCATTATGAACTGAATTCGAGTCTTGGTTAAAAAGGAGAAAGAAAGAAAAACATAAATCCAACACAAGCGTTGTCATTTGAGCTTGGAGAGTCACGTTATCTGTTTCCAAACAAAACTGACTCAATGCATTGCAGCCCACGCCTATAAGCGTTACCTTAACTCAAAGACCTGTCTGTGCAGCTCTGGTCTTGAGAACCAGCAGGTAGTCCACGCGTCTGCCCGGTTAAATTTATTACATATCGTACACATATTCGGTATTAATTTCTGTTTGTTTTGCTTTTGAGATGTTTGTATGCCTTAGATAAGACATTTAAAAATTATAAATAGATCCTACCCAAAATACATCTCGAGGAAGCCTAATTAAAGTTTTTGGGAGTTTTTTTTTTTTGGTTCAATGTAGTGTTCCTTTAGAGTATTAGAAACATATTATTCAATTACACCGTCAGTTAAAGCATTTTTTAGAAAGACTTTTGTCGTTCTAACCTTACATCTATTTTACTTTTGGAGCTCCCCTCATCTAGTGCTCATCCTCTTGCACCGCCGATCTCCGTGCAAGAACCGAAGCGAAATATGGTTTTTACGACCCATCTTCTCTTCCTCCATCCGCGGCCACCACTGACCGTATTGCGACGGAATTAATTGATTAACGGGCATCCTGCCCCGAGAACAGTAGGCCATGATCAATTCGGCTTAAACATCTGACTTCTGATTTATTTTTTACTATTCACAAATTTCATTTTTTTCTGAATTTTTAACTTTTTTGTGCTTTTTTGCCAGTTCTTTTTTCCCGTATTTGTTTGTATTATACGTAATAGGCTAACATATTTTTTAAATTTTTAAATTTTTTTAAATTTAATTATACTAAATAAGTCTCTGTCATTCTGAGTGTTTTTCAACCCACTATGGTGCTTTGACCATAAGCCACTAAAAGCCCTTCAATTGGTTGTATGGACACTCTACACCCACTTATCACCCATTCATATAGTAGTTTCTGACCAGTGAAGGTTGTATGACCCACCCTTTCTCTCACAAAGTTTCTTGGTTCTTGTGCTTGGTTGGTGTCAGAAACTTACACCCACCTCTCTCTCTCTCCTCCACCTCAAAGATACTGACCTACTAATGACCTCTTATTATACTTGCTCTTACATGCTCCCTCGGACGCCTCTTTGTTCTATTTGGCTCTGCAATCCACCCATCTCTCTCCTCCAACCAGTGAGATCCCATTGTGACGTCTTAGGGCATCCGTAGTGTATGAAAATAGGGGATCATAAGCCACCTTAAGATCGACTTTATACATTACAGGGTTGACCTTAAGCAGACCATAAGCAAAAAAAACTTGAGGCCGGTCCTCAAGCTAAAGACCTGACCACAAGCATTAAAATACAATTTTCTTTTAATCATGTTGTTCTCTCTCCCCCTACCAGCCAACTACCAACTTCCACATGCGCTCGGTGGGACCCTTGTTACAGCCGAGCGGCGACCTTAAACATAACGGAGTCGACCTTAACAATTAGATGAAGTCCACCTTAAGACCCATTACGATATATACACTCCTGATGCCCTTAAGAGCCCAACCTCCACAACCACATTAGACCTATATGATCCTATTCTTTTCAGCTTCTAAAAGCTACTTTTCAGTTTTTCTACAGTAACTGACTTTTAAACGGGGTATCTTTTCTAGATAGGATCTACTAGTTAATTATAGTACTTCATTTATATCGGTAAAAACCGCACGTAAGTTTCTGTTACTCAGTAATCTCTCACACGAACAGCTCAAAAACCACAAACCACAACCAAATGCCATAAATTTCAGCCAAAAAGAACAGGCCCTATATGTTTCCTAATTGCATTTAGGTGTAAATTACCATGGTGAGGCTCAAGGTCTGCATAGCGTTAAACCGCTGTAATCCTCAAAATCTGCTCCCCGGCCGTCAAGGAGGTCGGGCACTGCTGCAGCGGCCTAGTTAGGATCGACGGCGTCCGCTCCAGATGCCCAGTTCGTGCAATTCATCATTCAATTCACTCTCAATCAAACAGAGTTTGGAGGTAAAGCTTAATTAGCCTCTCTGATCGCATATTAATTGCTGCAGAATTTTCAAACGATGAACAGTCCGCAGCATGCCCCATTCAGAGCAGGAGATGGTCAGCATAAGCAAGCATCATTCACATAAGTATAACCATCTTTTGTATCACAAAGAAACTACTGAAATCAACCTACTTTCCTCCCCTTGATATATGTTGTTCCTTTTTGGGGTAAATTGAGAGCAGCAAAATCCCTATATAGTAGGCTACACCTGATGATGATTATTCTCCCCACCAGTAGCACCTTAACCAACATCATCCCAATTGTATGTGTTCTTTGGAGTAATACGAATTGCAGAGAGAGAGAGAGAGAGAGAGAGAGAGAGAGAATACTAATAGTACAGGCAGAGAAGCACCACAAGGCACAGTGTGCGTGTCACACCTGGAAGTGCTCCATCTGCACGTCGCTGGCCTTGAGCGGGACGTAGTCGCCGAGGTAGACCTCAAGGTGGTCGGAGATGTTGCTCTTGTCGATGCTCTCGTGGTGATAGCTCTTGCACACCAAGTAGACCACCGTCTGCACCACCAGCGCCAGCATCACCACCGCGCAGAGCTTCGCCAGCATGGCGAGCCCGAGGAGGAACCTGAAGCCGGCGCCGACGCCGTGGCTCGCGCCGCGCACGACCCAGGCCCGGAAGGCGACCTCGACGACGACGAAGACGACGTTGAGCATGAAGAATATCGCGGCGGCGGTCCAGAGCTTGCCCTGGATGAGCGCCTTGCTCTTGCGCATGGCGTCGAGGCCCTTGTAGTCCTCGAGCACGGAGACGACGCTGGCGAGGTGCCACACGACGCTGAGGTAGACGAGGCCTACCAGGTAGGCGATGGCGATGAGGAAGGCGGTGAGGCCGGCTAGGCCGGAGCCGGAGTCGGCGGCGAGGAGGAGCAGGACGAAGACGACGACGAAGACCAAGTGGTAGGCGAAGAGGAGGGCAAAGGCGGCGAGGAAGGTGGCGGCGAGGCGGCGCCAGACGCGGGGCACGACGGAGAGGACGCGCGGGAAGGAGAGGGCGTCGTGCTTGGCGGAGTAGACGGAGGCGACGGAGAAGACGGTGGCGGCGGTGGAGAGGAGCGAGAATAGGAGGAGGGCGAGGAGGTATGCGGCCTTGAAGAGGAGGAGGGCGGCCCAGTCGGCGGCGAGGCGGCTGACTAGTCGGCGCTGGGTGGGGGTGCCGGGGGCGGCGGAGTCGAGGGCGGAGTCGTCGTAGTCGATGTGGGAGAAGAGGGCGTGGGAGATGGCGATATGGAGGAGGAAGAGGAGGGAGAGCGGGAGGACGAAGGCGGCGGCGATGCGGGCGAAGAGAGGGCGGTGCGCGCGCAGGATGTGCACCGCCTCCCGGTAGATGCCGGCGATGCCCAGGAACTGCAGCTCCTCAGGCTCGCACTCCATGGCCGCCGCGCCGCTGAGGAGGTCGGGGATTTGGGGATGGAGGCTCGATTTGGGAGCTCGAGGGAATTGGGAATTTCTTGCCGGGCTCGCTGCGGAGGATTGGGGAGGGAAGGAAGGAGATCTAGAGAGAGAATGCGAGAATAGTCTTAGCTTTGTTGAGCCGAGGCGAGTTGATTCGGTCAAGCTGGGTGGGTGGTTGGTGTGGACGCGTCACACACCACACGCACACGGCTTGCTTTCCGTCAGAGTCAGAGCGCTCTTCTACGACTACATACATTTCCATTAGAGTCACGTTTTTTTACCGTAAATAAAAAAATAAATTTCATTAGAGTGGCCTTTCTGACCGTCAAAAACGCAAGCTGACTTAGCTGTTAAGTCACGGTGGAAAAAAAAAACGATTTTGCCCTCTTTCCTCTTCGTCATCCTTTCTTCACCCCAAACCACATTCGGCGGTTACTCACCATAGCGTCGCCGCTACCACTGCTCCATAGCGCTTTGTTCTCTTCCATGGCGTCGCTGCGCTGCCCCATGTCTTGTGCTGCAAAAATATACTTTGCTTTTGTGCTTTGAGATCTTAATTCTCTTCATTGCTTCTTCTTCTTCTTCTTATTGACATTCAACATCTCTACTTTTTCAAGTCCCCATGTTAGGAATCACATGAGAAGGTTCATAAATATTTATGTTAAGCGGTCAGATTGGCCATGGGGGCAGTTAGACTGGGCCAGCAGTCTGACCGACCGCATGATGGCGGTCAGACCGGCCTTATGAGCAGTTTGATCGATGCAACAAATCTAATCGATCTATAGGTGGCGGTCAGACTAGACTCTCGAGTTTTTGGGCATTGAGCAGTCAGATCGGCCATGGGGCAGTCAGACTGGGCCAGCAGTCTAACTAGCCGCATGATGGCGGTCAGACTGGCTAAAGCTTGAATTTCGACTAAGAGTTCTGAATTTTGGAAAATTGATCATGGATCAAGTTAAATTGTCATAGGTCAATGCATTCTGTTGCATGAAGCATATTTGAGCTAATGTGGGTCAAGTTGTGGAGAACTTGTACTCAGAAATGATTTCTTGGTCTTTAGATATATAGAGAAGCTTGAAGTTAGTTATGGTCAATGGTAAGGATTAGGAGTACACTCATAGAGGAGTCAAGATTCAGAACGGTCAATGATGCTAGGTGATATGGTTAAGCTCACGCATGGCACAAGAAAAGCAAGGATATTGAAGGGGTGTTTGAGCGACTGGTTGCACCAAGGAGTTTGGCCGGTCCAAGTGAGCTGTGGTCTGGTGGGAACAAGAGCAGGAGAGACTTGTCGATGTGTGACAAGTCATCGGTGCATCTATACGTGATTGAAAAGAGAGCTGTTGTGGGAAGTTTGCAAGCCAAGGGATAGTGTTGAATTGATTGAAGAGGGTCAAGATAAAATAGAAGCAATAGAACAGATTTCAACTGCAAACTATTTAATTTCCTCAAGCTTGGTTGAAAGCAACAAGGAAGAGGCAACGGTGGGTTGCACTGTTCCATCAGAAACCAGCAAGAACTCTGAAGGTCCTGACAAAGCAAGTTTTGATTCTTCAAATGTTGTTGCGTCATCAAAGGGTCTCAACGTGAACCTGAGGAAGCTGTACAAGTCGATGAATGTGGAGCCCCCCCCCCCAAACGAGGCAGGGTCTCCCCAAGTAGATTCTTATTTCACCTTTTAACTTCCAGATTCGTCTTGAACCATGTATAGCTACTTGTTGCACGTAACCAAGGTTATCGGTATCGTGACACAGATCATAGTATCGTATGATTCTACGATTCTACTAGAGATAGATGATACGGATTGTAATATAGATCGGAATCAAGTAGTATCGCAGTAGGATCGCAATTTAACTCATAGAATCGTTAGGATCGGGGTAGGATCACAGTGAGATCATGATCCTGACAATAAACTATATTAGCATATAAGATTTGATAATACCTATTACTGGTTTAAGTTGCACTAGTGTAATTTACTTTGTTTTTATTGTTTACATGTTGCTCTAAGGTAAAAAAAAGTATTATCTTTGCATATCAGACTTTTAGATTATTAGTTTATTAAATAATAATTAAATACATTTAAAAAATCAACCCTAATTTAATATAACATGAATAAGTGTACTTAAATTATAAAATTAAATGAAAAATTCAAAAAATTCTACTATAGACTTGCATATTTAGAAATATAATTCAATTTTATATATAAAATATATACGTTTTTAAAAATCTAATAGAATCGTGATTCTACGATCTAATCCTGTCAGACGAAAAATAATTCTACCTAATATCGCGATCCTGACAACTTTTATTGTAACCCACTAACAAATGCAAAGTGATTTGATGTTAGACAATTCAAAGAGCTCCATTGATGTTACAAAGTTGTTGATATGATCATGTCAGGTCAATTATGTGATGGCTGGCATTATTATGCTCACAGGCTCAAATTGTGCCTGTTTCTTTTTTACTTGTAGTACCAGTAACATGAGCATGTAGGTCTGGACGAAAAACTCGAAGCTCGTTAGCTCGCTCGGCTCTCGGCTGGCTCGGCTCAGCTCGTTAGGATAACGAGCCGAGCCGAGCCAAGATTTTAGCTCGTTAGCTATAACGAGCCAACTCGAGCTAGCTCGCGAGCCGCTCACGAGCCAAACGAGCCATGTTTATGCTGCATAGTTGATGATAGTTGATAGTTGATGGATGAATATATGATGGAGACATGGACCTAATTTGTACTCTATTGCATGTGTTAATGTGTATGCATATGCTGCTTGCTGCTAGCATGTATGATGGATGAATATGTGCTGTATGACTCACTAGAATGTAAGGTAGTCTTCATTTTACATTTTTTTGGCCCTGGCTCACGAGCCAAACGAACTAGCTCGAGCTTGTTGTCGAGCCGAGCCGAACTAGCTTTTTAGCTCGTTAGTTATAACGAGCCAGCTCGTTATCCTACCGAGTCAGACCGAGCCGAGCCGAGGTAGCTCGATATCCAGGCCTATGAGCAAGTCGACGCTTGCAGTAGACAACTTCAATCCTAACCAAACTAATTACTCTACTGCCTAGATAATGGCGCCCACGAAGAAGCAATAGCTCAGCAAGAGACCAGAAACGTGCGCCAATACCAACCCTGCGGCCAGCCGTCGTCGTGACCAGCGAACCTGCAATTCAGCCCCTCGCCGCCGCCTTATCATTCGCTGCCGGCGTCGGCCCACAGGAACGTGGCCACGTCGAGCAGGCCGCCGTGCGCCATGGTCTATGCCGGTAGGTGACTCGGTGCGGACGGCGAGCTACCGGAGGTGGACGACGGTGGCGGCGGCGGCGTGCGCAGAGGTGAGGCCAGAAGTGGTGGGGCTACGGTGGACTGGTCTACGCTGTCGCCGCCTTCCGGTGGTAGTTGACTTTGTCAGCTTTCTCGGATGGGGCGGACGTCCTTGGGAGTCACGCCACGAACTGCAGGATGCAAGTTTTGACCGCACACATTGGGGCTTATGGACTATACTTCCCGGAAAGTTCGGTGCCTTACTATTTTCTGTTTTATGTCTAAAGTTATTGCTGTTTGAATAGGTACCGGAAAGCATGCAAATGTGGGGTGCAATCGGGTCGAATTCGGATGGATATTGCTCATACCGTATCTTAGCCCATATTTTTTTTCTCGGATTCAAGGTCGGATACGGTAAAACCGGATACGAATACGAATTCGGAGTATTCGGAATTTCAAATACAGTGCCGCCGGAACAGATACTTGACAGTTTCAGATCGAAAACGGATAATATAGACGGATAGTACGTGCATACGGAAAGAAACATATGCTAAACCATACCACCATCACTTCAAGTCTTAAACTGTTAGACATAAGTACATAATAGTGATTATAATTCATCATCCAGTTTTCTCCTAGTGCTTGCTACCTACCATAGTAGTTTAACTAATGGTCTAGCTGTACATTTTTGCGATTGCACAAGCGTACAGATAGAGTTGCTGAATCCTACAGAAGGGAGATGATATGCGAGCTGTCGCCTGGCATCGTCAGAGGTATGAAACACTATTTTAGTATTTGTATATTTATAGTTACCACAACTGAATGCCATATTTCTTTTAGAGAACTTAAGCTTGCACGATCCAGAAAAATTTTCTATACACTGCACACCTTAACCAACCAACATGACAAAAAACAAATACTAGCAAAATAAAAGGTGAATTCTTAGCTCTTACCAGATATCCGACCGGATAATTATCTGGTATCCGAATATCGATACTATTCGGTCGGATAACAACTCTCCCGAATCCAACATGAATTATCCGAATCCGACCGGATACCAAATTCCCTTCCAGAATCCGGTACCGACCGGATTCGGTACCGGATCGGTCGGGATTAACCCAACCCATTTGCACCCTAGTGTCTTGTGATACACATAGTTTTTGAATGGAGATAACCGACTGAGAGTTATTCCGTGGGTGTCTTGTTAAGCATTTGAGCTTCAGATAACAACAATTTTGTCTGCGCTTTGAACAATGTTGAAGCAGATCTGCTGACCAAATGCACAGCATCTCTAATGTTCAACCAAGCTGGCCCAACCCCGACTGGATGGTTGGTTACGTCAAGATGTTTGTTTAGTACCAAGTCACTAAATCTAAGTTGTCGCGAGGGCGGGGTGCTGAAATAAAGGGGACGTATAGCCCTCTGGCAACTCATGTGCCTTTTGGACCTAATAAGCGTAATACTATTCTTATCAATTTAATATCTATTATGTAAGACATCCCTCGTAATAATATCAAATTTATATTTTTTTTGTGGGAAAAAGCCCACCATAGTTGCTTATTATTACTAGGGCCCTCATACGTCGACTAGGCTCACTTGGCCTAGCGCTCCCCAACCAAAGCAACTAATCAAAAATTTTGTTCTACTCCTAGGAATCTGATAGCGTAGGACTTGAAAATGTTAGTCGTAAGTTTCACCAACTTTACCTTGAATGGAACCTATTGGATCCTATATACCAATCAGAGAAGGTGAATGATATCTTCAAATTTTACCTCTCTAAATGATTTTTCAAAACTTTCACTCCACTAGCTATTAAAAGCTAAAGAGATCATATTTGCCCACTAACAAAAAAACTCACAAAAATATGGAAGCAAACGGAGTTCAATTCACTGGACTAGTCGGACTGCTATGGAGTGAGCGATTGGACCGATGTTGAGACCCGAATCTGCTGATCTAGACTCTCCTGTGTATTCTGCACTAGTTCAGAATCACGCTAGCGCACACAGTATAAACAAAGATGAAATACCGACCACATCACAATTTACTAAAAAAAGACTCAAATATTATTAATAATTACCAGAGTTGCGATCTTATGGCCAAGCTTACAGATAATAGCCTGAATGGCCTAAGAAACTTGCAGCAGAAAACAGAAATAAGCGTAGTAGCTATTTGACATGCCCATAAGCAATCGATTGGGAAGCAAAGTCCTAATCCGCGAAGTCGTCGAAGAAACCTCCTTCAAATACCTTCTGTTGATATGACACTTCTTCTTCAACTGAGCAAATATAGATATAGCCGTGAGTACATGGAGTACTCAGTAAGTCGTTTATAACAAATATTGCAATATATTATGCAAGGATTACCAAAGGATGACTGAAAGGTTACTTTGAAAATGCTTAATAAGTAATAATCAAATGAATTGAGAGTAACAATAAGTGAACTGACTATTCACTCCAATGAACCACCCACAAACTACCATTCATGTAATAAACCACCAGTGAACTAACCATTCACTTCCTAACTCAATTCAACCAAGTTTTTATGAAAACTCTACCTCTTGTATGAAATCACCGAGCATTGTCCATAACTGGGGACATGGCTATTCGAATAGTTTTACATTCTGTAGAGATTGTACAACTTTACCCACATGATATGACCATCTTATAATGTCATCGATATAATAGGCTTCCATTGGCATGTCGACCAAAATGATCACAACAAGCCTTTTACAATATTCAATCTCAACCCAATTCCACCACGCTAAGGTTTCGCTATTAATTAGGCTAACCACATAGTCGAAAATTGCCCCCCTTTTGCGCCAATGTGGATTAGCTACGACCACACCACATACATCTCAACGATGGAACCAAAATTGAAACATCACAAATTAATCAGACAATTCTATCCCATACTAGACATGTTCTTACACGGTAAGGCTTAGATCAATGGTGCACAAAGTTAAGTCTTTAGATATTACCCACGCGAGACTTCCACATCCCTTGAAGTGAATCCACACTTTCCCTTTACTGCATGATCACTCGGCCAAGTGAAAACCAATTTTATATAACCAACACAAATGACATACAATTGTCATGGCACACGAATTTTATCACTATGGTTACAACCATGATTCAATATCTCATTAAGTCAAAATTAATTATTTGATCACATGTGATGATAAACTCAACGTTACTATAAGCATGGCTAAAAAATTTAAATGCACAACCCATGTGACAACTAATATTGCATCATTAGATAATTACCCATCCTATGGTGATAATGGAATCATGGCATTCAATTTATCAAGGAGGAATTAATCAATTTGGACAATAACTACTACGTACAAATGTGTTATAATAAAGTAGCGATGCGTGATAATTTAAAATAAAATAATAAATAATAAATTTTAAAAACTAGGTTCAACATGATAAAAAAAAATAGGACTGGCCTTGGCCATGCTCAGTTAATGGCTCTTGATCTTCAAATCTTGGTTTAGCTCCTTTGAATACGTGATCTGACGAGAGAGAAAATGAAATGAGGCAAAAAATAAATTCAAATAAACTCCAAAAACTTTAAAATCAAAACCAAAAGATAGAGCTTAATTTTAAATGAATTTAGGAAAAAGAATTTGGGTCAATCAGAGCTAGGACGGAGGATAACGAGCTCTTCAAAAATCTAATCTAAAGAAAACATTGAAAATTCGAAAATCCTACTATAATATGTACTCGGCTCAAGAGATAGCATGTCTACAGTGAACTCAGTGTGTGGAACAGTGCACTGGCGACTGGGCGTGCTAACGTGGTGGCTAGGGTTGGCGTGGTTGACACGTGGCGTGACACCTCAGATCTAGGGCTGAGGTGGCATCCGACGTGGTTGCTTACTTAGCTGGCTAGCTCATGGGTTCACAAAATAGTGTATCTGACGTTTGGGACCCACACATCAATGGCTTGGCACATGGTGGATCCAGTCTACAAGAATCCGAGGAGGCGCGGTCGGCGGGCTCGAGCTGGTGTGGGTGGGTGCACGGTTCAAGACGATGGCGAAGAGACCAAAGGGTAGCGGGGTTTGGCCAGTGGCGACTGAGATGGCGGTGTGAGACGGCAAGGTGGGATGGGTCAGCAGCTCACCGGTGGTGGCGGAATGGTGAGGGAAAGTGGTGAACGAAGGCGAAGCTTGACGGCAGGAAATGAAGACGATGGTGGACACCGACGTTGAAGGTGACAACAAAGGCAATGGTGGAGAAGTGGCGAAGGCAAAGGGCAGCGCTGCTTCTGGAGATGCGGAGCCCGAGGTGCGGTCGCGGCCTTATAGGCGCAAAGACCAGGGAGTCCGAGGCAGAGACGACACGGAGTCCGGGGCAACCACGACGAGTGGTAGCAGAGTTTGCAACGAAGACGGTGATGAATAGTGGACAGTGTCCCCGATGAGCGACACGTGTCTTGGAAAGAATCGGACAGTTAGCGGGGAAAGCACAAATGAACAATGCATGAGCTCCTCGATGGACGACGCGTGGCACTAAGGGAATCGGACGACTGAGAAAGGGGTAGGCAGTGGCGGCTCGGATATTTCAACCGACCTGGCAACTGGTGGTCTGACTGCTGGAATCGAAAGGCCTCTGGTCTGACCGTTGGCTTGTGGGCAGTTAGATCGCATCTCTGTTCTAAACCTAAAAATCAGTCCGAGCCAAAACAAAAAATAGTGCAATATTTAGAATACATATCTAAATGATTTGAAATTTTGCACACACCTTACTAAAGATCTTAGGAACCTAATCCATAAAAAGAAAGTATTAGATCTTGACTAAAATTCCAACCTTTCATCAAGACAAGTAAGATTGCACTTAAACTGAGTAAAACTCAAGAACTTAAAATATGACTTGCTCGTGAGTTAAGTATGACTAAGATGGCTCCAGATGAGTTTTCACATATCACAACAAGTAAGAGCATATAAAGATTCGAGACTAAAACCTAGGAACAAAATTTCACTAAAGGGCTCCAAATTGAACCAAATCGTGCAATCTTTCAAGATCTTGCTATAGTTGATCCCTAGATATATGGAATATAATCTTCATGAGGCATCTCCATCACTTACACATCTTTGGAACCCATCAAGATCAAGAGGGAAGGAGAGAGAGCAATCCATATGCTTGCAATGTGTAGGTTCACCAATGACTCACCTATTGGCAAATCTCTCTGTGTTGATCCCCCTGACCACACCTCACTTGCACCAACTGCATCATTCGATAAACCGTTACTTGACCCTTCCTTTCAACATGTTTAGCCTTCGTTGTGCCATGCTTGAGCCCAACCATCCCGTCTTGCTTGTTGACCATACCTTAGCTTATTCCCGAGCCTAGTTCTGGTCCACGACATCAACTATAGTTGTCCCTAAGCTTTCTGCACACCAAAGACCAACAAATCATTTTCAGATGTAAGTTCTTCATAATTTGAGTCACATTAGTCTAAACATACTTTATACACCATGAATGGAATGACCTAGGACTGCAAAACTGAACCGATGCACCATGAATGCAATGACCTAAGACTCCGAAACTCAACTGATGACCATTTGTTTTACAAATATCCAAATAGGTCTAACTGTCATTGAACGCCCTATCCGACTGTGCTGATCAATCCAATCAAACCCCAATAACAAGGAGCTGGTTAGACCGTGACATCCATGCCGGTCTAACCGCTTGGTCATTTACAATCAATGCTGGTCTAGCCGCCATTGGGCGACCGGTTTGACTACCCTATGGCCGATCTAACCACTAGGGTTGAGCACCAGAAAATACCATATCTAAAATTTTAGTTAAACTTTATCTAATTTTAACTCAAAACTCTATTTGAGGTATACCTAATGCAAAGATATTCTCAAACACACATACATAAGTATTTAGTGTTCAAATACCAAAAAGGCATATGACCGATCTAACCGTTCCATAGTCACTGATTTGACCACTGTTGCCAGGTCGGTCAGACCGCCACTTCCAGGCTGGTCAGATCGTCATTGCCAGCCCAATCAAACCGATTGAAACCTAACAGCAACCTTAAAAATTTGCAAACTTTCATAAATTTGAAATTTAACTCAATTCGATTGATAATTATTCAACGCGTACGTGCACACACACATATAAATCATGGATATTCTGAGCACGGTTCTACAAGTCCTTTGATGTGTACCGCATCGGATGAAAAGAAATAAGTAGAAATAAGTACTGTAGTGAATCTGAACAAACCTGAATGCTGGCTGATTCAGAAAATAATAAGGCCTATTCTTTTGAGTTTCTAAAAGTTTTTTTTTTGCTTTTTTACAGAACTAACTTTCAAACGGAGTCTCCTTTCAATATGGGGTCTATAAATTAATTGTAGTATACATTGTAGAGAATTCATTTATATCCACCAAACCGCACATAAGTTTCTGTTATACTATACCTTCTCATGAAAATCTAAAAATTATAAGATACATCTAAAAGTTATAAGCTAAAAAGAACCGGCGCTAAAGCTGAAGCGGACGGACGAATCACAAAGGAAAGGGGAACGTGTCGAATTCTTACTGCCGGCCCATCAAAAGCCCAATTTGATAGCGGACCGAAGGAAGAGGAAAGAAAAGCGTAAGTCCGACACAAGGCCCACGACAAGGAAGAGAAGAGGAGAGACGAGGCGACCTCCGATGGCGACGGGCGGCGGCGCGAACCATGGTGGCGGCGAGGAGGGCGGCGGCGGGGAGTTCTACCTGCGGTACTACGTGGGGCACAAGGGCAAGTTCGGGCACGAGTTCCTCGAGTTCGAGTTCCGCCCCGACGGCAAGCTCCGCTACGCCAACAACTCCAACTACAAGAACGACACCATGATCCGCAAGGAGGTATTCGTCTCCCCCTCCGTCCTCCGCGAGGCCAGGAGGATCATCCAGGAGTCCGAGGTGCTTAGTCTTCCTCTACTCTCCCCCTCCCCTTCCACGAGTAAACCTACCTAGGTTAGGGTTTACTGAGATCTCCAAATCTAATTGATCCTTCTTGATTTGCAGATTATGAAGGAGGACGACAACAACTGGCCGGAGCCCGACCGCGTGGGCAGGCAGGAGCTCGAGATTGTCATGGGGAACGAGCACATCTCTTTCACCACCTCCAAGATCGGCTCCCTCGTCGACGTCCAGACCAGCAAGGACCCGGAGGGCCTCCGCATCTTCTACTACCTCGTCCAGGTTTGCTCAAATTCGATCCTAATTCTCACAATTATCGCTTGCTTGTTGCCGTGCCTTGGATGCTATTCCGCTCTAACTGATGCATCAGCGTAACCGTGTGATAAGGTGCCCTGGCTGGTATTTCTTAAACTTCAGCAAGAAAAAAAGGTGGTGAATACCATCTTTTGCTCCATGTTAGCAGTGTGGACTATATGCTTAGGTTTTTTCACTTGGGAGAGGTTTTACTGGCTCATGTACAAGTATGAGCTTGCTGTTAGAACATAGCTTAAATAAGCATTAGGTTCACACCTTGGGCCTACATATTTAACCATTTGCTGGGTTGATGGAAAATCATCCATAGTCGATATTGGTCACTTTTAACTTGTCAGTTTGACATTGTTTCAGTAATTATAGTATCACTTTTGTCAATGTAGTTCGTATGAGACGGGTTGCATCTCTAAAGGCATAGTGGTAGCAACTCAAATGTTATTTTAAGAGTATTTATGTTTAGTACAAACTAGGAAGCCCTTTTATGGCTTTGCCATCTATTTGTGCTGGTGCTGAGCAGTCCTTGTGCTGAAGTCATTTGCAGTATACTGATATTTACTTAATAATCAAATTTGAATATTTTGAAAAACACTGCGATAAGTTTCTCAATTTGTAATTTCAAAGTAATCTATCAAGTTAGGGAGGATTATAGCCATATCTTGACTGCCATTATATCTAATTTAAGTTGTGATTTTCAGATAAATAATGAGTCAATGGCTAGAGTAGATGTCTTTTTTCTTTTTTACCATCCCTTTCCATTAACAAAACGGAAAACCAATTTCTTACAAAACCACCTGACACCAGCCATTAAAGCTTCACACCACCATAAGCACCTAGCCTACATGGTATCTAAAGGAAGCAAAACAACACATCCCAGATCGCATCCACCTTTTAGTGTTTAATGTTTACAAGCTGCCAAGCGACCAAGCCTGCTCAACACAAAAAACACAACATGAGAGTTTGACATCTATTAGCATCCTTTCTGTTTCTGAGTCTTATTCCATTTTGCCCTGAGCAGCAAGTACAAGCTGTAGGGAAGGGTTGTAAGATAAAATTTTGAATTCAATGGTAACTCTAAGAAATAAACAGTGAACAACAAAGAAAAACAAGACTGAACTATTCCCCAAAATTGTTTCTGGGCAGCCATACAAACCAGGAAACTGTGATAGCTTCGGAGAATATTTCTGCTGTGGATGGCCATATACTTTCAAAACACCATCAGCCCTTTCAAAACAGAACCAATTTATTAGTGTTCCTGACCTGACAGAGTACTCTAGATGTCAAGATCAAATTATTCTATTGCTGTAAATCAGTAGAGTTGATCGTTTCATTGGGGTTCCTTCGAAATTTCACAAGATGCTCCAAGGTTTACATCCTAGCCTAGACTTGATTGAGTTCATAATAGTGCAAGCGTTTTATTTGTTGCATGTTCCTTTGTGTTATCAATACGAGACCGGACAGTAAACTTAGAAGCACCCTTGGTCGGATGCGGAGACTGCTGAGGATGCGGAAGGATTCAAAGAGAAGCACACAAATGACTAAGCACGAATGACTAAGTGTTTTCGATATGAGTGTCTAGGGTTACCAATGGCCTCCCCCTCCTATTATAAGGGGTCCTATTTATAGAGGAGAGGGGGCAAGTGAAGTTATAAGTTTATCCTCGAGGTCTAGTTTACTCCTAGGGGCATCTTCATCCATTGCTCCACACGGGTCTCGCCATGATTGAGACTCTGGGGTCGGCTCATGGCTTGCTCCGGACTCCCCAAGGTCGGCTCCAGACCCCCTCCAGGGTTGGTTCTGGACTCCGCTGAGGTAGACTTCGAACCGCTTCCGGTGTTGGTTCTGGACACCGCCAAGATAGGTTCTGGACTCCACCAAGGTTGACCCACGGACTTCACCTGGGTTGGCTCGGGGACTTAGCTCGGGTAGACCTTCCGACGGGTGCTGTCTCTCTGAGGTCGTCGTGGGCTCGGGGGAGCGTAGGGATCCTCCCCCAACAGTAGCCCCTCGTCGATCCAGGTGGTCGTCAATCGCTTGCCTGTGTTGGCGCACCGACTCGTAGAAGGGGTCGGCGCGCAGCCTCGGGTCCACGATCCCGTTGATGGCCTGCCATGTATCTTGACAAACATGTTAGTATCTAGAGCAGACTTCAAATGGTAGATCGCCATCTGCTCGTCTATCGGGGCGGCCTTAGGCTCGTAGATGTCGGGTTGCCAAGGTGGGTCCATGCTCTTCTCGTGGGCACGCATTTCGTAAATACCATGGGCCTTGTTGTCGATGGGACATGGGGTTTAGCGGTGGAACGCATTTCGAGGAGAGCTGCTACTTGGAGCCACCTCGGATTACTGTGCATAGGCTGGCCGGTTACTGTTCTATGGACCAAGAGCATACTGTGCTACAAGCCAATCAATCACACGATCCTGGGGGCTAGACAGACAGTCCACGGTGGACCACCTTTCGGTCTATAAAGGCTCCCACTGGCTGGCTCCCACTAAGCCTTTCTAGCACCTTCCCCAAATCCTCAAAACTCCTACTTTTCTCCGGGCGGCTCGAGACTTCCCAGTCTCCACGTGGGTGCTCCATAGGCGTCCTTTGGGGCCACCCTCGAGCTCGCCCAAATTGCTACCCGGGTCACCTTTGGACTGCCAACCGCTCAACCACATTTAGACTGGTTCCAGGGCACTGTCTTTGACCGGACTTCGCTCCATTGACGTTGTCCAATCTGCGGATGGGCTATGCCCTTAGCGCCACCTAGTTGGGCTGGATTGCGCTTCTGATGTTGTCGTCTTGTCGATGTGTGGGTCCCCCATCCTAAGTTGCCTCCGCTCTAGGCCACCCTTGGGTGCAGTGTTCATGAGGTCCCGGTCTGCCCCAGGTGAAATGACTGAGGCCCCGGACCCTGCCCCAGGTGAAGTGATCGTGAGCGACTAGACTCCCTTCGGACAAGTTAGCTTTAGCAACCTGGATAGTCCCAGGAACTCTACTTTGCGTCATGAGCAGTCGAGGCTTGCTCTGGTCCACTGAACGCCATTTTGAGTCATCACACGCCATGGGTCGTTGAGCTCTGCTCCAAGACTTCTCCACCACTTGGTGTGGTTTTGAATTCCACTCGCACGGGTCAACTCCCTGTGCCATGACAACGAAGGTGACGGCACCCGCCTGCCCCTTTGGAAAGAAGAGTGGAGCTTTCGCCTCCCAGAAGGATGCCGCAAAGACGAAGGTGGCGCCCGAAGGGGAGGAGACTCCCGAGAAGGCCATTTGATTCTCACTACTTGGACCCTTCCAACATGAAGAGGGTTCTTCTAGAACAACTGGAGGAGGGCAAGTTCGAGAGCACCGACCTAACCGTCTTGCCCAAGCCTGATGAGGTCTGCCTCGACCCTGGGTTGGGGATGCTCGTCATCTTCACCGCTCAATTTGAAGCCGGCCTTTGCATCCCCCGATTGGGCTACTGAAGGACGTGCTTGATACGTTTGATCTTGAGGTTTCCCTCCTCAACACAGGTTCCTTCGTCCGCCTCTCGGTGTACGAGTGGGCAATGTGGAGTTTGGGGGTGAAGCAACCCTCGGCTAAGCTCTTCCACTTCCTCCACTACGCTTCACGTGCAGTGGCATACGCCTATGACAACGTGTGCTCTTCGTACGAGGTGATGGCCTTTCAACTCTGGGGCAGCTGACAAAAGTTCGAATTCCTTGTCCTCTGGTCTGTTGTTCTGGGGTGTGCCTGTGTGGTGGAATGTTTACCATGGCTACTTGCCTTTGTAGATGGTGGTGTGACGCACTAAATTAGACGTTGGTTGCTCAAGAACCAAACCTTCTTGTGCTGAGTCGATTAAGCATCGAGCTTTACGCAAGGCTCCTAAGTTTGAGTGGCGGTTGGGGAGCGAACGTTTGGGTCCGAGACTCGGCTGCGATACTTAGTGCCACCATGCAGAACGTCCCATGATAAACTCTTTGTGCCCTATGTCGGGACTCTTGCACGAGGGGTGATGCTGGCTCATGCGCCAGTCGGTGCGGTGCGGATCCAGGATACTCGAAGTTCATCCTGTGACCGCTTGGTTTTATCTGGCAAGTGTAAGGGCGCCGTAGCTACCCTTGTTCCTTTCATAAGGCTTGCACCATTGTTGCTTAAAATCATAATAAAGCTCGCTTGTTGCTCTTTACTAGCGGTGTCCCGCTACCTCGTCTCCCATCGGAAAAACTTGGCGCTTGAGACGAGCTCACGGGTGGCTATTCAATTGGGGAGGCGAGAATGTCGCCATCTCCCATCAGAAAATATGGTGCTCGAGATGAAGCTCCCGAGCGGCTCGAGTGGCTTTTCGCTTGAGAAGGTGAGAACGTCGCCGTCTCCCATCAGAAAAAACTTGGCGGTCGAGACAAATCTTGTGAGTGGCTTTTTGCTTGGGAGGCGAGAACGTTGCCGTGGTGAGAACGTTGCTGTCCCATCGAAAGAAACTCGGCACTCGGGACGAAGCTTGCGAGTAGCTCTTTGCTTGGGGAGGTGGAACGTTGCCGTCTCCCGTCGGAAAAACATGGTGCTCGCTTCGCTTAGGAAGGCAAGAAGCTCACGAGCGGCTCTTCGATTGGGTAGGCGAGAACGTCACCTCCCCTCGGAAGAAACTTAGATCTTGGGACGAAGCTCGCGAGCGCTCTTTGCTTGGGGAGGCAAGAATGTCGTTGTCTCCCATCAGAAAATACTTGATCGGCTCTTTGCTTGAGGAGGCAAGAACGCCACCTTCTCAGCTTCTCCCATTGGAAGAAACTTCGCGCTCGGGACAAAGCCCGTGCTTGGGAAGGCGAGAATGCTGCCGTCTCCCATCAGAAAAACTTGGTGCTCGCGACGAAGCTCGCGAGTGGCTCTTCATCTAGTTAGGCGAGAACGTCGCCGTCTCCCATTGGAAAAACATGGCGCATGAGATGAAGCTCCTAAGCGGCTCTTCGCTTGGGGCGGCGAGAACGTCACCATCTTCGAAAAAACTTGGCACTTGGGATGAAGCTTGTGGCTATTCGCTTGGGGAGGTGAGAACGTTGCCATCTCCCATTGAAAAAAATGGCACTCGAGACGAAGCTCGTGAGCGACTGACAATTGTTGACTTGCCACGAGGGGCGATCGTAAGGTGACTCGATCCCAAAGGATGAGTGTTGCGACTCGACCCTAGAGAGTGAGTTGTCGCAGGCTCGATCCTAGGGAGAGTGCTAGGCGACTTGACCCTGGAGGGCGAGTTGTCGCAGGCTTGACCCTAGAGGGGGAGTGTTAGGTGACTCGACCCTAGAGGCGAGTTGTCACAGGCTCAACCCCAGAGAGGGTAGTAGGTGACTCGACCCTGGAGGTTGAGTTGTCGCAAGCTCGACTCGGGGGGAGGGGGAGGGGGCAAGGGGAGTGTTAGGCGACCCGACCCTAGAGGGCGAGTTGTTGCATGCTTGACCTTAGGGAGGGTGTTAGGCACGGAGTTTGGGGCCGTTTCAGAGCACCTACACGCGGATGACCTTCCATACCTTCATCTTCCTAAGCGACGTGGCTTCTTGCTCAAATCCCCATGGCCGGCGCTAACTGTCGTCGATACGAGACCAAATAATAAACTTAGAAGCACCATGGTCGGATGTGGAGATGGCTGAGGATGCAAAGGGACTCAAGGAGAAGTACATGAATTACCGGGTGTGTTCAATATGAGTGTATAGGGTTACCAATGGCTTTCCGTCTCCCATTTCAATGGATCCTACTTATAGAGGAGAGGGAGGCGAGTGAAGTTACAAGTTTGTCCTCGAGGTCTAGCTTACTCGTAGGGGCATCTTCGTCTATTGCCCCACGCGGGTCTCGCTGTGTCCAAGACTCTGGGGTCGGTTCATGGCTGGCTTTGGACTCCGTCGAGGTAGGCTCTAGACCCCCTCGGGGTTGGCTCCAGACTATGCCAAGGTAGGCTCCGGACTTCGCCGAGGTTGACCTGCGGACTTCGCCGGGGTCGGCTCAGGGACTTGGCTCGGGGTAGACCTTCCGATGGGTGCCATCTCTCTAAGGTTGTCGTGGGCCCAGGGGAGTACAGGGACCCTCCCCCCAACTTGTTTGAGGAAACAGTTTTTTGATAAACAACTACTGTGTGATCGCGTGTTGTATCTGAAGATGACAGTAAGATATGTTATAAGTAAAAACCCTTCAGGTGATAGGGTATCTAAGTGGAAAAGATAACATCTTCATTTTGCCTGACTTTGATAGCAGTTCTTATTTTCTGCAATGGTTATACACATTCATTCTTAATTTGATTCCTCTACTTAAAAAATGACCAAACTCATCTACCATAGATATCATTTCATCATTACATCCTTAATCTTCTGCTAGGTCGCTTAGTGGACAAATGTCATGGATGACCATATATTAATAAATTCTAGATCACAGTCAAGGAACTGTTAGTGCCTTAGTGGCATGTACATTCTAGTTACAGTGGGTCGCGAAAGCATGTAATGAGCTGGAGCTGCTAACCCTATCCTGATTTTTACTATTTTGGTTTAAACTGTTCTGAGGAAAGCTAGTTCTGAGGAAAACTAGTATTTTGGTTGTGCACAGCTTGGTAGACCTGTAAATGGAAGCAATTCCTAACGATATTTGATGTTTTTGTGTGCAGGATCTGAAGTGTTTCGTGTTTTCACTTATCAACCTCCACTTTAAGATCAAGCCTATTCAATCTTGAGCTACTTTGTGTCTCCTAATTGTGTTGTGGTACTGCAAGTGTTAGAGAATTCTGTGTTATTATGTAAGATCCTACGAGTTGCTCATGATGCAGTTGGGTGTGTGTGAAACACTGTGGGTGGAATCTTTTGAGTTTGCCTGGGATTGTTGTTGGATTGTGCATACTGCGAGTGGCCATTACTCGGGTAGTGATATTTGTGCTTGTTTCTTTCCTATTAGATGGAGTTTAATTCAGTGCAGCATTATTTTCTACATCTTTTTTTGGTTGTTTATGCTGAACCTCCTGCTGCCTTCTTGTCGATGGCTATCACTATTTTGTGGTCGATGGCTGCCCAGTTTCTTTGTGGTTTGCCAGGTGGTTTTGATCCATCAAGGCATCAAAACAATGCATCACCAAACATTTCTCTCTTCATTTTCATATATAGCGTGATGGTGGTGCTAATTTCTGTAAGGAATATCAATTGTGGTTGAGGGCGCTTGATAACGAATGGGCTTTGGTGTCTTTGCTAAAGAAATCTCGCCATCTAGACATGCGCAAAAAAAAAAAAAAAAAACCAAAATCAGGTTTCTTTTGTACACAAACCATCCATCAAAATTTTTGATAATTCTGTGCCAATCAAAGTTGGTTCGGTTTTCCTGCAGATCAAGCATGATCTCCATCTGCAAAGTTCTTCAATTACGCCATTCAAATTGTTTCCGGCCAAATGTGATTCTCATCCAAACAATGAACCCTTACTTTCTAGGTTGAATTGCCGAGATTCAAATTTCAAATCCAACTCTACTCCACAATCTTCTCCTTCAATTGTGGAAATTTCAAATCGGACTTTACAATGTTAGCGTTGTTTACGGGCTAGTCATATCTCTTCGGCGTGCTGGAATCAAATCAGGTGTTGAGTTTGTTACAATTAAGGTCATAAAGCAAGTCAATTTGTTTCTCTCAGGAAATCTAGCAAGCACATATGGATTCCAGTAAAATTGTCTAACAGTAAAGGGTCCGCCAGCGAGTTTGGTGGGAACCCCCCCTAAAGCTGGCCTACTTCCAAGCATCCGACTCTTCATCTTCCTCCTCCTTTTCCTCCGTCGTCCCGAAAACCCCAATTCCGCAAGAAAATCCTCCTGAAATCCTCCTGCCGCCACCTTCTGTTGCAATGGTTGCATTTGAAATCAACAATCCTGTGCCGCTTCATCCTGACGGGGCTTCAGATTGAAGATGGAGGTCAACTTTGGCTGCCCCTAAGCTGATCTTGTCTTTCAAGATTCACCGCCTGAACAACATGAGGACTACACAATTGCAGTCTTGCATGCAACACCACAGGAAGAGCAGATTGCACATGTAGTTCTGGACATCAGGGATTTTATCCAGGGTCATCTACAGATGCTGAGATGCATGTGGTAAGATGCCCCCATCATCTTGGAGTTGGTATTTTCCAGTTAAGCTCTGCAATCCAGAGAGATATGCTAGTTTTGGCAATACACATTTTCTAGATGAGCATCATAACCTTAGATTTCATAAACATAATGAAGCTATCAACTGGCAGGAGGCAACTTTTACTCGAGTTGGCTGGATTATGATGTTGGGATAACCATTAGACTACCTTAACCAGCACTACATTACTCATGTGGTTTCCACTTTTGGCAAGCTACTGGATTGGCACTCAGGGGATAGGATCAAGAGTCGTGTTCTTGTCAAAGTTCTTTATCTGAATTCTGATTCCGCCCCCGTAAATTGGTCCTAAAGAAAAGTGTTGTGATGGATGGTGTTGGGGAATCTTGGACTATTTCAGTTTTTATTCTGAATTGTAAATTTCCGGACACCGAGCTAGGAGATGAAGACCTCCCTCAGAACCTTATTGAATTTAATCAAGCTAGTGATCAAGGTAACAATGAGGTTATGGGGGAGCAAGAACTCCCTTCTGATCCCCAATGGGTTGATTGGGTGCCATCGTAGTAGAATCCTGGTGGTTGGAATCACTTGTTAGGTCAAGCAGGGATGGATCAATAGGAGTCAGCTTTGATTTCTTCTACTCACAATCCGGATGCTTCCTGATCTGTTTTAGCTTCCAGGTCAATGGTGCAGGTGGATATGCCTCCTCAGATGGCTATTTTTCCTATTTCGTTTCATTACTTGTCAAGATTCCTTGCCCAAACAAGGATCCCCGCTTGTCCAATGGAAGAGCTAGTTTTGATCACATTAGGGCGTTCTCAATCTGTGTAAGAACAGGTTCAACAGGTGATTTCTCACATGTTTGAAATTCTAAATCCAAGATTTGAAAGACTACCTTTACTAGTAGTGTGCCCATGCTAACGCTACGGTAAAATACAAAACAAGATAAAATTTGTAAAAAATAAAACGAACAATCAGATTCATTAAGATTCACGTCTCATATGTTGTATAACCAAATATTTTTGTCACATAATGAATGTCATATAACGACTGATCCTTTGAGGAGACGACAACATCATTAGACTCACCCACCGACGACTTTCTCCATCCCCACATTGTTTAAACTTGAGGCTACAAAGAAAAACTTCATCCTAGATTGACAATTGATATACATGCCATTACCTCACAATTAATTGCAACCTCCCAAGTTCTAAGGCAAAGTTCTCCTACCCATCAAAGAAATCCACCCAGAGACAAACACACATTCACACTACGCCATCAAATATTTGGTTTTAGAAAACCATCATAACAAATCAAACTCAACTGCTCCCAAGATTTAACGTGTTTAAGAAAACCAGGAACAGGAGAAAAGAAAGAAATTTCCAGGTTCATACAACCAGAATCGCATTAGTCCTACATTTCAAGCAAACTTTGGTGCGTATCATTATTGAGAAGGACAGGTGAAGCTATTTTAACAGTGTGATAAGATGGTTTCACAGGATAGATAATGGCGTGATGAACTAAATATCTAAGATATGACTTAAGAACAATATCTAAAAAACTATTCTTCCCTCCCAACAATTCAGTTTGTGTCAGTGCTAGAATCAACAGATAAGAAAAGCCATTTAAAATCAACCAAGACAGAACTTCATCGATGGAGTCGATACTATGACCGTTAATCTAGAATATCTCGCTCAGATTGAAACGTGAATTTGGTATAACTCAAATGCTTAAGTTCATAACCAACTTTGCCTACTAAATAGGTGCTTACTACTTATTAGTTCTGCTAAGGTAACATTATATCTAACCATATAAGAAATTTTGGCCCATATTAAAGAAAAGGAAATTGTCGAAAATGGAAGGGGTTGAAGAATTTATACATATTTCATTAAAATTATATAACTAACCTTAGGTTTAGCTTGACAAACACATTATGCCAACCAATAGAGAAACCGGTTAGAACTTAGAAGTTTTATGTTCAAAGACGTCTAACAATCAACCATTCAAGAAAGCGAGAACCAATTTCGACCAGTCCTCCCTAGGCATGTAATTCGCCTTTAGGTCATTATCTCGCTTTTTATTTTTAATGAATGAAACACAATTGTCATGCGTTTTCGAGAAAAAAAACACTATTGCATTATGAAGATAAGGATTCGATGCTGACAATTAAGAAACCGAATGTTTCCCTCAAGAAAAAAAAGAAAAGAAAGTCCAGGTAATTTCAATAATCATGAATATTTCTAGGCAATGTACATGCATCATGCAGAAATGAATATCCATCGGTTAGCTTTAAGTTATAATGATCAAAACTTGGATGTTATGAACTGTTTGCATTAAACAAGGCTAAATTATTTGCCAATCCAGTCATCCTTTGGTCATGTTCAATTTTGAACTAATTTGTCGTATTTTACTTGGCGATTCAATTTGCTTCAGTCAAGTTCAATTAAAAATTAATATTCATCGCAAAATGCTAAGTCAAGTTCCAGGAAAGATCTATTTATTTCCAAAAATTAAAGCATATAATCACTTCATTTGTAATCAGCCTAAAAGCACATGAAAGACAAAATTCCTCAAAGAGAACTTTTGCATTTATGAAGGACACTGACAGGAACTACATAAATAATCAGGATAGTCCTCATTCCCAATTGTTAGTAACTGAAAATATTGAAGGAGCATAGTGAATATGGTTGGGAAAATAAAACAAAGATAGACAGGAGAGTAAGAGACGTGTGCTTCATTTATATGCTTATAGATAGATGACATCCTCATTAAAGAAACAGTTACGTGGTCTAATTATATGTACACCATTTGAGTGTTGTAAACATCAATTACCATCCACGAATATGCATTCTTTATTAAAATGTACACCATTTGAGTGTTGTAAACATAAATTACCATCCAGGAATATGCATTCCTTATTAAAATGTCAATGACTACTCCATACAATATCTTCTCTACTTTCAGCAACATCATAAACTAATCAAAAATATATATTAGCTCTGATGGGCTGTAAAATACAAGAGTAGAAAATAGTATTGAGCTGCACAACACATTCTGGACAAGAAAAAAAAACATTGTTGGAGATGGTCATGTAGTTGGGGTTATCTTTTTGCTGCATAACAGGCAAGCTTCAATCTTACCTCAAGTTCAATATCTTCCATATCATCATTACTTAACCATGAAGATAAGCAGAGATTAACAACATCCATACCACTATCCACTGGAGAGAAGCCATCAAAATTGACAAGTTGTCCAAACTTAACTATCTTCCCTAGATTAGCAGCAGATGGTTCCTCTGCAAACTTCAGTAGGATGTCTTCCATAGCACCACACCAGATAGGCCGAGCTATCTTCAAGAAGCAGCACAAAGTTGTTATAGCAAGCTTAACTGTTCCAATGTCAGATTCATCCTTCCCACCTCTTCCATGGAAATCCGAACCTCCAAGCTTCAAAAGCCCATACTTCTCAGCTAATTCACTAAATCCTGTCAAATTAATTCCATATATGTTGTTCAAGATCATTTCATAACTAAGATAAATGCTAACAAACAAATTTTCAGTACATGATAGGAGTCGTCCATTTTATTTCAAGTCATTTATACATGTACAAGAGACGTACCATCAACTTTTCCATCACTTCTGTAGACCTCCATAGCATTAAGACCAGAACCTTTCAAGACCCTAATGATTGCATCCAGGTTCTTCAATGCCCATGGGTGAGCTAGTGCAGATATATACCCCCAGTACGACGAATCAACTGCACCACCGTCTCAGCAAATGGTTCACTCCCTCTGCAGAAAACATGGGCCCCATTGTTCAGCAAAAAAAATTCTCAGCGTGAAATTCTCATTGGGATGAGGTATTATTGATAGCACTTACATGGCATATGCAGGGCCATCATCACCAATGTACTTGTTGAATGCTTGCCTAACATTCTCTACATAACCCGCTTCAACCATAGCCCTTGCTATATGCAATCGACTGTGTGCCACTCCTCACCAAGCAATTTTGGTTACATGCTCCCACTTTATTGACACCTTCACCTATTTAGCTTTGCAAAGATATTCTTTATGCGTAAGTATCGCCCATCTCTAATGTTCGATAGCACGTTGTCCAACTCATCAAACCTTGACGGACCACACATACCATAATATGCAAGAATATGAACAGCTCACCAAAGACTGCAATTTCCTTTTAGACAATGACAATGAAAATCGGGGATGGTTATATGACCAGGAAAGGATAAAAGGCAAATGTATGTACCCTGAACACAAGTGTAGTGTAATTCTAGGCCAAAAATTAGCATCACTCATAACAGAACAGAGAATATGTTCTAATCAACAGTCATGTATATAGGATGAATACATGAAAGGAGCAAACTGTTCCTAAGAGCATGCTTTAAACAGTGATAGAATTTGATCTTCACAAACAACAATGCTAAGAATCAGCATTATGTCCAATTAAAGCAGCAAATTTTTCCTAATATCAATTTATCTAACCCATATATTTCACATTCAACAATGCTTTTCTTGCAAGAAGTACACCCGCTGATTTAGCAAATGTATCAACTTCGGTGTACATGCAGTAGGTTTGTGTCTTTGCTGACTGGCATGTAAACACTAACAGAACCCTCCAAGATTTAGCTACACAATCGAGCTAATAAGAGGTGCTAATATATTATTTACTACAACTTACTTAAAGGAAAGGTGTGACAATGCAGTCTTGTTCACTGCCATCATCAGCAGAGGTACAAGAATCTTTGTATGAGACATCTTTATTCATATTATGACTACTGAAATGTTGTTTACAATAGCCATTTGATAGAAAGGCAGCATGATGGAGCATTAATTGAAGGACCAGACAACTTGGACAACCACCGATCTACCTGATGAGGGTATGCATCCTATATGATGATTGATTTGCTAAATTGCATTGTATTGCTAATTTTCATTCGACACATGATGGGAAATGTCTTTGCAGCAAAGCGAAAAGGCTCTTACCTTGGAGAATATAGTGCATCGATTTCAACTCGAGAATTATTCGTATGCCAAATTTGTGAGTCACGACATAGCTTCCAGTATACCACCATGGTATCATGATCTGTCAGGCAAGAACTTTCACCTGTAATACCAACATATAATTTAGTCATTCTTGTTTTCACCATTCAAAATTGTGACATGCACCCAATAAGATATAACATTAAAACCAGCACCCACCCATAATGAAACTTTGGGAAATAAGATATAACATACATGGAAAAATTCACGAGAAAAAACTGCACTTAAATCAATTGATTTTTTCGAGAGAAAGAAAGGAGCAGACCAAGCAATGCACCGACGAAGAGGCCTAGCGATCGGGCCCGGATGACCCTCCGCTTCTTCGCGCCATCACCTCCCTTTCGCTTCAGCTCGGTGGTCTCCGGCGGCGCCACGGGCCCAGCGCCGTTCGACAACCCACCTCCCGTGGCGGCCTCCACCACCACCACACCGTCGCTGCGAGACTCCTCGCCCCGCGCCGCCGCTTAGGCCGCCGCCGAAAGCCTCGCACGGCGGCTGCGGCAGAGGCGGCATAGGGGCCAACAAGGATGGCGCCATCTCGCCAGCTCGACCTCCTCCGAGTCGCGTCCTCGTAGAGCACGCGAAGTACCCCGCCGGCGGCGTGCACGAATCCACGACGCGGTGAACACCCCGGCCCGAACGCCTTCTTCACCGCACTCCCCACCAACTCCTCCATCCCGCCGCGAATTCCTAGGGTTTGGGGGGCAGAGGGGTCGGGGCTGCGGCAGATCGAAGGGGATTGAGGGGTTTGGGGTGGGATCGGCCGGGGCATTTGGGGTTCGGGTGCCGGGCGGGGAGGAGGAGGCATCGGCGGAGCGGAGGAGCGGGAAGCGGCGGCGCAGCGCGGGGTGGGGAGGGAGAGGGGGAGGCGTTGGCGGAGCGGAGGAGCGGGAGGTGGCGGCGGCAGCGCGGGGGCGGAGCGAGGTCTGCGGAGGAATCGAGGGCAGGGCGGAGGGAGGTCTGCGGAATCAAGCGGAGCGGCCCACATGTTGGCAGTTGCGGGAGACAGACCTATGGAGAATGGACGAATCATGTAGAGATGTGCATGATCCGGATGATTTTGGCCTTAGAATCTTCAATGAGTAAGAGAAGAAGGCTTGAGGAGAAATCCAGGCCATTCATTTGTATGAAGTTGGATTACTTTGGTACATAAATCTGGGTGGACTTAGATTAGGCATGACTGTGGGGTGGTTGAGGGGGGTGGATTTAGTAAAGAAAATTTTGGTGTATTATAGAGTAGGGTAGATCTCTGGAGGGTTGGCCAGTACCTCCTTTCCAAGTCAATACTGACTTTACAAGGTTCAGGCCAAAATGAACTTGGCACTTAGCTTTTAACCCAGATGTGTGGTCAGCTGTCTCTAGTAGCCTGTTAATACAAAGTGGAGCTTCGTGTGTTGTGCTTGTTGTGGCTCCAATGAAGAGATCTATAAGGAAGCTTTAGTTTGGGGATAGATATTCTTGACAGTCGGTATATGCTTACTAGGTTTGTTGGAAGGGCAAACATCTTCGACTATTCGCATTGAAGAATTGGAGTTAGAGGAGGCAATGAGTACTCCAACGACTAAGGTGATGCAATTGCCTCCATTGCCCCCAAAGCCCAAGCGCAGCAGAAAGCCGTGCACACCTATCTCCATCAAGAACTTCGTAGGAGTCCTCAGATCAATAAGCCAACCAATGGATTTCAGCATGAACAACTCATTGATAATAGGTGGAGGTGCTCCAAAGTGTCATTGAGCTCACTACAGATTCACAAGTCAATGGCGTCCAATCAGCCAGAAGTTCAAGGACACCGGCAATCACAATCCAACAACTTCAAGAGTAGGCCCAGAATGCAATCAAGTCATCGACACATTCGCCCAATGCTTAGGACAAGTTGCTAGTGCAGTTGATGCAAGCCTTGGGACATAAACTCTACAGAGTCCCTCCTTTGGAGTTGACTGAAGCCAGCTTCCATGTTTCACCAGCAAAGAAAGATGAAGTGCAACATGATGCCAAAAAGTGATTTGCGCAGTCATTGGGGGTAGTTAAACTTTTGTTTTCAATCTGGTCCTACTTCATGTCCTTTTGTACTTTGCTTATCGATTGGGCTTTCTTATATCCTGGGACCTTTTGGATGGTCTTTTGCTTTCTTGTTGGTGAAAATTGTCATATTTGCTACAGTAACTATTTTGTGGGTCATACTGCCTCGATTGGACTTTCAATAGTAATGCTATGTGAGAGACCATGTGGAGGTGTCCCCATGTTTGTGATGAGTAATTGACTCGTGTTCTGGAAAGTTTGAGTTTGATTTGGTTGGTCCGTGCCAAGTCGGTGCATGACCCAGTCTAGTTTGGTTGAATTTGGCCGAACGCGGTCGGGCGTGTTGGGACGCTTGTTCTTTTTCTCGATCGGTCGATTTGGGTATTTCATGCTTGAGTACCTTCTTTTGATGCTAATGTTGATTATATTGTTTCGAGCGGTGCTATGTGATGTTTTCTTGTCTGTGATGGCTGCAGGACTTCGGAGCTAGATCGTGGCAAGGCATGGATGGCCGGACTAGGCACAAGCGGTGCTGAGGTCAAAACGGTTGGGAGATGCCGAAGACGGCAAGTGTTCAAAGTGGTTGCCAGGCGTCGACAGCAAGAAAAGAGGAAGCTTCTAGGAAGGTGTAGTAGGGGCATTTCGGTAAAATGCGCAAGACTGCAAAATGGAAGCGGATTCGATTGAAGATAACGGGTTGGAGACTCGGTTGTGGAGGCTATAAAAATAGAGGTTTAGGGTTTGGAGATGATGCAACCTGGTTCCCTCCTTTTGTTGTAAGGGTTTTTGCCTTATGTGTGTGTGAGTTAGGGAGTGGAAGAGTGCTGCCACTTCTTGAATTTCCCTCTTGGGTGGTTGCTCAGGAAGGAGTATGTAAGGGGCTGTAGCCAGTAGTAGTTGGTGTGTTCTTTGCTCTGGTTTTTCCCTTTCCTGCATGTGTGAGAGTTCTCAGGATGTGAGAATGGGTTGATTTGGCTGTAGAAGAATACTTATGCAATTGCCCATGTCTTTGAATCTATATGAGAAGTTCTGAGTTTGTGCTATTATGATTTCCTTGCTTTTCTTTGTGTTTTGCTTTGCTCTCTCTTCGTTTCTCTCGGGTTTGCTCTTCTCTTCTGCTTCTATGCTGAATAGAGATCTTGTTGAGAAGCTGCAGATTTATTTGCTCTCTACTGGGAAATACCCCAAGGCTATTTGGCTAATCCATTCCCGAGAGCAAAAGGCAGAAACAAGGGATTTTCTCTTTTCTCAGACACGCGCTTCTTCTTGCTCTGTTTCTAGGGTTTACTGTGTGAGTAGGCAGAGGATTCTTGGGCTCAAGTTTTGCTGCCTAAAGATGTTTAAGTTTTTGTGTCTTCTTGGTCTGAGACCATTCCCCTTTGAGAATTCCAAGCCATATGGCATGAGGTCTCATTTTCTGATGTATCCTGGCAATACTTGTGGTTGCTCAATTTTCATCTCTTCAGGTTTTGGGTTCAGTTTTCAGGTTCTTGTTCTTTTGGCTGCATTTTTATGTTCCTGAGTTCAAACTGATATTTATTTTGAAGTCCAAATCAATTGTCTGAAAAAAACAGAAATCGATCATTCCGTGCTTCTTCTTCTTTGTTCTTGTCAAGTTTTTACTGTGTTGTCCGTTGCAGCCGCTGCTTGCTCTGTTTCTGCTCAAACCGGTAGGTAGTTTGCAGTCAGACCTGAACTGTATTGCCGGTCAAACCTGAAGCCCAATTCCGGACAGACCGAAGCCATTACAGCAATTAGACCGGACTTCCCTCTCCGGTCAGACCGTGAGTCTGCCGCCGGTCTGACCGAGTTCAAGCTTTGCTTCAAGCTGGCTGTCTTCTGCTGCTTGCTCTATGCTTTGGTTTTGTAGCATCTATTCTCTGTAGCATTCGGTTTTTAGTCGGTCTGCTATTTGGTTGTGGTTTCTTGTTAGCTTGTAGTTCCAATCTTTTGGCCTTAGACAAGCCGTAATGTTTTTCCCTTGATTCAGCTTTCCTTTGCCTTTTAGTATCTCTGTACCGAAAATGTTTTCAGCTGCTGCTTGTTCTCTTTTTGCCGTTTGAACTCTTTTCTTTGGGCTTGCCTTTCTCCTGTTGCTGTCTGTTCTTTGCAGCCTCTGTTCCTCTCTATGTTTTGTAGCTCTTTGTGCTTTAGTCTGCTTCTTCCCAAAAGAGCCATTCCTCTGCATAGCTGTTTACCGAAACTAAAATTCAAACCGGCTGTACCTCCTGTTCTTGGTTGTTGCTCTCTGTTTTGCTTTTCTGTCTCGAGATGGTTTTAGGTTTCCAGTGAGCATAAATCTTCCTTCTTCATAGCTTCTATAGCTATCGGAGAAGAAAATCATGTGAATACTTGGGGCGATTTTTGAATGCACCATTGACCCCCTCTGTTGCCATTTCCGATCCTACACTATGCATACTTGAACTCCATTTGCTTTCTTGGGAACAAAATGAATTTGGGAAATCAAGTTAGAAGTTGGAAAGTCTTGTGTTGGTATGTACAGGGGATTAATTCACTTGAAAAATGGAGATCAATTGGTGAGAAAATGAAAGAAAGTGGTTGCTCTATTGCATATCCTAGTACGACTGTACAAGTGCTCTTGAGACCCCTTGCATTGCACACTTCTTGACGTTGCTCATCGATAAGGTTGTGGCGGATGAAGGTGGAAAGGAGACCTTTTGTAAGGTCAATGTTAGTTCACCAACCCATACCATTGATAGTTTCATACCATTTTCTATGATAATTTGAAGACAATATAGTATGTAACGACATGTAGGAAAAGTATGTTTTACATAAGCAGTAAACATTTCGCATATATGTAGTAACTCTTTATGTTACATGTAGTAAAATATATCAATGCCATTTTACTTAGTGTCACATGTAGTGAAAGATCTACCTACTTACATATGCAGGACATGTTTCATGATCTTGAACTAATTTGTGTCATATGCAATAAAATATATCAATGCCATTTTATTGAATATGCAGTAATTGTTTGTCATAGACAGTAAGATATCGGTTCCATGTCATAAATGGGCTTTACACATGCAATAATTATAACATTCCTTTCCCTGTATAGCTGAGGTCTAGGAAGGGCACTTGCTACCTGTCTAGCGCCCTGGCGTAGGCCGAGATGCCAGAGGAAGCGTCATGCGCCTGCCATTGGGTAGTTCCCTAGCATGCGTGCCCTACTCAATGAATTTGTGTGATCACTAAGCAAGGAAAAATGAAGGGCCACAATGGAGACCCTTCAAAAGTTTGACGATGAGGCAGGGAAGACCATGGGGCTAATCTAGAAGACCCACAGGAGACTTCAGACCATGAGACCAAGGTTGTGCACATGATCAGGTCTCTGCTTGTTCCAAATGAGCCTTCGGCATTTGGCCCGTCTACCAAGGAGAGGAGGACGAATTGGCTCAAGGTTGCGCAGGCACCTAGCATACCAAATGCTGAGACCACGCCTCTGCAGACCGTGGCACTGATGGTAGCGCAAACGGAGGCATTTCCATTTCACCCCAACGCACAATATGTGTCGTTGAGGTCCCTATTCCCTCCCACTTAAGGTAACGAGGAGGAAGTGGGAGGCACAATAGCCTTCCAACAAGTATATGAAGATGTTGATCCTCAGCATGATAAGATCACTTAATAGATGTAGTAAATTTATATGTGAAGACAGAAGTCATATCCCACGCAACGTGGCTACATATTTTTGACGCTAATTACATCTTTTTCACTTACACAGACCAACAGGAGCAAGAGGATGAGGGCAATGTGACGAACATCACGGATTCCATTGACAAAATTATTACAACGTTTAAGGTTGGTATTGTCCCTGGTATGTACCTCGACATATTCAGCACCGACGTAGCCCTTGAGCTGTAGGCTACCGTGAGCCCTCGTCCAATGTCCACCGTTCTAGAGGTGCATGAGGACAACACCACAAGGCAGCGGTTACCGACATTGGTTCGAATGCTGTGACGATGACGGAGGCAAGTGTGCAGTAGCGATATATTGTTTCTAACAGTAATTTGCAAGCAACAGTACAGTAACATTACGTTCACATGGCTACATGGCACTTTTTAATACGTATGTTGTAAAATTTCTTGTCAGATGCAGTAATTTTGAGTAAGAGATAGTAAAATGCAGTAATACATATACTGCAAAATTTCTTGTCAGATACAGATATTTTGAGTATTCTTATTATTTATTGTACAGTAATATTACAATAAGAGTACAATAACTATTAGTGTCATGACAATAAATTGTATGTTTGTTTCTGTAGGAGCTCCGAACCGCACAAGCATGCAAACACCAAGAGATGTTGCCTGTAGTTGATCTAACCACTACCACCACCTGCACAGGCATGGTGATTATGACGGTGTAGTAGTATATATCATAACACACGGTAATTCTAATACAATTATAGCAGTAAAAAGTCTTTTTATGCAGGTTGTTGTTTTACCCGCCAAGGCCAAGCAGACCAAAATGGGGAAGAGGATGACCAGAGTTCCTAGCAAGTTGGTCTCTCCATTCAAGTACCATGCCATGTGGCTATATGTGCCAATTGACATTGCCATCAAGGCCAGGGATGGCAATCGGGCACAGCGGGTACGGGTAGTGCTCGCCCATACCCGTACCCACGACCCCGATTTACGCCCACGAGCATACCCGTGAAGGACGACGGGTGAAGAACCTCGCTCATACCCGTCGCTCGTGGGTACCCGTTGCCCATGGGCATACCCATTTACCCGCGAACTGAGAGTCACCATCTGAGAGTTGAACTAACGACAGGTACATATAAGTAGTAGCTGTTGCTAGGAAATATAATAGCTATAAAAAAGTTTATAACAATCAATAGTAATTAGAGATATGTAAAAGTTTATAACAAGCAATAGCAATTAGAGATATTGCTATGGCTGCGCCACCTATCAATCTATATCTTGGGTAAACGGGTGTAACATCCTGATTTTCAGAGCCTTTTTGAAGCTTTTAAAATAAAATTCACCATTTGAATTTTTCTGGAATTAATTAAAAGCTTAAATGAGTTTTTATGAATTAAAAGGATTTAATATGAATAATCCAAACATGAACACTTGCCAAAGTTATTTTATTTGAGTTCCCTGTGTCTCAAGGAATTTATTGGAATTTTCCTGGATTTTTCTGGATTTATTTGCTATTTTCTAGAGCTCAAATGAATTTATTTGAATTTCTGAAAAAGAAAAAAAAAGAAAAGAAAATCCCAACCGCCGATGGGCCGAAACCCACCACCGCCCACCAAAGAGCCTCACCCGCGCCTCCGCCCGCACCACGCGTAGCCGATCCGACCGCGCCGCGCGCGCTTGCCCTCGCCGATGAACGACGCGTGTCGCCATCTCGCCGCTACCCACGCCGCGCCATCTCGGCCGCGCCGTTCGAGCGGCCCGGCGGGGGCCCACTGTCGAGTCGTCTCGACCGGACTCGCCCCCGTCTCCGTCGGACGCCGCCGCCGCCTTCCATTTTTTTCTCCGCTGTCTCGAGTCGAACGCCTCGGCGTCCGTGTATTTAAGGGGGCCGACCCTCGCTTCTCCCGCCCCGAGCGCGCGCTCGCCATCTCGCCGACGCCGGCGTTCGCCGCCGACGCCGTGTTTTCGCGCCGGCTTCGCGCTCTCGTGCGCTCGCTGTTCGCCGCCGTCGGTGAGTTCCGCCGCCGCCGCCTCGGTCGCCGCCGTCACCCCTCCGCCGGCCGACCGCGCGCCGCGCCCCACGCCCGGCATGACGCGCCGCGCCTCGGCCGCTCCGTCCGCGCCGCCTCGCCTCGCGCGCGCACGCGCCGGCCAGCGCCCGATCGCGCCGCCGTTCGCCTTTCGTGCACGGGTCTCCCATGCGCCGAGCGCCGACACGCTGGGCCCACTTGTCACCGTGCACCCGTAAACCCGCCGCATCGGCTATGCCCGGTCACCGCCACGTCACCAAAACCGCCCACGTGTCGCCGTCAAGAGCCACGTCAAGACTCACCGCTTGCGCAAGCAGCCAGGCCACCCGTCTTGTTCCGTGAGCCGAGCCTACCGTGAGACCCGACTCTCCATGCGCCGGTCCACAAAGACAAAGGCAATTTCCGATTTTCCCGATTTTCCTTTAGATCCAATTTTCCAAGAGCCTGTTCTCCTCGTCCTAGCTCCGATTGACCCGTTCTTTTCCTAAATTTATCTAAAATTGAGCTCTACCTTTTGGTTCAGGTTTGAAAGTTTTTGGAGTTCATTTGAATTTTATTTGAATTTATTTTGTCTTTTCGTCTCGCTTTTCTCTCGTTAGATCGCGTGTTCGAGGAGCGGAAGTTGGATTTGAAGACCAAGAGCCCTCAGTGAGCAAGGCCAAGGCAAGTCGTGTCCTTTGATCATGTTGAACCCAGTTTTCAAATCTATTATGTATTACTTTGTTTTAAATTATCATGCATTGCTACTTTATTATAAAACCCTTGTATTGGTAGTTATTGTCCAAATTGATTAATCCCTCCTTGATAATTTGAATACCATGATTATATTGTCACCATAGGATGGGTAATTATTTAGTGATGCAATAATAGTTGTCACATGGGCATACGTCTGAAATGCTTAGCCATGCTTATTACTAGCACGTTGGGTTTATCATCACATGTGGTTAATTAATCTTGACTTAATGGTATAATTGAACGTGGTGGTTAACCACAGTTATAAAATTTGTTTGCCATGGCATGGGTAGTTTCATGAGCATCGGTTATACAAACTTGGTTTTCACTTGGGCGAATGATCGTGCAGTAAAGGGGGTGCGGGTTGCACATTGGGATGTGGATGTTTCGCCTGGGTAATTCTTAAGGACTTAACTTTGTGCGCCATTGATCTGAGCTAAATCGTGCAAACCACATGTCTAGTATGGGATAGACCTGGCATAATAATTTGTGAAGTCTCCACTTTGGTTTTACTACTGATGTTGTTGTGGCGCAAGAGGGGGCAATTATCGACTAGGGGGGTACCCTACTCGACGGCGAATCCTTAGCGAGTGGGATCGGGTGGAGATGGATCATTGTAAAAGCCTTGTTGTGATTTTCTTTAACGTGAGGATTATCACATCGTGTGGGTACAGTTGTGCAACCTCTGCAGAGTGTAAACTATTCGAATAGCCGTGTCCTCGGTCATGGACAATGCTCGGTGATTTCACACGAGGGGTAGAGTCTTTATGAAATCTGGTTTGGTTTGAGCTGGGAAGTGAATGGTTAGTTCACCTGTGGTTTTATTCAATTCCTTTGGATATCTACTTAGTGTCTGTTGTTAAATTCGCTTTACAATCTATTTATTGTATTTTACTTCAAATTGTCGCTTTATGCAAAATTAACCTTTCAGCCATCCATTGTTAAGCCTTGCATATTATATTGCATTCATTTGTTACAAACGACTTGCTGAGTACCAATGTACTCACGGCTTTATGCCCATGTTGCTCGATTGAGGAGGAAGGACCAGATCGCAGGAGTTGTTAGAAGGAGGCTACTACGAGGACTTCACGGATTAGGACTTCGCTCCCGATCGATTGCCCGTGGGCATGTCGAGTGGCTTTACGCTTAAATATTGGATTTCATTGCTAGTTTCTTTAGAGCCCTTGGGCTAATAATTGTAAGCTTGGCCATAAGGTCGTACTCTGATGGATATTAATATAATTTGTATTTTCTTTAGAATATCGTGTTGTGGATGATATTTGTCTTTGTTTGCGCTGTGTGCACTAGCGTGATCCTGGACTAGTGCGGAATACACAGTAGAGTCCGGATTTGCATATTCGGGTCTCGACAACGGGCGAGGCGGGTATGGGTGGAGCTTACCCATACCCGTGCCAATTTACCCGATGGGTAGAGTGTTCCCCCATTTGCATACCTGTGGGTAAAGAAAATATTCCATACCTGACTCCATTAGGGTATTTACCCACGAGTATACGGGTAAACGGGCACAATTGCTAACCCTAATCAAGGCTATGGAGCTCATACTAAACGACCAGAGCCTAAATGGGTAAGATTTTCTTTTTGTTTTCTCCAATACGAGCATGTTGTTTCTTTTTTTTATCTGCACCGTGATGTGACTTACTTTTGGTTTTTTCATTCAATGGCAGCGAGGTCTTGCTGCAGTCTGATGAAGCTGTGCTCTTTGCCACCAGTGGTGATACACGACCTCATTCAATGACAATCAGCTGACTAAAGACATGTTCGTGTCTTTGCTCATTGACTGCATGAGCCACAACGATGTGGAGCTGATGCCAAAGAGTGGGGGCTACAGGATTTTTCTTTATTGGGAACTTTTAGTATATTTTTTCAGACAGTAAACTCTTGGTGTTCTGGTAGTAATTGTTAGATATATAGCAGTAAATATTAGCTAAATGGTTATGACTTTATATTTTGCAAAGGCTACTAAACATCGAGAAGTTCTTGGCAAATGAAGAGTACAACAATGCGCTCACCACGAGTATTTTGGGAGCTCAACTCGACAAGATGGACACTAAAGCAATAAAATTAGTGAGTTACAGTAATTTTACATTATGAAAGCAATAAATTTTGTCTTCACATCGTCATCAATCCCTTCTGGTTCAGTTGTCAAGTCTTCCTCCCCTCGCTTCACAACTCCTACTGGTCGGTGTACTGCATAAACATTGTTCACAAGCGCATTGACGAGCTAGACTCGAACAACTATGTTCAAAAATGCACTGACCCCGATAATTATCATCGTGCAGTCGCAACAAGGTAGTTGCACATTTGAATGGTACCTTCCATACCGCGACCGGTAGGAAGTTCCCAAAGTTTATGTACTGAAGAAGGCTACTGTTCACCATACTGAAAATAGGTTCTCTCGAATAACTGCGCCTTCTTCATCATGAAGTTCATGGAATTTTGCAATGGTGAAGGACAGAAGATCCAAACTGTGATAGAACTGGTAAACATTAATTTCTTTTATTACATGCAATATATTGTTTCATAATATATAGTAATTTAGGGTTATGATGTATTTCTTTTGTATGCAGGAGAAGGGCAGTGTATACATGGCAGAGCTATTATTCTGTATGCTATTCCACATGTTTAACGTTGTCAATCCCCTCTTCGATATTCTAGAGAACCTAGGACGCACAACTCCTAGGATTATAATTACATGAGATCATTTTTGTACATTTTGTGAAGTAATTCGCTACATGAATGACAATAAATTGCGTATATAACATGGTAAAATTGTGTACACAGGATGATAAAATTATTCATAATCATAATAATTTACTTATGAGTGACTTACTTGTAACTAGCAGGAAACTAAGTTTCGACAGCCGCCTCCTCCCTCCCCACTGACAATCGTGCTCAACGGGCCATGATGGCCGGTTGGGCCAAACATATCCATGCCGATCTAGTTCGGCCCATCATGCCATGTCTAGCTAGACGGTTGGTATGTGGGCTAGCACAATAACTTGATCTGTCTGACGGATCATACCTAAACGGGCTTTGCCGACGTTCCGTTTGCCAGTCCACCAGAGTTGAGGCGCCCTCGCGCGCCGAATCCCCTCCCTTTTCCCGCCTTCCCCAAACCCTATCCTTGCGCCCTTGCCTCGAGAGAAAGAGGAGGAGGAGGAGGAGGAGGCGATTCGACCCCACCCCACCGGAGAAGAAGAGGAGGAGGTAGGAGAGATGCGGGGCGGCACGGTGCAGATCAACTGGCACGACCTGCAGCCGGTGCTCACCCTCGACTTCCACCCCTCCTCCCGCCGCCTCGCCACCGGAGGCGGAGACCACGACATCAAGGTCTCTGCTTACTCCCTCCTTAAGAGATCCAACAATCCAGAGACCTCTCGGCGCTGTGCTGTGATCCTCGGTTTGCCGCTTCATTTCCCCTCAATTTTGACCGCCGATTTCATGACGTTTGCCTTGCAGATCTGGGTCATTGCGTCAGATGATCCCGACAAGAAGCTCCCCACTGCTTCCTACCACACCAGCCTCTCCTCTCACAGTTCCGCCGTCAACGTCCTCCGCTTCTCTCCTTCTGGTAGGTGCTAACACCATTTCAGTCTCAATCTCTGTGAGCCTAGGCAGTTTCTATTTTGTTTCCCTTTGAGCAATTACACCTTTTTTATTTCCTAAGAAAATTTGTAAAAGAAATGTCCTCTACATTTTTAGTCTTTGGATTTACTTAATTAACCCCATCTCTCCCACTGGTTCTATGCAGGCGAAAACCTTGCGTCCGGTGCCGATGGTATGTTCAATTTCACATTGCATCTTTTTTTTATAAAAAAAACGAAAGGCAGGATCTCTGCCAATTCAATTAAGGAAGGGATTTAGTGGTTGGTTTTGTACGGAGGTTTTGAAATTCACAAAACAAACTGACAAAAATGGTAACAACAAAAACTGCTAAAAGGCTAGCGCACAGCTTCTGGCGGCAACATCTTCAGAGTACTTTGTCGGCTACTGCCTGCCTGCCGAGGTGGCTTTGTAGGAAGGTTCTCCGGTTCCTTTCTTTCCAAAAGTTTCAACAAGTATAGACTACGAGTCCAATCTGCTAGGTTGGTGGTAGTCGGCTATGTTCACTATGAGTTGTGTTGAAAATCCTGCTTGACTTACCACCCATCTCAAGCATTTACATCTACCATATGATTATATGTTAACTCGTCTAACTTAAAGCTATCTCCATTGTAGCTAAATGCTCAAGTGAATTATGCATATCCTAGTTATGTAAATTGGCTTGTTTTGTAATCGACAGGTGGTGGTATTATCCTTTGGAAGTTGCATTCCACTGATGATGGCGAGGCTTGGAAAGTGCACAAATCGTTGCTGTGAGTTTTACCATCTAAAAGAATTTCCTTGATTCATCCATCCTCTTGTTAAAACTTGCTAAGCTCCTAATTTGTTTCCTAGGTTCCATCACAAGGATGTCCTTGACCTGCAGTGGTTGCATGATGGTGCATTCCTTGTTTCTGCTTCAGTTGACAACAGTTGCATAATATGGGATGCTAATAAAGGTAACTTCTACAACAACAGGTTATCTTGTGTTTGCAGCGCCATGTTTCAGTATTATATGGTTGATATGCAACATCATTCTCAGGCACGGTGCAACAAAAGTTGGAGGGCCATTTGCATTATGTTCAAGGAGTGGCATGGGATCCTCTGGGTCAATATATTGCTTCGTTGAGCTCAGATAGAACTTGTAGAATATATGCAAATAAGCCTCAAGGGAAATCAAAGAACATGGAGAGGATGAACTTTGTGTGCCAGCATACGCTGGTGAAGGCAGAACATCAAAATCATGATGAGTCCAAGGTTTGTTTGATCTACTTTATCTGCCACATCCTTTGGATGTGCATTGAACAAAAATAATATCCTTTATCTTGCAGCCACCAGTTAAAACTCACTTGTTTCATGATGAGACATTACCGTCTTTCTTCCGGAGGTTGGCATGGTCACCTGACGGATCTTTTCTAGTACTGCCGGCAGGTATAATTATGTTTCCATTAGCACATCATTTAGCCTATCTTCATCACATTCTCTGTCATAGTAACTCTATATGCCATTAACAAGTTTGTTTCTCTCTTTTATCTTAACCAGGCCTGTGCAAATACTCATCTGATGTGATTAATACCGCTTATATAATGTCAAGGAGAGACCTCTCAAGGTAGCACATCTAATACTTGAAATAACACCACTATGTTCTTGCCTTATAAATAAATGATTCCATTCCATTGAGTTCAGCTGGTACTTACACCAAGATAACGTGAAAAATGGAGCATCAGAGAAACTTTATCACTAATTTACTCCTTCACATCACACCAAACATCAAATCACCAGTAAATTTGAAGAAGATTTGTGGATGCTTCCAAAACATGGACACATATTTAGGCAGGTGTTTCTGGAAAGTTAAATCAACTTCATCGAAGAGCCAGTTATAAGAGGGAACTAAGTCCTAAGCTTGTCTTTGTTTTCTTAGTTGCTGCAGCCTGCAGGATGCTAAGAAGAAACGGTTTGTTTCTTACATATGTGCTAAATTCCTAACATCTTAATGTTTCATCAATCAGCATATAAGTTATCCATATACATAGCTCTGTAGTTCTTTTAGGATACTAACTTTGTTTGGCACTGCAGGCCTGCGGTACAACTCCCTGGCGCAAGTAAAGCTATAGTAGCTGTGCGCTTTTGCCCTATTCTTTTCAGCCTACGTAGTTCTCAACCAGGTAGCCCAATTGCTTTGAGGTTCTCACTGTTTTACTCATCTGTTACATTGAAGCTGAACTACTTTGGAACTGTTGCAGATGGTTTCTTCAAACTTCCTTACAGAGTTGTTTTCGCTGTTGCTACTTTGAACTCTCTGTATGTCTATGACACTGAAAGTGTTGCTCCAATACTAATACATGCTGGTCTACATTATGCTGCCATTACAGATATTGCATGGTGAGTACTACAATAATTTTGCTTCTAGAGTCTTCTCCATTGGGCAGAGAGGAACTTGTCTTATTTGTCATTTATACTGGAACTAGAGATTCATCCTGTCATTATTCTGTCAGGTCTTCTGATGCTAAGTACCTGGCAGTGTCATCACGAGATGGTTACTGCACAATTATTGAGTTTGAGAATGAGGAACTGGGGCAGCCTCATATCCCCTCTGGTATTTTCTATATATTCCTTTTTCCATGTCTCTTTTTTTGGGGAGGGGTGGTTGCAATTATTGAGTTTGAGAATGAGGAACTGGGGCAGCCTCATATCCCCTCTGGTATTTTCTATATATTCCTTTTTCCATGTCTCTTTTTTTGGGGAGGGGTGGTTGGCTGGTTGCACATGTTTTCTTATCATGATCCCAATGCCTCAATACTGCATCCGACCCTGTCAGCATCTAAGCTGTGTCCTCCATATTTCTTGAATATTGAATGAACTCACCCGTTACTAGCAATTTGGCATTCAGTAATCAAGTTACCTCTTGGAATATTATATATATTTGATCTAATCATAGTGGTCTTCTTAAGGAAACCGATATAATTTCCTTTTCTGTTTTGTCATTGACTTCTAGTGTGTAAAAAAATTGACTTCTAGTCCTCTTAGGACCAATTATTTTTCATTTGCATGTGCTGCAACATCCTGCGATTCTTGGTTTAAGACAGAGGTGGAGTATCTTAGGCTACTTGATGCTAATAGGACTAACAAACAAGTTGTCAGGACCATCTCTTTCAATGCAACTTCATATGATTGTTTTGGGTTGCTGACATTAATCTGAAGATGCTATAGTAGCTATGCTCGCTAAACCTTGACAATCTGCATATTGGACCATTTACCTATATTGCCCTTTTCCCTTACATTTACTTGAAGACACTCTTATAACATGGTTCAATTCTCTGAAAATCTCTAGGAACAAAGGAAGTTGCAGAAGGAAATACATGCGAAAACATGAAACCGTTAGCAGTTGACAGTATGGAAGTTGATGTTGGTGCCAGCAAAGTTAAGATGGAAGCCTTCCCTGTGGCTTTAGAAGTGACACCTCCTCCAGTGTCAGCCAAGAACATCACATTGAGTAAGCGGACTAAGAAGCAAGTTACTCATGTTGCAATCCACTATGTTAAAACTTTGATCCAGGAGAAAACACACATATCGCAAATAAACTGAAAAAACACAGGAGAATTTCTGAATTTCTCTATTTTTTTATTTGCTCCCCCTTTTTCCTTACCTTTTCTTTTTCAAAACTGGCTATAAGCCTCCTCAATATTTTGGCTAATAATCTCCTACTAGCATACGTATTCGGACTTCAAGTTGGACTCAACTTCAACTTGAGTTACGCACGGAAATGGAATCTGTTACGTCTTGAACTCGAAGTCAATATTATTTCTAACAATCTCCTCCTTAATCTTGATTTGACTCTAAAACATTAAGGTTGTCAGACTCAACTACGATTTACTAAACTTATATTTGACATAGAACGGTAACACTTCTCCTCAACGTTATTTCTTTCCACCTTGCTTGAGTTTGGACAGTGACACATCTTCTCGACGTCCCTGACTCAACTTATCATCAGAGCATTGTTGATTCATTATCGCTGAGCGCTTCAGTAACAAACACTTTCTTCATCTTCGGCTTGGGGCATTTTGAAGCAAAGTGCCCATAATCGTTACAATTATAACACCTCACTTTTGTTTTATCAAACTTCTGATTCTGACGGCCTTGGCCACCACCTCTGGAAGTATTCTTGCCTTTATGTTTCGATTATCGGATTTCCCACTCAGCACGGGTTGACAAGAGCTGTCTGTCCCCTTTATTGCTATTGTCGTGGATGCGTTCCTCATACGCCTTAAGACAACCGATGACCTCCTCTATGGTCATTGTTTTTAGGTCTCCAAATTGCTTTATGATCGAAGCAATTGGGAGAAACTGTGAGGGAACAACACGAAGCAATTTCTTCACTACGTACAACTTTTCCACTTTCTCGCCAAGAGCCCGAATCTTGTTGACGATGACTGTCAACCGGACGGCGAAGTCATTAATCGACTCCGTTTCCTTCATATGCAGCACCTCAAACTCGGTCTTGAGAGTTTGTACCTTTGCTTCCTTCACACGATTTGCGCCAAGATGCATCGTCTTCAACGCCTCCCACGCGGCTTTGGCCGTCTCCTTTTCGACCAGTAGGAAGAGCGTCTCCTCTGGGATGCCCTAACAAATGGCCGCCAATGCCATCTAATCCTTGCGCACATCGACGCTGCCGTTCTCGATCGCATCTCACACTCCTTGAGCTTTCATGTACACCTTCATCTTGATTGCCCATGCTGCATAATTGCTCGTCGTGAGCATCGGATAATGCAGCGAGACAGCGGAACTCCCCTTCGCTATCATACTGGATGATGCTTTGTCACCAGTAACACCACTTTCCGAAGACCGCGACATGATCTTGAGCATAGATCAAGAACTCGGGCTACTTTGGAGCTGCTCTTGGGCCGAGGGAATGGAGAAAAAAAACTGCGCTGTTTTTTCTTTTTCCCTTGAACTTGCTCCTTCTGAAGTACTTGCTTGGGGCCTCTCTTTTTTCGTTGTTGGGACTCGCTCTGTTTGGGCCGCCTTTTATAGGAGATGATCGGCTATCTGTGACTTCGTGTTGGAGACAAAACAAAACTTCTGCTCGGAGAAGGACAAAAAAAACGACTCGAAGACTGCCTTCGACTTGGGGACGGACGGGAAAATTGATTCGCTGCTGCTGTCTTTTTCCTTGTCTCGGACTGTCTCAGGCTGCCGTCTTTTTCTAGTCTCGGAGACGGACGCCAACGGCTTGAACACCTCGCGATTGATGGTGCTCAGGATCCGCACGTAGTAGTTGCTCCCGGTGGTAGATCCCACGATGCTGTTGTTGCCGTCGACCATCTCCATGAACTGGCCGATGACGAGCGGCACGGACTGGATCCACTTCACCTCCTCCTTTTCTCTACTTTTCTTGCTTTTTCTTGTTTCCATGAAACAACACAGAACAAAGTGGATGCAGTGCTATATACTACTACTAGCTCGGGAGCGCCAGCGCCGAAACGGAAATCATGGAGACGATTTTTTTTGGCGACTCGATTCTTGCCTAGGATCTGGTAGTACTTGTTAAAACTTTGATCTAGGAGAGAACACATACATGGCAAATAAACTGAGAGAACACAGGAGAATTTCTGAATTTCTCTATTTTCTTATTTGCTTCCCCTTTTTCCTTACTTTTTTTTTCAAAACTGGCTACAAGCTCCTCAATATATTGTCTAATAATCTCCTACTAGCATACGTATTCGGACTTCAAGTTGGACTCAACTTTAACTTGAGTTACACACAGAAACGGATTCTACTACGTCTTGAACTCGAAGTCAAGATTATTTCTAACACACTAGGTAGCTAAAGTAGTTAGACTTATGATATCTTCTCTAGTGATTGGAAGTATTTGAAATCAATTTAAGGTTACCCTGTAAAGAAATTTAGTTTGCGTCTGTGATCACCTTCTGCCCTAGTCCCAAAAATTCACTTTCTGCTCATGACACATAGGGTAGCAATTATATGAACAGAAAAGTTGTGTTTATGGACACATTTTTGTTATGAAGTAACATGCAGCCACTGGACCTCTTCGACATTGTTTTTGTGAAGTTTCGTTAAAAGAATTCCATTTGCATACATAAATCAAGCATATACAAATGTCAACAACAACAATCACATTCCATTTAATCAAGTGGGGTCTCCGATGTGCTTATCAGTCACACAAGAGAACATGCACTCTTATGGAAATAGTCAATGCATGCATGGGTGTGGATATAATTATTTTGAAGATACTTGTGCATACCAGACCTATACAATCTGCATCTTGGATACCTTCACTATCTTTGTTCCTTCTGACATGTATTTTCCTGAAGACTCTTCTTACATGGTTCAATTCTTCAAAACTCTCAGGAACAAGGGAAATTGCTGAAGGAAATGTGACCTGTGAAAACACAAAGCCATCAACGGTAGACAGTATGGAAGTTGATGTTGGTGCCAGCAAAGCTAAGATGGAAGCCAGTCCTGTGGCTGTAGAAGTGACACCACCACCAGTGTCGACTAAGAATAGCGCATCGAGTAAGCCTACTAAGAAGCGAATTACTCCCATTGCAATTAACTAAGTAGCAGAAATAGTGAGGATTATGATATCTTCTGTAGTGACAACAAGTACTAGAAATTGCATTTCGGTCCCTGTAAAGAAATTTAGTTTGCAGCCGTGTTCACCTTTTGCTCTAGTCCCGGAAATTCACTTTCTGCTCATGACACAAAGGGGAAGCAATTACATGAGCTTAAATGTTGTGTGTACTAATGGGCCTCTTTGACAGTGGGGTTTTGTGAAATTTCGCTGAACAAATTCATTCACACACTTAACTTGTTCGTATACAAATGCTGAATTACACGTTCCATTCAATGAAATGGGGTCTCTGACGCCCTTATTACAGTCATACGAAAGAACATACAATCTTATCAGAATAGTCAATGCATGCAAGGGTACCGGTATGTGTATGAAAATGATCATTGCCTCAAGCTGAAGGACCTTCAGTATAGGCAAACTTGGGCAGATTGTGGCACTGCCTTCTTAGGACTTGATTATGCGCGTCTTTGATTTTTCAGACGCTTCTTCTTTCTTGTCTACCTCTTCAAATCTGATGTCTTCATCTTCTGAAAGGATCTCGATCCTCTGGCCGTGAGGCCCTGGCACGATCTTCTCGTCAACGTGGATGTGTTCCGTGACGTTGATGAGCTCTGCCTTCTGATCTGCTTTGCTCTCCTGCTTCCTGTGCCAGAGCCAACCGCTGTGGTGTGATGTCTTCCCTGCCGCTGCCGTGCTCGACCCCTCGCCGACGGCCTCCTGCTTCCTCACCGCCTCTTGGAATTTGATGTCCTCGTCTACTGACAGCATGACGGCCTTGGGGCCATCACCACCTGACACGGTTGCCTTGTTGACGTGGACATGGTCGCTGAAGTTCAGTATCTCCGCCTTCCTTTCCGTCTTCCTCTCCTTTTTCTTGTGCCAGCAGAAGAAGGCGGCGAGGCATGCCAGCAAGAGGAGGCCGCCTAGCGAGACGAACACCACGATGATGACCATGTGGTGCGGAGGGCTTGGTGGAGGCACGGGCGCCGGTGGGTTGATGTGAGGTGGAGGCGGGGCTAGTGGGCGCGGTGGTGGTGGCGCTTGAGGGTGAGGAGTTGGTGGAGGTGGCGGTTGAATGGGCGGTGATGGTGGGGGTGGAGCACGGCGAGGTGGTGGTGGGGGTGTTGAGGGCGGAGGCGGGGCATAACGGGGTGGCGGGGGAGCGCGATGAGGTGGTGGCGGGGGTTGAGTGGGTGGTGGGGGAGCATGGCGTGGCGGAGGTGGGGGCTGAACGGGCGGCATAGGTGGAGGTGGGGGTCGAACGGGTGGCGGAAAACGCTGTGGGGGTGGTGGGGCTTGAGGGCGTGGCGGCGGCTTTGGAGCATAAGGGTTTGGAGGGAAGTAGGGGAAGCCAAAGCCTGGAGGGCTAGGGTTGAAAGCCATGGATTGGATGCTCTGCGACGATGCTGCTTCTGTAGCTGTAGTAAGAGGAGGCGATGGAATGAGTTGTGGTGGTGAGCTAGCATGCACGTAGTCTATATATATATATATATATATATATGTATGTACCACTCACTGTGTTGGAGATTGGGAGGGAAGAGTGTGCTGCTGGTTTGAAGATCTGTGTTGCAGGTGACTTGGCTCCTATCCTACGTCTTGAGCTGGGTACGTCGCTTCCAAACAATGCGTTCCTTGGCATCGAAGTCCATGTAGCTGGCCTTATTTTTGGCCGCTTAGGACACCTAGACGTGTTCCTAGCTTTGCCTTGGTCATATATGGTTTTAACACCCTTAAATCCTAATGAAAGCCTACCTGCACTCCAATGTTCTTCCTTTATTTGGAATGGCGTAGCATACACATAAGATTCTTATGCTCGCAGAGTCACAGCGACGAGTCAGTTTCCTTTCACTTTAGGAGGAAGTAGTCTTTAGCTGAAGCTCTTGCTTTGTCATGGCGGCATCATTTGCGTGGACGCACAAACTTACACCGAAGACGACCATAGTTTCCGACGTTCACATGTACATGTAGTAATAAGTAGTACATGTACACTTGGCTGCCGTCCAATCCGGCCGACATGCAATTTTGTAGACTGATTGAGCAAATTACTGGCCAGAGTAGAGTGTATTGCAAGGCCATCTTCCGAAAGGCCGCGGTCTCATTCTCAGAAAGATTTGCTTTTCCTTGTTCGATCGTATCTAATGCTTCTCTCCCAGAATGAATGGCTGCTTCGACTTGATGGTCCCTGTTAAGGTACGGATATGATCAAGATCAAGCTTATTATAATTGATCAAGACAACCTGCAAATCTTGGATGATCTTATGTATGTCGCCATGCATGCTAAGCTTCCATTTGCTAGAAAGTGAGCACTATATTAGCCCAGGAGCTCCTCGGACGTCCCAGCCAATGTATTGGCCCGATACTGATGGACGAGCTGACAATAGCATATGACCAAGAAACAGAAGCTAGCTGTTCATTGGATAAGAGCTAGCTTATTAGCCCCCTTTTAAATTTTACTGGTGATAGCAGGAAATTAAAGAAAGGTCGGTGTTCTCTTGCCCATTTTCAGGTGCTTGGAAAGGAGGAAAATTACTAATGCCGCGTGATCGCCCAGGACAAAAATGCCTCAGCTTCCTTTGGCACTGAGCCCAGGCTATACTATCTTTGATGCTGAGGTGGGAATCCATCTTTCGAAACTAGACTGGCAGTTCACTGTAGTTTTTCTGTTGTCCTTGCTGGTGTTGATCTAATAACGGATAGATAATTGACTGTAAGATAGGGTCGATGAACTTAATTTGGAGTCTCCCAAAATTAAGGCCTCCAAAAGGCAGACTGCATCAGCACCGGCCAGCGAAGTACATTTCTCTCTCGTGGCTCCCACATGCTCAGGGACGTACGGGCACAGCACAAAGGTGTGGCTGCTAGCAATGGCATGTCCTTTGCCTTCCTTCCTGCCCAATCATGGCTCACCGGCCGTTTCCTGGGAGCCCCTTCGTTTTGCTGCGAGCATGCATGCATGCTTCTTCTGGTTTGCGCTTGATCTCTACCTCCTCCCCTTTGGTTTAATTTGGCTCGAGTACCGTAGAAACATACGTTTCCATCCTATTTCATTTCTGCAATTAAAATGCCAATAAAGTTTTCTCTTTCCAAACGGATCTATTCTTTTACCTTCCACGACCTTTTGTTCATAGCATTTTGGGTACAATCAGCACGTACGGAGGCTGTGCGCAGGGAAACTAGCTAGGACTCGTATTGAGCCACTCTAGCGAGGCTCCTTGCGTGCAAGCGTACTTAGTGAATTAACCGCATTGTTAAACGACCTCCGAGCAAACTGAACAGGAAAGGACGAGAGTCCAGAACTTAGCTCACAAGCTTCCTCAAGGACGGAGGCAACAACTGATCTGTTTTAAACCATCATCGCAAGCTCACACGCGGCCAACGTAGCATCTATGAGATGGAGAGAATCCAAGTGATGATCTCCATGTACGTACGACCGTATATCCCCACGGAGCTTACGTGATCGATCGCTCCATCTCCGGCCCACGCTGTTACTGTATTATCTTCATCTTATCCGTACCTTAACAACTTGCTTGCTTATGTCTTTTTTTTTTTTGATAACGGAAATATTTATTAATAAACCAAGAGCAGTACATCAAGGTGATACACAGTCTTGGAATAAAATTTCCAGCCTCTGCCTCGTAGGAGGCACATAGCTAAACCAATCAAAATCAAAGCATAATCTAATGACTATCAATCCGTAGCCTAGATCGCCACCCATATGCCCGGGAGTAGATATCCTTGGCCACACGGTCCAAATGTTGTGAGGCCGCCACAACTAAACCCTGCAAATCCGTTTTGTGAAGGATAGCCCATGAACGGAGTCGATGAGAAGCTGCGAAGATAACCTGCAAGGGAGAAAAAGTTTGTTTCTTTTCAAAAATAGTCATCACAGACGGCTTATGTCTGCAGGTTGGTCACCAGAAGATAATAATTTGATTGCTCGATCTTGATGCATATGTATAACACTTACTACTATAAAAAGAGTCATCACAGACGGCTTTAAACCATCATCGCAGATGGTTTTCTGAACCATATGAATTTATAAGTCTATGATAATAGGCGGTTATCATAGACGGTTAATGAGCTATTTATGATAAGTCATAACACAGACGATTTATATAAAGGACCACCTATGAAAGCTTACTATCACAATAGTTTATATAAAGAACCGTCTTTGAAAGCCTACTATCACAGACGGCTACTACAAAAAACCATCTGTGATATGTGGCCATCAAAGATGATTTTATTTTTAGTTGCCGTGCAATTATTTATTTGTTTTGTTCTACCAAGTTCAGTCTATAGTCGATATTCAATTTATTGTATGATTAGTGGGAAACTTGAGGCATCCAATTTATTTGTTTTGTTCTAGCTGCAGTCGAAGCGCCATGGTCGAAGTACCGTGGTCTAAGCGTCGTGGTCGAAGCCGTAGTCAAAATGCCGTGGTTGAAGTTGTGGTCGAAGCATCATAGTCGAAGCCATGGTCGAAGCATTGTGGTCGAAGCTGTGGTCGAAGCCATGGTCGAAGTGCCATGGTCGAAACCGTGGTCAAAGTTCCTTGAGGGAATTTCTCTGCCATGGGGGGCTTCTTTCCTTTAGCTCCTGCACACACAAAATCACTTCCCCAAGTCACTATTGCATGCAAAAACACTCACAATAATTCGATTTTGATACCTTCCAAAGTGATTTGCCGGTGAGCGCGCATGCTTGGTGCCCTACGGGTGCCAGCCCAAACTCCAGCTTCATATCGTTCTTCTACTAGCACCAGAAAGGTCGCCTCAATCAGAACTCTGAATTAGATTTGCAATTCTTGGGACAGAAAAATTAAAGAAAGATAGCTAGTTGGGATGGACGAATTCATACCTACGACCATGGTGGAGGATCAGGTACGTACCTGTCGTGTTTGTTCTTGGAGTGAATGGGGGAAAGGATAGAGGATTAATAAGGGGTGAGAGGTGGGAGGAGAGCTGGTGGCTGCCATTCAATGCGGAGAGAATGGACGGGTGGGATCGGGATCCTAGGAGAGATGCCGCGGATCGATGATGTGGCAGGGCATTATCGCAAGCGATTCGGATTAAAAATTGTCTGTGATATGCAGGCTTCATAGATGGTTCTTGGTAATAATTATCTATAAATTATCGCAGACGGTTCTTATTAATAACCGTTTGTGATAATTACTGATATCACAGACGGATTTTTAATCTGAACTGTTTGTGATAATTTATAGACAGTTCTTAAGAATAACCATATGTGATAATTATGTATCATAGATGGTTCTAGCAATGCGCTTATAAAACTGTCTGTCGTAATCTTAACACAGATGGTTCGGTGAACCATCTGAGATTAGACATCCAGTATAACCTTTTTTTGTAGTAGTAAATGTTGTTGTTTGTTTTTGACTTGTAACGAGAAGAGAAATGATATATGTTAAAGTATGATCTGAATTCGTTGACATGTCTATGTCGGACACTGCACCGACCTACGCTAAACGAAGCATCGGACAATGCTAGACTAGGTTGGTGTGTAGCCCAAGCAGAGTCTGGGTCCTACTGTTGCCTTACCGACCTCGTCTCTAGTTTCGTATTCTCCTAAGACTCTTGCCCCTACGCTATATACATACCTTTGTAGTTATAGTTAAGATGTGTTGAAATCGTCCCATACTTATAATTCTTCTTATATAGTGATTTTCGTTTTCGTGCGTACGTATTTTTTTCCATAAGGATTTTTCTTATCTCTAGATTTGTTTCTATTTTCGTAACAATATATGAGGTTGGGGTCAGATATAGGACATATCTCATGATGTCCAAGTCCACTAAGGATGAAGGCCATGTGTATAATATAACGTTTCCACGCATAAAAATTTAATAGGAAGCTTCTTACGAAGAAGTTCATATACACAAGAACCAATAGCTAGATGATTAATATTGGTATCTAAGATCTGCTTTTCGACAATACTTAGGCCCTGTTTGTTTAGGCTTAGGTTTTTTAGCTTATAGCTTAAAACTAGCCTTTTGGCTTAAGCAGCTTAAAAGCAATCTGCTTTTAAGTCATGCCAACCTGTTTGGTAATATGAGTTTTCCTTATGTTGGCTTATTGGATTCAATCATGAATGTCTGAAATACCCTTTTACAAATGAGCTCAGAAGTTTTTATCATTATTTTAAACACACAACAATTATAGGAATAACATGATTTTTTCATGCCACTTCTTCGTACCTTCGTTATCCTGTCAAACTAATTTGTATACTACATAAACATCACCACGATTCCCATGTGCACCACGGCCACAACCGAAAAAAGATGAGACAACTAAAATTCTACCGTGGCTACGGTTCTACACTACAACAACTAGTCACAAATTCTTACAACCAAATTCATAGATCATAGTTCAATCTTGTAGCCAAATTATTGAATTAGATGGTAATTGAACCAGAAGTCACACACACAAGCGTTCACAAAAATCGAATAAGATTGTGTTGAGGTCATCGGTGATGTGGACGGCGGTGACTTCATTGTTGCTAGGGCGACGGTGTAAGATCGAGGAGGCTGATTAGAGGGGGGGGGTGAATAGGCGGTTTTAAAAATTTCTTCTAATTTTAAGCTAACAATTTTAACTCTAATGTATTGCCTAGATCAAGTAAGCAATGTAGCAACTAACACAAGTTAAATTGGCTCAAGTGATCACTAGCACGATATGGAGTATCCTAAGAGCAAGAACAATTCTAGCCTAGTACAAGTTTGCTACTCTAAATCACAAGCAATCAAGAGGTTCTGATGAAATAAATTGCTTGAATGTAAATGAGAGACAAGAGAGAGCAAACCACAAATGACACGATCACTTTTTACCGTGGTGATCGGAGACTTGCCGGTCTCCCCTAGTCCACGTTGAGGTAAGCCCGAACGAATCGGACCAACTTCAAGAAATGAGCCTAATCACCTCGATCACTAACGGTAGCCCTTTCCCTCTCCGGGTAGGCGAGCTCCAAACCTTCACAATTTTTCGGGCCTTCTCACAACCTTCTTGAGAAGATCACCGAAATCTCCCGCCAAGCCGTCTAGGTGCCAGCAAGCACCAAGAGTAATGAATCACAGCGGGCTTGATCACTCTCAAGTGCCAAATGGATCAATCTACAGATGCAATGCACTTGAAATCACTCAACAACCTCAATTGAATGCACAAGAGTGGAAATGAGGTGTGTGAGGTTGCTCTATGCTCAAGGATGCTCAATAATGGTTCAACAACATGTACTTGTGCTGGTGGGGTCGAATTTATACCCCCACCAAACTCAAATAGCCGTTGCATTAAACAAATCTGAAAATTCAGGGAAATCGGAACTACCGCTGTGTTAGGGGCGGTACTTCCGATTTTCTGCAGAATGCACAGAACGGCTATGTCAGTGGGTCAGAAGTAACCGTTGGACAATGAGTGCGGTACTTCCGCCGTTAAAAACGCGGTACTTCCGGAATCCCGAGAGGCTAAGTTTAACTCCGGGCGTTCTCTGGAAAAAAAAACGTTCCGCTCGGGAGCCCTGTACTTCCGCCCGATCGGAAGTTCCACGATTTGAACCCCGGTCCTTCTGAAATTTCTGACAATGCACAGTTTTGATTCAAATTTAATTTCTAAATGCATGCATGATCCTAAATTGATCCATAAGGACCATAAGCACATGATCGAGCATTTAACCATGATCATTCTTAATAGTACGACATCTAACCTATATCCGGTCTTCCAACCTTTCTCCAAGATCGGTAAAATTAAAAGATCCCTAAACTATTTACCTTGTCGACTTGGAGATCTTTGAATATTGTGAAATCCTTTTATGTGCCTCTTTCTTTGCCTTTGAGACTAATTCTTTCAAACACTTAACACACAAATTAGTCCCATGATCGCATAATGTCATTAATTACCAAAACCAATATTTTTAAGGGCCTAGATGCTTTCAGACGGCTCCACTTGGTAGCTGACACCAGATCTACAGAGCAGCATCGGAGCCAGAGGTCATGGCGATAGGTTGAGGGCATGACGTTGTCGGTGGAGGAGGATGGTGGCATTGGGCGGAGGTTGAGGATGGTGGACGGAGGTTGTAGGTGGAGGGCACGGCAACATCGGTGAAGTACGTCAGCGTCGATGGAGGAGGCCTAAGGGGTCGGCAGTGCTAGGGACTAGGAAGAGGCCGGCGGCATCGGCAACCTTGGTAGACGGGAGGATGTGGGTTGCGAGGGGCCGGCGAGGGTCTTCGGTAGCCGGGGGAGGTCACAGACGAGCAAGGGAGGTGGCATTGGTTGGGATATGGGAGAGGTGTGGAGGAGGCGGCGTCAGGGCAGGGGGCGACGGCGTTGGGGGAGGAGAGGGGAGGCGGTGGTGTTGGGGGAGCCAGGGAGGAGATGCCGCGTTGGGTGTGGGAGCTAAAGGGGAGGGGAAATGAACGGGTGGAGAGGAGGAAGCAAGAGGAACAACATGAAAGAGTTTGCACTTATATATGACTGGTATTTTGAGGGTAATTTCAACAAAGATTGGTGGCAAAGGGTTATTTCATTCCGCAAAAGCCAAAAAAGCATCTCTCACATAGCTTTTGGCCTATAGGCTTAAAGTGGCTTAAGTTTTTTTGATAAGCCAATTAAAAAAGTCACCCCTTTGTTTAGGCTTTGGGTTTTTGCTTTTAAGTCAACAAAAAGTCTAAACAAACAGGGTCTTAGCTTTCAAACGGCGTATTTTTTTCAAGACGGAATTTACTAGTCGGTTGTAGTACACACTACAATGACTTTATTTATATTGGTCAAAATTGTACGTGAGTTTCTCTTTCTCTATATGGCTCTCTATAAATTGTTACTATTCATAAGCTAAAATAAAAAATCATCAGTAAAAATCAACACTACTACAGAAAATCGTATTACAGACGGTTCAAAAATGTCATCACAGACGGTTTTCTGAACCGTCTGAATTTATGGGTCAGTGCTAATCGAAGGTTATCACAGACGGTTTTCGAACCGTCTGTGGTGTAAATATCACAGACGGTTTGTAAGTAAAAACCGTCTGTGATAGGTGATAATCACAGACTGTTTTTAACTAAAAACCGTCTTTGCTATTCTCTTCTACCCCTAAATCTATTTGTGTTTATTGGCTAACCTCAGAAAATACTAGCCATGCCCTCTGAAATAAGTAGATCAACATGTACATGTATACATCCAATTCACATCTCAATTTATTTCACAAACATAAAATATTCATTTCGCAAATCAATTAATTGAAATGAAAACAAGCAAATATAGTATGAAAAACAGTACACATTTTTATTAAGATTAGAGCCCACCATTACAATATCCCAAAACAACAAACAGGTTGCCCATCTAGCTAACACAACAAGAACAGAGAAAATCAAAGATCCTCTATGCCTAAGCCTTCTCGCCCTGATGCAACGCACGAGCTGGATATCTTTGATGCCCACCATTGTCGGCGTTGATTGAGCGCTACCTTGTGCATCATCTGCTTCGTGGGGCTATTATGATATGGGTCAAGTCAAGGAGGAGGAGGAGAAGAACACCAAGGAGGAGAAGAACAGCAAAGAGGAGGAGAACAGCAAGAAGAATAGTAAAGAGGAGGAGAACAGTAAGGAGGAGAATAGAAAAGAGGCTGGGTTCTGGTGATTATTTATAGGGGAGGGAGTGCGAAGTTTTTTGGTGTGGGGACGGAGAGGCGGAGCTACGATCCGTGGGGTAAGGATTGGTGGATTTCTATTGGCTAGGATTGGGTTGAGGAGGATCGACTGGCCCAGCGGTTAGAATATTCTGTGATGAATGAATATTACAGACGGTTCTATATATAGAACCGTCTATGAATTAGAGCACAAATTTTATATACCGATACAATATAAACAACTAGTCTAAAAAGATAAAATAGCAAAGTTTTATATGGATTATATATACTCATTTGAAAGGTTTCGATGAGATCTACAACTTTTCAGTTGAAGCAAAATCCAAATTCCGAAAGGAAGACCAAGAAAAAAGGGCAAAAACAGAAACCAAAAACTTGCGACGCGGGTTTAGATCCAAAGATGGCCGATTTTTGGGGTCTTGGAGGGCAACTAGCGCAAGCGGTCATTTTTTGGATCGGGCTCATCGTTAGCTTTCTAACGAGTATAAGAACGTCGAAAACGGACACCGTATGCAAAAGTTATGCTCGTTTTACTGAAGGTTTCTCAAAACTGGGACTCAGGCGGGAAATTATGAAATTTTGGGGAATTGCAAGGCGGGAAACATACCACAGATGGTTTTTAATACGAACCGTCTGTGATAACTTCATTATCACAGACGGTTTTTAATAATATACTGTCTGTGATAATCTGGAATTATCACAGACTGTTCATCGGTCTGTGATACTCGTTTTCTCTGACGCCATCAACACAGACGGTGTCCAAATTAAAACAGTCTGTATTAGTGTCGGTCACAGACAATTTTGTCAAAAAGTCTGTGATTTGACATCTAGTATTAGACTTTCTGTAATAGTGCAATATGAACGGGCCATAGTGTTTAGACCAGTAAGAGTCGATCACGCACGTTCACTCGTCGTCTCGAAGTTTCCTTATTTCTTTGTATATATGCATGCGTTGACAAATCAAAATATGCTCTCTTCTCTAAAGTGCAGGGCTAGCTACTTGCCTAGCACGCGTAGATGTATTTCATGGAAAACATGTGTACATACACACAGAAAGCTAAAAGGAGGAGGCAAGCATGGGCGCAAGGTGAGATCCGGCCGGCCGGCCGGCATGCGCGCCCAGCCGTTAACAGCCGGCCGGCCGTTGGGGAGCTAGCTAAACATGCATATATGCATTCCATGGGAGAAACGGAATGCTTTGCTAGCTTGAATATTTCTATGTACTACTGCTGCTCCATCATCCATATTCATGCATATAGAGACATGCATGACAGCCAACATATGCTTGACAATGATAAACGACGATCGAGTCGACTAGCAAAGATACAAAGATCCTAGTTCCACAGGGTCCCAGTGAGCACAGTGGTGTGATCCTCCTTAAATTGCGATATGGTATACCTTTTTTTTTTGCCCGATGCATGCTGGGTCCATGCATGCATGACATATATACACTTATAAGGGCATCTGTCTCTAGCCTATATATATATATATATATATATATATATATATATATATATATATATATATATATATATATATATATATATATATATATATATATATATATATATATATATATATATATATATATATATATATATATATATATATATATATATATATATATATATATATATATATATATATATATATATATATATAATGCTAATGCACTATTCGGTGCTAACATGTGAACTCGCTTGTGGACCATCGGATATACCTCAAACGGTTTGGATCTTTGAAGGTGGAAGCATCCAAGCCACTTATACTTTTTTCAAAAAAACCCCCTACCGGTTCGGTAGTTTTTTCCGGCCCACGCCTCTGATCCCCACCCCCCCCGCGCTGCTCCGCCCCGCCATTCGGGCTCCCCCCGTTCCGTCGCTCTCTGCGAAAATATGGCGATGTCGAGCTCCCCCTCCCGTTCTCGTCTGCTCGCTTCCCCCTCCACCCTAGAAGCCCGACGATGGCGCCGCCCTCTACCACTGAGCCGCCGCCGCCTCCATACCTGCATCGCCGCCCTCCTCGGCTAGGGTTTTGGGCGACGGCGCCGCCGGCCTCATCGGCTAGGGTTTTGGCCGACGGCGCCGCTGCCCTCCACCACGGCGCAGCCTAGCGTCGCCACCTCCCTCCCCCTCTGCACGGCATCGCCCTCCATACCTGCATTGCCGCCTCCCCCTCCACCACTGAGCCGCCGTCGCCCTCGTTGGCTAGGGTTTTGGCCGACGGCGCCGCCTCCACCACGGCGCGATCCTTGGCTCCTCCTCCGTCGGCAAAGACGCCACCTCCTCGCCCACCGCACGTCACGGCGCAATCCACCGTGGAGGTTGATTTGTGTTGTGATTTTGCAAAGAGAGCATTCTTCTTTAGATTACTAGTTGTAATGCAGCAGTGGTGTGTTTGTGATGGTGTTGGCATGGTAGTTTTGTGTGTGAATTGTTTTGTGTAATCAAATTGTGAACCTAAATTGTTTTGTGTAATCAAATTGAGAAGCAGTGGATTGTGTAATCAAATTGTGTTGTGCTCTAATTGTTTTGTCGAATGGAGAGAAACAATAATGACCGAGTATTGTTGTGCAATATTGTCTGGCTTCGAGTGAAACAATGAGCGATGTCAGTGTTTGTTGGTTCTGAGTGAAACAATTGTGCTTCTTGGTTCGAGTGAAAATATTGTGCTAGGTTACGAGTGCAGTTGTTGGGGAATTGTATTGATGCTATTTCGAGTGCAGAGGCCCTGCTGATTTCGGATGGGACCCTGTATTCCAACCAGTGAAAGAACACTTTACATCAGCCAACTGCACAGTTCAGAATGATGGATTGGCTTGCATTTGTCATTGATCCCCGAATGAGGAAACATATTCTTCTGGAATGGAATATGAACAATAGATTTACGTTGTGTTAAATTTCAGCGGTGATTGTTATCTAATCTTCCAAGTAAAATGCGTGTAAAATCTAGTTTTCTAGACAAATTCAATCAATAGAAACAACTGAACAAGTACAGCTCTTCTGTCTTCAACAATGAATTAATCTCAATTAAGCCTGTTAGCAAAATAAAAGGTTGCAGTTGGACCTCAAGTTTTCAACAATAACTGTTGTATTAGAATGGCTAATTTTCCTGCCATTTTTCACACCAAAACACTACACTAACTTAATCTGCAGAAGCAGAACACAGGCATCTCCTTGTAGGCAGAACACAAGCATCTCCTTGTAGAAGGTGACTCTTGTCAGTGTGCATGCTTAAAGTTGATTTCCTCAAACCCTGCAGTTGATTTTCTTAGTAAGCTTTGCAAATAATAAGAATAAGATTACACCTACAGAAACAGACTTTTCTGATAAGGATACAAACATACCTACTCTGCTTTGAAGCTCATGTCATCCTCAAAGGGCAATTACGGCTATCATGGTACACAATCTCTTTGCATGATCTACACAAGCGTGGCACCTTTGTTTTCTTCTCAACATTGTCATTTTTCTTCTGCCCAGGCTTTATTCTCTTGCATCTACCCTTAGAGTTAACATCGTTTGGTGGCTTTATATTGACTTCCTTAGCTTTCTAGCTAACATATTTCTTTTTCTTTGACTCCGTGTTATTGTCCTTACCTTTCTCAGATCGGAAGCCTTGTCTAGAGCACATCCATCGCTTCCATCTTATGACACCATTAACAATAGTATGTGGACCAACACGGACTCCAAATCCGGCTGAATGTGCATATGTCTTGTAGAATTCCTCTGCAGCTTCCAAGTCATCAAAAACCATCCCTTCAAATGGCTTGATAGTTGCGTCAACACAGGGTGTATAAGAAGAACCCTGCAATGCAATGATTAAGTGTGAAGCATGATGGATTGACATATGGGGTAAAACACATGCACACAACATGATACTACAAATGGAGTGATGCCGCTCTTTTTCGGGGTACCACATTGAATTAACTGGTGGGGAGGTGAACTAATTTGAGCGATAGATTGTGACTCAAGATTTTCTTCTCTTGGCAATCCTAATGCCACGCTCTCATCGGCCACAGATTCCATGCCTCCTAATATAATAAAGTGTCAGAGGAAACAATAAAAAACCTAATATAAATATAATATGATGTAGATAATTGACTGCATCCCATCTGAAAGTACAACAAATTAGCAGAAAAGAAAATCCTGTAGGCTTTCAAATATAGACTACAAACCAGATTACTAACAGTCCGACACTGTCTCATATACATATACTGGTCTTATTTACTGTGCGCCAATAATGTTGTATCTGACCACTAGGAGGAATCATATAGATTATCTTGGATATCCCAGAGAGCCAAATACCAAAACATATTAATTTTGACACACATTCTGTGAAAACAGTTTTTTATGTTTCCTTGCTAAGGTTGGAATCTGAAGTAACTGAGATGTTATGTATAGGTATCTTGACTACCTTCTACTGAGAAAACACCTTAAAAGCTGGCTTTTGAGAGAAGCTAAACCAGGCCAAACAGGCTTTAGATATGTCTAGATCAGATTCTGCCAACCTCTCGTTTGTTATGATCTGGTTGGATCTTTTCAAAATTTGTGATCACTAATTGTCTGAGGTTCATCTTGTAATTTAATTGTTTGTCTATCGGATCATCTCTTGCTCGCAATTTATTCTCATGTCACAAAAACTAACATCGATTCATTGGTCTCGCCAACCTTGATGACAATATATGAATATAGTCTGCATCCTGCAAGCTTTGAAGATCCATCTACTCATTCTATTTTGCACATGAGATTTGTGTCTTTTTTTTAGCGAAGTTACCTTTGTCAGTGGACTCTTAAATAGCCATTTGAAATGTTTCTTTTCTTTTTTTTCTATATAGGTTATCATATTTGCATCGAATTTATTTGGTTGCGCGTGTTTTATTTTCTACTTTGCTCTCCAATGTCGGGTCAACAACTCTTAAATGTTTGCGAATATTTTCTACTCTGCCAAGAAGTTAGTGCAATTTGCTTTCTGCCACAAGTTAGTTTTTGCTTTACCTGAACGAAGAAAAAATGGATTGAGGTCTAAATCGGAATGAGTTGAAGATCAGCAAGAAACGGAGCAAAAAACAAAAGTGCTGTACCCAATCTGGATGCAATGCACACAGACAGATCCGATCTCCACGGAACATGCAAAGCGGAGAAATTACCATGCATGCAAAAACAAAAGTGCTGTACTGAATCACTTTATCTCCACGCAATGAGATCGATCGATTGCCCTTGTTAGAAACACGGACTCTATTCGAGTCCCGATCTAATTGGGCACCCACCGTAGACTATAAATAGGGACCTAGACCCCCTCATTATGTACCCCGATGCAATCTAAAGCAATAAAGAAAGACCAGAGTTCTCTCTACCTCTCGTGTTCAATCTATTATTCGTGATTCGTGATTGATCGTTCTTGTTCTAAGCGGAGGAATCGCCGGATGGTCTCCAACGTCGGTTCCTCAACACGTTATCGCACGACTTCGCTCCGGTGAACGAGGTAATCATCGCCTGATTGATTTTCTAGATCGCTTTTGAATCGTATTTTCTTCGCGTTCTAGATTGAATTTCTACGGTGCAAATCCGCCCTAATCTACCGCGAGCAGAATTGAAGTCGCCGGCACAATGTCGATCGGTAGATTGTGAAAAAGGGTAGATGTTGATTGCACTGTAGATTAGAACGATGCAAATCCGCCCTAAATCCACCGCGAGCAGATCTGAAATCGCCGGCACAATGTCGATCGGTGGATTGCATAACGGGGTAGATGTCGATTGCATCGTAAATTAAGATCGAAATTTTGCATGGTTTGTTTTGATCCTGCATGATTACTGTACAAGAAATTATGCATCTGTTCTTTTGTTGTTTGGTTGGCCCCTACACGAAAAAAAACAACACAACACAAAGATCGAGCAATGGCCTGAAGCCCCACCATCGCTGGCATGAGATCACCATGGATCATCGGCCTGAAGCCGCTGGCCATGGGCATTTCCCCCCAGCACTTCTTTTGGTTTTGCCCTGCATGGCATCACGAAAAAAGGGGGGAAGGAAAGGTGCTGGCCGACAGCTCGAAGCCGGCCGCCCCATGCCGATGGCTCCATCTCCCTGCCCAGCCACCGTCGCATGAAGAGGACGCGCCCAAAGCGCCACCGCCAACGGCCTCGGGTCCACCGCGCCTACACGCGCGGGTGCGCCGCCGCACGAAGTGGCCGTGCCGTCTCCCCGTTGGCTCCTACACCTTGGCTCGCCGGTTGGCCGCGCGCCGCCACAACCGTGCCCGCCGCCTTGTTGCGTCGCATTTGGTCGGCCGGCTGGCCCAAACGCCGCCGCGCTTGCCAACCGATCGGCGCCGCGCGCTGCGCCCGGCGGGCAGCCGACCGCGTCACCGCCGGTGGGCGCCTCCTCGCGCCGCCCGCATGGCGCCGCCTTGCCGCCTCCTCGTCGCCGCCTCACCTCCCGCCGTGTGCCCGCGCCGCGCCGCCGCCCGCTCGCGCGCGCGCCGCGCGCCGCCGGTCCCGACTTCCCGCTGCGCCAAAGACGGCAACGCCGCCTCGCCGCACTCGAACAGCGCCGCCGCCGTTGCACCGTCTTCCACTGCGCGCCGCTCGTAGCAGCCCCGGTGCTCCACCCGTAGCCGTGAAGCCGAGCTCGCCCTTCGGCCGCGACGGGACAAGCCCACCGCCGCCCCACATCTCGCGCCCGCGCTCCGGGCCAGCAGCCTCATCGCCTATCGCGCGCTTTGCACCGCGTAGCCGCCGGTGGGCCACCCGCCGATCGCGCGCGGCTAGCCTCGCCGCCTGAAGGGCAGTGTATTCTTGCGCCGCGCATAAAAATCGGGCAAGGGGAAACCCTAGGGGGAGTTAAGGTAGCGGGATGGGCCGGCTAAGGGTGGGCCGAGCAGGCCAAATAGTGGGCCAGAGAAAAAAAACGGGGGATGGGCCGGTGCCGGGTATTTTGCATAAAAAGGCCTGCAAATGTTAGAATTATCAATGAGCCCTCGGGTTTTACTTTCAAGTCCCGAAACTTTGCATATAGGCTTCGATAATTCTGAAAATTACGAATAAGCCCTCAAATTTACGAGCGGGTCCAGAATTTTGCAGAAAACCCCTCTGTAAATCAGAAAATTGCGCGAATTTTTCTCTGAACTGAAAATTTGTGTAAAAACCCTGGAATTGCAGAATTTGCTGAAATTTCATATTTTAGCATAAAAGGGCCTCGGGAATCCGAATTTTGAATTATTTTTTTTAGCATTTGAAGCTTATTTATTTATGCCATTATTATTCCCTGTATTTTCTGTATTTATTTACTGTTTTGGTTAATTGTAATTGCTGAAAATTGCTTTTAATCACTGAAATTAGCAGTAAAATTATAGAAAATGCATAGAAAATTCTGAAACATTGCGAGAACCTTTTGTACTATTTATTTACCTGTAGTGAATTATTCTGTGCATGTCTACCAGCAGTAGACTTATACATATTTAGATGACTAGCATAAGGAACTGGAAGTTCGAGGAGCTGGCCCAGCATGACCAAAACTATCTGACGTAGGCATCCGATGTCGAGATTGTGCTTGGAGCCAGGAAGCTCCGCGCTGCTATTGGGATTGGCGGACTGAATAACGCTCAACCCAAACCTGAGGAGAATGATCAGGCACTTCATTTTCTCAGGCACCACCTCTGCCTCACTCTCAAGAATGAGTATATGACGGAGAAGAGCGCGCTGGCACTCTGGACCGCACTCCAAAAGCGGTTTGAGAGGCTAAAGTACACCATTCTTCCTCAAGCGAGCGAGTGGATCGATCGAGGTTTTGCCGACTTTAAGACGTCGGGAATACAATTACGCCTTGCACAGGATTTGTACCCCAATACAGAAAATTGAGAAAAACCTTCCACCCCAATATAGCACAAACCGCACGCAACTATTGTCAAGATGGCTATGAGGAATACGCTGAATTGACTGATATGATGCAAGTTGCGGAGGCTCAGGACAAAATTCTCCATAAGAACTACGTCACTCAGCCACCTGGGAGCTCCGCTGGTCGTGAAGCCAACGCCGGGAGCTACAAGGTGCGTAAAAGCTCTTAACGAGAAGGGAAGGAAGGGTAAGGCGCAGCCCGTAAAGGCGAATCGATGCTCCACGAGAGAATAAGGCCGCAAGCCAAAGCGGGATGGTCAAGGGCGATGAAGCCCACTCTGCATCGGCCGAGGGGAGAATTCGAGTAGTCACGCACCGATGGAAGTTGAAACCATCACGACAGCAGAATCCTCTCGACCTAGTAGTAGTTAACGCCATGATTTCTCTTGAAGAGAATGTCAACCCCGAGAAAATAGCAGAAGAAGTCTAGTGCACTGAATGCATTTCGACTTTAATTGTCACTTATTTTGTGTGGAAGAATATGTTAGAATTTGCATGGATGGTACTTAAGAATTGTTATTTTCTCGTGATGGTTGGATGATATTTGATGAATTCATTCATTTATTCAGTTTATGATGGCATGATATGTTCTGATATTGCTGTATTTTATCTATGTGTTGATTGCCTTCTCATGCATATTAATAAAATACCATATATTAGAACGCTTGTAGCGCCCTATGAAGGAAGTGTGCTTAGCTAGCAGCGGCACAACGCATACCATCTTAAGAGAGATTATGTATTTTCAATCGATTTGTAAGAGCACTGGCAGCCTTACGACAATCGCCAGAAGCGATGGATGTATAATTGGTTCAGGAAGAGTCATAATGGGCACAACTTTGGTTATTGAAGAAGCCTTATTGTACCCAGAATCGACTAGAACTCTCCTAAGTTTTAAGAATATCCGCGCAGATGGTTTCCACGTTGAGACTGAAGAAGAGTACGGTAAGAAATACCTGCTCATTATGAAGCGCGAAGAGAATGCAAAAGAATATTAGGAAAACTTCCTTCACTGGGCTATATTATACCAACATTAAAGCGCCTGCAGCTGCATAATCGCTCAAAATAGTGTTTAGAAGCTCTTAACTCTTCTGTCTCTGGCATGACAGATTAGGCCACCCAAGTCTTCGGATGATGAGAAATATAATAAATAACTCGCATGGGCATAATATTAATGTGAAGAATTTCCCGAATCATGAAGATTTTGTGTGCCCTGCATGTGCCACCGGGAAACTAATAACAAGACCCTCCACTCTGAAAGTGAAGGATGAAGTCCCTGCATTCCTGGAACGCATCCAGGGAGACATTTGCGGTCCTGTTCAGCCCATCTCAGGGCCATTTAAGTATTTCTTGGTGCTCATTGACGCTTCATCGAAGTGGTCGTATGTGGGTTTATTGTCCACAAGAAACCACGCCGTTGCAAAATTGATCTCGCAGATCATCCACATCAGAAATGTGTTCTCTGTGCATCGCATCAAGTCCATCAGAATGGACAACGCCGGAGAATTTACTTCAAAGGAATTTGATGATTATTGCATGGCAATGGAAATTGCAGTTGAGCATTCGGTACCGCATGTCCATACCCAGAATGGTTTGGCAGAGGCTTTAATCAAGAAAATTAAATTTATTGCCCGACCTTTTGAAGAATTGTAATTTGCCAGCCACATGTTGGGACATGCAGTGCTACATGCAATGAATCTCATCAATTTTAGACCATTGGCCTACAACATCCATTCACCTATGCAACTAGTGCAAGGGTCACCACCGGAAATTTCCCAACATTAGGGGGAGGAAATCAACCCCTTGTTGAATAATGTCGGGAAATTACGTGGCAAACCATGGGAATCTATGCAGATAACCCGCGCACTAGTGAAACAATAAAAGTCCAGAAGACAATTGATTTGCAAGCATTAGCAAATCAGCTGCCTGATCACTTTAGTGATTTGAAGAGAGTGACTAAGTCGCATGTGCCTGCACGCACTGCACCGGAGAGGGTTGAAATACCAAAGAAAGCAGAAGGTATCCCTAACCTCGTCCAGAGGCCTCAGAAAAATAAAAAAAAGAGGACGAGAACTCCGGTTCCTCGAATCCTTAGTAACCGGGACTTTGGTGAAAAAGGATAAGAGAGATTTATCACACCGATCATTGAAGTCCCCGAATGAGAAGGGGAGCCGGTTGAGACTGGCACAAGTATGACACCTTCGTAAAAGGGCATACCGGATCTGAATATCCCCATCGGCATGGATGTGCGCACACATCGAGCCGAAAAACTAAAGGACTTGCCACCGCAATTGAAAGAAGCGATGTGCAAGGTAAAGCTCTAGCGAAGCAATCGCTCCGTAAGAAGCAACTCATGAAGAAATAGCTATAAATTATGTGCACACGGAGAGTCCCCGAATAGGACAACAGCTAATATCGATATCTACTTCAAAGAAAATTGCCACCATCATCGATCTTGATCCCGAGCCCGCATCGCTCATTGAATGTAAGAAAAGATCAGATTCGAAGATTGGAAGAAGGCAATAGCAACCGAATTGCTATCTCTGAATAAAAGAGAGGTGTTTGGGCCAGATGTCGCACACCTCCCCACATACACCCCGTTGGGCACAAGTGGGTATTTGTTCGAAAGAGAAATGAAAGAAATGAAGTAGTGAGATACAAAGCAAGGCTGGTAGCCAAAGGTTTCACTCAACGTCCTGGAGTTGATTATGAAGAAACCTACTCCCCAGTCGTGAGTGGAATTACCTTTAGATACTTGATCTCAATGGCAGTGAACTTGAACTTGGAAATAAAATTGATGGATGTTGTGACTGCATACCTTTACGGTAACTTAGATTCGAGATTTATATGAAAGTCCTCAAGGAATCCTCTCCAACCAAGACAGAGCAAATAGAAATCATGCAAGTGTGAAACTCGAAAGTCACCGTATGGTGAAACAATCTGTAAGAATATGGTATAATCGCTGAGCGACTTTCTGCAAGAAAGGCTACACGAACAATGAAGACTGTCCTTGTGTATTTATACGGCGATCCTGAATGGATTCTGATAATCTCTGTGTATGTAGATGATCTGAATATCATCGGGACAGCCAAGACATAAAAGAAGCAAGCTCCTACTTGAGTCGAATTTGAAATGAAAGATTTGGGCAAGACCAAGTTTTGCTTAGGCTTGCAGCTTGAGCATGTCCCTGAAGGAGTCTTGGTACATCAGTCGACCTACACCCAGAAGGTGCTCGAAAGGTTTGGCTTTGAGAAGGCATTTCCCTCGAAAGTACCGATGATCGATAGGTCTTTACAGCAAGAAAAAGATCCTTTTCGACCAAGGGAAGAGGGGGAGGAAGTCCTGGGACCGGAATTCCCATACTGAGTGCAGTGGGAGCACTCATGTATTTAGCAAACTGCACTAGACCGGACATTGAATTTGCCGTGAACCTGTTAGCAAGGTACAGTGCAGAGCCCACAAAAAGGCATTGGTAGGGCATAAAGGACATTTTCCGATACCTCCAAGGTAGCGAGGACCTCGGATTGTTTTACAGAAAGAATCAAGATCTAAACTTGATTGGCTATGCAGATGCTCGGTATCTGTCAGACCCGTATACCGCTAAGTCACAAACAGGCTATGTATTCCTGTGTGGTGGAACTGCAATTTCATGGAAATTGTCTAAGCAAAGCCTGGTAGCTACTTCGACGAACCACTCAGAAATTATAGCACTGAATGAAGCCTCACGAGAGTGCGCTTGGCTCCGCCGAATGCTTCACCACATCTAGCAGTCATGTGGGATGAACATTGTGCAAACCCCCACAATTATCTATGAAGATAATGCAGCTTGCGTTGCACAAGTGCAAACGGGCTATGTGAAGAGTCATCTCACAAAGCATATCAACCCCAAGTTCTTCTATGCACATGAATTGCAAAAGATGGACGAGATTAAAGTACTGCATACTAAGTCATGTGAAAATCTCGCAGATTTATTCACTAAGTCACTCCCCGCATCTAGCTTTGAAAGGTGCGTGCGTGGAATTGGAATGATGAGACTTAGAGAAGTGCAGAATTCAGGGGGAGAATTCTCACAAGCCCGCTAATAAATCTTGATCATGAAGATTAAGTACCCAAAAATAAAGTCTTGTAGAACAAATGAATTTGGGTGAATTGTACTCTTTTTCCCTTGACGAGTTTTCCATGAAGTTTCTCGACCAAGGTTTTTAACGAGGCAATTCGTGCATCGCAGCATCACATGTATCATGTACTCTTTCTCCAAATTTTTCCCACTGGGTTTTTATGGAGTTTTGACGAGGCATGAGCATGTTGGGTGAGTGCCTAAGGGGGAGTGTTAGGAAACCTGGACTCTATCCAGAGTCCTGATCTAATTGGGCACCCCACCGTAGACTATAAATATGGACCTAGACCCCCCTCATTATGTACCCTGATACAATCTAAAGCAATAAAGAAAGACCAGGAGTTCTCTCTACCTCTCTGTGTTCAATCTATTATTCTGTGATTCTGTGATTGATTCGTTCTTGCTCTAAGCAGAGGAATCGCTCGAGCTGGTCTCCAACGTCGGTTCCTCAACAGCCCTCACGTAGCTCGCGCGGAACGGCGCGGGGAGAGAAGAAACGGCGCGGAACAGGCGCCGTCGCGCGAGGAGGTTCAGGCGACGAGGGAGGTCAGTGTCGCGCGAGGCAGACGGGAGCGACGAGGAAGGTCAGGCGTCGCGAGGCAGACGGAGAGGCATGGCCGGAAAAAAGCTACCGAACCGGTAGGGTTTTTTTTAAAAAACGTATAAGTGGCTTGGGTGCTTCCACCTTCAAAGATCCAGGCCGTTTGAGGTACATCCGATGGTCCACAAGCAGAGTTCACATGTTAGCACCGAATAGTGCATTAGCATGGATATATATATATATATATATATATATATATATATATATATATATATATATATATATATATATATATATATATATATATATATATATATATATATATCATGTTTTAGTTACATTGTGTCTAGGAAGAGAGATTGTTTTACCCTTAGACACAACGTACAACCGCTCCAAGTGCACTACTTCGTACTCCCTCAGTTCGGCTATATTTATCCATATCCTCGGAAGTATCCATTTTAATATATTTATCTATTAAAAAATCTAGAATATAGTTATTGCAATCTTCTCTTTCTATCTGTATTTAAATACTTTAGAAGAGGTTAATAAGTGGTTGTGGTGTAATTTAATAGAGGTATGTATAGTCATTTTTCATTAATTATTTTTTAGATTTAGTGCTTCTTTTGACTATGCATATAGTGGGCTGTGGACAAATATAGCGAAACAGAGAGAGTATTAAGTTGCCCCCACAAACATTTAATTTAAGTGTCCAATAAAGGCCAACCCATGTCTTTGCCCGTTGTTTTGCATGAAGACGCCATGTCTTACAAGGCTAAGTCTTTAGTAATACAGTTCCTGTTCAAGTTTATAAGACAGATTTTTGAATGATCTTATTCATAAATATAGAATATATTTTATATTCCAATGTAAAATTAGTATGATATTATTTTTATACTTCTAATAAATATGCAGATTTATTTGCTATTCTCTACAATATACATTGAATATACTACTTAGAGATAATAATTAAGTGTAATATAGCCATTTTCATCATCTCCTTGATCTATGTGCCAATAGAAAATACGTCTTATAAGTTTGGATGGAGGGAGTATAAATTAAGCTAGCATTGCAAACTAATTACTCATAAACCGTGCATGCATGATTACTACAACTTCCATATATGTGGAAATGGATCTTAAGAGATTAGTTGGTAGTTGAAGTGGTTCGATATATATATGACGCTAAATGGGGCACCATGGTACCTGGGCATCAAGCCTTTCTGCCTTTGAATTGTTTTTAGATGCGTGCAAGTGCAATAATTAGGTAAACCTGTTAACATTTATTAATTCAAAAAGGCATCTGTTGTGGCTACAGACCAAACAGAGAGAGAGAGTATGGTAGTGGGGAGTTAGGTGAGTAAACATGGCTTAGGGTCTTTCCCCATGGCCTATGTCCTATATATATATATATCCACATGGGGAGTGCTTTTACAATTATACCCTTACACATGAGTGCTTCTCTCAGGGGTACCTATGTCACTATACATGTCCCATTCTGGGCCTTACACTCTCTTAACAGGCCTGCTGGGCTTAGGTGGGGGCCACCCCTACAACAGGAGCCTCTCATGGTGAAGGGCTTCACAGGCCGAAGCCATGTTGCCGAGCCCTTTGGCCCCCTCCGTCCCTGCGGCCTGTGAGCTTTTTCAACGTTCGAAGTGTAGTGTTCGCCTTATTGCGAAGGTATGGCGCCGGGCGGCTTGGCAAAGGCTTCGTCACCCACAGAGTCCTACCATGGCGGGGTCGGGGTTGTCGTCCGGAGCGAAGATCAAAGTCGAGGTTGGCCTCGCCACCGAGGGGGCGGATTGGAGGCCGAAGTTGCCTTCGATTTGGCGGGGTCGGTGATTGCCCGGGCTGGACTGGGGTGTTGGCGGAGTCAAATGCGTCGGCATAGGTGGGCGGAGCGGGTCGTAAGTCGTCATCGCGCGCGCGCGTCCGTCGTCGAGCGCCCTTGACGATAAGCGACTGCCAGCCTGCCCAGCGAGGCTTGGTTGACGCGGCTGAGACTTGAGGGGGCGCGGCGATACCATGTTGCGATGTTCCTTCTCCTGGCCGTCCACGTGGCGGAACATGCTTGGCGCGTCGCGGGTCTTGGAGCATCGCGGTGGTACGATGCTGCGACGCTCCCCCGCCGGTTGGACTCCTGCCGGTTGGACTTTCGCCGATTGGACTTCCGCCGGCTGGACTTCTGCCGGTTGGCTTCCCCACTGATGGGGTATATATAGCGTGCTGGTGCAACATTGTACCTGCATTGTGTGCTCGGATAGGTGTTGCTCCCCTAAAATGGGCCTCTTTAGTGCATCCACATTCCATGGTGGCACTACGCGGCTCGGGGAATGTTGATGTACTGATGGAGGCCTATTTTTCTCGGGAGCTTGGTTAGCGTCTGTTAACGGTAACTGGTCGCACCTGCTGTGCTCGTGCTGTATTTCTGGCTCACCTTCAGTCGGGGCTTCTGATCAAGCCCGTCTTTCGAAAGAATGTTGATGCACTGAAGGTGGCCTGTTTATGAGAACAAGCCAAAACTTGGTGTGACATAACCTGCGCCGGTACGATGCCGTCGGACGTGCCGTCCCGCCGAGGCGGTGCCTACAAGGCGGGCAGCGGGGTGGTGCTCCGAAGCCGCTGGTCTCCTGCCTTGGAGGATAGTAGCCGCGGAGAGCAGGCGTTTGCGGGGTGGTCCGAGGGTACTACATGCATGGGGGGTAAGCGTGCGGGCGCTCCGTCCCCTAATCTTGAGTGGTGGCGGCGAGCTGGCGCGCTTACTCGGCGAAGCGGCCGGCGTGGTGGCAACGGAGTGGCGCCAGTCGGCGTAGACGCGCGAGCGCCCGCCCCTACGCCAAGTGGTGGCAACGAGTGGCGCCAGTTGAAGTAGACGCGCGAGCGCCCGCCCCTACGCCGAGTGGTGACAGCGAGCTGGAGCCTGGTCGAGCAGACGCGCGAGTGCTCCGCCCCTACGCCGGTGGTGGCCGAGCTGGCGCCTTAGTCGGGCGCAGTGGCTTGACGTGGTGGCAATGGAGTGGCGACTAGTCGGTAGACGCGCGGCGCCCGTCCCCTACGCATCGAAGTGGTGGTAGCGGGTGGCGCCTAGTCAAAATAGACGCGCGGCGCCCGTCCCCTACCCGAAGTGGTGGCAGCGAGTGGCGCCTGGTCGGCGAGCGCGCGAGCGCCCGCCCCTACGCCAAGTGGTGGCGCGAGCCGCGCCTGGTCGGTAGACGCGCGAGCGCCCGCCCCTACGCCGGTGGTGGCAGCGGAGTGGCGCCTGGTCGGTGAGACGCGCGAGCGCCCGCCCCTACCTTCGGTGGTGGCGGCGCGGTTGGCGCCAGTCGAAGACGCGCGAGCGCCCGCCCCTACGCCAAGTGGTGGCGGCGAGTGGCGCCTAGTTGAAGTAGATGCGCGGCGCTCCGCCCCTACCCCGAAGGGGTGGCGGTGGAGCCGGCGCCAGTCGAAAGAGCGTCGAGCGCCCGCCCCTACCCTTGAAGTGGTGGCGATGCACTCCCGGTGCCACGCGCGCAGGGCGCGGCGAGTGGTGCATCGCTTGGAGCAAGGCACTCCACGGGTGGCGCGACCACCGTAGTGCACCTTAATGGCTCGGGAATCGCGCACCACCGGGCCGCACGAGCGGCTGCTGATCCGACGCTGCGCTTGTCCATTCGAGATGCACACGCGGCGGGCCATGATTGGTGTGCGACGGGCTGTCAGCGGTCAAGCCCCTTCCCTAGAGGGGCGGGGCACGTGGCGCGGCGCTGTAGGTGCGCCGCACGCTGGCTGCTCACCTTCCAACGCGCGTCACCGGCTGCTAGCAGTTGCGCTTCTTACCGATCTTCTGTTGCCCATGTCACGCAGATTTGCGGTTGGCTCTTCGGACAGGTGCGGCCAGGGTCTGGGGGTCGGTGACCCCGTTTGGGCTATCGCGGTTTAGGGTCCGAAGAGCCGCGCCGACGTGCGCCGAAGGCTATGTCGGGTCGCGCGACCTGCGTTTATTCCTTACGCTGACCGACACGCGGTGGGACGCTAGTGGCGCGTCGTGTGGTGACAGGACTCTGTACGACAACGGTTGCATGTTGGCTACGTGTACCGTCGCGACGCTTCGGCTTCGCACATGGGGAGGTGAGCGGTTGTCACTCACCGTTTGCGCTTACCAACGGTGGGAGGCGGGGGGCCTTTAAGTACCCCCCCGTGGCGCTGTGCCTGCGCCTCCTCTTACTCCTACGGTTGTTCACGCCGCCCCGCATCCGCTCGCCTGTTCTGCGCTCCTTTCGCCGAAGTTCCCGTGGATGCTGATGGCGACTTACGATGAGCGTACTCAGGTGGGCGGCTACGCCATCTGCAGGCGGTCCGCACCGCTCGAGATGAAATACGCGCTGGAGGAGCGCGATCCGGCGGCGACAGACAAGTGGTGGGCGGCGAAGAAGACTCAGGGTCCGTACTCCGGCGAGTTGGGCCGCACGCTCGTGACGGAGGACACGATCCGATCACTGCTGCGGGAGGGGAGGCTATCGGGCCGCCAAGCGGTGCGGTTGCCCGCCGATGATGAGACGGAGCCGCGCCCTGAGAAGTCGGAGGCAATCGTCTTCGTCGCCTACTTCGAAGCCGGACTTCGCATCCCGTCCGCAGCGATTGTTGGGGACGTGCTGTGGACCTTCAAGCTGGAATTGTCACAGCTGACTCCGAACGCGGTGGCTCGCCTCGTCGTGTACTGATTGGGCCACGTGCTCGGAGGGTGTTGGCGGCGCCTCCTGCTCACAGGCCGCATGAGGCCGGTGCCGCCAAAGGAGCAGAGGACGATGCCGCCGAAGTTTGGCGTCAACCGCCCTGCGGACGCGTCATGTGGGAAGCTCTTCCCCACAAACTCGACCCGAGGGAAGTGGGAGTCCAACTGGGCGAGACGGTGGTTCTACCATCGGGTGATGAGTGGCAGCGGCCTTGAGTGCGCGGGCGGGCAGATTACATTCAAGACCACCCCCAGCTTAACACTTGACCAGGAAGATAGGTGGAGGGCGCGAAGACTTGTGGGGGTCGCCGCCCGCTTCAATATGCGCGACCTCACCGAGGAGTACATGATGCTCGGTGCGGTGCCGCTTTCCCGCGATTGGCGCTTCACGGCCGGTGAACGTCGGGATGACAACGTTCACCTGTCCATTCGCTCGCTGCCCGTGCCGACTGGTCTTCGTAAGCCTCGACCATGCCTTCCTCTTCGTTCGTACGTATTGCATTGTGTAAATGTGCTCTATCCGGCGCAGGGACTCGCCTTGAGGACGCGGAGCGCGCCGCGCGCGCGTTCCTTGGGTTATACACCGCCAGAGAGCACAGGCAGCGCGCAGCTGCGACTGCGAAGGCGGGATTGGGGCGGATAAACCGCGTGTGTGAGGCCTTAGAGCTTCCTGTGCCGGATCGCACCCCTCCGGAGCAGCAACATGAGGATGACGGTGGCGTGAAGACGAAGATGTCATCCCGCAAGAGGACCCGGAGCACTGCAGCCACACCCTGTACGGCGGTTGCCGCTGCTCCGGGCGGCGCGGTGAGCCCGGAGTCGGATTCGGCGAAGTATGCCGACTCAGACTTGGAGGGCGCAGGTACTGTGGGCGAAGGCGCCGGCGGTAGAGGGCGCGCCGCGGAGGTCTCGCTGCCCACGACAGTCGCTGTAACATCCTGAAATTTGAATCAGGAATATGTAAAGCTTTTGAGTTAATTTTGTAATGTAATTCCATTTGCGTTTGGAGTTAGAATGTTTTCCTAAAAATTTGGGCAAAAGGATTTAAGAGTTAAAAGGATCCAAAAAGAAACATAAGTTTGAATAGTGGAGAGTTGAAAATTTAAATAAGAATCTGAAAAGATGATCCTTAAAATATAAGGAGAGAATTGTAATTAAGCACAAGATGTCATCTACAAAGATAAGGTTATGAGAGGTAAAGTGGCAAGTAAATAAAAATGGGTCCACATATGAATACATATATACATATACACATAATGTTGGTCAAATAAAAAAAAGCACATTAGGCAAATAAATCAGTAAATAAAGAGCATAAATACCTGTAAATAAAACTATAAGTGTATGTGTATTTTCATTTACGTGTGATGAAGATAGCAAAAGAAAAAGAAAAAAGAAAAGAAAAAAAATGTTGGGGGGGGGGGGAGTCAGGCCCGACCGAGTCAGCCAGCCCAACTCCCCGCTCTCCCCGTTTTCTTCCTCTGGCCAGCAGGCCCCACCCCTGCGCCAGCTCCTTCCTCCCCCGCGCGGAACGCCTCCTCCTCCCTTTCTTTTATCCTTCCTCTCCCCTCTTCCATGGCTGAGCAGCCTCCACGACATCTCTGCGCAGCGCCGCTCGTCTTGTCCCCTCGCGCTTTGCCTCGCCTGCTCTGCGCCCCTACTGCTGACTACCTCCGTGGCAGCGCGCGCGCCATCTCCCTGCCACTCAGCACACGCGACGCCATGCCCAGTGGTCCATCCCCTGCTTCGCCTGGTCCTTTGCCAGCTCCACCATACCCCTCAGCGGGCACCGCCATCCTGACCGTGACCGCTCCAGGCCGAGGTACCCTGCCGCCGCCTCTTTTTCCTGCCCGCGCCACCGAGCTCTGCCACCGCCCCTCTTTTTCTCGCCCCTCCCTGCTCGGTCGCATCACTCGCGCGCAGTGCTAGCTCCCTTCGCCACCCACGTGCTGCTCAGGGCCATCATGCCATATCCTTTGCGCAGGATCTCCACCCTGCCCCGCCGCCTGCTCTGCTGCTCGTCGACGCGACTGCGCGGGCGAGCTCCCGATGCCAGCCCTCCTCGCGCGCCTATAACAGCCGTCGAGACTCTCTCCGAGTTCCCCAAGCTCCCAGTACTACTCCCCTTAAAGCAATCGAGCCGAAATCCTGTAAATCGCCGCCGGTCTCACCCTTCGTCCCCACCTCCGGCGACACCTTCCCCGCCAAATCACACCGCCATACTTCAATTCCGCCCATCTACACCATCTTTGGGATACCGTGAACTCACTCCCGGTTTTCCCCAAGCTCCCCGTGGACCGTACCTCGCCGTCACCGAGCGCCTCCCCGAGCTCGCCGCCGCCGCACGCCGCCGACCCATCTCCGGCGCTCCTCGGCCCCCACCGATCCGTCCATCACCTTCCCCGTGCCGCGGGCAACGTGTTTTGGCGGTCACCTGCCTCTCTCCGGCCACCCTTCGCCGGCGCCACCGCCGGCCGTACCTGCCTCCGACCTCCTCTGCTTTGAGCCGCTGCCGCTCGGTTCATCTGCAACACTTTTCCATTACAGACAGGTAATATCTCGCGTTCTGTTGGCCAGCGGCGCCCGCGCTCAATTCGCCAACCCGCGTTCGATTCCCCATTTAGCTGCATTTTGGATTAGGTTTTCTTTTGGTTGTTTTGTTAGTAATTCTAGAAAAAGAAAAATCAAGAAAAATATGAGATTAACCCACAGATAATACTAAATTTTATTGAAGTATAACTGAGCTTATTAAATGTTCAGTCATAGATTAATCAATAAGTGTTAACGACTAATGTGTCTTCAATCTTTATTTTAAAAGCTTATTTATTGCTCAAAGGCATGGTGGGGAATTTAGCTATAATCTTGTTTAGTTTATGCTCACATGAAAGGATGACTTAACAAATAGGGATGGTCTAAAGAAATAAATCCTAAACCGTGGCATACCAGTAAGTGTAATAGAATTAACCATAGCATGGTTTAAAACATAACCATCATCTCTATGTCCCAAGCAATTAGAAGAACCCTTTTTGACTTTTAGATGATTTGGATATTAAGCCACGAATATTTAGACTAGTTCATGTTTGCATGATTAATATGGTTTGAGCAATCATCTAAAGGCTAATTATTAATGCAAAGCAATAATAAATAAATATGACTTTGGTTAAATACTCAAAAAGATTACCCTTAATCATAATATATGCACTAATATTTAACAAACCAATCTCCTTGGTAGAATTAATCAAGGAGCTATATTAATATATGAACCTGTATGACAAGCCTTGCGAGATAAATAAATTTAAACCAAAAATAAAGCTAAGCCTAATAATAACTAAAGTATAGACAAAACAATAATGGTACCATTAATTAAAATCTTAATGTTAGATTTAGTAAGTAATAATGTGGGACATAATTGAATGTAGCAAGTTAGGACCCATGTAAATGGATCCTAATTCAACTAACACTATGCCAAGTAATAACTAAAGATACGTAAAATGGTGTACCACAAAATGCTATAAAACCGGACTCTAGGATTAATTCGGTAAGCTAAAAATTATATACATCGCAAATATAACATATGCCTTGAAGATTAACGCTCAACAAAAACAATGCTTAACTAAACTCGTACACCGAATCATAGGCCTAACCTAGTTTATGTAACTTCCTCGATAAATACAAAAATAATAAAAGAGTATTAATAAAAAGATCAAGTTATCGTATTCTACCACCGGTCTTGCCTCAAATCACTCGAATCACCATTAACTCATAATAAAACTAAATTGAATTTATTGGAATTATTTGGATTTCTTGAGTTATTTGCTTTTATTTGGATTCTGTCATTTAGCACGTAATTAGAAATTGAAGCCCCGAAGAATCAAGAGATTAAGCGTGGTCAAGAGCAAAGTAAAGATAGAGACCAACAGCTCAAGAGAAAGCATCGTGTGAGCTCAAGTCCGCGGCAAACCACGCCAGGCGAGTCAATACTTTGATCATATTGAACCTACATTTTCTGTAAATTACTTTGTTTTAAATTAACAAAATGCATGCTGTTATTTTTATGCAAATACATGCTAAACTTGATATTCTAGTTAAATGCCAATGTTTACCTTGAATAGTATTACCCCTCCTTTGGAATGATTGAATGTGTAAACCTTGTCGCCCTAGCAAAAGTATAATACTAATATTTCGAAAATAAGTCCATAAGGATATGCTATGCTTAGTGTTGCATTAATACGCAGGGGGCGCTGGAATGCCCCATACATCATGATCGCTTTTAATAATAAGAAAATGGTTTGGGCAGTCATGGTGGGAATGACTGGTATATTTGACATGACTATTTTATACCTTCCAAAAATCTCAACATGCTTAACATTTGGGCGGACTAGTTCGAGTGTGTGAATATATGGTGCAGTGGAAGCACAAAGTGTCTTATTGGTAGACCGCCCAGATAACCCTAAGGACCGAATCTTGTCATGTCACCCGTGTAAAACAGTACAACCACAAGTCTGTAAAGTACAACTTGGCTAAGTAGATTTATCGAAAACTCTGGACTCATCTCACTAATAGGGGGAGAGAAGTAATTAAGCAAGGGCAAGGGAAGGCCTAAAGGGACACCGAGGGGAGGGTGAAGTTTCCCAGTCGTGCTAGCGCAGAGGGGAGTGGAGCCCGTACGCTAGTAGCTGTGGGGAACATCCCGTGCAACATATGGGACCCACCGCAAGTGGGCAGTCTCCCATAGGGTGAGATGACAAAAGGGTCTAGATACTTTGAAAAGTCACTGTGATGGTCTGCTCAACCACATGACTAAGGAATCGCGTGGGGCAACGGGTTGATCGTTTCTTGTGGTGAAAGTGTACAAACTCTGCAGAGTCAAAACTATTCGAATAGCCGTGCCCACGGTCAAGGGCGGACATGGGAACTTAACCAGATATAGTTCTATTTAAAAATGTTTTGTGGGTGGGAATAGAAAAGTGAAGAGCTAAGAACCGCCTGGTTTGGAATTGTCCCGGTGTCGCCCCGTGGTAAGTTAAGCGGCTATAACGCTGAAGAAATTGCTATATGGTGCAGATGCCATGTAACGGTGGACGGAATCTGAATCGATATTAATAATGCATTTCCTGGTACATTATGATTTGTTCCAAAATTGCTAAGTCATAGGGCTTTTTAATTAATTGTATTCAAAAGCACTCTACGCAAAACAAAATAGCCCGAGCCTCTCCTTTGTTAAGCCATGCATACTATTTATTTGCATTCTGTGTATTGGCTCGCGGAGCACGGGGTCGGAGTGCTCACGCTCGCTTTTGCGGCAAAATTCAGAATCAGGAATCAAGTCACTGCACCGCAGCAACAAGATTGGACAAGCTGGCAGAGAAGATGAAGATGTCAAGAGCTAGGTCGCGAACCTCCAGTTGGCTGCCTGTGGGCATGTCCTGAAGGTCCCATCTGTGTGCTTCGTTCTTCCGCTGCTGCAATTTAATGATTTCGGCCTAATCGGCCCATGAGTAAGTCTACTATTAAATTTTACGCTTCCGCATGATATGTATTTTGATATTCATTACTGTAACTGTGAGCACTATCTACTGATCCAGGGAATAGTGCAGTAATCACAGAGGAATCCGGATGTTAATATCTGGGTCCTTACAGTCGCCGAGGTGGTGGTGCTGGCTGGCGGCACCGGTGCGGAGCCCTCGTCTACGGCCATGGCTGTGGCTGGACTGCCCTCCGCGGGAGTATGTGGAGCGCAGCCTTTGCTAATAGCGGCGGCCGAGGCGGAAGCGCCCCCCGCAGAGGCGGAGGTGTCCCCTGCGGAGGTCGTGAGGGCGAAGCCCCCGACCGCTGTCGTTGTAGCTGTGGAGACCCCTTCGGCGAGTGTCGTTGCCGTAGGGGCTCCTTTTGTAGCGGGTACTGAGGTGGGACCTTCCCGCAGCGGCGGCCACGCTGCGATCCCCCTTCCACGGTCTTCGCGGGGGTTCGTCGTGGCGACCGGTGTTGGGAGCTTGTGGGACTTCGCTTCGAGCACCGAGGTTCCTCCACCCCGCGCCCTCCCGGCCCCTCGGGCCACAGTGACCGTGGCGCAAGATCGGTTGGCGCTAGGTCCCGACTCGGAGGTCCCCAGGCCTTGCGAGACAAGGCCGTCCGTTGGGGCCGAAGTAGAAGCGGTCCTGCCCGCTGCTAGGGAGACGTCTCCGCGAAGTCCCCCGTCTGCCACCGAAGGTAGGCTATGATGGCATTCCTTCGACAACTTTTGCATGCCCCGTAACAAATGTGTACTTCCTCTTTGCAGCGGCACTTATCCCGGAGGAGGAGCCATTCCTTGAGCGCGGGGGTCCTGGTGCTGGCGAAACAGATGTCGCGCGCCCGAGCCCGGCGGACTTCGTCCCTCCGTCGGATGCTCTGAGGGCATGGCGCGGGATTGTGGAAGACGCGGCCGTCAGCATCGGTCAACAGGCATTGCAGACCTACGGGTCAGGGCGCCTTGGAGATGCATTGGAAGTGTCGGGAGTGAGGGTAAGCATCTGTTTTTAGACCACTTGCAGCCGTTTAGCGCTTGCTAACTCCTGCGCCGCGTAGACACTCGTGTTGGCCCAGGCCTTGGGAGGTGCTCAGGTTCGCGAGGAAGGAGCGCTACGGAGTAGGCTGCAGGCCACCGAAGAGGAGCTGCAGGGAGCTACAGGAGGGCGCTCCGCCCAGGATGCTCGTATACGCCGCCTGGAGTTGGAGTGCGCGGAGATGAAGACGCGCACCGAGGGGCTCGTTGCCGTAGCGCGAGCGTCGGCCGCGGAAGCGGTGCGGCAAGAAGCTGCTGCAGAGCGGGATGACCTTCTGCAACAAGTCGCTGCACTAGAGGGGAAAAACAGCGAGCTTGCTGCCTCTCTCGCGGAGCAAGATCGAGCCTTGGGCGACGCTTCGGTAGCTGCCTGGGACGCCATGCTGGCCCAGGAAGACACCCTTAAGGGGCTTGTCACCGAAGTGCCGGCGCGCTCCTTTGGGCCCGTGGACATGTCACGGTCACTCCGGTGGATTGGAGATGCGGCCAGCCTTGCACGCGGCGCCGCGGTGATCTTCGGCAACCACTGCGCCTACGTGGCGTCGTGTCTGACATGCGCGCTCCTGTGACACCGCGGCTGTGAACATGTTGCGGGGCTAGTTGATCCTCGACTGGAGATGCCCGCCGGAGGCGGGGTAATGTCCGGCGCCGTGCGCGCCGTACGTCGCGCCGTGAAGTTCTTCCATGAACGGATATGGGAATACTGCGGCGAGGCCGCAGCCATAGTCGAGCTGCGGAATAACTTGCATGGCGAGGGAAACCTTGGCCGGTTTTTGGACGAGGTCTCACGGCATGACGAGGATGGCGCTGCGGCCCCGGAGGACACCGCGAACCCACAGGTGTGACGGGAGGTTGTCGCGTGTTGGTGTGCGTTGTAACCGAAGCCCGGGTTGTCTTTTTTTCTTGGTAAAGTACGGAGTTGTTTCCCCGCTATTCTGATTCCTGCCCCCTTGTCCCGAGCAGCTACACAGCCTGGGTCGGCTGCTAATCTCCGACCTTGCGACCCTACGGCGTCTTCGGCGATGGCAAAGGGCCGAGGAAGCGTTGGATTTCTGGGCGGGTCGGGCGTCTTCAAGTGGAGCCTCGGCACGGACGCATGTTAAGGATGAGCCTGCCGAGTAGCGGCCTGGTGCGCTGGAGGTGTTTGTGCGCCTTTGTAAGCGTCCTTAGCGAATGCAAAGAATAGTCTTGATTAGATCTTGTGAAGTGCATCTCCGCCCCTCCGGCTACGCTGTCCCATGGTAAACTCGGAGGGTTACTACGCTCGCCCGTATACGACGATTTGCACCTTGCGAGGGCAGGGTGATCGAGGTAGACGAGTAGTTGCAATAACCGTACACGCGCTCAGTCCGATATCCCTTCGAAGCGGCGGCGGCGGAGCTGGCGCCCTAGCCGAAGTAGATGCGCGAGTGCTCCGTCCCCTACTCTTCGAAGTGGTGGCAACGGAGCTGGCACCTTGTCGAAGTAGCGGCGCGAGCGCTCCGTCCCCTACCCTTCGAAGTGGTGGCAACGGAGCTGGCGCCTTGTCGAAGTAGCAGCGCGAGCGCTCCGTCTCCTACCCTTCGAAGTGGTGGCAACAGAGCTGGCGCCTTAGTCGGCGAGCGCGGCGAGCGCTCCGCCCCTACCGCCAGTGGTGGCGCGAGCCTGGCGCTTGTCGGCGAAGCGGTGCGAGTGCCCGCCCCTACCCGCCAAGTGGTGGCGCGAGCTGGCGCATTGGTCGGGCGCAGCGGCCGGCGTGGTGGCAACGAGTGGCGCCAGTCGGTGAGACGCGCGAGCGCTCCGTCCCCTACGCTTTGAAGTGGTGGCAACGGAGCTGGTGCCTAGTCGAAGTAGACACGCGAGTGCTCCGTCCCCTACCCTTCGAAGTGGTGGCAACGGAGCTGGCGCCTTGTCGAAGTAGCGGCGCGAGTGCTCCGTCCCCTACCCTTCAAAGTGGTGACAGCGGAGCTGGCGCCTTAGTCGAAGTAGCGGCGCGAGCGCTCCGTCCCCTACCCTTCGAAGTGGTGGCGGCGGAGCTGGCGCCTTAGTCGAGGTAGACGCGCGAGCGCTCCTTTCCAAGATTATGCAAGGACAGCCTCTGGTGTTTCTCGCTCGCGGGTGCGCTCGCGCGGGGGCTGGCCTCTGACACGTCACCTTGGTACTTCGCGGGCTGCGCGTGCGAGTGGGCCCCCATGGTGCACTTTGCACTCCGTAGAATTCGCCGGGGTAACCTCTGCATCCTTTTTTTACACTCCTGAGTACGTGGGGCCAACATCCACGTCTTGTTTAGACTCCGAAGAGTACGCACTGGGACAACGCCCATGCGTGCGCGGGGTTCGCGTCCTGTTTATACTCCGTAGAGTGCGCGGGGATAGCATCCGCGTCTTTTTTATACTCCGGAGAGTGCGTGGGATCTACATCCACGTCTTTTTTATACTCCGGAGAGTGCGTGGGATCGACATCCACGTCTTATTTATACTCCGAAGAGTACGCACTGGGGCAACGCCCATGCGTGCGCAGGGTTTGCGTCTTGTTTATACTCCGTAGAGTGCGCAGGGATAGCATCCGCGTCTTTTTTATACTCCGGAGAGTGCGTGGGATCGACATCCATGTCTTATTTATACTCCAAAGAGTACGCACTGGGGCAACGCCCATGCGTGCGCGGGGTTCGCGTTTTGTTTATACTCCGTAGAGTGCACAGGGATAGCATCCGCGTCTTTTTTATACTCCGGAGAGTGCGTGCGGAGGCGGACCTCGACGCTACGTCAAATTTATACTCCGTAGAGTGCGTGCGGAGGCGGACCTCGACGCTACGTCTTATTTATACTCCGTAGAGTGCGTGCGGAGGCGTCCCCCCGCTCGTCTTGGTTTATACTCATACCCGTATCTTTGACAGAGAGTGCGCGTGCGAACGCGTGTCTTTGTTTATACTCATACTCGTATCTTTGACGGAGAGTGCGCGCGCGGACACGTGTCTTTGTTTATACTCATACCCGTATCTTTGATGGAGAGTGCGCGCGCGAACGCGTGTCTTTGTTGCGAAGAACAAGAATTTGTGCAAACGGTGAACTTTATTAAATTCCCGTTTGCGCGGGTGAGCAATTACAAAAAAAAATACCGACCACTAACCGCTATGAGGACGGGGGCGACTGCCGATGGACCGCTGCGGCTGGGACAACTTTGTGCCCGAGGAGCGCGAGACGCTCTCCGGGGGTGCTCGGGGGCTCCGCACCTGCCCACCCAGCCTAGATGCCTTGGCGAGCCGCGTGGCCTGGACCCCTGGTGCCAAGCTCTATGCGCCGAGCCATGTCCTGGTCGCCATGGACGATGATGATGGCCCGCGGTCCGGGAAGCTTCATGCACAGGAAGCCGTGGTGCGTGTAGAGACCCGAATATGCAAATCCGGACTCTCCTGTGTATTCTGCACTAGTCCAGGATCACGCTAGTGCACACAGTATAAACAAAGATGAAATATCGAACATATCATGATTTACTAAGAAAAGACTCAAATATTATTAATAATCATCAGAGTACGACCTTATGGTCAAGCTTACAATTAATAGCCTAAAAAGGCTTAAAAGAAACTAGCAGAGGAAATCCAAAAGAAAGCGCGAGCCAATCGACATGCCCACAAGGCTATCGAGTGGAGAACGGCCTAATCCGCGAAGACGTCAAGTACTCTCCTTCGGAACCTCCTGCTGGTGATACTCCTCCTCCTCAAGCGAGCAACGGGGCATAAAGCCGTGAGTACATTGGTACTCAAACAAGTCGCTTGTAACAAAGATGCAATATAGTATGCAAGGCTTACCAATGGAAGGTGAAAGGTTAATTTGCATAAAACGGCATTTGAAAATACAATAAATAGATTGAAGCGCATTTGAAGTAAAACAATAATAAATAATAATCAAAGGAATTGAAGTAACCACTTATGAATCTCCCATCCATAAGCTAAACTAACCACTTATGGACCTCCCATCCACAAGTTAAACCAACGATGAATTAACCATCCACTATCCAAGCTTTTAGAAATAACTATACCTCGTGTGAAATCACCGAGCATTGTCCATGACCGAGGACGCGCTATTCAAATAGTTTTACACTGCAGAGGTTGCACAACTGTACCCACACGATGTGATTAGCCTCGCGCTAAGGAAATCACAACAAGGCCTTTACAATGTTCAATTCCAACCCAATCCCGCCCGCTAGGGTTTCGCATCACACCCCCCCTTGCGCCCCGTGGAATGTATACGACACCCACTGACATCCCAATGGCGGAACCAGAATTGAAACATCACAAATTAATCAGCCAGGTCTGTCCCATACCAGACATGTGGTTTGCACGGTAAGACTCAGATCAATGGCGCACAAAGTTAAGTCCTTAAGTGTTCTCGGGCGAGACTACCACATCCCTCGAAGTGCTCCAACACTTCCCCTTATCGCACGATCATTCGCCCGAGTGAAAACCAATTTTGTATAACCACCGCCAATGACGCACCAACGTCACGGCACAAATTTTATAACAGTGGCACCAACCACGATTCAATATCTCATTAGGTCAAATTAATTAATCACATGTGATGATGAATCCAAACGATACTAAAAGCATGGCTAAGCATACTAATCGTACCATCCCAAATATGATCGTAACATAGCATCACTAGTAAGTTTCCCAACCTATGGTGACAATGGCAGCATGGCATTCAATTTTAACAAGGAGGGAAATACTCAATTGAGGTGATAACTACCAATTACAAGGTTTGTATAAAAGTAGCGATGCAATGTAATTTAAAACAAAATATTTAAATAATAGATTGCAAACTGGGTTCAACATGATCAAAGGACACGACTTGCCTTGGCCTTGCTCAGTTGACAGCTCTTGATCTTCAAATCCAACGGCGGCTCCCTCGAACGCGTGATCTAACGAGAGAGAAAACGACACAAAGAGAAAAAATAAATTCAAATAAAATTCAAATGAACTCCAAAAATTCTCAAACCTGAACCAAAAGGTAGAGCTCAATTTTAGATGAATTTAGGAAAAAGAACGGGGTCAATCGGAGCTAGGACGAGGGAGAACGGGCTCTTGGAAAATTGGATCTAAAGAAAATCGGGGAAAATCGGAAATTGCATCTTGTCAGACCCGCCACGAAATAACAGTCTACGTGAACCCGCGCACGGGCTCGTGCGGGCGGTCGGGTGCTAACGCGGCGCTGACGGGCTGACACGTGGGCTGTTTTGGCTGACGTGGCGGCTGACCGGGCCGCATGTGGCGAGCCGACGCGGGCGGTTCACGCGCGCCCGATCGGGTGGGCCCCGGCCGGCGGCTCAGCGCGACGATGGACCAGCGCAGGAAGGCGCGGGCGCGTGTTGGCGTCGTGGCCGACGCGCGGCGCGCGGAACCGAGGGGACGCGGGCGCGCCGAGGCGCGGCGTGTCCGCGGCGCGCGCAGAGCGCGCGCGGATCTGGCCGGTGGGAGGTAGCGCGCGCGGCGCCGCGGCGGCGGGCGGCGGAGTTTAACCGGCGGCGCGGCGAGGTGGCGGCGGAACTCACCGGCGGCGAAGCTCCGCGGCGCGGCGGCGAGCGACGATAACGGCAGACGGCGCGCGACGGCGGCTAACTCCGCGACGGCGAAACGCGCGGCGCGGCGGCGGAGCGCGGCTCGGGACGGGGAGAAGCCGAGGGGTCGCGGCGGCTTAAATACCCGGACGTCAGCGGTGTCCAGGTCGGTCACGGCGGCGGTGTCCCGAACGGAGATGGCGGCGGAGACGAACCGGACTCGGAGACGGACTCCCGCCCGAAAACGACGCGCCTGACAGGTGGGCCCCACCCGTCAGCGATTCGGACGGGCGAGCGGCGAGGATGGCGCATGGGCGTGAGCGGGCGGCCGGGATGGCGAAACGCGTCGTCCATCGGCAGGGGCAAGGCGGGCGCGGGCGCGACGCCGATGTGCGACGCGTGGCACGGGCGGGATGCGGGCGCGGCTGGCTGGGCTGGCGGCCTGCTGGGCTGGGCCGGCTGGTGGGTTTCGGCCCACTGGCCGGTTGGGATTTTTGGAGGGTTTTTCTTTTTCAGAAATTCAAATAAATTAAATTGAGCTCTAGAAAATAGCAAATAAATCCATAAAAATCCAGAAAAATTCCAATAAATTCCTTGAGACACAAAGAACTCAAATAAAATAATTTTGGCAAATGTTCATGTTCAGATTAAACATATTAAATCCTTTTAATTTATAAAAATTCCATTTAAGCTTTAATTAATTCCAGAAAAATTCAAATGGTGAATTTTATTTTAAAAGCTTCAAAAAGGCTCTGAAAATCAGGATGTTACAAACCTCCCCCCCTTAAACGGAATCTCGACCCCGAGATTCAGGCTTACTAAAAGAATAGGTTACCAGGTGCGACGTTGGAGACGACGTGGTTCAAGCTTCCCCTTGCAACGTTCTGAGGTATCTGGGCTCCCTGACTTGACGATGTTCCACGGCTTGCTCCTGGGGTCTTTGTAGGGGTACTTCCAAGGTTGAACGGAATTGGCGTGATTCCTTGACGCTTTTGCGGGCAATTGCGAGCAAAATGACCTGGCTCTTTGCACTTGAAACAATTAGATGAAACTATTGTGCTTCTGTCACTCTGAGGTTGACCGCTGACATTGATAGGGCGTGGTCCCGAAACATCATGATGAGGCATTGAGCCGAGTCTTGAAATCGATCGTTGCGGTGCCGAGCCGGGTAAGTGCTGAAACGCTGCCTCTGAGCCTGGTGAGACTGAAATCCCTGCTGAGCCATCCTCCTCTTGCGAGACCCCTCGAGCTCGCGGCGACTGTCCTCAATTAGGATGACCTTATCCACCATCTGCTGAAAGCTGGCATAGTCGTTGCCCACGACCGCACCTTCAATCTCGGGTTCAAGCCTTTCCGAACCTCTTCGACGGTCTTCATCCGTGGCTACGTCCTCGGTGCGTGCGAGCTAGTTGAGTGAATTTATTGAGGTATTCACTCACTGACATATTCCTCTGCTGCAACTCACGGAACTCCTCCTTCTTCATGTCCATCACCCCATCTAGGACATGGGCGTGACGGAAAGCGGTGGAGAACTCGTTCCAAGTAATGCTGTCCTGGTCCTCGTGGGCGTCACAGTAGTTCTCCCACCATTCTGCGCAGTCCTCTAGCCGGTGTCTGCATACAAGACTCTCTCCTGTGTCGTGCACCGGGCTAAGTTCAGCTTTTTCCTCATCGAACGGATCCAGTCATCCGCCTCCAAAGGCTCTGAAGAACTGGAGTAGGTAGGCGGCCTCGTCCTCATAAACTCTGCAAAGCGGGACTGCTGGTGGGCGGCCTGAGGTGCTGCTACCCCTGGTTGCTGACGTTGAGCCATATTGTTCATATTCTGCATCATTGCTTGCATCATCTCGAGTGTCAGGCCATCAGAACCGGCGAGAGCGGGTCCGTGGTCGGCGGAATCGCTCGGGTGGCTGAGTGGAACTGTTCCCTGGGTTCTGGTTTGTCTGCTCACGACCTGCGGAGTTCCTGGTTTCAACCATCTTGCTGCTGCTCTGAAAAGAAAGACCCTTTTCTGAGAACTGACATCTGAAGGCTCAATAGATAAGAGGGAAAAGCAAAGGTAAGCGGTGAACTCGTCTAAGGGGGATTTCTAATGGCAACCTAAACTAAACAAACACTTAGCCGAAAAAGGCTAACAGCAAAACCGGGGAAATAACACCAATAAAAGATTGACGTGATTGCAATATAATGCTTTTAAGGGCAAAATTTGCAGCTCACATCACACGAATCGCAAGAAAAGGCAAAACAGTCTACACGATGTGAAACTATAACGAGGTTCAAATCTAATGGCTCCTAATCTTCACGGAAATCTCCAATCTTGTCTTGACATATTGGCGCTTCTCGATCCAAACTTCATAGCACAACTTGAAGAATTCCACGCTAACTTTCACTTTGATGGAGGGACACTCGAGACATCTATGGACATTATAGAGATAAGAAGTCAAATTGAGTTTCGAAAACAAGTTCTCAGAGGAGACGAGGAGCAAGAGTCCTAAGAATGAGGTAAGAATCAAGAATTACTAGTCAATCATTTGGTTGATTTGATTTTTGAAAGTAGATTTTGAAATTGGCTAAAACGACCATTCTAACCATGGCTTCGTCCTACAGTCGATATAGCTCTGATACCATCTCTGCCGAGACCGAATATGCAAATCCGGGCTCTCTGTGTATTCGCACTAGTCCAGATCACGCTAGTGCACACAAAGATAAACAAAGATGAAATATCGAACATATCACGATTTACTAAGAAAAACTCAAATATTATTAATAATCATCGAGTACGACCTTATGGTCAAGCTTACAATAGACTAGCCCGAAGGGCTTAACAAAACTAGCAAATGAAATCCAAAAGAAAGCGCAGCAGCCAATCGACATGCCCACAAAGCTATCGAGTGGAGAACGGCCTAATCCGCGAAGACGCCAAGTACTCTCATTCGGAACCTCCTGCTGGTGATACTCCTCCTCCTCAATCGAGCAACAGGGCATAAAGCCGTGAGTACATTGGTACTCGGCAAGTCGCTTGTAACAAAGATGCAATATAGTATGCAAGGCTTACCAATGGAAGGTGAAAGGTTAATTTGCATAAAACGGCATTTGAAAATACAATAAATAGATTGAAGGCGCATTTGAAGTAAAACAATAATAAATAATAATCAAAGGAATTGAAGTAACCACTTATGAATCTCCCATCCATAAGCTAAACTAACCACTTATGGACCTCCCATCCACAAGTTAAACCAACAAATGAATTAACCATCCACTATCCAAGCTTTTTAGAAATAACTATACCTCGTGTGAAATCACCGAGCATTGTCCATGACCGAGGACGCGGCTATTCAAATAGTTTTACACTCTGCAGAGGTTGCACAATCTGTACCCACGATGTGATTAGCCTCGCGCTAAGGAAATCACAACAAGGCCTTTACAATGTTCAATTCCAACCCAATCCCGCCCGCTAGGGTTTCATCATCACACCCCCTTGCGCCCGTGGAATGTATCGACACCCACCGACATCCCAATGGCGGAACCAGAATTGAAACATCACAAATTAATCACCATGTCCGTCCCATACCGGACATGTGGTTTGCACGGTAAGACTCGGATCAATGGCGCACAAAGTTAAGTCCTTAAGTGTTCTCGCGAGACTACCACATCCTCGAAGTGCTCCAACACTTCCCCTTTCGCACGATCATTCGCCGAGTGAAAACCAATTTTGTATAACCACCGCCAATGACGCACCAACGTCACGGCACAAATTTTATAACAGTGGCACCAACCACGATTCAATATCTCATTAGGTCAAATTAATTAATCACATGTGATGATGAATCCAAACGATACTAAAAGCATGGCTAAGCATACTAATCGTAACATCCCAAATATGATCGTAACATAGCATCACTAGTAAGTTTCCCAACCTATGGTGACAATGGCAGCATGGCATTCAATTTTAACAAGGAGGGAAATACTCAATTGAGGTGATAACTACCAATTACAAGGTTTGTATAAAAGTAGCGATGCAATGTAATTTAAAACAAAATATTTAAATAATAGATTGCAAACTGGGTTCAACATGATCAAAGGACACGACTTGCCTTGGCCTTGCTCAGTTGACAGCTCTTGATCTTCAAATCCAACGGCGGCTCCCTCGAACGCGTGATCTAACGAGAGAGAAAACGACACAAAGAGACAAAATAAATTCAAATAAAATTCAAATGAACTCCAAAAATTCTCAAACCTGAACCAAAAGGTAGAGCTCAATTTTAGATGAATTTAGGAAAAAAAACGGGGTCAATCGGAGCTAGGACGAGGGAGAACGGGCTCTTGGAAAATTGGATCTAAAGAAAATCGGGGAAAATCGGAAATTGCACTGTGCTGTAGACCCGGCTCACGAAATAACCAGTCTACCGTGAACCCGGCGCACGGAACTGTGCGGGGCGGTCGGGTGCTAACGCGGCGCTGACGGGGCTGACACGTGGGCTGTTTTGGCTGACGTGGCGGTGGCCGACTGGCCGGCCGACAGGCGAAGCCGACGTGGCGGTTCACGCGCGCCGATCGCGAGTGGGCCCGGGCGGCGCTCGGCGCCGGTGGACCAGCGCAGGAAGGCGGCGGGCGCGGTCTCGGCGTCGTGGCCCAGCCGCGGCGCGCGGAACCGAGGGGACGCGGGCGCGCCGAGGCGCGGCGTGTCATGCGCGCAGACGCGCGCGGCAGATCTCGCGGTGGGAGGGTAGCGGCGGCGGCGGCGGCGCGGCGGGCGGCGGAGTTTAACCGGCGGCGCACCGAGGTGGCGGCGGAACTCACCGCGCGAGCTCCGCGCGGCGGCGGCGGCAGCGACGACAACGGCAGACGGCGCGCACGGCGGCTAACTCCGCGACGGCGAACGACGGCGAGCGTCGGCGGCGAGCGGCGGCTCGACGGAGAAGCCGAGGGTCGCGCGCTTAAATACCCGGACGTCCGCCGTGTCCAGTCGGTCACGCGGCGGTGTCCCGAACGGAGATGGCGGCGAGACGAACCGGACTCGAGACGGACTCCGCCCGAAACGACGCGCTGACAGTGGGCCCCACCCGTCCGCGGTCGGACGGCGAAGCGGCGAGATGGCGATGGGCGTGAGCGGCGGCGGGATGGCGAAACGCGCCGCCCATCGGCGAGGGCAAGGCGCGGCGCGGCGCGCGCCGATGTGCGACGCGTGGCACGCAGGCGGGATGCGGCGCGGTGGGTGGTTTGGCGCACTCTGGTGGGCCATTGGTGGGTTTCGCCCATGGCCGGTTGGGATTTTGGAGGGTTTTTCTTTTTCCGAAATTCAAATAAATTAAATTGAGCTCTAGAAAATAGCAAATAAATCCATAAAAATCCAGAAAAATTCCAATAAATTCCTTGAGACACAAAGAACTCAAATAAAATAATTTTGGCAAATGTTCATGTTCAGATTAAACATATTAAATCCTTTTAATTTATAAAAATTCCATTTAAGCTTTAATTAATTCCAGAAAAATTCAAATGGTGAATTTTATTTTAAAAGCTTCAAAAAGGCTCTGAAAATCAGGATGTTACAGTGCGGAACCGCCCCGAGAGTATTCAGGAGCGGCCGCCCCAATATGGCGTTGTAGGGGTATGCGATGTCGACCACGTCGAAGATGGCGTCTTCGCTCCTCACGTTGTCGTTTTGGCCGAAGGAGACTTAGAGGCATATCTGGCCCAAAGCGCGCAAAGGCTGCCCTCCAAAGCCTTACAGCGGGATGCCTGAAGGGCCCAATTGACTCCGAGGGATCCCCATCTGGTCGAAGGCCGCGGCAAATAGGATGTTCGCGGAGCTTCCTCTATCGACCAGAACACGCCTGACCTCGCATCCTGCTACGAGGACCCGGACGACCAGAGGGTTTTGGTGGGGAAAGTCCATGCCCTCAGTGTCAGCGAGCGTGAATGTGACTTCGTGTTGTGCCCACTCTGGCGGTGCCTGCGCAGGGAATGCCGCGACGTGATGCAACCTCCTTGCGTAGGCCTTTCGTTGCCGCGCCGAGGCAAACTCCAACGAGGAGCCTCCGGAAATGACGTTTATGATCCTGCGCTGGGCTCCTTCCGGGGCTTGTAACTGCAGGAGGCCCTCCCGAGGTTGTTGCACATGTGCCTGAATTCGCAGGAGGCCTTCCTGGGGATGTATTCCTTGGTCCTGGGGGCTTTGGACATGGGCCACGACGGGCGCATGTGCCTCCGGGTTTTTATCCCTGGTGACGCTCTGCCGGAGCGCTGCGATAGTGGCGCAAGCACGCGTGTCATGGTTGCCTCGGTCGTGGATTTTGCACCACTGCCCGTGGTGCTGGTCGCTGTACTCTTCGCGGGTTCTGTCGTCGCGACCCCGGCCATGGCCCCGTCCCCGGCCCCGGCGCCCTCTGCCTCCGCGACCTGCAGAGGCGTTATCTTCGGCGCCGCCCTCGATATCAAAGACGTAACGAGGTTTCCTGGACTTGCGTTGGTCGCGCTTGGGCCGATCGCCTGACGGGTCGTTGTGTTGGGGGTCTTTGCGTTCGGAAGCGCCCTTCAGTGGCTCCTGCTTGCGTTTACCCTTCGAAGAGCCCTGCTTCGGCCAACCTTCGCTCTTTGCCGAGCCTTCTGCCTTGTTGGTATCGGAGTCATCGCCGTGTCGCCGCCGCGCGCCCTCTTCCGCTCTGGCATATTCTTCCATCTTGTCGAAGAGCTTCGCGACCGTCTTAATGGGCTTGCGCGCGTTGTATTCGGCCATCGGTCCCGGTCGGAGGCCTTGTATTGCTGCGTTGATGACGGTTGTTTCGCTGACGCCCTGACCGCAACGCATTTCGGCAAGCGCTGAAGTAATCCCGAGCCTTTCCTCGTGGTTTTGCTTGATCGCGAAGAGCTGGTCCGCATCGACACGCTCGACGTAGTTTCCCTGGAAGTTGTTGTAGAGTCGGTCGCGGATCTGTTCCCACGCGTAGATGGACTGTGGTTCAATGGTGAAGAATCAGGACAACGCCACCCCTTGTAACGCGAGAGGGAGTCCTTTTGCCTTCGTGGTGTCGTCTCCGCCAGCGGCTTCGATAGCGGTCTCATACACGCGCACGAACTCTCGCGGGTCGGAGTCGCCCTTGTAGGTCTCGATGACGCTCGGGAACTTGAAGTCTTCAGGCCATGCCGCCTGTGGTAGGCCCGCGGAGAGCGGGGACTCCGAGTCTACGCGCCGCAATGGGACGCGACTAGACGTAGGGGCGTCGCGGCTATCCGCCCTCTCCGGAGCGGGTTCAGATGCCAACGCCGGGGGGGGGCGTGTTGGCTCCGAGCCTCTTGCATGTCTCGCACAGCTCCGCGGAGGTCTGTTAGCTCCCGCTGAAACGCGCTAAGGGCCGCCAGCAGGGCAGCCTCCACCGCGGACGTGGCTGGGGCCGTCGGTGCGCTTGGCGGTGATACCGGCACGGTGGTGACCATGGCCTGCGCGCCCAGGCTGCCCGCCGCGTTGTCCTGGAGGACCCTGGAGCCGGTGACGAGGTCCGCGTCGCCGCTGGGACCATTCACCGCCTCTGTGCTGGGTGGGAAAACGGATGCGGTTGCGTTGCCATCGCCGGGGTTGGTTGTCGGGGCGGTGTTGGCGGGGTCTAGCGTTGTGTCGCTGGCGGGGTTGGGTGTCGCGTCGGTGGCAGGGTTGGGCGTCACGTCGTGAACGCCGGTGTTCACGGTCACACCTGCACTACCGCCCGTACCTGCGGCTGCTAAAGCCGAAGCCCTAGTGCTGACACGAGACTTCGCCGCTTCCGCCTTCTTCTTCTTCGCTGCCGTCGGTGAAGCTTTCTTTGGTGCCATCCTCCTTCGGACATGGAGGCTTGCTCTTGTCCTCCCCACGGACGGCGCCAACTGTTGTGGCTACAGACCAAACAGAGAGAGAGAGTATGGTAGTGGAGAGTTAGGTGAGTAAAGATGGCTTAGGGTCTTTCCCCATGGCCTATGTCCTATATATATATATATCCACATGGGGAGTGCTTTTACAATATACCCTTACACATGAGTACTTCCCTCAGGGGTACCTATGTCACTATACATGTCCCATTCTGGGCCTTACACTCTCTTAACAGCTGCCACGGGCTTAGGTGCAAGCCACCCTACAACAAAGATCAATTTGGAAAGGAAAACAATCATGGATGGAAAGTCTTAATCATGAAGTCAGGCACCATGATGCCCTATATATATATATATATATATATATATATATATATATATATATATATATATATATATATATATATATATATATATATATATATATATATATATATATATATATATATATATATATATATATATATATATATATATATATATATATATATATATATATATATATATATATATATATAGACACACACACTTGCATCTTTTACCTAGGGCAATTGGAAAGTTGTCCCCTACCAAGAACAATCTTATCTCCTGTTTTGTGTACGCCCGGCATTGGCACTGATGGTGACTTCTCAACGGCACACGGCGCTCATTGATATGAATATGAATATGTGACATTTCTCCCCAATAATGATCTTGCCGTAAAGTTGTCGTATTTGCATTCGGGAACATACAAAGGAGAGAAGGGAATTATCAAAGCGATCGAGCAGGCACTACCGTACATTACACTGTGCTCAGATCGCCGTCAATTTTAGCTATTTGCCACTGCCGGCGAACATGTCATCACTACATTGCATGCATATATATATATTGTCAGTGCTTTGGTTGTGTCATTGTATTTATTAACTATTCGTATATATGTTTTGTCTATATAATTAATGGAGTGGCTAATGTACACAGTAGCTTCAGCCCCTTCCATATATCATCAAAATATAGGGATATTACCATCCATTTGATCATTGAAGATTATGCACACGCACATACATACATACATACTAGTTAGAGACATGTGCGTTGCAACGAAGTCATAAAAATAGTGAGACAAAACTTACTGCCTAGCCAATTTCACACATCAAACATTGGAGAGCAAGCGACAGAGATAGAAGGGTAGCCAAAATGCGTGAGATGGGGAAAGTGAAGGGGGTGTGCAGTTGTATCCTGAGAGAGGGAGGATGAGGGAGACGAATGGTCCAGATCAAATCGGATGGCTGAGAAGAGAGGAAGGAGAATGGACCAACCACCAACCCACACTTTTATAATAGTAAAGATATACACACACGCGACCGACTTCCTCACAATTGGTGTGAATACAACCATATATGATTTACTACCATGGTTTTTTCCCGTTCATATATGAGATGGTTGATAGCAAAGGTATCTTTGAACTTTGAAGAAGATAAAAGCAAAAGTTTGTACAACAGCCACTCGATACTACAGGAGAGTACTGTTGCTGCAGAAGCATGCAGCATATGATCCATCTCTGTTGCATGATTGGCTCCTGTCAGCTCTGCAATCAGTGCCCTAGATAACCTTTTCTATTCTATACATACATATATATATGCATAGATGGAGCCGTAGATGCCTTCCTACCGTTGGCTTCTTTAGTTTCTTTCTTCTCGTCAAAAAAATAAAAAATTCAAGGAGAAATAAAGGGGTCGGCCGGGAGCTTTACAGTACATTTATTATCTGGTCTGTCACGCATCATATGATCATCGCACATTGCAGAGGCTGACCATTTCAAGTACCAAAAAAAAAAAAAAGTAGATCGATCGATCGATTAATTCCATCTCTCGATCTTTTCCATTTCTATCTCAAACCACATATGTATGTACACATATATACCGTCCTCTCAAATGCATTGCAAGATTGATCTGAACGCATGTACAACTGCATGCCCCTTCCATGCATGTACATATGCATTCTGTAAGTACATAGTTTTCCAATTATCACAAGAATATCCTAATTGAACAAGTTTTTAATGATTGGCCGGCCATGCAATGTATGTGTGCGTGTATTGCATGCTCATTTGAGGTCACTTTCAAATATGAGAACTAATGCGTAGGAAATTTGCTTTTGCTGATCATGTAATGCGTGTGCATATATGTCGTAGAGCCGGATTCTTGTTAACAACAATAATGCGTGTACGCACGCAAATGCTCTCTAAATTAGCATGCACATGTGCAAGTGTGTGTGTGTATATAGCTGAAATGGGACACCAGGGTGCTCGGGCACCAAGCCTCTCTGCCTTTAGATTGCTTTTAGATGCGTGCAAGTGCAATGATATATAATATCAGGATGGAAAGTCTTAATTATGAATGGAAAGTCTCAATCATGGATGAAAAGTCTTAATCATGGAGCCTCGGCACCATGGCGCTCTGTTATTATATATATATATATATATATATATATATATATATATATATATATATATATATATATATATATATATATATATATATATATATATATATATATATATATATAGGAGTGTCTATACAACATTCGACTATTTTTGAGAACAAAAACAGTCAGATTTTGAGCGTTAGATGGAGATCCAACGCCTAGATTATTTTTTTGGAGGGGGCTTGTATGGATGGATCCGTTGGATGGAGATCTAACGTCTCAGATCAATCTAACTGTTTTTGTCCTTAAAAACAGTAATGTTTTATAGACACACACACACACACACACACACACACACACACATATATATATATATATATATATATATATATATATATATATATATATATATATATATATATATATATATATATATATATATATATATATATATATATATATATATATATAGCCTGCAAACACGTTCATTTTGCAAATATGCATAGCAAATTATATATTGAATGCGGCTCAATGATGAAAATCATGCATGTTTTTATGCACTTATTTGAAATGATCATGATCAGAATAGTACATTGATGAAAATGGTTGATTTTTTGGCAAATATACGTAAGTTCAACAAAACTTAAGTGCATGCGATAGGAAATTAAAGATCTGAAACCATTACTACCTTTTGAGATGACTGTAGATACTTGACAGATGTGACTGTAGATACTTGACACATGTAACACACGTCAGAACAAATTCTCCAACGAATCGATTACAGCCTTACACACCACGATATATATGAAGAAACTTTTATTTTATTGCTCTATACGTATGTGGATGTGGAGATTGAAACAGTGTGTACTGGATTGCTGCAGGGATCAGAATGATAAATTTAACCGAATCTTGTGGATATACATTATATTAGTGTCAGGAGTGCAGTATTTCTTATTTGGTCATGCAGGTAGATGGACATGTATATACATGCTTGTCGCATTTTGTGCTCCAATAGTGCAGTAAGGCAACTGAAAAAGATCGTCTTGTCTATGATCATTAGACCGATCCGATTAGATGGGTAACGCAACTAAGGTATTTGAGAAACTAATTAAGCGAAGAAATAAGTTATTAAGTTACGCACGCAACATACACATGCTTGCATTTATATGCAGAATCGAAGGAGTTTGCCCCTCATTCATATATATAAATGGTGAATTAATGCATGTGAAGATTAATTGTAAGCAATTCGCTAGTCTGGTAATTAGTATCATATCACCCTCGATTTTGTTATTTGGAAATGGAAAACTGGTCATACTACTAGCTAAGCTAGTCAACCAAAATAAAAATTTCCTCATTCTTTTTTATCGAATCGTGCTGCTACGTTTAGGGTGTGACTATATATATACGTTTAGCTCGGCTTTCATGCGAGACTAGCAAAGTGTTGAATTTTTCTGGGTCAAAGTTTCACTTGATTTAGTTGAAGTAAAATGTTATTTGGTGAAATTAAACTTCTACAATTTAGAAAAACAATAGTTGTATTGGAATATGTGAGACCATGTGGAGGTCACCCCATCTTTGTGATGAGCAACTGACTTTTGTTTCAGAGAGTTAGCGGAGTTTGATTTTTGAGGATTTGCAAATTTGTCAATTTTTTGATTGGCTTGTAGGCCAACCGATCTGACCAGTAAAGGGTGGCAGTCAGACCGGCCATTTCTCTAGTGGTCAGACCATTAGCCAAAACCGGTTTGACCAGTTGCCGTCAGTGGTTAGATAGGCCAGGGCTAGCGGTCTGATCGGCTGAGTAGTGCTCTCTCGGCCAATTTGGGGTTTTTGGGATTTTGAGTTATGGCGAGAGTTTAGTTTGACCTAGGTCATTGCTTGTGTGCACAGAGATTTAATATTTGCTCCTAGGTTTATGATCAGTGGTTTGGTTGTATACAGTTTGTATGGTGCATTGTATATATAGATTAGTTGTGTCACTTGATGACTTTGTATGTTGTGTGGTGCTACATAATGGTTTGCTTGTTTGTAGGACTCTGGAGCTACGTCATGGTCAAGTGGACGGGACTGGGACTAAGTTAGGAGAGCTTAGATCCAAAGCGGTCAAGGCATTAGAACTACGCTCAGGAGGAGTCGAGATCTAGATGATCAAGGAGCTGTCGAAGATGATTAAGGCTTGTGGGATGGTTACAAACTGGGATTATGAGGAACCAGAGTAAGAGCTGCCGATGGTAGATAGATGGGCAATGACAAATTAGATTAGGACTAAGCTCACGAAGGAGTTAAGATCCAGAGCAGTCAAGGAAGCTAGGTGCCATCATGCACGAGGAGAAGCATGTGGTGCGCCAGGTGACTTGGGTCATTTGCAAGTGAGCACGATTCTATGGGATCCGGACATGCGAAAGGCTTGATGACAAGTCATTGGGGCCATATAGAAAATGACGAAGTATGGGTGATGCTTCACAACAGAGAAAGCAGAAAGCTTCATAGAAGGTGGTAGAGAGATATTTTGATAAATTCCCAATACTAAAAAAGTGACGGTATGCGAAATCGCGACGTTGGTCTAAGTGGTGTAGATCTTGTATATGCTAAAAATGTGAAGCGGATTAAGTGTTGGTTTACTAATAGGTTAATGGTTGTGAGCACTTTGAGAAATGTGCATTTGTTAGTATAAAACCCGATATTGTGTTGGGTTAACAGGTTTGCCCATATAAGTGGAGAAACCCAACTAGTGGTGTCGGTTAGGATTTTCTTTGTGAGCCTCCATATATAAGGAGGGAGAGGATGGCTAGGTTAAGTTTTTGGAGAATTTAGTCCAAGCCTTTGAGATGAGAGTTAGATTTGATGGAGAGAACCTTATGGGAGATGTGACAGGCTCTTATGGCTAAGTTTTTTTTTGTCATCCTTAGGCCTTGTATGTGGTTAGGGAGTGGCTATAAATATTTATATCTAAGTGATAAAAATAAAAATTTGTCCAAGTATTTCCCTTTTGTGCTCAAGTGATGAAATTTTGATTTGCTTGGTTTTTGGTGCTTCTCCTCCCTTTATCTTGCTATGTGTCATGGATGTATAAGTGATGCTGATGTCTCTTAGAGATCAGATCTTATCCATCTAAATATTTGTTATTTTGTAGGTTCCTGTGTTTACCCAGTTTTAGCTTAAGAGAGGGTGATTGTATGGTTTTGCTTTTGTGGACAATTTGGATAGAATTCGTGATATGTTCTTGCTTTCTTTAATATGTGCGAATATATCTAGATCTATCTTGGCCATCATCTACTCATGAGCAAGTCATACTCACTGTTTTAGGTTTTTGCCCTTTTTGATGCAACCTTATTCAAATTGAAAAAAAAATCATAACTTTGACAATGATTTTCTTGATCTTTAATTGGAATAGATTCATAATATATCCTAGAGAAGGTGCATGCTAAGTTTCATATTATTGGATCTATGGATCAAAAGTTACAAAGTTTTGTTGGATTTGAAACAACGTTGTTTTTACTGTTCATTTGACTGATTTCACCATTCATATGATCAGAATGGTTTGGGGAGTGGTCAGATCGGTTTCGGGGAGAGGTCAGACCAACTTTAGAGAGAGGTCTGACCGGTAGCATTGGGTTTTCTTGGAATTTTGGTTTCATACTTTGCTAGCTTTTGTTTTGGCTTCCATTCCTAATCTCTGTAACTCTGTAGTTATTTGAGTGAAAGATCAAGATTACTTGGGGAAAAAATTGAACGGCACCATTCACCCCTTTCTGCTATCTTTCGGTCCTATAATATGATGTGTCCTTCTAATCGATATTAATGAGAAAAGAAACTAATCGTAAGAAGAACATAAGCTTGAAAAACGTTCTTCGAAGTAAGTTGATTGAATATATTTCTTGTGGGTACTACAGTTGCTGAGTTTCCTGTCTCTTAATTTTGTGAACGAAAGTAGTCAAAAGTCACCTAGATCCCTTCACGATTACCTTTTCAAATTTAACATTTGACATGGAAGGAAACGGAAGAGTGCAGGGTGAAAATGGGCGTACTAACATAGGTTTTACTCTCTCTTCTAGATGGATCTTCGTTATAATTCAGATTAGACTAACAGAGCACGCTCGAATACAATTAGTTCTATATGGGAAGTTTAGAGTGGAAAATTATTTTATAACCTAGAGAACAAAACTGCATACTGATTAACTTAGGTTAACTCTTCAGGGACAATTGAGAGATCGACATATATATGTTAGAGACTTTATATGTTATAACCCTGTGTGTTATTAGACAGGTTATACGGTATCAAAGCCGAGCCTTGTGAACATACAAAATGCACCATGTAGGCAAGGTTATGGACACTTTCATGTATTGGCATTGGACAAGGGTGTCATGTCCTCGAAGGAATTCCATCGATCCTTTGATAATGCAATCTAGTCTTAACTCTTTTGGGTGAAGCTAAAATGGGAAAACCATGGGTCAACCTTTTGGGCAGAAATGGAACAAAAATCTAAGCACAATTAGTATGTTTTCAATGTACATACGATGATAATTATAGCAAGCTATCCTAGGCATGTATTCCTGAAACGTCCATGTGCTCAATTTATACACACTCAAATTAAAAAGCAAACATATAGTCATACATAGTCAGACATAGTTAGAGGTTACATGATGTGTTTTTATCGTGTATAATTGGTGGTGTGTTGCTCCATTAGACGTTGAAAATGAAACGTCGAGATGTTGTGTAAGTTCGAAGAACAATTAATTGCGCGATCTATCTCTTGATGACCAATCTTTACCACCAGTATTTCATTTGTTGTAATGGATGCGCTTGATAGGGCAGATTTATATGTATGAGCATGCATGATCTGCAATAACTTATGTTACATTAAGTTAACTTGGAGAGAAGTTTATAATACTCAGCTAAATTGACCAGCAACCATACAAAATCCCCATTAAGAAATTTCGTAGGAGCTTGAACAACTATCTTACATTTTAAAGACATTATAAAAAACATACATATAATTCAAATTAATGATATGTATCAAAATAATTAAATGTAAATTTAAATTATTACTTTACCAGTATTTGCATGCAACTCCAAAGAAATTAATGTACCATCGTGCATAAAGTTAACCATGGATTTAAACTATGACAGAAGGAGAACTTGGGGAAAATAAGGGAGGAAATAATAGAGCTGGACTTTTGGGTGGAGAAGTTTGAATCATGCAAGAAAATTTCAAATTAATGTTACAAAGGGGGGAAAAATGAAAACATGACATATGGATGTACTACAGAATTATACTGTATTAATTATATGGATGTAATGTACTGTGCTACAAATATAGTGGAGAAACCATATGCCCACAAAAATATTTTGACCTGAATTAAGCGTAAACGGCTACATGCTCGACAATAATACAATTAATTAACATTCTTTTTGGAAAGCAATACAATTAACATTAATGTATCTCAGTTTACATAAAATACCAGCGCAATTAATGGCATTTTCCGGTTCATGTACGACACAAATTGAAGTTATTATTTTACTTTAGTTTTCTTAATCATGCATGCAATGAAACTTTTGCCACCGGCCGCCTCTAGATCAGTTAAGACGAAAAACAAAGAATACGTATGAACTCTCTGCTTTTTTCATGCTAAGAATCACTGCAGGCTATAGCTAGCTAGATAGACGTATGGTAGTAGCTAAGCTAGATAGATAGAGCTCGTTACAGCTTTTGGCCGCACTGTCGTCTCTGGGAACTCTCCCACCGAAACCTCCTTTCTTTACTGCATATTGTTGCCCTCTTGATGCATAGAATTCAGCACCTCACCACTCATGACTGATCATGGCACTGAATACCTTGCACCAATAATTCCCTCTGGCTAGTAATCTCAAGAGGATACGGGTATCTTTAGTAATACTACCTCAGTTATTTCTTAGCTATATCGAATAAGTAAAATTTTATGTAATATAAAAAAGATTGAAGTATCTCAAGACGATCCTAGGCATCTCTAATAGCACCTTCTTAACTATCTTTTAACTTTATTAAATAAGCAAAATGATATATAAAGTAGAAAGGAGATAAGAAAAGATAATATTCTCTCTTACACAATAGACAACTTGAATCCACAAACTAACACCAAGAGTAAGAGGATGTGAGGCAGGAAGCTATAGTAAAAATAGTATAAAATAGTTAGATGATTGATTTAGTGTTGAAGAGATTATCTCTAACGCTATCTTTATGTGAGATAGAAATTTTAGAGATAACTTTAAAAGATAGTATATTATACATGCCCTCGAGAGAAGAAAAATGAGAATTTTCCTTTCTTTTCTCCCTGAGTTCAGACAAAGAAAAACAGGGAGTCAAGTCGTTATTACCTGATCTCTACGTGACAAACTGCAACCAGGTAACTAACTGCCAATAAATGTGGGTCTCTCTCTCTGATCGATCCCATGTTCAACCAGTAGCTCGTCAACATGCATGCTGGCAGCAGACCTCGGTTGCCACCATAACACAACACGCAAGCTATACACTGCTGCTTTCTCAATTTTTTTTCTAGCCCTTGAAATTCTCCGCAAAAAAAAAAAAAAAACTCAGAGAAAACAGTACAAATTAAATCCTGAAGATCACTTGGCAAGATAGCACAAACCCTAGCTAATCTTATTAATTAATTGTACTTTCACAAAACATCAACACCAGCCCACAACAAGAACAATTAAAATTAAATCAAAATTACCTCTCTGCTAGTCATCCATCGATCGCTAGTTGATAAGCTATAGCTCTCTGTCAGCGCATTCCATGGCTGCTTTGACCGCCGCTGCTGAATCCGAAACCAAGGGGCGGGTGTGCGCCGCCCATCGACGACGAGGACGATGACGATGTCGGCCCGTGCATATCCACGGGCCTGGTGAGGCCAGCCCAATCGATAATCGGTCCACCGCCCAGCGGCATAAATGGCCTGCCAGCTCGCCCTACGACTGAGGTGCTAGGTCCCGCTGGAGCTCCGGCCGACGCCCCGGCAGGATACTGCTGGGGCGGCTGGTGCTGGAGCTCCTGCACCTGGCGTTTGAGGAACTTGATGTAGCGGATGGCCTCGTCGAGCATGGAGGCGGTGTCCATCTTGGTGCCTCCCGGGACGAGGCGCTGCAGGATGCGGATGCGCTCGCTGATCCGCTCGCGGCGGTGGCGGGCGGCGACGCTCTGGGGGTCGTCGCTGATGCGGACGTTGCGGCGGCGCGGCCTCTTGATGGTAGCCGGGTCGATGTCGACCGGCTGCATGGCAGCGATCCGGTACATCATCTCCTTCATGGCCCCGAGCTCCTCCTCCGCGTCGTCGTCGGCGGCGCCTTCCTGGCCTCCGGCCGCCTCGTGCCTCAGCTCCTCCTGGTCGTGGCGGGGCTCATGATGCTGCTGATGAGAGGAGGGGTCCAAGTCGAGAGGATGGAGGTGGTGGTGGTGAGGAGGAGGAGGGAAGACTGAGGAAGACGCAGAAGGATCAAACGGGTGGTGAGGATGGTGGTGGTGAGGAGGAGGGTGGAGGTCGAAGGGTAATGGCGGCGGTGGAGTCGGGGCGGTGTGGTCGAAGAGGAGAGGGTGGTGGTGGCTACCGAGGCTCATGTCCAGATCCCATGAGCTGCTGCTGCTCGAATTGTGGGTGATGTTGTCCATGCCGGTCACTGCCACTGCTCACTACTACCAGCTCAGTTGTACTAGAGTAATTGTACTAGCTAGTACCACTCCCACGCCACACTAGCAAGCTAAGATGCAGTAGATGAGATGATGAGCTCCTCCTCCAAAGTGCAGTGGACGACTACCTAGCAGCGAGCTAGAGAAGAAGGTATGCGTAAGCTTGGATTGATCACAGAGAGAGAGAGAGAGAGAGAGAGAGAGCTCATGAGTGGCCAGGCTTTATAGGGGAATGGAGAGGTGAAGGAGGAGGAGGAGGAGAAGGCTAGCAAGCAACTTCAGGTGTTAAATGCGCCAGAGGTAGCCGGAGATGCGGTGGCACTAGATGTTGGTGTAAGCACTGTTAGGCAAGGTTAGGAGGGCACAGGCAAAAGGCTGAGGGTGGAAACTGCAACTGTTTGTCATTGTGTTGCAGAGGTTAAGACCGAGAACGGCGACCAGAGTGGGTTAATAGGAGTCAATCTGATTAAAATCTTTTTCAAATCTTTTCTAAAGGAGAAATCAAAGATCTTCACTTTAATACCTATGAAAAACGATGAAGATCAGAACCAATCACCCACAAGGGAAGATCCAAGGAAAATTGAGCCAGAAGGATCAACGGTCTAACCACAGTGTATAGGGCAGTCTAATTGGCCTAGGGCAGTCTAATCTTTTAAGGACGGTACAACTTCTCCTCTCATGACATAACATATTTTCAACACTATTTCAAATTGAAAAAATGACAAAACTCTTGATCCATAGCTTCAAATGACTTAAAAACTTAAACCAAGACTTGACTATGCCCTTAAAAACCTATTCTAACCAAAGATCTTAAAAGAACTTTAAAAACTTAGGATATTTTGCCTCTTCATACTCTGCTACACCAAAACCAGGCTAAAACCACTTAAAAAATCATTATGCACCTTCTCTAAGATGTCAAAAATCTATTTCAATCAACGATCCAGAAAATTGTGCTAAAGTTTTAACCTTTTTCCATTTAAAGGAAGGTTGCACCAAAATCAGATAAAAGAGGGAAACAATGTTTTGGTCTTGCTCGTGAATTCTTGATAATGTAGATGACCTTGGATGTGATCTTACATGTCGTAGCTAGCTAGATCACAGCACGAACCCAGCCTAAAACACCCACAAGACCAACACCCTAAAATCACCTTTCTCTTGAGCAAAACTAGTCAATCACAAGAAATTGCAATGAATAGGTGCCTAGATAGACGAGATCTGGTCTCCAAAAGACATCATGGTCAATTACATATCCTTGGTACAAAGCAAGATCAATAGGGGAAAAAAGCACAAAAAACCAAGCCAAATCAACATTTCATCACTTGAGCAAGGAGAGAAAGACTTTGACGAATTTTGATATCTATTGATACTTGGAGATGAATGTTTATAACCACTCCCTAGCCAAACACAAAGCCTAAGAATAACAAAAAGCTTAGCCACAATAACCTCTCATATCTCCCATAGGGTTCTCTCCATGAACCCTAACTCCTCTCAAGGCTAGGCATAAACTCTCTCAAAACCATCTTCACCCATGCCACCTCTCTCTCTCTCCTTATATATGTAGGCTCACAAGGGAAACCCTAACAAGCACTTTTAGTTGTTTCAACCACTCTTACATGGCTAACCCGTTAACCCAATACTATACTGGGTTTTACACTTACACATGCACGCTTCTCAAGCACTCATACCCATTAACCCATCAGTGAATCAACACTTGATTCACTTAGCATTTTTAGCATATCTATGACCTAAACCATTTAGGCCACCGCACGGTTTCGCACATCGTCACTTTTCCGGTATTTAGGTAATTTATAAAAATGCCCGTTTATCACCTTCCACAAAGCTTCCAGCTTCCTTTGCCTTGATTGTGGACCTTACCTCTTTTGAGCCTAGTCCATGGTCATCTCCTCCTTTACAAGCAATCTCTATGCTTGCAGTGTGTAGGTTCACCAATGGCTCACTTGCACCAACTGCATCATTTCATGAACCATTGCTCGAACTTTCCCTTTAACATTCCTTGTCTTCCCCTTGCGCCTTGTTTGAGCTCAACCATCTTACTGGGCATGCTTGAATGTTCTGGATCTCGGCTCCTTCATGAGCGTAGTCCCGATCCTCGCTGTTGACCATAGTTAACTTAAAGCCTCCATGCACATACAAAGACTAATAAATTATTTTCAGGTACAAGTTCATTACAACTTGACCCATATTAGTCCAACATATTTTGTGCACCATGAATGCACCCAAGCAACGGCACCTATGCCATGCCCACACTCAACCAACTAAGCCCAAAACTTCCAAGGCTGGTCTGACAACCAACCACAAGCTAGTTAGAAACCAGCACCTTGGTCGGTCAGACCAACAACCAAAGGCTGGTCTAACTGCCAGCCCTTCGCCAGTCGGATCACTCCTTGTCGGTCTGATCGTGGCCCTAAAGCTGGTTAGACCGTCGGCAACAGAAAGCAACTGAAAAGTTGCAAACTCTTAGAAACCAAACTCAAACTCAAACTCCGTAAACTCTCTAAACTAAAAGTCAGTTACTCATTACAACAATGGGATGATATCTACATGGTGTCACAATTCCATTCTTGATGAGTATATTGACAGACACAAAAAATGCAAGAAATTGTGTTTGTTTTTAAAAGAAAAGCAAGAAGTTGCAAAAGCAATACATGGTCTATTTGAAACAGAAAGAAGAGTATGTTGGCAAAGTGTGGAATGGAGAAAATATAAATAAAGAACAAGTGTTCCACAAAAGCTCCAAATCACACCTGATACATCACAAAAGCTCAAAATCTTGCTCATGGTCCAAAGAAAAGAGTAATTGCTCACCATGATCATTTTCATAGCAAGAAAAAGAACAAAAAAAATGTAAAAGAGAGCAAATGATATGCAATGATGCTCTCCCTCACTCAAATATCTCATTTTGGCATTTTTGGCTTTCAATTGAGCAAGTTTTGTAACTACCAGTTATACTTGTAACTTATACTACTATTACCACAAAAATGAATGTTCTCCCCCTTTATGCAATTTTTCACCCCATAATGCCTTTTTCATCCTTTGCCTTTCTCAATCATTCTCCCTATTTTGGCAATATAGACATCAATGGCTAAAGTTTCCCTTCAAAATGTGCATGACACTACTTAGAGCACATGAAGCATAAGAGAGAGCATGTATGCATGCATGAAGATGTAAAACCTAAAGAGCTTTGAAAATTATCCAACGTGAGGCTCAAGTTAAAGGAATACCACTTGAAACCATAGAATGCATACAATGCTATCTAGATCATGATGAAGTATACATAACCAAATTAATTTCAAAATAAGCAAGGCTTCAAAATTGACAAGTTTATCTAAAGATATCTAAATATGAGCTAAGCTATATTAAGAAGGATAAATGGATCCATGAAGCTCAAATTGAATCAATTAGAGTGCTACAAGTTCAATATTGAATTATTTTGTTGAAGCACTTGGAATTGAACATTAGCACATTTAACACTTTTGAAAAAACATTTTGGTCTTATATTAGTAAAGCAAATTCTGAATTAGGAGCCATTCATAATTTCATAATTTTTTCTTTTATTCACTTTAATTTGCCACGTGCTAGATCTCAAGCCTTATGTTGAGCATCCTAAGCAATAAGCTTAAAAATATGGTCTTAGTCATCCAAAACTCCCCCTGAGTTCATGCCTAAAATAATGATAAACCATCACACGAGAAAGAATCGATGAGATTAGTTTTTTGCACATAAAAGAGATTATCTCTTATTTTATTGTCTAGTTCAAGAACAATGAGCTGCTCTTGATTCCGTAAGCAATACTCAACTATAGCTACAAAAGCCTAGGAGAAGTAAACTCATACGTCAATAAAGAACTAGCATAGCTTAATCTAACGCTCAATTTAGATTTTAGATTCAAAAGAGAATTCTTGACATGGCACATATTATAAAAGGATCATCAGAGAGCAAACTAGTCAAAAGATCCAACCTTGCAAACTGAAATGATATCAATTGTAAAAATTGATGTCACTTGTGAATTTTAGTTCAAGTTTGCATATTAAGCTAGCATAGCAAAGATTTAATCATACATACAAAAGCATGATAAAGATAGCTAAGTAGGCACAACATGGCAGTGATCAATATTATAATTAGAATTACATCACAAGTAAGTGATAGTCAAAGTTCATATGTAAATACATATATGTCACAATGAAATGCCATGCATAAGCAAGAAAATAAAACTCCCTAACTACAAGAAGAAACCAATTGCAAGATACCACTTGTAGAAGTGAAAAGGATTAAGCTCGCCCTAAACATAAGCTGCAAGATACAACATATAAAAGCACTTGCAAAGGAAGAAATAGCTCAATAAGATTCAAACTTGCAAAATTTACTCCCCAAACTCTCTCCTCACAAGGAATAGCTAGAATGGCTAAAAGAAGAGAGAGCTAAGCTCTATACTCCACATGGTCTCCAGGAGAAGGGTGGCTCACAACTAAGGAGCGAATCTGAAACACTAGAAATCCCCGCTACTAGAAACCAGTGACTGAAGAAGCAAGCTCGACCTAGACTGGAGGAAAGCACAATCTAGAAGAACCAAAATGTGCCTAAGAGAGACTCGTACAAGAAGTGATCCTATCAGTAAACCAAACAACCCTCTAACTACAAAGCCTCGAAAGCAAATGTAAAGCACAGGAAATAAAACTTGTGTCGCACTGTTTGGCGGTAAGATGTAGTCGAAGGAGTAGAAACTGAGTCATGCTACATCCCAAGAGTGATCGCCATCACTAGATAATGGAATGAGGAAGAAGAAGACCCAGAAGCTCCAGAACCAAGGAGTTTGCCTTAGGCTAGTTAGACTACCATCGTGTGGCCAGTCTAACCGCTGGGGGCCGATCTGACTGCCAAGTGAGCAGAGGTTTGACCATTCCCCTAGTCCCCGACTGCAGTTTTGCACACTTTGTCTCCTATCTCTCATGTAAAGCCTACATCAACATAAAAGAAGTCGTTTGTGTCTTAGAACCAGGGTTAGTGAGAAATGACATGGAAATCCAGTCCTGTGACACATGACAAGCAAAAATACTATGATCCAAAGTGAGAGAAAGGCAATAAACATCCAATGCTCACATAAGTATAAGCAAACAATTTCGAGTATGAACATGAATGAACATAAATGAGAAAAGCATGGCTATGAGCAAAACATGAACACTATATGCTATAGAGATAGATCAAACTCTATTTATATCTGTTGACATTTTAATTTTGATCTTACGTATGATTTATTTGGACTAGGGGAAACTCTTAGAAGACTCGGTGTATGCACACGTAGAGTAGAGACATGTGAATTTTTATACAGGTTCAGGCCTTCACCTAAGAGAATAATAACCCTACATCCTGTGTGATCACTAATCACTAGAAAAGGATTAAAATTGAGAGTAATACGGATGCTTAGCACTATCCCCTCCTTTGATTTGAATGCCTCTCCCTTCTCTCCTTGACGTTAACCTTTATATAGCCAGTGAAGCGATGGCAGTTGTCCCACACCAGAAGACACCTCAATGCTTTGGATGATAACTGCCTGACAAAAGTTACTGTCAGAAAGACGTAAAAGGCCGTTCGCCGTGTAGCGGTTGTTGTCAGAGAGAGATCATGTGTGGTTATTGGATAAACGCACGTTCTAACTGCCATATCAGACGAACCCATGATGCAGTTGTTCATCGTAGACAAGTTAGTCAGAGATAGGTTGGTCGCAGGAAGGTCCACGACCATAAGGTGGTTACAAGTCAACTTATGACTATGTGGTTGTAGAAGGACTTACGATCATATGGAGTAGTCGCAGTAAGACTTACGACTATTTGGTCGGAGGACTTACAACCAAGAGGGTAGTCGCAGTAAGACTTACGACTATTTGGTCGTAGAAGGACTTACGACTAAGGGGGTAGTCGCAGTAAGACTTACGACTATTTGGTCATAGAAGGACTTACGACTAAGGGGGTTGTTGTAATAAGTCTTACAACTATTTGGTCATAGAAGAGCTTACAACCATCATGCAATATTTACCTCTTATCGATAAGGGGTATATTCAAGGAATATAATGACATAATAATTTGAGGATTATTCTATCCTCATCATCTAACCCCCCAACTTTAAGTGAAGATAACTTATTCGACTAAGTATGGTCGTAGATAATAAGTGGTCAAAAGTAAAGCCTTTCTCGACCCTTATCGACTAGAAATTGGCCTATCCATCGAATCGATTCCCAAAACGAACGTTTGGTTCTCGAGAGAAGTAATCAAAGCATTGGCTATAAAAACTTACCGGGGGTAACCTTTGGTTTTTCACTTTCTCCAATTGCTCTGATTCATTCAAACTCTCCGCCTCCAATTGATCTTCATAATCTTCCTCAATCTCACACAAATCCCTTCTAATCACCCACAAGAATGAAGAGAAGTCTTCATCAACCTGGGTTGAATCAGAAATGGATCATGCCAAGATAAAGGCATTAGAGATTATAGAGAAGATCCCACCACTGCGATTCGTCAGATGGATCGAAGCCGCTGGGCAACATTGGCCAACCGGACAAATCAGAGAGATTCTGGTGTTCCAGGCATACTGTGAGTGTGGCCTCCATCTCCCTACACATCCCTTCTTGACAACCATTCTCGAGTATTTTGGGGTTGAATTTGTGAACTTGGTTCCGAATTCAATCACAATGCTCAGCATCTTCATATACCTATGCGAGGCGTATTTGGGTATCCCAGTAGATCTCGAGCTCTTTCAGTTCTACTACGAGATGAGCCAACAAACAGGGATTGCTGGGAGTTGTGGATTGAAGCTCCATGATGGCAAGACGGAGCTTTACATCCGCATGTTTACTCAATCTTCATGGCTAGGATAGAAGAAGAGGTGGTTCTATTGGGAGACAACCAGTGAAGATAGCCTCTCCTTCATTGCGAAGGCCATCGAGAGGAACAGTCTTTGGAACTCAGCCCCCAAAGACGTCATAAGAATAGCCCCCTACATCTCAACCATTAAGGAGCTGAGGGATGAGGGGTTTACGAGCTGGCATGTGGTGAAGTACTTCATCACACGCCGTATTAGTCCTTTGAAACATCGAGCACGTCCTATGTGGATGTACTTGGGAGTCTCGGATTCGACCCAGGACTACGAGAATGGTAAGTGATACTAGTACTCATATTCCTAACTAGGTTACATTTTCTAAATACTCTTTATTGACTACCCTGTTATTTGTTCAGACCTTGACTTGGAGGAAATCAATTCTCGAGTCAAGGCCATCTGCAAGAAGGCTCCATCGCTTGAGGTGGAAGCTCCTTATATTTTGGTGGATGTTTCTACCGAAGAGAGGGAAGAGTGCTTAAAGGTAATCGAAAAATCTACTTCATCTTTAAGACTTCTTAGTTGTAGAGCATGGCCAAGTGGTATCTTCCTCTTCTGCAGAGCGTAGGTATGAATTTTTGTTAAGACGACCAAGAGGTCGAATTAATAATGGTCGGTGGAGAAGTGGAAAAAATAAAGGCTCCTTCGGCCAAAAGGCGTCGACTGGTTAAGTCAATCGATAAGGAAAAGGTGAGCATAGTTGCTGCTGTCCCCCTTAAAATTCTTCCTCCGACTGCATTGAGCGCTCCTATTCAGCAATTTATTACGGATATAGGTGCGGCAAGTGAAATAGAGGCAGCCATATTAAAGCAATTGACTCTTACGATCAAGATATCTTTCTATTATAACATCAAAACTAACTTAGTTGGCCTTTCCGAAGGCTTTATCAAGTGTCTTGAAAAAATAAACTGAAAGAGTTTTGTACCTTTTATGAAGGAAACTACCACGTCAGTAGAACCTATGATCGAGAAGGAGATTGTCCTGATGATTGAAACTAGTTCTGACTATCAGGAGGGACAAGAAAAGGAAAGAACAACAACCCTTGCTGTAGACCTTCGACCAGACGTGGTCGAAGGGGCTCAAGACTCTCGACCAGAGGTAGTCAAGAAGGTCCTTATTCTCCCGCAACCAGACATGGTTGTGGAAAAGAAATCGAAGAAACCACTCTCTAGGAGGGTTTCTTCCAAATTTGCGCTGAAAGTAATGACCCAAAGGTATAAAAATGCAAGTACATGTACTGTATTTTACCTTTGTCTTTTCAACTGCTATCGAAAGGGCGATGGAGAAGGTGGCCAAAGAAACGACCCATCAATTCGCCACAGGCAATTGACTGGGGAAGCGGGACCTAGTCCTCCGGGAAGAATCCATCGCAGCCACAAGCGAAGCAGTAGTCATAGTCACCTTCTTGAGCTTCAACTTCCTCTGAGATTTTATTTTTAAGGGTAGCATGTGAGTACATAAAGTACTCCGCAAGTCTTGGGAAAAATGCATAGATGCAAGGCTTAACAAAGGAAAGCCATACGGTTCTTTTGCACAAAGCAATATTTGAAATCTCAATTACTACTAATTATTTTCGAAGGCATCAATTTAATAAAGTAAATGATTTTAACAGAACTACCAATTATTCTCTAGTGAAGGCTCTATCCACCAACACTAGCTTAATCATTTCCAATCGAACAAGTTAATATTGCGGGTTACATCCACCCTCTCTGCTCCAACCGCCAGATTCCCTTCCGAGAGTTCCTCCACTCTCGGAATACAAAACTTTGATTTTAAAACCAAAACCAGAAATCTACCATGTGAATGCATTCCTTGCCCGCCCTTGACCGTGGGCACGGCTATTCGAATAGTTTTACACTCTGCAGAGGTTGTACAACTTTACCCACAAGAGATAAATTATCCTAAAAGTCAACACGCTTCCTTTGGCATGAGACCCAGTTAAAATATCAAGCCTTTACCTTACTCTAATCTAGCTAGATACCACCCGCTGAGGTTTCACCGCAGGTAGGCTAACTGCCCGAACCGAAGCCTCCTCTTGCGCCATATGAGTACAGTAAATCCCTGTCCCTCACTGTGAATAACCAGTCCATCCCTGGCACCCACTTTCCACTGGTAGCACCTAAACTAGACTATCATAAGTTAGTCAGCTAGGTCGTACCCATATAGACTTGTGGTTGTACGGTTAATGCTCAGTTTGGACAAACACAAGCGTCGGTCCTTAATTGACTAAGGTGGAACATACACTTAACAAGTTCTCGTGCTTACTGCACCAAACCAAACTAACCATCCACCCTAATCTAAACCAACTTTCACATTTTATTTTATTTTAAAAGAACAGTGGCAACTCCAATTACCACTAATTTTCATAAACACAAGGGCTCAACATTAAATCATAATTTCCCGTTTTCAAGATTTTTCAAAGTTATTAGATAGCATGGCTAAGCATTATCCTACCATTCTACTATTCACAAAGGTTAATATTAATCTCATTATTGAGACAAAGGGGGTTCTAGGGTGACAAGGTACATGACAATCAATGTCAAATGAGGGCATAACAAAGTTGGAATAACTAACTCCTAAAGATTTGAACTAGCGACTTTATATAAATAGAAATGCACATAATTTAAAATATTTAAAACATTTCAAAAGCATAGGTTCAAGATGATCAAAGGAGACTTGCCTTCTTGCAGGGTTTCTGGGTCTTCTTGCTGCTGTGAAGAGGGATCGTCGACAACGTTGGAATCTACGCGAGAAAAGACGAAGCAAACAAAGCAAATAAATACAAACGAAAATTCAAATAAAATCCAAAAATTCAATAGAGGCCATAGTTGGATAGATTATGATTTTAGATGAATTTAGAAATTTGAATGGCTGAATTTGGAGTTAAAATGAGAAAGTTATGCTCATTTGTAAATCTCAGATTTGAATAAATCTAGAAATTCCCAAATTTCTGACAGGTGGGGCCCACTGGAATATTAGATTTTAAATTCTATTTTTATTCCGAGGGACTGACAGGTGGGGCCCACTGAACAGTAACCACTGGCGGTCACTGACATGTGGGACCCACTGGACAGTGAGCCCACTGACTTAACCTCTGACATGTGGGACCCTCTGGACTCCGGGCCCACTTGTCAGAGACCAGCACAGAGAGGTGGGGCCCGGCAGCGATGGTGGCAGCAGAGCCGGTGGCCGACGTGTGGGGACCACTTGTCAGTCGCGGATAAATAACGAAAACTCAACCCCAGCGTGTGGAGCCGAGGGCTCAAACGCGCGCCGAGGGAGTCGGGGGAGGGGAGAGCGAGCGGTGATAGCCAAGTGAGCGGGGAGGCGTTGCCTACCCCTAATGGGTAGGTAATCCCTTTGAGGGTTACCTGCTGGAGTGGTCCGGCAGCCGTGGACGGAGGCAAGGTCGTCGGCGGCGAGGGAGGGTCGGAGGGGTGCGGACGGTGCGTGAAATGCAATCCTTGAGCGGAGGGGGTTCGGTTGGAGGGGTCGACGAGGTGCGACGACGAGCGGAGAAGGCCGGCGACGAGGGGGGTGGTGGAGCTGGCTCGGGTCCTCTGGCGCGACGGCGCTCCGGCGGCGGGGAGGGGCAGCTGAGGTGTCGAGGAGGATCGCACGGACGAGAGGGAGCTCGGGGAGGCGACGGCGGGCTCCGGGGATGACCGAGGCGGCGGCGAAGGCTCGCCGGAGTTGGGCGGAGCTTCGGAGAGAGAGCGCACGCAGTCTTGGGGTGCTCTGAGGCTCGGGAAGGAGGTGGAGCGCTCCGGGAGGTGGTGCGACAGGAGGCGAAGCCGAGGGAGGTATTTATAGGGGCGGAGGAGGGGACACGGGCGTGGGATTGCTCGCCGGAGATCTCGGTGGCCGGCGGGGAAAGTTTGGGGAAAAAGGAAATAGGGTGCCGGAAAGGGAAGGGAGGCACGGGCGTTGGGGATTCGCTTCCCGCTGGGGCTTGGGGTTGCCAAAACCGGGGAGAGGCAGGGAAGGCAAGGCCGGATTCGGCTCGGGTACGGTCGGCCGGCGAGAAAGGAAAGAGGGGAGGAAGAAAGGAAAGGGGCGGCACCGCGCGGACAGACGGCCCGACAAAGCGGGGCACAGTGGCAGCTGGGAGCGAGGCCGCGAAGCGGTGACAAGGCGAGGCCCGCGAGTCGAGAGAAGAGAGGAGCGGGCGCGGACGGCTGGATGGCCCGCGACGGCGCGGCGCGCATCGGATCGGCGGATGTCGGCCCGAGGATGAGGAAGGCGGGGTGGCTGACGGGCCGGGCCCGGGAGTCAGAGAGGAGAGGGGAGAGGCGGCCTGGATGGGCCGAGCGGCGACGTGGATGGATCTGGGCCGTCCACGCGTCGGCTGGAGGGAGAGGGGATATTTTTATTTTTAGAATTTGATTTAGATTTTCAGAAAAGGCTAGAAAATTATTTAGGCCTCAGAAAAATATGAAAATACCTCCAAAAATTCCAGAAAAATTCATAGAAGCTCTTGGAGATATTTTGGATTTAATAAAATTATTTCCAACTACTGTTGATATTTAATTTTCATATTTTTAAATTACTTTTTAAATTTTAGAAATAGGTTTTAAACTCCAGAAAATTCAGAAAAGCCAAATAAAATCCAATTAGCTTAAAATAATTAATTTAAATTTAAAATTTTCAAAAAGCCAAATTTTTGGGATATTACAAAATGGGTCATCATTAGCACGAGCATTGCAGTGCTGAAAATTATTACCTCCCATACCATGACGGTTTTGATGTAGGCGGTGTCGTTGGCGTGCATCTTGGGCAGCAAAAACAGCGTCGGCGTCGCGGTTTTGTTTCTCAGTATCATCTCCCTCCTCAAGATCTTGGCCTGCATTGTGATCATACTTGCGTCTATTGTTTGGCGGACGATTCACCATTCTTTCAAAGCGTGCAGTGAGTGCTGCAGGGCTCTCATTGATGGAACTCTGCAATGTGTCCAGCTTTCTATCGATGCGTTGTTCATCTAAGAGCGTCATGAGCTCTCCCTTTAAAACACACTCTTAATCATGAGACGACCCACCTGTCATGGTTAGTAGAAAACAAAAGACAACACAAAGGTATTATCCCTATCAACTACTAGGTGATGGAAGGTGGAATCACACATTCTCAAGCGTCTTACCACACTCTTACAAGTGTTCTTACCAATGCAGCAGGTGGTAAACCGGTGGCTGGTTTGTGATACTATGTCAAGCGTGGGTATGATTGCAAGAGGGAACCTGTTCTGATCAAGAGTATGTGGAACTTGGAAGGCACAATATGTAGCAATGGAGAACAATCAGTTAATTTCAGAAATTGCATAGAAATTGAATTATAGTTCGTATCTAGCATTTAGCATATGTTGCTGATCAACCAAGAATGGAAGAAGGCTAAAAACAAGTGTATGGCAATGTGTAGGAGTGGTAAAAACAAGATAATTCAATCCAATGTAATCTGGAATTGAAGAACACAAGGATTGACCCAAAACTGAAAACTGAAGATTTCTGTCCACTGGATAGCACGTCGGTATTTTGGCCGTAACTTTTTGTCAGATACCTCCTTTTCACTGATTCTTTTTTTCTCTCTTTTCTGACGGATTTTTCTATAGATTTTCTTTTGGGGCCAACTTCTGAAACCCGACACAGAAATTCGCACAAAAATCACAGCTGCTGACTGTTGCAGATTCAAAACAGATAATTGGGTCAACTTTCACCGCATATATCTCTTACCTGCCTTGTGGAATGAAGTGAAATTTTATAGATAGATGGATAATGAATTTTTGAATCTAATGGAGGTGATCTCACTCAAAAATAATCTCGGAATCAAAAGTTATGGCGTTTTTGGTGGCAGCTGCAGAGAAAGGAAAAATTAGCCGAATTGGAATTAGGGTTTGGGGTGGGGAATTTTTTTGTTTGGATTTTTAATGGAACAAAGATATGATCAACAACTAGACAATGCTAAGATGAACACAAATTCAATTTAGCAAACCAAAACTAACAGATTGAAAGGCACAACGGGGTTTGGACTGCGGAAATGAACTCTTTTTGTGGGGGCAATTTTTTCTGGACTATAGGAAATAAAAATCAATCTACTAATTAGGGATATAAGAATTACCTTACGGGCAACCGTAGCTCTGATACCAACTAATATGACGATGGTCTGATCTTCCGAGAGGTACTGATAAGTCGATTGTGGAGAACTCGACGTTGATGATCCAAAGGCTCCGACCAAAACAGATCGAACCCCTCGCAATCACTAAACCACTGCTCTGTTGATTATCAACCGTGCCAAACACGGTTGACCTCGCCAAGAAGGCTATCGCCAAGAACACAAGCAAGAGAGTTTAAGATGCAATCTGAAATTGTATTGCGAATAATGTTTAAGTTCACAAGTTGGGGTTCCTTAACCGAACATGCGGTGAAACTGCTAAGCAGAACAATCTCTTAAGAAAAACCCCAGCAAAACTAAAGGGGCGCGGCCTCCTTAAATAGGGGAGGGGGAAGCCAGACTTATCTAATGAAAAGGGATGTGGTACTATTCCTAGTTACTGTTCACACAGCCATGGTACTGTTCATGTAAACAGTACCGGCCCAAATAGCCTAAGTTACAAGGCTCTCGGCTCACTTTGAGTCGGACTGGAAAAGTGATGTGACTTGTTTCACAGTTTCTAATCTACTCAGATGGAATTTGGAGGTGAAACTAGATCCATCTGAAAGTAGACTCCACGAGCTTTCCAACAAGTACTCACGGGCCCAGAGAAGCCTTCTGAATCAAAAGTTATGGCTGTTTGAAGTTGGCTTGTCAGGCTGAATCCGAATTGATCTGGAGGCCGAATTGGATCCCAAAACCTGTCCAACTTGAACCCTTGCTTCAATTGGTTCCAAAGTGATGTGGTGCTACAAATATATGTTTTTTCATCATTAGGTAGCATCATATTCTCATTTAAAATGTGTTGAAGTTGAAGAAACGAATTCACCTTTAGTTTAATCTTGATATTGGCCGCTATGGTCGTATTTGTTGGTGGCGTGGTCACATCAAGTAAGCTGCTCACTGAGTCGAAGAGAAATCTAAAGTGATCAGAGAGCTTACTCGTATTAGCAAAGAGAAAGGCGAGAGGATAAAGCTACTTGATACTCAGGTATCAGGTAAGAAAAACTTTACCTACAACAAGTTTTTGAAACTAGTATTATAGGACTTACAACTACCTGGTCGCAGAAGGACTTACAACAGAGGGGTAGTCGCAGTTATACTTTCGACTACATGGTCGTAGAAGGACTTATGACTGTATGGTCATAGAAGAACTTACGACGTGGTCATAGAATGACTTACGACCATATGGTCATAGAAGAGCTTACGACTACGTGGTCATAGAAGGACTTACGACCATATGGTCGTAGAAGAGCTTATGACTGTAACGAGTGTTGCCTTGAGAAATTTTAACTCTTTTCACAGAGTCCATGGTTGAAACAAAAACGTCTTTCTAAAGCAATGACTCATAGTGAGGAAGAAGTGATGTCAATGAAGGTAAGCCTTCAAGACTATGGTATTCTTCTGAACAATCTCCTCGGTGAGTTTGGTGCGGAATAGATGATTCCCCCTGAGGAGACTACATCCGCTGACACGAGTACGATTACACTACAAGCCAAGACTTTAGAAAAACACTTTGCTACTCTGAAGGCTGATCAGATGGAGTCGATCAGGGATGTAATCAGGGGTGTTGTGAGCTATGCGTGGCAGCACTCAAGGCATGCGATCGGAACCTAAACTTATGTCTCATCGTGCACGACTTCACCTGCTCTTTGGAGGAGGCGTCGTACCTGATTAAAGAAGTAGTCATTTGGACGAAAAGTGTCTAAAAAATGGAACTTGGCTCTTCCTCTCCTGTAAAGTATAGTAGTTTGTAAATAAAAATAACTTTGTAAAGACTTACCTTTGGGAGATGAATGAACTTTCTTTTTCCTGCAATTTATCTTATTGAGCAATCAGTACTCGTAAGATAAAAAATGAAATGAAAAGAGAATGGATTTATAGCTAAGAAATAAAGCTATATGAATAACTCTATCCTAGCCCCCGACTATTTACTTAGTTTATATTAATAAACTAAGCAAATAGTACAAAGTGAGGTATGCTGAGAGCAGAGTAATGTATCTGACCATCGTTGTCGAATTCGTTTGTCATGGACTAGCAGCAAAAGTGAGGAACGAGTCGATGCTAGGGAGCTCCTTCTAGTGGGCAGGACCACATGCAGAGAGGAATAACTCCGACTAGGTAATGTTACCTCCTTTCGACCAGGTTTAAACAAATTGAAGACATGAATGAACAAAGGATAAACACTCAGATTGCCTTCTATTATATTTGTTCAATGTGTTCATAGGCAATGTAATTGTTGTATGCTGGTAGAAAGAGTTAGGAACAGACTAACACTAGAAAGCTCCTTCTAGTAGGCAGGAGCACATATAGAGAGGAGAGACTTCAACTAGTGGTATTCCTGTATCCGACCAGTTAAACAAATTGGATACCCTAGAAGTGATCGAACTAATATAAGAGAAGCTCTATAAGACATATGACAATAAAAATTTGCATAAGCTAAAATTGTTATTAAAGAAGGGGCAGAAATGTTTACACATAGAATTTACGTACTTGGTTGATATTCCAAGAGTTCGATTGAATCTGGCTGTCTTCTATAGCAAGTCATACAGAGCCAGGGCATGTGACTTGGACCACAATGTAAGGACCTTCCCACTTGGGGGAAGGTTGTTCCGATTAGACTGTGATTGGATTTTTCTCAATACCAAGTCGCTTACAACAAAGCTGCGAGGCTGGACCTTATGATCGTAGTACTTACGCATGACCTGCTGATAGATCACTGAACGGATTAAGGCTTGATTCCTCTTTTCTTCGAACAGGTTGATATCATCCGCTCGAGGCTGTTCTTGGTTAGAGTCACTGAATTCTTAACTCTTGTCGACTAGATCTTTAGTTCTGAAGGAAACATGGCTTTAGCCCCAAAAACTAGAAAAAAAGAGTTTCACCTATCGCCCAACTTGGAGTCGTGCGAATCACCCATGATACTGAAGAAAATTCCTGAACCCAAGCCCCCGAGCGCTTTACTAGCTGGTCGAAGACTCGAGTTTTAATTCCTTGCATTATTTGGCTATTCGCACGCTCGACTACCCCGTTACTTTACGGATGGGTGACTGAAGCAAAACATAATTTGGTGCCTAATTCATCACAAAATTCTTGGAATTTTGTGCTCAAAAATTACTTATCGTTGTCTGTAATTATCCAATTTGGGACTCCAAATTGAGTAATTACACTTTTCATTAAGAACCTTTTTGCGGCTTTCGTTGTTTTCTATCTACTAGTTTGGCTTCAATCCACTTGGTAAATGTATCTATAGCTATGAAGAGGAACTCGAAGCCCCTGACGCTCTTAGGAACGACCCCAAGATGCAAAAGGCCAAGATAAAGGAATCGTTTGAAGAGCCTGAGCTGGTTGGTGTATTTGCTGGCTATGAAATTGGCATTGTACATTTCTTAACCAAATCTCTGGCGTCGTTGAGAGCTGTTAGCTAATTGTAGGATCGAAAATGGCAACAGAGGGGGGGTGAATGGTGCCCTTAAAAAATACGCCCCCCAAAAGTATTCTCACAATTTTCTCCTCCGATAACTATGGCAGTTATGAAGTCAGAAAATATTTGCTCGCTGGAAGAAGCAAGAACAGACCAACCAAAATCGGCAAAAGGAGCTAAGATAAACTCGGCAAAAATACAAGTTTGAGAGCTTACTGAAAATGAAGAGAGGAACACAAAACAGAGAAGATCTTTTGCCGAAAACAAAAATAAAATTGGAGACTACAAAGAAGATACAAGAGGAAAGACCAAAGAAGAAAAATAAGCACTCACTGAAAAACTGCAAGAGCAGCCGAACACACAAAAGATAGAAAAGAACTGCTGGCTGAAAAGAAAAAGAAAGCACCGAATGGAAGAGCTGCTGCAGAGCTATCGGCGGCAGGAATTGATCCTGGTCAGACCGGTGATGCAGACCTGGTCAGACCAGACAGACTAACCGGTCTGACCGGTGTTGAGGATCCGGTTCAGCTGCTGCTTAACAGCCCACCTACCCATTCGAAGGAAATCGGAACTGCAGACAGCGAGCAAGGGCAGTGAAGCATTACCGATTGGAGCTAAGACCTAAGGAAAATACAGCAGCAAAAAAAACACAAAGCTGCAGGAAACTGAATAGAAAAGCAGCAGCCGCAAGCAATTTTGAGGGCGGTTCCCTACTGTGTTGACCGTAGTTTTGCTGCCTGTTTCACTGGGAGTAAATTTAGTTTTGGATTAGGCAATGAATAGCAATTTCTGCAGTACAGAGACAGCAGTAAAAACTGAGAAAACACGGCCAACTTGCTGCTCTTTTTGGTCACATGGACGGGACTACAGGGGACTACAACCGAAAAGAATTGAAAACCTGAATTTACTGCAGTCTGCCGACAAACATTGAAATTGACTAGAAAAAGCTAATCTCCTCTGGTCAAAACATTAGGACTGAGAACTTAATAGGAGAAAAGACCTCAAGACACAAAGAGATGCATACCAAGAACACTTAAAATAGAGATTGCTGTTTTTTTCCAAAAGAAACAGCAAGAGAAGAATAAAACCAAATTTCTTATGATTTATTGATTCTTTGCTCATGGGACTTTGACAAACAACAGAGAGGCATTCTCAGAGGTGTAAATATGAAGCTCGAATCACTTCTCTCAGGTTATCCAAAGGGATCCCATGCTCCCCTGACATCAAACCCTAAGTTTAGCAAAATAGAGCAAATGAAGCGAAGGATTCAGAAATCACAGAGAACATTGATTCTTCCATTTGCTCTTGGGAATGGAATGGCCAAGTGGTCTAAAGTATTTTCCCATCACAGAGCATCTCATTTTGCAACTTCTCAACAAGAAATCAAATCGAGAACCATAAGAGCAAAATCAGGCAGAACACAAAAGGAAGAAAGAAACCAAATTTCTTACGCACAAACATTTCTCATATAGATTTGAGAAGAGAGATGAATGATTTCACATGGTTTTCAACCACTAAGTCCCCATACGTAGTTGGAAATGAGATCACAGACTACATGCTTGAGAACATCACGCAGGAGCTCAAGCCATACCACATACACTCACAGACTCACTATTGGATCAATACACTGCTGCCTGTCTTCTCCTTTGAACATCCAAGGTCACCCTCAAAGGAGAAATTTAAGAAAGGGCAGCCACCTTCCACTCCCAACCTCACACTCCATATGTGGCAAGGGTCAAAGTCAACAGGAATTGGATGGAAACAGCCTCCCACTCCAAACTTGAGTCAAATTCTGAATTTGCCCCTCAAGTGCCTTCCCAGAAGCTTCCCGCGTCTGGTACCTTGACTGTTTGGACCTCGACTCCTCCCTAAGTCTAGTCCTGGTCCACTCCGCTGTACACGACCGCACCCGGCATCCTGATCGTCTGGACCTCAGCTCCTCCCTGAGCCTAGTTCCGATCCACTCGCCGCTGCCCGTCGTGTCCACCCGATATTGACCGAGACCTCCGACTCCACCTGAGTCTAGTCCTGATCTGTTCCGTCGCGCACGACCGCAACTGACCTCTAACCGTCTGGACCTCTGACTCCTCCCTGAGCCTAGTCCCGGTTCTCTCGTCGTCGCCCGTCGTGTCCATCACCGGTAGCTCCAGCTCCGGTTCCTCGTCTCCCGACTTACAACCATCTCACCAGCCTCAATCATCTTCGGCATCACTGACCGTCTGGACCTCAACACCTCCTGTGCCTAGTCCCGGTCCTCCTCGCCTCACCATGACCTAGCTCCGAAGTCCTGCAGTCACACAGACAAGCAAACCGTCACATAGCACTGCACAAAAAAAACATATCAACATTAGCATAAGTAAAAGGTACTCAAACCTAGAATACGCAGAACAAACTCAAACTCTCTAAACCAACCATCAATTACTCATCACATACATGGGGATACCTCCACATGGCCTCTCAATCTCCCCCTTGATGAGTATATTGACAAACACAGAAAAGCATAAGATTGAGTTTGTTGGAAGTCATACATGGTCCAAGAGAAAGATAATGAAGCTAATGACCATGTTGACGAAGGAGCAAAAGAAAGAGCAAGTTTTACTTAAAAGCTCCCAAAGCTCCCAAAATGTGGCTTTTTCTCTAATATTCTCCCCCTTTTGGCAATAGAGTCATCAAGAAGCAAAAGAGAGAATACAGCATGGTGTGGCTGAATTTTATTCAATCTAAGCAAATAGAGCCACGAAGATTATCTAAAATGATCATTTAGTGTTACACCAAGCCATAACTCATATGAATGCTATCAAGATCGTGACAAAATACGCATAATCAAGCCAAGCCACATAAGTAACAATCTAAATATTAGATGAATTCTTTTAGCATGTCAAGCCATTCAAGATCAAAGTCTAGCTAAAGGTATCCAAGGATGATGCAAGCCATGTCAATAAGCTAAGTGGAACCAAAAAGCTAGTATTGAGTCAATTTAGAGTGCTACATGTTCAAGAATGAATCATTTGTCCGAGTACTTAGTTCTTTTTGGTGTTGAAGCAAATTTAGCACAATTGACGTTTTTCTTTGAAACTCATGGTCATTTCCAACCAAAATTTTAGTCATGTGCTAGATCTCAAGCCTTATACGACCATTCCAAGCAAGAAGCTTAAGGAGATGATCTTGGTCATTCAAAACTCCCCCAGAGTTTATGCCTAGTGCAATGGCAAGCAGTCTCATGAGAAAGAATTGGTGAGATCAGTTCTTTCGCACATAAAAGAGGTCTTTTTGCTTTTTAAACAGTTGTACTAACTCATAGTTTATCAAGAAACTAGCATAGCTTAATCTAAAGCTCAATAAAGATTCAAAGCTCAATTTAGACTATTTGACATGGCACAGATTATAAGAGGATAACTAAAGACAGACTAGTGTCAAGAGCTAACATGACATGTCTTAATTCAAGTTATGCAATTTTAATTAACTTATCAATGCCAATGGCTTGACGACACATATAAAGTTATGATAAATCTAGCAATTAAGCATAAATCATGACAAGATGTAAAGCATTGTAAACATGTCAACTAAGGATAATAATCAAGGCTCCATGTAGTTATATTAAAATGCAGAATGCTGAAATGAAATGTAGGAAATCCAGCTCCCCCTCAACATGTGATGCACTTTTAGTTCAAGTTGAGTTATGTCAATATTAAGCTCCAGAAGCTCCCAAATGAACTCCCCTGAACCAAAGCTAAAAGCTAAGAAGCTGGCAAAGAAATCAGAAAAGGCAGTTGTTGTAGGGGTGGCCCCCCACCTAAACCCAGCAGGCCTGGTAGAAGGTTATAAAGCCCAGAATAGGCCATGTGTAATGACATAAGTGCCCCTGAAGGGGATACTCAGATGTAAGGGTATAATTGTAAAAGCACTCCCCATGTATATATATATGGAATACAGGCCATGGGGAGGACCCAGGCCATTACCATCATCCTCCTACTCTCCACTACCACATCTCTTTCTCTGTTTGGTCTGTAACCACAACAGTTGGCAGCCTTCGACCAGATGGGGATTCCCCGAAGCCGCCTGGGCCCTTTGGGGATCCCGCTACAGGGCTTCGGGGGACAGCCCCTCCGGGCACTCGGCCAGATATGTCTTCAGGTCTCCTTTGGCCAAGGCGGCAACGTGAGGACCGAGGATGCAACCTTCGATGTCGTCGACCACCCATACCCCTACAACGCCATACTAGGGTGCCCAATCCTCAATTCCTTTGGAGCGGTGCCACATCACGGCTATCTTTGCATGAAGCTCCCAGGGCCGCAGGCCGTTATTACTGTCCGTGGCGACCAGGACATGGCCCGGCGTATCGAACTCGGCCCCAGAGGTCCTCACCGCGAAGCTCAACGACGTGCCCAGGATTGACACCGCACTACGGGGTTCGGACGCACTTGCCACGAGCACCGGCGAGCCCCGCAGGTAAGCCTAACCACTAGAGGCTTCGGCCACACAAGTAACAGGTGATTAATACCTCCGCCTTTTGTAATTGCCCACCCGCGCAAACGGGAATGTAATAAAGTTCACCGTTTGTCGCTCACTTATCATCGAGACAAAAAAATCTATATATGTATACATCCGCACATATATATATGCACATACACACGGGGAAAGTGCGGGGAGGCCTCGCCTGCACGCGCGCTCCCGCAGTATCACACTCTCCGTGGCCAGGGGCATGGGTATGAGTATAAACCAAAGACACGCGTTCGCACGCGCACTCTCCGTGGCCAGGAGCACGGGTATGAGTATAAACCAAAGACACGCGTTCGCGTGCGCACTCTCCGTGGCCAGGAGCACGGGTATGAGTATAAACCAAAGACACGCGTTCGCGCGTGCACTCTCCGCGGCCAGGGGCACGGGTATGAGTATAAACCAAAGACACGCGTTCGCGCGCGCACTCTCTGTCAAAGACACGGGTATGAGTATAAACAAAGACGCGTGGGGGGACGCCTCCGCGCGCACTCTGTGGAGTATAAATTAAGTCGTAGCGTCGAGGTTCATCTCCGCACGCATCAGTCTACGAACTTTAAAATAAGTCGTAGCGTCGAGGTCCGCCTCTGCACGCATCAGTCTACGGACTATAAACTAAGTCATAGCGTCGAGGTTCATCTCCGCACGCATCAGTCTACGGACTATAAATTAAGTTGTAGCGTCGAGGTTCATCTCCGCACGCATCAATCTACGGACTTTAAAATAAGTCGTAGCGTCAAGGTCCATCTCCGCACGCATCAGTCTACGGACTATAAACTAAGTCGTAGCGTCGAGGTTCATCTCCGCACGCATCAATCTACGGACTTTAAAATAAGTCGTAGCGTCGAGGTCCATCTCCGCACGCATTAGTCTACGGACTATAAACTAAGTCGTAGCGTCGAGGTTCATCTCCGCACGCATCAGTCTACGGACTATAAATTAAGTCGTAGCGTCGAGGTTCATCTCCGCACGCATCAGTCTACGGACTTTAAAATAAGTCGTAGCGTCGAGGTCCATCTCCGCACGCATCAGTCTACGGACTGTAAATTAAGTCGTAGCGTCGAGGTGCATCTCCGCACGCATCAGTCTACGGACTTTAAAATAAGTCGTAGCGTCGAGGTCCATCTCCGCACGCATCAGTCTACGGACTATAAATTAAGTCGTAGCGTCGAGGTCCATCTCCGCACGCATCAGTCTACGGACTTTAAAATAAGTCGTAGCGTCGAGCCTCATCTCCGCACGCATCAGTCTACGGACTTTAAAATAAGTCGTAGCGTCGAGGTCCATCTCCGCGCGCATCAATCTACGGACTTTAAAATAAGTCGTAGCGTCGAGGTTCATCTCCGCACGCATCAGTCTACGGACTTTAACTCAAGGCGCAACGTTGAGGTTCGCCTCCGCATGCGCCAGAGTGTCACAGGAGATATACGCACGATGCATTTGCAGGCCATAACTCCAAGAACAGTCCCGCTGACGTAGCACGCCAGAGGCTAGCCACTATGAGGGCGCACACGCGAGGCGTGGGGCACACTAGAGGCTACCCCCTGCTTCAAGGGCGGAGGGGCGGACCGCGCGCGTGCCTACTTTGACCTAGGTGTCTACTTCGCAGCCACCTGTCCGACGAAAGCACGAAGTGCTCGCGCATCCACTCAGTCAACAACATACCTCGGAGATGGGGACCTTGGCCCCCCATAATATGTCCACCTCAAACACACCATACCACAGTCGTGGAGTGGGTGAACTTAGGATGGCGTGAACATACCCCGCATGTCCTAACTGACCAAGTCTATGTATCGAAAAATTTTTATAGGTACATAGACCGTAAGCATCTCCGACGCTCGAAGCCGCTAGTTGGCAAGCTCGTCCTTAACACGCGCTAATGTCGGGGCTCTGCTAGAAGAAGGCCGGCTCGCCCAAAAGCTCAGCGACTCCTCGGCCCTTTGCCAGCGTCGAAGGCGCCGTCGGGTCGCAAGATCGGAGGCAAGCAGCTGGCCCCAGCAGGGTAGCTGCTCATGATATGGGTAAAATAGTCAGAGTTGGCGAAGCCGATGCGCACTTCATTTAAGAAAGGAGGATACATTACAACGCACGCCCACACACGGCCCCCCCGGTGTCACACCTGTGCATCCCCAGCGCCTTCAGGAGCCCCAGCACCACCCTCGTCGCGCCGTGGAACCTCGTCCAAGAATTGGCTGAGACTCCCCTCGCCATGCAGGGACTTCCGCAGCTCGATCTGCGCCGCCGCTTCACCGGCGTAATCCCAGATCCGCTCGTGGAAATACTTGACGGCAGGGCGAACGGCGCGGACGGCATCGGACATTACTCCGGCCCCGCCTGGCATGTCCAGCCGGGGATCCGCCAGCCCAGCGATGTGCTCGCAACCACGGTGTCGCTGGAGCGCGCACAGCATGCAGGACGCCGCGTAAGCGCAGTTGTTGCCGAAGGTCGTCGCGGTGCTGCGTGCAGCGTCGGTGGCACCACTAATCCAGCGGAGCGTGCGGGACAGCTCGTCCGGCCCGAAGGAGTGGTCCGGCACCTTAGCGACGAGCCCTTCGAGATGGCTTTCCAGTGCTTGCATAGCATCCCATGCAATTACTGAAGCCTCGCCAAGCACACGGTCGCGCTCCGCTAGGGTCAAGGCAAGCTCCCCCTTTTCCCTCTCTAGCGTGGCGATTTGTTGCCGGAGGTTGTCCCGCTCCGCCGCACCTTCCTGCCGTGCCACCTCCGCAGCTGACTCCCGGGCCGCTGCGGTGAGTTCCTCGGTGTGCGCTTTCACTTCCACGCACTTCGCTTCCAACTGGCGGACACGGGCGTCCTGGGCAGAACGAGCCTCCGCGGCTGCGCGCAGCTCCTCCTCCACGGCCCGCAGCCTGTCGAGCGCCCCCTGCTCGCGGACATAGCCCGTGCGCAGGGCCTGCCCCAACACGAGTGTCTGCAAGACAAAAAGGGTTAGCAGGTTCAACATGGCCACGAGCTGCCATACAAGCCAGTACTTACCCGCACCCCCGACACCTCTAAGGCATCCCACAGACGCTCCGCCTCAAACGTCCGCAGCACTTGGTGGCCAACACTGGTGGCCGCGTCGTCCACAAACCCGCGCCACGCCCTCAGCACCTCCAACGGAGGAACGAAGTCCGCCGGGTTCGGGCACACGGCGTCCGCGTCGCCAGCGCTAGGACCCCCATGTTCCGGCAAGAGATCCTCCTCTGGTATGAGCGATGCTGCAGGCAGGGATACAGGTGAAAACCCTTCGAGGCGTAATGGAAAATATACAGGGTAGGCTAGGCAATCTTACCCTCAGTAGCCGATGGAGGACCTCGCAGGCACGCCTCCCTAGCCCCAGGAGGAACAGCAACAACGCAAGTCCCCGCGGGGGGCGTCATCTCCCGGGGCACAGGAGCCTCCGCGCTTGGGGCCGGTGCTGGTCGCTCCGGTGTGGAGGTCGTCGTGTCCTGACGAGCCGAGGGGGCTTCGGCGTGCGCGTTGAAGTCCCACAAACTCCCGATACCCGTCGCCACGACGAATCCCCTCGGCGTCCGATGGAGCTCCGGCCGCCGACACGCTCGCTTAGCCCGAATGGATGGCGGCGACCCCGCCCTAGTAACCGTCGCAGGAGAAGCACCCGCGGCCACAGCACCAGTCGGCAAAGGTACCACCCTGTCAACCTCCGCGCAGGCGCTTCGGCCTCAGCCGATGTCATCGGCAAAGACCCGACTCCGCGTGTCCCTGCAGAGGGTGTACCCGGTGTAATAGTGCCCACGGCCGGCGGTTCCGCCCCAGCGCCACCGGCCGGTAGGGACCCCGACTCGACGACGGTCGTAGGCGACGTGATGTCCTCCCCCCGGCCACTGGTTGCGGGCCCTCCGCCTAGGGCACCGCCTAAGGGTCCTTCACTCCCGGTGTCCGCGCCCTCCAAGCCGGAGTCGGCACACTTCGCCGAATCCGACTCCGCGTCCACCGTGCTGGCAGGAGCGGTAGCAGCAGCAGTAGCGGCCGCTATACTGAGCACGGCGGCCGCCCCGCCTCGGGCCCTCTTGCGAGCCGGCGCCTTCGTCCTTGTCGCGCCTGCGTCCTGGTCTTGTGGGGTCGGACGGGCGCGGTCCGGCACGGCGAGGCCCAAGGCCTCACACACGCGGTTTATCCGCCCTAGCCCCGCCTCCGCGGTAGCAAGCGCGCGCTGGTCATGCTCCCTGTCGGTATACGGCCCGAGGAAGACGCGCGTGGCCTGTTCCGCGTCTTCCAAGCGAATTCCTAGACAAGGCGCAGGGCGAAGTTAGAACGTAACGCACCGCGAACAAGGGAGGCACGGTCGAGACTTACGGGGGCCGGCGGGTGCCGGTAGCGTGCAGATGGATGGCCGAACGTTGTCGTCATGTACCTGCTCGGCGGTCACGAGGCGGCACACCGTACATCACGAACTCCTCGGCGAGGTCGCGCATGTTGAAGTGGGTGATCATGCCCACTGTCGACGGGCCCTCCGCTTATCTTCGTCATCAAGTGTCCGGCTAGGTGAAGCCTTGAATGCGATCGGCCGGCCCGTGCACTCAAGGCCGCTCCCGCTCTCTACACGGTGGTAGAACCACCGTTTCATCCAGTGGGTTTCCCACTTCCCGCGGGTGGCGTTCGCGGGGAAAAACTTGCCGCACGACGGCCGAAGAAGGAAGTTGACGCTACCGAAGTTCGACAGCGTCCCGTCCTTCTGATCCTTTGGCTGGCACCGGGCCTCGTGCAGGAAGGTGAATAGTGAAGCGCTGGGCCAGCATGCTTCTGTGCGCAAGGACCAGCTGTACACGGCAAGCCGGGCCACGATGTTCAGGGTCAATTGCGCCAGCTCCAGCCCGAACGTCCGCAGCACATCGCCCACAATCGCCGCCGCCGGGATGCGTAGGCCCGCATCAAAGTAGGCGACGAACACAAGCGCTTTTGACTCCTCAGGATGCGGTTCCGTCTCATCAGCGGTGGGCAGCCGCACCGCCTGGCGCTCGGACAACTTCCCCTCGCGCAGCAGCGTTTGGATCGCCTTTTCGGTCACAATCGAGGGACCCAGGTCACTGGAGAACGAACCTCCCTTCTCCGCCGCCAGTCACCACTTGTCTGCCGCCGCCGGATCGCACTCTTCGAGTGCGAACTTTACTTCCAGCCGTGATGGCCGCCGGGAAACTCCGCAACCGCCGGCCACCCGGCCACGCTTGCCGCTGGACACCATCACTGCTCATGAGGGGCGAAGGAGCGCAGCAGTGAGAATACCACGGGAGTATAGAGGGCGATGCGGGCAAGAAGAGCATGCACGAGAGCGGGGGCGCTGTCAAGGAAGGGTACTTGAAGACTGCTCACCCCCTGCCATCCCTTATCGTAACTGGCACACGGCGAGCCGCACATCTCCCAAGGGCTGTAGCTGGGGGGTCGTGACGATTCGCAGGCCCGAGGCGACTACGGTCACACAGGTCCATCCCGCACACTTCCCCGCAGCGGGCACCGAAGCGCCGTGATGATATGCGTCAGACGCAACCGTAATACCGCACCAGCACCGCGTCAAGAAGCGACAAGCGCGCAATACGGAGAAACGGAAGGTGGACCCCACGCGCAAGCGGCACCCGCCAGTCCGCAGACATCAGCGCAAGGGGCACCTGGCAGTTCGGAGACATCGCCGCCTGGGGACACGAGCATGTCAGGACAGCCGGCAACGGCAGGGGACGGCGGAGTATGGCTAGGCGCCGTATGACGCGCCAACCCTTGTCCGCCCCGTGTCCCTTTCCTCTGCAAAAAGGCGAACGACCGTGGGCACGCAACCACTCCCATCCCATGACGCACCAGTCGCAAGCCGCCGCGTGCCTACGGCAGACCGCACGGTGCTATAGGCCCAACCCAGACAAGTCGGGTCGGCGTGATTCCAGGCACCATTAAAAGCGCATTACCGGGCTGCGGGTCTGCAACCTCCCCGACAGCAAGACTCAGCCCCGGCATTGGCTGCTGCCACCCGTTTGAAGGGTAGGAGACGGAGCGCGCGCGAGCGTCTACTTCGGCTGGGCGCCAGCTCCACTGCCACCCGTTCGAAGGGTAGGAGACGGAGCGCGCGCGCTCGCCGGCTGGCGTCGGCTCGCCGCCACCCGTTCGAAGGTAGGGGCGGAGCGCGCGCGTCTCGCCGGCTGGCGCCGGCTCGCGCCACCGTTCGAAGGGTAGGGGACGGAGCGCCGCGCGTCTGCCGACCAGGCGTCGGCTCGCCGCCACCCGTTCGAAGGTAGGGATGGAGCGCGCGCGCGTCGTCGGTGGCGTCGGCTCGCTGCCACCCGTTCGAAGGTAGGCGGCGGGCGCACGACGTCTACCTCGACTGGCGTCGGCTCGCGCCACCCGTTCAAAGTGCGGGGCGGAGCGCGCGCGTCTACCGGCTGGCGTCGGCTCGCCGCCACCCGTTCGAAGGGTAGGGGACGGAGCGCACGCGCGTCTACCTCGACTAGGCACCAGCTCTGCCACCACCCGTTCGAAGGGTAGGGGACGGAGCGCGCGCGCGTCTACCTCGACTAGGCACCAGCTCTGCCACCACCCGTTCGAAGGGTAGGGGACGGAGCGCGCACGCGTCTGCCGGCCAGGTGTCGGCTCGGCGCCACCCGTTCGAAGGTAGGGGCGGAGTGCGCGCGCGTCTGCCGGCTGAGCATCGCTCGCGCCACCTGTTCGAAGTGTAGGGGATGGGCGCGCGCGTCTATTTTGGTGGCGCCCGGCTCGCGCCACCTGTTCGAAGGGTAGGAGACGGAGCGCGCGAGCATCTGCCGGTGGCGCGGCTCGCGCCACCCGTTCGAAGGGTAGGGGACGGCGCGCGCGCGTCTCGCCGGTGGCGCCGGCTCGCGCCACCGCTCGAAGGGTAGGGGCGGGGCGCGCGCGTGCCTACTCCGATTAGGCGCCAGCTCAGAACGGAGCGCTCACGCGTCTACCTCAACCACCGATCAAGGCGTCGGGTTCGGCTACGGCCTCAGCCTTCGGTCAAGTCCGGAAAAGTTCACAGGCTGCAGGGACGGAGGGGGCCAAAGGACTCGGCAACATGGCTTCGGCCCTGTGAAGCCCTTCACCATGAGAGGCTCCTGTTGTAGGGGTGGCCCCCACCTAAACCCAGCAGGCCTGGTAGAAGGTTATAAAGCCCAAAATAGGCCATGTGTAATGACATAAGTGCCCCTGAAGGGGATACTCAGATGTAAGGGTATAATTGTAAAAGCACTCCCCATGTATATATATATATGGAATACAGGCCATGGGGAGGACCCAGGCCATTACCATCATCCTCCTACTCTCCACTACCACATCTCTCTCTGTTTGGTCTGTAACCACAACAGCAGTCCTTAAAGCATAGACAAGATATAGAGAATACTATGGCTCAGACTGACTCTCATCTACCCCATATGACACTAGGACTATCAACTGCTCGTCTAACACACTAAGGAGCAAACATGTTCTCTGTCTACCCAAGGGTGGCCCAACCCTTGCTAGAACCTATAGGAAGTGAGTGAGCTCAACCTAGTGAGAAGAGAGACAGCTAATAAGCAGCATCCTAGAATCACAAGATGAGAGGAAGAAATCTAAGCAACTAGACAAGAGAAACACTCTAATCTATGCTAGAAGGACTAACCTGAATGCATCCAAATGCAATGCAACAAAATGAGAACGGGAGCATAATAAATAGAATAAAGCAATAAAGCACAAAGCTCCCCCTCACTATAGTCCATAAGGACAAACCACCCCAATCTCTCCCCGCGAGGCTGAAAACTTAGAGCTATCCAAAGGCTTGGTAAAGATATCAGCCAACTGGTGGTCACTCTCCACAAACTGGAGCAATATATCACCCTTCTCCACATGGACTCTAAGGAAGTGATATCTGATATCAATGTGCTTGGTCCGGAAATGCTGCACTGGGTTCTTGGCAATGTTTATAGCAGAAGTGTTATCACAAAAGAGTGAAATATTGTCTATAACTAACCCAAAGTCCCGCAGGGTCGAAGCCATCCAAAGTACCTGGCTGTAGCAACGTACTCAGCCTCTGCGGTGGACTGTGCAACACCGGACTGTTTCCTAGAAGACCAAGAGACAAGAGAAGTGCCAATGAATTGGCAGGTGCCAGAAGTGCTCTTCCTATCTATCCTACAGCCAGCAAAGTTTGCGTCCGAGTAGGCTCTGAGAGAAAGACAGGAAGAGTACCAGATACCATAGTCAATAGTAGCTTGAAGGTACCGAAGGATGCGCTTCACCGCTTGGTGGTGAGATATGCGAGGAGAAGCCTGAAACCGAGCACAATGACACACAGAGAAGTGTATGTCCGGTCTCGAGGCAGTGAGGTACAAGAGGGAGCCAATCATGCTTCTGTACTCATTTAGGTCAACTGGCTCACCATCCTCATTTGGGTCAAGTGAAGCTGTGGATGCCATGGGAGTCGACACTAGCTTGCCATCACTCATGTCAAAGCGTCTCAGGAGGTCACGAGCGTACTTGCCTTGATGCAAGAAAGTACCCTCCCGAGTCTGCTTGATCTGGAAGCCAAGGAAGAATGTCAACTCACTCATCATGCTCATCTCAAATTCGGTGCTCATGACATCCGAGAACTATGAAACAAGAGCATGAGAAGAGCCGTCAAAGATGATGTCATCCACATAAATCTAGACGAGCAGAAGGTCAGTGCCAAGCCTACAAATGAACAAGGTCTTATCCACCTTACCCATCTCAAACCCATGACTCAACAAATAAGACTTAAGCCTCTCATACCAAGCTCTACGGGCCTGCTTATGTCCATACAAAGCTTTGGAAAGCTTGTAGACATGGTTTGGGTATTTGGGGTTCTCGAAACCTGGAGGCTGTCTAACATAGACCTCTTCCTCAATAAACCCATTGAGGAAGGCACTCTTGACATCCATCTGGTAAAGCTTGAAACCCTTAGAAGCTGCGAAAGCAAGCAGAATTCTAATGGCCTCAAATCTAGCTACAGGGGCAAAGGTCTCCTCAAAATCTAGATCCTCAACCTGGGAGAAACCCTGAGCTACCAGTCTAGCCTTGTTTTGAATGACTACCCCATCCTCACTCTGCATGTTTTTGAACACCCACTTGGTACCAATGATATTGTGACCTCTAGGGGGCTCAACAAGCGACCAGACCTTGTTTCTCTCGAAATTTTCTAACTCCTCATGCATGGCATTGACCCAAGACTCATCAGAAAGTGCATGACTAACATCCTTGGGTTCAAAGGTGGCAACGAAGGCAGAGTGGAGACAGAAATGTGACATGCCAGACTTTAAGCGAGTGGCTTGCTCAAAGAGGTCTCCAATCATCTGCTCAGAAGGATGGTCTTTTTGGATATTTCAGGGAGGTCCTGGATGAGATGAAGAAGTGGCCTCTACCTCATGAGCTGATGAGGTAGGAACAGAGCCACTAGCTCCAGAAGAAGCAGAAGGCATGGGCTGATCTCCTCGAGGTGCAGTTGTGGAAGCAGGCACCTCAAGGGGAGGATGAGGAACTGGATCAGGTAGACAACCCTCATCTCCATCGTCCTCATCATCCACAAAGATGGTCTTGGACTGCTCTAAAAAACCTGAGATATCAGGCCTAGTCCCCGGACTGGCCTCATCGAAGGTCACCTCACAGGTCTCTACCATTTTACTAGTTTCGCAGTTCCAGACCCTATAAGCCTACGAAGAAGTCGAGTAGCCTAGAAAGATCCCATCACAAGAACGTGACTCGAACTTATCTAGGTTCCCGGACTTCAAAATAAAGCACTTGCAACCAAACACACGAAAATGTGAGACACTGGGCTTCCGCCCGTATCTCAGCTCATAAGAGGTACGATGCAAGTGTGCCCTGAGAAAAACTCTGTTCGAAACATGGCATGCAGTGGCTATAGCCTCAGCCCAAAACTTCCTCGGTGTAGAGTACTGATCAAGCATCGTCCTGGCCATCTCGATCAGGGTACGGTTCTTCCTCTGCACAACGCCATTCTGCTGAGGGATGTATGGAGAAGAGAACTGGTGCTCTACACATGTCTCACCGCAAAACCTCTCAAAGTAGGAATTCTTGAACTCGGTGCCATTGTCACTGCGAATCGCTCGTAAGGCACCCGGGAGCTCAACAGAAAGCCTACTAAACAAACCCCGAAAATGGGTAAACATCTCATCCTTTGAGGCTAAGAAAAACACCCAATAAAACCTCGAGAAGTCATCGATCACGACAAGAACATACCACTTCCCTGCTGCTGACTGCACTTGAGCTGGTCCAACTGTGTTCATATGGAGCAGCTGTCCTGGTGCATCGGTCATAGTCACTGTGACCGGAGGGTGAGAAGTGGCAACCATCTTGCCGTGCCGGCATGGAGCACAAACTAGATCTTTGACTATCTTGAGTTTCGACAGACCACGAATGAGATCGTGGCCGCTAACTCGGGTCAAATGGTCAAATCCAATGTGACCAAGTCTCCTATGCCAGAAAATAAGGTCACGGGACTCAGAAGCAGCTAAACACTTGAGAGAATCACCAGAAGACTCAATAAAATCAGCATGAAAGATCCTCCCATAACGAGAAATCCCGCAAACCAGACTATCTGAAGAATCAAGAATTTTGCAAGCATTTTTCTTGAAGCTCACCTCGAAACTGTCATCGGTAAGCTGAGAGACTGAAAGCAAATTATACTGCAGCTTACTCACCAAGGCAACATCTTTTAAAATAAATGAATCATTAACACGCACAGTACCTTTAGCGATGACGCGCTCAGACGAAGCGTCTCCAAAGGTGATAGTCTCATCACCTGGAGCACGGGCAAGGGAAGAGAACTAACGGGAGTCTCTGGTCATGTGTCGAGAACACCCGGAGTCCACAAGCCAAACCTCTCCCTTCCCTGCCCGGCGAACCTGAGTCAACAAGAGAGTGAAGGCTCAGTATTAGGATAAATCAAAAGAGATTTTGGAACCCAATACTGAGTCACACGTCGAGCAGAAGAAGTAGCCATACACAACTGATCTTTATCTACCCTACGCTCTCTGTCACTCAAAGAAGTAGAAGGTCTACGTGCAGAATTGAAGCTGTTGCTGGGTCCGACTGCTATGGGAGAGCGAGTCGGAGCACCACCAACTTGCTGATCACGCCACGGGTAGCCATCTCGACGGGGGAAACGAGCTTTACCCTCAAAACGATGGAAGTCACGACCAGAGGCATATCGAGGATGAAAACCAGAAAACTCAGAAAATCCAAGTCCTCGATGCTGCCCAAACCCATCAAGCCGAACAGTCCTAGACCTCGTGTTGGTCTTAGGTGCACTCAAGGTCTGGAGTTGACACTGAATACGCCTAAGTGTCTCAACATGGTCTCTACGCGCGATCTTGGCGCGCCTGAAGCATCGCTCGACCAAGTATCCATCCTTCTGACAGAAGGTACAATGGTACTTCACCTTCTGAGAGGTAGAAGTAGCATGATGAGGCTTTGCCTTCTGAGAGGTCGAAGCAATAGGTGGAATCACCTTACTGTCAGAAATTCCTTGGACAAAACCCGCTGATTTGAATTGAACTTTCTTAATTCTGGGCTCGACCTCGATCACACCTGCTGCTATGGGTCTAAGAACAGCAGGTGGATGCTTCCTAACATCCTCAGAAAAAATCATATCCTAGACCTTGATTGAATTTGCAAATCTTGGATTGGTCTAGAATAAGATTTAGCTCTTCTTGCCTCCTACAAATCTCTTGAGAGTGTTCATAAGATATTGACACTGCCGAAAGAGAGAGGTGCAAGAAGAGTAGGGGGAAGAAGAGACAGCAAAAGGTAATTGAGCAGAAGAACGGAAGGCATGTGCACGCACAGCCGCCTCAGAGGGGACAGTCCTACTGCTAGCCATTTGGTTCGCGTCGCTATGCGTCTCTACCAAACCCTCATGCTTCTTCTCAATACAAGCACACACATCACAAGCAGATGGTGACTTTTCTAATAGGTTCTTAGTTAGCTTCACACATTTATCATCTAAAGCAATCAACTCAGATTTTAATTTTTCGCAGTTATTACATGGTGAGCTAACAGGGTCCTTAGAAGCATACTGAGTCATTTTCTTATTGTAGTCAATCATTTCTTGAAACTGTTTTGAGACAGATTCAAGTTTAGCAGTCAATTTACAACAGTTCATACATGAAGTAATGGGCTCAAGTAATGAAGCTTGTAGTTTAGCAATTTTATGATCTGCCCTTTTTAGGTTCATTTTCAAATTATTGCAACTTTCACAAGTCTCGGGTAGATCGAGAAGCATAGTATAAAGACCTCTAAAAGCATTGTCCTTATCCTCACATGAGGTACACGAAATAGTCTCAACAGCAGTAGATGAAAGAGAGGCTACCCTACTCATCTCTAGTTCAGCTAAGAGACTAATATTCTCCACCTTAATCATGTCAAGCTCAGAAGACAGACTATCATGAGAGGTCCTTAATTTCTCCATGTCACCAAGCAAAGCATAGCATGTATCAAATTCGTCACGGGAGGAAGCAGATATAAGTGAAGTAAGCTCCAACTCGCTACACCTAGCTTTAGATCTAGCATGAAATTTTATTAGCTTAAGAAAAACATCATTAAGCTGATCATAGGAGAGGTATACCTCGTCGGAGTCAGAATAGAGCTCCTTGTCGCTCATGTTGCCCTCAAGGGCCATGAAGCACATGCTAGAGAAATCCTCGCCATCCTTGGAGTCTTGATCGTTCTTCCCATCATCGTCACTCCACCCCTCCACCTCGCTGAGGTCGAGGTCGTCAAAGGCGGTGATGACGCGATGGAAGAGCTTCTTGGCTTTGCCAAGGTTGCGAAACTTCTTGTCTTTGCTTGGCGGCTTCTTGTTGCGGTTCTTGTCGGTATAGACGTTCTTGCTTGAACTGTCGTAATCGTTCTTTCCCTCCAGCTTGGGGCAGTTTGCTCGAATGTGGTTAGGGCCACCACACTCAAAGCAAATCACACGTCCTCCTCCTCTCTTTCTCTCCCTAACCCTCTTGTAAGCATGGGAGAATTTTCTAGCTAAGAGGGCTAGTTGGTTTTCTGGGAGCTGCTCCAAATGATCATCATCAATTTCACACAGAGCAGCTAAAGAAAAACCCGAAAGAGTGTCAACAGAAGAACCAGAGGCAGGACTGGGATCAGTGACCAAGGCCATTGACTATGACTTTGACTTGTGAGAGACAATGTCAATCTTGTGAGTCTTGAGGTGTGAGTACAATGCATCAAGAGTCAAAGTCGAGAGGTCTGTGGTGTCCTTGATAGTGGTCACCTTCATCTCCCAAACACGCAAGTCCAAGGCCGCAAGCATCTGACGAGCATTGTCCGAGTCGGGGTATGTGAGACCGACCGCTCGGAGGTTGTTCAAGATCTTGTGGAACCTTGCAAAGCATTCATCAAGGGACTCTCCAGCGAGCATTTCAAACTTGTTGTAATCTCGCTTGAATTGGTCTTGTCGAACCGTCTTAATTTGGGTGGTGCCCTCATGGTAAGCATCGAGGGTCTCCCAAATGTCGAAGGCCGACGAAAGATGAGAAATGCGATCAAACTCATTTCGGCTCAAATTTTAGATGATGATGTTCCTTGCCTTAGCATTCGTCTCAACATCAGCCATGTTTCCGACATTGATGTTCTCATCGGCAGGAATAGCAAAGCGAACCTTGAACTTGCGCCAAATCGCATAGCCCTGAGCCTGTATGTAGGTCTCCATCCGACTCTTCCAAAAGGGATAGTCGATCCCATTGAAGATCAGGGGCTTGGTGGAATACTTATCAGTTGCCATGGCTCACAGACCGGTTAAAGATCTATCAAGAAGAGCTAACCGGCTCTGATACCAATTATTGGATCGGAAATGACAACAGAGGGGCGATGAATGGTGCCTTAAAAAATACGCCCCCAAAAGTATTCTCACAATTTTCTCCTCCGATAACTATGGCAGCTATGAAGTCAGAAAATATTTGCTTGCCGGAAGAAGCAAGAACAGACCAACAAAAATCAGCAAAAGGCGCTAAGATAAACTCGGCAAAAATACAAGTTTGAGAGCTTACTGAAAATGAAGAGAGGAACACAAAACAGAGAAGATCTTTTGCCGAAAACAAAAATAAAATTGGAGACTACAAAGAAGATACAAGCGGAAAGACCAGAGAAGAAAATAAGCACTCACTGAAAAACTGCAAGAGCAGCCGAACACACAAAAGATAGAAAAGAACTGCTGGCTGAAAAGAAAAAGAAAGCACTGAATGGAAGAGCTGCTGCAGAGCTGCCGGCGGCAAGAATTGATCCCGGCCAGACCGGTGATGCAGACCCAGTCAGACCGGACAGACTAACCGGTCTGCCGGTGTTGAGGATCCGGTTCAGCTGCCGCTTAACAGCCCGCCTACCCATCTGAAAGAAATCGGAACTGCAGACAGCAAGCAAGGGCAGTGAAACATTATGGATTGGAGCTAAAACCTGAGGAAAATATAGCAGCAAAAAAACACAAAGCAGCAGGAAACTGAATAGAAAAGCAGCAGCCGCAAGCAATTTTGAGGGCGGTTCCCTGCTGTCTTAACTGCAGTTTTGCTGCCTGTTTGACCGGGAGTAAATTTAGTTTTGGATTAGGCAATGAATAGCAATTTCTGTAGTACAGAGACAGCAGTAAAAACTGAGAAAACACGGCTAGCTTGCTGCTCTTTTTGGTCACATGGACAGGACTACAGGGGACTGCAACTGAAAAGAACTGAAAACCTGAATTTACTGCAGTCTGCCGACAAACATTGAAATTGACTAGAAAAAGCTAATCTCCTCTAGTCAAAACATTAGGACTGAGAACTTAATAGGAGAAAAGACCTCAAGACACAAAGAGATGCATACCAAGAACACTTAAAATAGAGATTGCTGTTTTTTGCCAAAAGAAACAGCAAGAGAGGAATAAAACCAAATTTCTTATGATTTATTGATCCTTTGCTCATGGGACTTTGACAAACAACAGAGAGGCATTCTCAGAGGTGTAAATATGAAGCTCGAATCACTTCTCTCAGGTTATCCAAAGGGATCCCATGCTCCCCTGACATCAAACCCTAAGTTTAGCAAAACAGAGCAAATGAAGCGAAGGATTCAGAAATCACAGAGAACATTGATTCTTCCATTTGCTCTTGGAAATGGAATGGCCAAGTGGTCTAGAGTATTTTCCCATCATAGAGCATCTCATTTTGCAACTTCTCAACAAGAAATTAAATCAAGAACCATAAGAGCAAAATCAGGCAGAACACAAAACGAAGAAAGAAACCAAATTTCTTACGCACAAACATTTCTCATATTGATTTGAGGAAGAGAGATGAATGATTACACATGGTTTTCAACCACTAAGTCCCCATACGCAGTTGGAAATGAGAACACACACTACATGCTTGAGAACATCACGCAGGAGCTCAAGCCATACCACATACACACACAGACTCGCTACTTGGATCAATACACTGCTGCATGTCTTCTCCTTTTAACACCCAAGGTCACCCTCAAAGGAGAAATTCAAGAAAGGGCAGCCACCTTCCACTCCCAACCTCACACTCCATATGAGGCAAGGGTCAAAGTCAACAGGATTTGGAGGGAAACAGTCTCCCACTCCAAACTTGAGTCATATTCCGAATGAGTCAAATTCCGAATGTGCCCCTCAAGCGCCTTCCCGGAAGCTTCCCCGTCTAGTACCTTGACCGTCTGGACCTCGACTCCTCCCTGAGTCTAGTCCCGGTCCACTTCGCTGTACACGACCGCACCCCGCATCCTGATGGTCTGGACCTCAGCTCCTCCCTGAGCCTAGTCCCGATCCACTCGCCGCTGCCCATCGTGTCCACCCGACACCGATCGAGACCTCCGACTCCACCTGAGTCTAGTCATGGTCTGTTCTATCGAGCACGGCCGCAACCGACCTCCAACCGTCTGGACCTCCGACTCCTCCCTGAGCCTAGTCCCGGTTCTCTCGTCGTCGCCCGTCGTGTCCGTCCCCGGTAGCTCCAGCTCCGGTTCCTCGTCTCCCGACTCGCAACCACCTCACCAGCCTCAATCATCTTCGGCATCACCGACCGTCTAGACCTCAACACCTCCTGTGCCTAGTCCCGTCCCTCCTCGCCTCACCATGACCTAGCTTCGAAGTCCTGCAATCACACAGACAAGCAAACCGTCACATAGCACCGCACAAAAAAGCATATCAACATTAGCATAAGTAAAAGGTACTCAAACCTAGAATACCCAGAACAAACTCAAACTCTCTAAACCAACCGTCAATTACTCATCACAAACATGGGGATACCTCCACATGGTCTCTCACTAATAGGAATCTTGTCGAAAAGCCTTATTGACCAATGTTCTATAGGACGCATGTGCTCCATAGATGCCTCGTGTATGTCATGAAGGAGTTTTAATCATTCCTTTTGTGATATACATCGCATGAGTACTCCTTGAGTGCTCCTTTCATAGAGTGCTCCATCGACCAAGGTACACATCCTAGCCTTGCGGGCGAGACAATCTGCTACGGGATCTTCATCGGGTATTGAACCCTTCTAAAGGTAGTCGTAGATGGGAACCATCCATATCTCTTCGTACTCTAGAGAGACTATCTTATTAGGGGTTGTTTCTGGTGCTTCGACCAAAGATAGCTTCTGGAGCTGTTCCAGAAAGACCCCCAGTGGTACTTGTGATCGGGAAGAAGCTATCTGAGCCAACTGATCTGCAAGGAAGTTATCCTTCCGAGGGATATACTATAACTCGAAATCAAAAAAATGCTTTTCAAGCTTCTGTACTTTTGACAAGTACTGAAACATCATTGTACTTGAGCATTGATACTCTTTTTTGACCTGATTCATGACTAGTTGAGAGTCTCCTCTCATAAGTAGTCATGGAATCTCGAGCATTTTAGCGGCTCGTATGCCAGCCAACAAACCTTCACACTCAGCGACATTGTTAGTTGCTAGAAAGAGCAATTGGATGATATATATTAATGTCTCTCCCATAGGACATTCCAGGACCACCCTAGCCTCCGAGCCACTTAATGTAAGCAACCCATCGAAGTACGTTGTCCACAAGTCGTGGGAATCGTACTGTTGGGGATCCTGAACAGGTTCAAGATTTGTCCATTCAGTGACAAAGTCTACCCAGATCTGAGATTTAATGGCCGTTCGGGACACGAAATAGAGGTTACAATCCCCAAGTTTGACCGACCATTTTGCCATGCTCCCCACTGTTTCCTTATTCTGGAGAATCTCTCCTAAAGAAAACTCAGACGACACAATTATCTTGTGTTCCTAAAAATAATGTCCCAACTTCCTTGAAGCCATGAGGAGGGCATAGAGAATTTTTTGGACCTGAGGATAGCGTTCCTTAGGACCGTGTAAAACTTCACTTACATAGTATACTGGTTTTTGAACGTCCTTGTGCTCTGCAACCAGTACAACACATATTGCCTGTGGCGTGGCAGATAGATACACTAAAAGTGTCTCACCTATTTTCGAAGAAACTAGGATAGGAGCACTCTTAAGGTATCTCTTGACTTCTTTGAAACCATCATTGGTCTCTTTCAACCACTCGAAGCCCTCATGTTTCCTCAAAAGCTTAAAGAAAGGAAGGCCTTTTTGTTCTAGTCATGCTAGGAAATGACTTAAAGTTGCTATGCACCCAATGAGTTTTTAGACCTCTTTCTTTGTGGTCAGAGGGCGCATCTGTTCAATGGCCTTGATCTTCTTAGGATTTACTTCGATACCTCTTGCCGAAACAAGGAATTCGAGTAGTTTTTCTAGGAAACTCCAAACACACACTTTTCAGGATTGAGTTTCAAGCAATGCTTTATTAGATTATCGAAGGTCTCCTGCTGGTCCGAAATATGATTAAGCCATTTGATACTTTTTACAATCACATCATCGACATAGGCTTCCAAGTTTTAGCCCATTTGATATATTAAGATTAATTGCATCAAACACTGAAAAGATAGACCAGCATTTTTCAAATCAAATGGCATTTTGACATAGCAAAATACTCCAAATGAGGTGATAAACATGGTTTTCTCTTCATCTTCTGAAGACATACTGATATGGCGATAACCAGAATATGCATCTAGAAAGCTTAATATTTCACAACTAATAGTAGAATCTACCAATTGATCAATATGAGAAAGTGGAAAGTTATCTTTAGAACAAGATTTATTTAAATTAGATTTATTTAAATCGGTATAGTCTATACACATGTGCCACTTACCGTTAGACTTTTTTACCATTACAGGATTAGCTAACCACTCTGAGTGATCAACTTCTCTTATGAAGCCTGCTTTTAGTAGCTTTTCTAAATCCGACTTGATAGCTTCTCGTTGATCTGGTGTAAATCCCCCTTAATTTTTGTTTTACGGGCTTCTTATCAGGCCGTAGAGCTAGCCTGTGCTTGATCACTTCCCTGGGGATCTCAGGCATGTCGGATGGCTGCCACGTGAACACATATGTGTTTTCCTAGAGGAAAGCAATGAGGGCATCTTCCTATGCAAGGTCGGAAGTAACCTCCATGTGAACTATTTTTGAAGGTTTCTCTGGGTCCAGAGGGTCTTCATTGACTTCTTCGTTTGACTTTGGTGCAACTTTAGGCTTCGAGTGCTTGGTTGAAGGCCACACCTTGGTGACTTCCCAAGTTGGTAACTGTCCGACCATCTCGAGGGACCTACGATTGCACGTTAGTGCCATCTTCTTATCACAACAGATTTTGATGACTCCCTTGGGACCTGGCGACTTGAGACATTGATATGCATAATAAACAACTATAAGAAATTGTGCCAGAGTTGGTCATCTGAGTATGGAATTATATGTCAAGTCGAAGTCGACCAATCAAAGAAGAGTTTTTCCATCCCGAAGTTGCTCAAAGAACTGATGTAATAGGCAGAGAAACCTGGCCAATGGGCTTGGCCGAAGAACACGATATGATTCCATTTAATGAATATTACACATTATTCTGGTACGAGGAATTTGCATCTCGTCCAGAGCACTAACAAATAAAATATTTAAAGAACTATCACCATCAATCAACACGTGATTTACTCAATAGTTGTTGATGGTAGGCTCGATCACGATCGGGAACTAAACAGGTCAAGTTGAGGGGATCAGATAATCACCCTTCTCAAAATAGATTGTGACTTCCGACCACTTAGGCCAATTATTGACAAGGGAAGGGTTGATAGAGTTTACCTTGCGCTCGACAGCCTTATATTATCGCTTGGACTCGTATGCGGATGAACCTCCATATATGTGCTCGATAGTGTGCTTTGGATTCTTGAGTGGCATGTCCTTATCCTCGTTTGAGTGCATTTGACCGCTTGATTGTCCCAATTCCTCAATTGTTGGAAGCTGGCCCTTGCCAAAATAGTATTCCTCAAGTTTCCGCAGGAAAACTCGGCAATTACGAAAATTGTGCCTCTCTTCCTTCCTCACGGGTGCCTTGCCTTTGCCTCGGTTGGAGTATTGTTTGGTGTTACGTGGCTCCTTATCACCCATAGCCAGGACCTCCTTCGACCCTACGGCACGAGGCCTCTAGCTTTTGGCCTTGTCTCCAGGTTTCTTGGCCTTCTCCTTCCTCTTGTCGCCACCACCTTGCTCCATGGAACGGCGGCCAGCCTGGTCAACAGTCCTAGTCCATTCGACCACTTTGACAACTATTGCATACCGATCAGCCATATTCAAGAGCTCGGCGATGGTGGTTGGAGGGTTTAGGGTGATGTCCTTTGTGAATCTCCAATTGCGCACTCCCTGTCTGAATGCCCTAATAACAGAAGCGTCAAAGACCTCCGGGATTGAGTTTTGAACCTGGCTAAAATGTCAGATGAATTACCGTCAGGTCTCGTCGCTGCCTTGGCGCATTCGATGCAAGTCGTCCTCCTTCCCAGGGCGATTGCATGTACCCCGAAAGTTGGCCATCAAAAGGTCGCAAAAGTGCTGCCACAAGTAGATAGACTCAAAGGGCTGGTTGAGCAACTAGGATTGAGCAGATCCTTTGAGCACCATCAGAAGGTAGTTCGCCATGACGTGCTCGCCTCTTCCTGCTTCCCGAACTGCAGTCATGTAAATCTGAAGGAACTCAATGGGATTCTAAGGCCCGTCGAATTTCTCCATGCTCACCGGTCAAAACCGCGGTGGCCAGTGCACTAATCGGAGCTTGAGCACGAATGATCGGCATCCGGCAAGAATCTCTTGATCTCTCCTTTGTGGAAACAGGTAGTTAGCATCGCCAGATGAACGCACTCTGCGATGCCCAACGGTGGGCAGACTGGACCTGTAGTAGGTCTCGTCCACTCAAGGATGATACTCGTAGTCCATCTACTGCTATAGGTTCCTTGCTCAAAGTGGTGATCAAGCATTGACTTGCCAATCCAAAACAATCCGGGGCATTCTCCTTTGGCTGGTATTGCGATCGGGAGTGCGATGTGCCCTGTCACCATACTGACTCCTGTGAGGCAAGTTTCATGAACGACTAGACATAGTTGTACTTTGTTGACTCTCGGAGCAATGTCAGTGAGGCTGCTCAAGTTGGGCCATCACATCATGGAGCCTTCATGCAATGTCTTTAGCAAAGAGGTCATAGCCCAACGCTTGAGCAAACTCTTGAGTCGGGTTCTCGAGCAAGTCATTGATCTGTTGAAGCTCTGTGCCTCTTCAGACTGGTATTGGGCCCGCCTAGAAAAAGCACTCTAGGCGGCAAGTCACCTTTGCTGAGCAGTCTCAGGATCCTCGACTCCAGATGCAAACTAGGGCTGCTTCAGAGGAGAGCGAGTATTTCTAGGATTTCTCCCACTCTCATTAGAGTACTGATCGGTCTCATCATTGGAGGTCTCGTCACCATTCCCACGAGAGGATGGAGAGTTTGACCATCTGGGAGCATCCTCAAGCCTTCCACTGAGAGGGTGGTGAGAATCTGAGGGCAGGGCAAAGACGTCCTGTCTAGAATCTCCATTTCTGAGGGATGCCCCTTCGTCCGAAGAATCGTTGAGTGAGATTATCTCACGGCCTGGAGTAAACCCTACCAAAAGTAAACCCTACCAGATATGGTAAGTCTGGGTTATAACCATATCTAGCCTAGTCTGTTCCCTATAAGAATGCGGATGAACACAAAGTGTGCCCACCCATTGCCTTCACAGAGTCATCCGGAGGGTCACCACTAGTAGTTGGCGATGTGTGCTCTGATCAACAAGGTTTGGGCTCTTCGAAACTGCACGGGCAACACAGCGGGACTCGAACGCTTGGGAACATATCTATCGTCGCGTTGCAAGTCCTCATCATGGTCAGATTGACCCCTGCCACTTGGGGGATATGAGTCCTCCATTGGGCATACTGCTGTGGGGGACTTTGATCCCTCATTAACCTTTCCAGTGGCGTCGTCTCTAGGATCACCGGATGAATCTTGAGAGAGACATCCACCGTCAGAAGCAAGCATGGTCTGCTCGTAGTCGTAGCAGGCCTCCATATCAATACTCGCATAGTCAGCCAAGTCGAACTAGTTCTCCTCATTCCATTCATCTGCCACGAGGACATCAGGAGAAAAAGAGAAACTTGCCAATGAGGAAATTACCAGAGTCTTGGAAGGAGGTTATGCCCATAGACGGCACCAACTGTTAATGTTTTAATATCGATCTTATGTATGATTTGTTTGGATTCAGGGAAATTCTTAGAAGACATAGTGTATACACATGCAGAGTAGAGACATGGGAATTTTTATATAGGTTCGGGCCTTCTCCTAAAAGAATAATAACCCTACGTCTTGTGTGATCACTAATTACCAGAAAAGGATTACAATTGAGAGTAATGCAAATGCCTAGCACTATCCCCTCTTTCGATCCGAATGCCTCTCCCTTCTCTCTTTGACGTTAACCTTTATATAGCCAGTGAAGCGATGGTAGTTGTCCCGTGCTAGAAGATGCCTCAACTCTTTGGATGATAACCGCCTGACAGAAGTTACTGTCAGAGAGACAAAAGGTCGTTCGCCGTGTAGTGGTTGTTGCTAGAGAGAGATCATGTGCGGTTATTGGATAAACGCGTGTTCTAACTACCTTATCAGATGAACCCACGATGCAGTTGTTCGTCATAGACAAGTTAGTCGGAGATAGGTTGATTGCAGGAAGGTCCACGACCATAAGGTGGTCACAAGTCAACTTACGACTATGTGGTCGTAGAAGGACTTACGACCATGTGAAGTAGTTGTTGTAAGACTTATGACTATTTGGTTATAGAAGGACTTACGACCAAGGGGGGAGTTGTAGTAAGACTTACGACTATTTGGTCTTAAAAGGACTTACGACCAAGAGGGTAGTCGCAGTAAGACTTACGACTATTTGGTTGTAGAAGGACTTACGACCAAGGGGGTAGTCGTAGTAAGTCTTACGACTATTTGGTCATATAAGTGCTTACGACCATATGGTTGTAGAAGAGCTTACGACCATCCTGCCATATTTACCTCTTATCGATAAGGGGTATATTCAAGGAATATAATGACATAATAATTTGAGAATTATTCTATCCTCGTAAATATCCATGGTACACATTGAAACAAATAAGCAACAAAGCACATAGCATGGCAAGCGTACAATCAAGGATAAAGAATGCAAGAAATGATATGGCAAAGCCCATATATCCATAATTAGCTATACCACTTGTATTACCAATATCATGTAAGCATAAAACAAGCCATTGAATAAAACACACCTAAATTATGCTAACATGGATCAAAAGTAAGCCATGCTAACAAGGATATCTAATGGATATATGCATACCTAGAGCAAGATATCTCAAAATCATGATAGTGAATACATCAAGATAATACATGCTCACAATGACAGAGCCAAGATTACACATACATGAAAATCATGATCAAAATCTTAACCCATGCACATATGAGCATGAACAAGCATAGCATGACATAGAATAGATTGAGAATAACACATACTAATACCAAGAAAATCAAACTCATGTATTTACTCATGATATATCACAATACCAAGTAAATCAAAAACATGACATGGGACAAATCATGCAAATATATGATACAATGACATCAAGCAAGTACATAAATACATAGAGCAATATACTAACAAGAGCATGATATAAGATGTTGCTAGATTAATGCATGCATAAGAAAATAAAGCTCATATATCCATAAATTATAAATAATTAACTAGCACATGGATATACATGAAAAATACACATAAAGACATGATAAGAAGGTAACATGAGAAATATATACCAATATGGTAAAAGAGAGCACATAGATAAGCACAATATGCTAATTATGATCAAAGATAAATATAAGTGCATGAAGGTGTAGGATAGCTTATAAAGTAGGTGAAAATGCTAAACGTGAAAGCACATACTTTTTGGAGGTCATCCAAGGGAGTGAAGAACCATCAAGTATTCCAATCACATAATGAAGCAAAAAACTAGAACCCATCAATCCATGTTCTCCATCTTGCGTCCCCTGTACCTATACATAGGAAGAACAAGGTGCCCAAGTTTTGGTTCTCCAAGGGTTAGTGAGAAAATACTTGAGAATACAAATCCTAGACATACTACCACTAGAAGCAATTGCATTCTTGTGTGAGTTAGCATGATGTGTTAGATTGTTCATGCAAGAAGATCCATTTTTGGAGGCATACTATGAGTGGACAACTTCATGCAAAAAACGAGTGTCATTTCTAGAAAAGTGGCAAGAACCTTACTTGAAAGCACCATGATGAGACCAACAAATGCACCAAAAGAACTCACAAATCCTTGCCATGCAGCTCGATGAGGAAGATGAGGTCCAGCACTTGAGAAACGGTGAAAATCTTTCCTCGGGATAGCACGTGGACTAAAACCAAAACCACAAGAACTATGTCCACAATACCGTCCAACACCACTAGAAAAGATGTCAAAGAACCATCAACAAAGTGAGCCTTCATGTTAGGCTCATGAGTGCTCATGCCATGTACATTGGAGACTTAGAAGCATTTGCTTGACGCATGTGTTTGGCATGCCAAAAGTAAAAGTCTACATGATGCACATCCTTCCCACTAAATGAGCAATGGTGCAAGTGTCTACTAGGAGACATGGTCCGAGAGGGCAAAGTACCATTATTGCTCAAAGGAGGAGTCCCTTGGGACAAGCATGAAAATCTCATATTGGCACTAGGTCCACACATGCCATGAGATGGAAAATGTGTGTTTCTAAAAGCTCGACGATAGACTTGGCACTCATACTTGACACGGCAAAAGCAAAACTTAACAATGTGTCCATCTTTCTTATAAAAGGTGCAATGATACTTCTCTTTAAAAGATGTAGTATAGTATGAGGAAGAAATAACCTTGTCTTTGGAAGTTCATTGGACAACACCAGAAGAGTCACAATAAACATTACTAGCTAAGGAAGAACTATTCAAAGTAATAGCACATATGCCAACATCAATAGACTCATGCTCAATACTAGAAGAATCCAACTCCAATTGCAAAGAAGCTAGAGAAATCTTGAAAACATCAATCTTAGAGTGGGGGCAAATGCAAGATTTACATGACTTGGTACTCATATCATTGCACACTTTCTCCAAAGACTCAACTTTCTCTCTCAAAGCAATGCAAGAAATGCAAAAGAATGAAGATGCATGATTAATATACATAGAATTCAAAGCATCAATATCATTTACTAAAGTAGCATAATTCTTGCAAGAGAGTAAATCATCGTCAAGAAGTTTTTCACATTTCAAGCATATACTAGAAGGACTGAACTTAACCTCATCAATTTTAGCCCTAGGAATATCTAATTGCTCAAGATGAATGGAATGAGTCAATTTTAACTTTTCAATTTCAGCAAGCATGCTAACACGAATCACAATCATTTCTAGTTATAGACCTAAGATTGCCTATATCCGATCTAGCACAATCAAGATCATGATGTAAGGCAACACAAGAATCACATGGTATAGAAGCCTTTCATCACAATAATTTATTTTCAAATTTGAAGTATGCGAGAGAAGTTCTTAATTCATTATTATCCACATGCAATTCACTCTTCTTCATCTCTAAAATATCCACAAGATCGTCAAACATATCAATTCTTGAGTTTAGAAAGACAACGTCCTCAATGAGTTTCTCCTCCTTGCTCACCTTGCATAGCTTGAGTTGAAGATCATCTTTGAAAAGCACATCATGATCATCCTCCATGGCCATTCTTCACATCCCATGAGGTTCCTTCTCCTCCTTGGGCTCAAGTGACTTCACACCCCCTATAACTCAGACAAGACCAATAAAAATGGCCAACCATTACACAATCAATGGAAACATTTCCAATCCTTGTAGGGACCCCGGGCGTTGAAATACCCAAAATCATTGTATGTGTTCTGTAATAGTCCCATGATCAATAGGTAGTACATATATTCACAACATTGAGATCACATATATACACATATGATTAATTTACAACCTAGGGGTAATATATAAGTGATGCATAATTAAAGTTTACAACATAGGGCTGACTAGCCAAATAAAATATAAGTATCAAGAGTAAAGTGCAGCAAAAGACAATTAAATAAGCAAAAGAATCCAGCAGTATGCTACCATAGCCCATAGGCAGCCGACTAAAGTTAAACCCTAGAAAGACCCATCGTCGAACTCCTCGGTGCCGGGGGCAAAGTACGTGTCGTCTGGCATGCTATCTTCCTCATTCTCTAAACAATAGTTATTTGAGCAAGGTTGAGTACATTATGTACTTAGCAAGACTTGTAGTGTATCACAACATATAAATGAATGCAAGGCTAACAATAAGTAAGGCTCTATGCTATAGTTATTTTCAGCGTGAAGCAAGTTTCATTTGTAGTATCGATAAGAAGTAATTTGCAACGGAATTGTAAAGAGCATTTGACATGTAATAAAATATCATTTATGTAACATTAATAATATTAAAACATATCCATTTGCAGCCCTCCTTGGCTGCGAACATCACACATATCCTACCCATGGGCATGGCACATGTGACACGTACATGTCACTCCATCATGTTCAATGAAACAATTTTAAAAATGAAAATTATGCCCATTGTGGCTGCATCCAAGCATGCTCATGACTGTGAGCATGGCTATATAAATAGTTTTTAACACTCTCGAGAGGTTTTACAACTTTATTTGCATGGATAATCAACTATACTATTGGCAACTTCACTCTTCCTTCGGCATGTGATGAAATTGATTATCATATAGTCTTTACATTACCTAGACCTAACCTTGCATGAGCCCAATGAATATTTAACCTCTCTTAGGTCCATCCCCTAAGAGAGTATTCGAACCCTCACTTAGGTTCATCCCCCAAGTGAAGACCCCACTTAGGTTCGTCCCCCAAATAGGCATTCACCATTGTATTAGTAAGCTTTAGTCTCAACAACTTGGTGAAGAGAGCCCCAACAAATAAACCTTCTTGGAATGCCCTCACTACTTCAACCTACCAAAATGCAAGGCTAGAACTAGATAACTTATTCAGCTAAAGCCAGAGCCCATATAACATATGTGGTTGTACGCTTAGACTTAGATGTGAGGAAACAGTTATCATTCCTTAATTGACCCGGACAAGAATCTTCCCTTATCTACATGCGAGATACCTTCTCACATTTGATAGTTCATAGTATAACTCACTCACATCTAAATCTAGGTTTTCATTTTATTTTATACCAGATTAACAGAGGTTCTTCTTCTGGTCCAACATTTCAAAATTTCCCATGTTCATACATAAATTTTTTCAATTGATCAAACTTAGCAAAAACTATTGTGTGGCTAAGAATCTAGACCATGTACTCAATGTAATATACACAAAATGATATTAGCTATTGTCTAAACCATGTCCTAAAAGTTACAATAGTGAGGATATAAAATTTTTAAGGAGGTCCAATGTATACAAGCGGTCATAACTATTGTTACCCATAGCATAGCAATTTTAATAGAATATATGCACATGCATAATAGTTTTTGTAAATAATATACAATAATTAAAATAGTAGGATCAACATCTTCAAAGACTTACTTGCCTTATTCTTGTTGCTCAGAGAATGATTCGTACGTGTTCTCAAAATTGTCCAGTGTGATGGTGTTTATTTGATAAAATTTAGATAAAGACAAAAAAGAGTAAAATAAATGCAAACAAAGAAAAAACATAAATATTTTTAAATATTTGGATAAGGAATGATTTTATAAAAATTTAGAGACAAAATCACTAAATTCGGAGTTTATATAAAAGGCTATGGCCATTTGAATATTAATTGGTTTCAAAAATAATGAGAAAATAAAATAAATAGCATTGTGCATGAACTTCAGTTTACTTGTTTATATTTTTATTTTTAAAGGAAAACATGGATTAATTATGTTATTAGACCAACAAGTGGGGTTCATCTGTTAGGATTTTATTATTTTTTGAAATAACAGACAGGTTGTCGAGACCCGAATATGCAAATCCAGACTCTCCTATATATTCTGCACTAGTCCAGGATCACGCTAGTGCACATAGTATAAACAAAGATGAAATACCAACCATATCATGATTTACTAAGAAAATATTCAAATATTATTAATAATTATCAGAGTACGACCTTATGGCCAAGCTTATAATTAATAGCCTAAAGGCTTAAGAAACTAGCAGTGAAAAATAGAAATAATCGCAGTAGTCATTCGACATGCCCATAGGCAATCGACTGCAGAGGTTGCACAACTGTACCCACATGATGTGATAATCTTCATGTAAAAGAAAATCACAACAAGGCTTTTACAATGCTCCATCTCAACCTAATCCCACTCGCTAAGGTTTCGCCGTCGAGTAGGCTGACCACCTAGTCGATAATTGCCCCCCTTGCGCCATAACAATATCAGTAGCGAAACCAAAGTTGAGACTTCACAAATTATTATGCCAAGTCTATCCCATACAAGACATGTGGTTTGCACGGTAAGGCTCAGATCAATGGCGCACAAAGTTAAGTCCTTAGATTTACCTAGGCGAAACATCCACATCCCAATGTGTAAAATGCATCCCCTTTACTGCACGATCATTCGCCCGAGTAAAAAAACCAATTTTGGTATAACTAGTACCAATGACCACCACGTTCCAGTATATCATTAAGTCAAAATTAATTAATTGACCACATGTGATGATAGACCTATCGTATTTCAAGCATGGCTAAGCAATTCTAACCATACAACCCATGTGACAACTAGTATTGCATCACTAAATAATTTCCTACCCTATGGTGACAATGTAATCATGGCATTCAAATTATCAAGGAGGAATAATCAAATTGGACAATAACTACCAAATACAAGTGTTTTATAATAAAGTAGCAATTCATTATAATTTAAAACAAAGTAATACATAATAGATTTGAAAACTAGGTTCAACATGATCAAAGAACACGACTTGCCTTGTCCTTGCTCAGTTGACGGCTCTTGATCTTCGAATCCTGCTTCAGCTCCTTCGAACGTGTGATCTAACGAGAGAGAAAACGAAACGAAACACCAAAATAAATTCAAATAAAATTCAAATGAGCTCCAATACTTTAAAGCCAGAACCAAAAGAATCGGGTCAATCAGAGCTAGGACGAAGGAGAATGGGCTCTTGGAAAAATCTAATCTGGAGAAAAAAGGCTGAAAATCAGAAAAAGTGATGTGCTGTGAACCCGGTGCACGGAGAAGGCTAGTCTACAGTGGACTCAACTCATGGAATAGTGCATTGGTTGACTGGGCTTACTGACATGGTGGCTGACTGGGTGGACACGTGTGCACTAGGGTTGACGTGGCATGCTAACATGGCATGACTCGTGGCTGATGATGTGGCATGTTGATGTGGCACCTGGGACAGCTCAGCTGCTGATGTGGCATACACATGGATGACACATGGCAGACATGTCGGTCTAGGGCTAACGTGGATGTGTTGACTAGGTTGGCTCACAGGTCCATGGTTGACATTCGGGCCCCGCATGTTAGAGGCTCAGTGCACGTGGACCGAGTGCCTGGGAAGTCGAAGCGACACGGTGCGTGGGTGCAGGTGAGCTGGCAGATGCGCGGCACGAGGCGGGCAGCGTGGACCGAGGCATTGGCACACAAATCGAGGGTGGCGCACGGCGGGCGAGGTGACCAGCAGCAGAGGGGTTTGGTCAGTGGTGCGAGACAGCGGTGAGGCGAGGACTGGACGGCGACTCACTGATGGTGAACGGTGGCGAAGAATGACAATGACTCGACGGCGGTGACTGACCGACGAGGGTGACGAACGGCGGTCGGCATGAGAGACAATGAGGGTGAGGCTCGGAGGACGGCAACGGGTCAGGACCTCAGATTTCCGAATCCGGACCCTCTGTGTATTACAGCACTAGTCCCATATCAAAGCTAGTGCACACAGTCAAACAGTGATGATTACATAACCAACAACGCTTATTATAATAATAGAGAGTACAGACTGAAAGGTCTCTTTATTACAATTGAGGTTTCAAGACCTCACACACTCACAAAACACAGCGGAAGCAAAAGTAAATCCAGTGAAGACCCATCAATACGCCACAGGCAATTGACTGGGGATACGCAGCCTAGAACTCCGGGAAGCCTTCGTCGAATCCATACGCGAAGTAGTCGTAGTCTCCCTCTTGAGCTTCATATTCCTCTGAGTTGATTTTAGTGCAACATGTGAGTACATAAAGTACTCCGCAAGTCTTGGAAAAAAATACAGTAGATGCAAGGCTTAACAAAAGAGGGCTATATGCTTCTTTTGCATAAAGCAATATTTTATTTCAAATATCATTAAATATTTTTGAAGGCAATAATTTAGTAAAGTACTTGTTTTAACTAAAACTATTTAACATTCTATAGTGAAGGTTCTATCCACCAACACTAATTAACCAACTCTAACCGCTAAGGTTTAAAACTACGGGTTCCATCCACCCACACTAGCTCGAACCGCCAGGATACCCTTCCGAGAGTTCCCTCCACTCTCGATATACCAAAACTTTGTTATTAAAACCAAAACCAAATATCTACCATGTGAATGCATTCCTTGCCCGCCCTTGACCGTGGGCACGACTATTCGAATAATTTAACACTCTGCAGAGGATGTACAACTTTACCCCCCAAGAGATAAATTATCCTAATAGTTACCATGCTTCCTTTGGCATGAGACCCAGATAAAATATCACAAAGCTTTTACCTCACGCTAGTCTAGCTAGACACCACCCACTAAGGTTTCACCGCTGAAGGGTTAAATCCACCCAGTCAGAAGCCCCCTCTTGCGCCATATGAGTATAGTAAAACCTTGTCCCTCACTGTGAATAAACCAGTAAATCCCTGGTACCCACTTTCCACTGGTGGTACCTAAACTAGACTATCGTAAGTTAGTCAGCTAGGTCATACCCATATAGACCTAAGGTTGCACGGTTATGCTCAGTTGGACAATCACAAGAGTCGGTCCTTAATTGATTAGGGCGGAACATACACTTTACAAAGTCTCGTCCTAAACCGCACCAATCCAAACTAACCATCCACCCTGGTCTCAAACAATTTTTGCACATTTTTATTTTATTTTAAAAGAACAGTGGCAACACCAATCGCCACTAAATTTCTGAATAAAAAGATCAGAACAATGAAATATAATTTCCCATTTGAAGGTTACAAAAGTTGAATAGCGACTAAGCATTTTAATACCGTTCTAATATTAACAAAGTATTATATTATTCTCATTATTGAGACAAAGGAAATCCTAAGGTTACAAGGGTACATGGCATTCAACTTCAATCGAGGCATATCAATGATCGGGTTAACTAATACCATAAAACAGAAACTAGTGTTCTATGTAAATAGCAATACAAATAATATTTAAAATAAAAAAACATTTCACAAACATAGGTACAAAATGTTCAAAGGAGACTTGCCTTCTTGCACGCTGTCTGGATCTTCTTGCTGCGGAGTGGAGAAGTCTTCGGCAACAACGGGTTCCACGCGCGAAAAAACAGAACAAACGAAATAAATAAATACACATAAATTCACATAAAATTCAAAAATTCAAAAAGAGTGTGTATTTGAGTAGATTATGATTTTAGAAAAATTTAGAAATTTGAACGGCTCAATTTGGAGTTAAAATGAGAAAGTTATGGCTTCCGAAAGTTTAATTAGAAGAAAAAGAAAAAGACAGGTTTTTTTAATTTATTTTTATACTGAAAAAGAGTATTTATGACATCAGCAAAAATTTGAAATTCGAAATTTCGGACATGTGGGCCCAGTCTACTGTGGACCGGGTCGACGCACCACGGCAGTGACCGAGGTGGCACTCACGGCCGACGTGGCGCCACACGGCGCACACGCGGAGGCCACGCGGGCGCAGCCGGCGGCGTGGCCAAACGGACAAAGCGGCGCGACGGACGACGCGCTCGCCGGCACACGGGCACCCTGCGGCGTCCGGCGAAGGGCGGCGGGGACAGAGGAGGCGGCTCCTACCGGTGGCGGTGCTCGGGGAAGACCAGAGGCGGCCGGCGAGAGGAGAGAAGGTGGCGGCGGTGGTGGCGCTCGAGGGCGGCGGATTCCGGTGGCGAGGGGGCTCAGGCTAGTGGCAGAGGGCAGTCGCTAGCGAACGGGGAAGGCGTGGGTGGCGTCGGTGAGGCGCGAAACGGACGGCTCCGGCGGCAATTGCTCGCCGAAGCACCTTCGGGCGGCGGGGAAAGAGAGCTCGGCACGAAGAGTTCGGGCGCGGGGAGGAAGGGGAAGAAGGCTTCGGCGCACGGGAGAGGCGAAAGGAGGGGAAACCGGCGCACGGAGAGATATTTATAGGCGTGGAAGGGAAGTAACGGCCGACGGTTTGAGTTCATCGGATTAAATGGGGCCGACGGTTTGTGGGGTTTAAAGAAGCGAGAAACAGCCGGAGGGGGGAGGAGTGATGATATGCATTCATTAGAGCACTCACTCGGGAGTTAAGGAGGAAGAAATGGTCGGATTAAAAGCTTTGGTGCGGCTTCAATGGTGAATTCTATTTTAAAAGCTTCAAAAAGGCTTTGAAAATTAGGATGTTACACAGGTGGGCCATGTATGTTAGGCTTACAAGCTTAAATCATGTTTTAAATATTTAACCTACGTGTGGGTCCTATGTGTCAGTGACTCATATTTTTTGTTTAATTAAATTCCTTAATTGATTTTTGACCAGGCCCACATATGTGGTTTAAGTTAATAAATAATCTTACAGGTGGGTCCCATGTATCATAGTCTCATGTGTTAAAAACCTTATCTGCATGTGGGACCTACATGTCATAGTCACATGTTTTAAACATCATTTTGATTAACTAATTGGCTTGGCCCCACTTGTCATAGACATATTAGTTTTAAAGTATGTCATTAGTGCTAAGCTAATCTCCTGACAAGGTGGGCCCACTTGTCGGTGGGAGGGAGGTAGAGCCGAGCAGAGGAGAACTCCAATGAGCTCAACGGTGGTAAGGGGGGCTAAGGTCTGACATTAACATGGTCAAAATGGAATAGTCATGTCCTTGCGCACCTCTAGGAGGTGACGACGACCCCAACGGTGGCCGGCGGTGGCTGCGTGGTGGTGAGAGGCGACAGTGGCTCATTAACGAATTAAGATGAAGCAACAAAAGACATGCGTTCGCTCTAAGACTTCTCTAGTTGGCTCAGGGTATCATCGTAAAGCTTCTAGGGCCTGGCTTAGGGACCAAAGGTCACCAAAGCCTCACTGGTGCCATGCTCAGTGGTGGTGCCATGAACGACGATGGTGAATTCTGTGCTAAGTGGCACAATCTCAAATTAAATGAACGCATAAGCAACTAGGTATACTAGGAAGCTATCGAGGGCCTTAGAGCGGATGGGGAGGTGTCGGAGCATCCAGTTGACAGTGAGCAGCAGCGGTGGCAATCACGTGCACAATGATGGCCCTCTATGGTGGAATACGAGGCAAAAACATGGTCGGGTTAGTTCTCTTAGGTAGTAGTGATGCTCGAAGAGCAAGTGACTAGCTTAAGTCTTGCTAGAAGGGAAGAATGGTTTGTGGTAGTGGATTTAGCCGGCAATAAGGAACATGGCTCACTCCTAATGTGCGTCTACATGATTCATAAAATTAAATGAGGGGAAAGGTTCTAAGAGATAGGGAACACGATATGACAGTTAGGGGAGCAAGGGTTTCACTGGAGAGCCCTCGCCATGACAAGGCTCGACGAAGCATGCTCACCGACATGGAAGAAGATGGTGTTCTAGGTGTGGTAAGGAAGGGAAAGCTCAGGCTTCATGGGAAGGAAGCAAGCGTGAGATGGGGAAGAGAATGGCATTGCTGGAAGGGCTTTATAGGCACGAGACGACCTAATGGGAAGCATGTGTTTTTGCGAGCGTGGCGACGAGCTGAGTGTCTGGTGCTTCTCGCAATATACAACAAGCAGAGAAGATAAGAAGGAGGGGAACTCAGCACAATGATGCGATGGGTGGTTGAGACTGGGTAGGTGAGTAGGAAACCATGACATGATATTAGAAACAGGTGGCACGACGCGGCAGAGCGACACTGGTGCAAGTAGGTGGAGGTGAAAGACGAAGCCTGTCCGTGGGCCTAGCTTGTCAGTGAGCGAAGAGAGGCAGAAGGCAACCTGATAGGTGGGGTCCAGTCCCACTCATTAGCATTAGGACTTAAGTGAGAGGGTGGCCTGATGGGTGGGATCCCACACGTCTGAGAGAGAAAGAGTTAAGGTGAGCTGAGAGTTTGGGAAATTTTTAGACAAATCAGACAAGCTCCAAAAAATTTGAAGATGTTTGTGGATGCTCCTAGCATGTAAACATCATTGGGTAATCTGTTTAGAAGTTTATCTACAATGGATTTTTCTCAAAAATCTCAGAAGTTCTCTATTATTTGTATTATGCATCATTTTTTACTCTAATAAATTCAAAACTTTATTTTCAGTGCCATGAATATATTGGTGAGTTTTTAAATTTTGTTCTACTATAATTTATCATAGATCATTTTAGGACCATGTTTTTAGATTTGAATTTAAGTTCATATCAAATTCTTTTCAATGTAGATTTTCTTTTGAAAATTGATGTGTGCAAAATTGCTTTTTGCAAGGAAACTCCAATAACAGCCAAGAGAATATTATGCATGCAAAAAGTTTTAAATTCCCCTCATTTTGCATTCCCTAAAATCTGGGGTGTTACAATCCCCTTCGTCACATCATATAAGGAAATGTCACATCAAAAGACTCACAAAACTCCACACTTGTCTAACTCAGATTTAACCAATACAAAATCCTCTGTGAAACCACTGCACTATTTCCAAGATCAGTAGATAGTGTGCATAGAATACATCACTGTATCATTTCATACACGACATAAACCATACCATGTAATAATATTACATTCATCAGAGTTTAAATAGACCATATCAAGTCAAGTTTACAATAGAGCCAATTAGGCTAAATGGTTTCATTACATAAATGTGGATGTAGAAGCGAAAACAAAAGGGAAGGACACATCTCACCACAGGCAAGTGACTGGGGTAAATTGTGTGCATCCGATATTAACCAAGGACTTGGATAATATTAGTGCACACAAACACCATCTTAGTTAGCCAAATAGGGGGGTGAGACCTAGACTACTAGGGACTAATCTAATCTTCACCATCTTCTTCGCTATCAGCTCCTGGGACATCGTAGTACACATAGTATCCTTAGTCCACGAGCTCTGAGGGATTTTGTGAGCGAGGGTGAGCATAAGCAACAGTGCTCCATGAGCAAATATAAAAATGTAATATCTATACATGCAAGATTTAACAAGGAAGGCTCAGATTCTTTTATTTGCTTAAGGCAACATTTCAAAATTACAATATTTAGAAATTCCTGTTACTTAGAATTTTAACCAAAACGTTGTAGGGTCTATCTACCTATTACATGATTACTACGGTTACATCCACCCAATATCAACACTGGGTTATATCCAATCAAAAAAAGCCAAAATCAGGGTTACATCCACCCGACGAGTTTTTGTCCCACTCATAAAGTTTTTGAAATAAAAACTAACTTGATTAAGTTCTCATGCCTGCCCTTGACCGTGGGCACGGCTGTTTGAATAGTTTATACTCTGCAGAGATTATACATTTTACCCACAAGAGGTGATCAACTTGTTATGTTTCATACATTTTCTTGGACATGTGAATCAAAGAGATCATCACAAGGCTTTTACAATGTATCCCCTAGTGTAAGTTACAACACTAAGGTTTTATCTGAGGGTGGTTATGTCCACCACACCTAGACCCTCTCTTACGCCACACGACGACATAACCAGCAATATGACCCGTATCCATGACGGCTTAAAATCAATGACACGACTAGTGGGTCACTCCAATGGTGCAACTCATACCAGTAGATATAAATTATTTAGCAGGTCTACACCATTATAGATTTGTGGTCGTACTCTACTCGAATAATCGCATCAAAAAAACAAATAAACAAGAAAGAATAAACAAATAAATATAAATGAAAATTTAAATGAAGTATAAATTAAACAATTCCAAAGCCATTAGATAGATTTTGAATTTATAAAAATTTAGAAAAAATTCATTAAATTTGAAGCTAAAATGAGCAAGAACGGGCTCCCAAAGTTTGAATTTGGATAAAATCAAAAAATAAACAAAGGAGGGAGAATTTCTCTCTCTGACAGGTTGGGTCTATTAGTTTTTTAATTAATTTTTGAATTAATTTTCTACTAAAATACATACTAAGACTAACAACTAGGTCCCATAGGATTTTAATTTTGATTTGATTTATTTTCTAAAAGAAAATGGCTGAGGGACTGACAGATGGGACCTATTTATTATGCAGACAGTAAGCAGGCCCACCTGCCAATGGCTCGACTGACTTAACCAGGTTTAAAAGGATATTAAAAGTCAATGGGGACCACATGTTAGTGAGATAAGGCTTTAATTAGATGCAGAGGGTCCACGGGTCAGCGACTACTTAACCATGGCTAACGACTATCATTAATTCGCTAATGACATGCATTTAAACACTAATGACGGCACTATAGTGTTCTTCCCCGCCGGAGAGAGGTGAGGCTCATCACCGGCGAGGGAGACCATGGCAAGCGGAGGCTACGATGGTCAACAGTGATACTAGGCAGTCGTAGTAGACTGATCGTGGCACGGTGGTACTACAAGGCACTAGAAGCTGATTCCTTGCTATGGAAATACCTAGTGATGATGAGGAACATACCCAAGGCAATGGCGGTGCTAAAATGGGGCTTGAAGGTATGCCTGGCGAGGCTCAGGACTTACCGGAGGAGGCTACCCTTGGTGAGGTACAAGCGGTGTGAGGTAGACATGACGTCGAGCTAAAATGGGGCTCGGCTTAGACAAGAAGATGTGCGGTAAGGTTATGATGGGCTGAGAGGGGACTTAGGGGACCACGGCTGGAGCTTAAATAGCCGAGGGGGTAAGAAGGCCATTGAAGCGGCGTTATGGCAAGTGCGGAGTTCCAAAGCACAGCCACTTGGTGCACAGCATGGATAGAGGGCAAAGCTAGCATGCGGTATGGAGCAGTTAAAGAGGAAGGGGCGGCTTAGCGGGCAATGGCTAGGCTAGCATAAAACACAGGCACACGTGGGCTTGGACATGGCATGCAAGTGACGACCACGGACACAGTAGGCGCGCGAAGGAAAGAAGAGAGGAAGCAGGGCTAGGCACAGGGGAGATGGTGTAGCATAGGGTTAGCTTGGGTGAGGGTGGCGTGCGACTGTGGAGAAGCAGCAATGTGCTACGTTGGCCAGATACGATGAAAGTGGGTCGGGGGTGAGCGTGGATTGCACATGGAGTGGTGCGGGGCATGCGTTGGGTGCGACCAAGGCGGCGTGGGCTATTCAAGATAGGCAAAAGGCCTGGTGGCTAGGGGAAGGCAGGGAATGGATAGGCTTGGCCCAAGAAGGGTTTGAAATTTTGAAAATTCAAATTCTAAATGAATTTGAGATGGCTTTTGAATTTGAATTCAAATTTTGAAACTTTAGCTAGGCATTCAATACATTCCCACAATGGGATGTTACAATACTAGCTGTCATGATCATGATCGATTAAGATCAATCAAAGAGCAAACCTTACTCTGATACCTCTTGCATGACCAAGAACAACAACTAGAGGGAGTGAATAGGAGCCAACCTAATTAAAAGCTTTTTCAAATCTTTTTGAAAGGACAAAGAAAAGATCTTCACTCCAATAAGTATGAGAAACTATGAAGATTAGAGACCAATTACCCATAAGGAAAGATAAAAAAACCGAGCAAAATAGACTAAAACTTGCTCGTGCGGTCTAACTTGCCTAAGTTGGTCTGACCTCTCCCAAGGGAGGTCTAACCTCTCCTCTTAGGATAGAATAGATTTTCAACACTATTTCAAATACAAAAATGATGAAACTTTTAATCCACACTTGATCCACTTAGCATTTTCGGCACATCCATGACCTAGTCCATGGTCATCTCCTCCTAATTTGCAAGCAATCCCTATGCTTGTAACGTGTAGGTTCACCAATGGCTCATGCATCGGCAATCTCTCCATGTCAGTTCGCCCTAACCATGCCTCACTTGCACTGACTGCACTATTCGATAAATCATTGCTCGAAAATTCCTTCCAACATCTCTTGTCTTCCCTTGTGCCTTGTTTGAGCTCAATCATCTCACCTATCATCCTTGATCGTTCTGGACCTTGGCTCCTCCATGAGCGTAGTTTCGATCCTTGTTGTTGACCATAGTTGACTAATAAACTATTCTCAAGCACAAGTTCTTCACAACTTGACATATGTTAGTCAAAACATGTTTTATGTACCATAAATACACCCAAGCAATGGCCAACCAACTTAGCTAAAAACCACCAAATCCGGGCTAACTGCCAACCAAAGGCCAGTCAGACCGTCGGCAAGTCAATTACTCATTACTACCATGATAACCTCTACATGGTCTCACAAGAAGTGACCTCCACATGGTCTTACAAGAGGCTACTATATGTGACAATTAGTCACTAATTTTCACCTTTTTTATCTTTATAAAAGTTGTTCTGGCTTGTCCTATGTTATCCTTTGATAATTTGTCCTATATATGTTAGTTTTTGTTACATTTTTCACATTATCATCCACTGGTTATTGTAAATATTCACAATCAATATGATTTTGCACTACTACAAAAAAATGGTCATCAAAGACAGTTCAGAACTATCATCACAGATGGTTTTTTGAACCGTCTAAATTTATGGATCAGTGATAATCGGAGGTTATCACAGACGGTTTGTGAGCCGTCTGTGATAAATACAACATAGATGGTTCGTAACTAGAATTGTCTGTAAAGAACACTATCATAGACGGTTCGAACCAAAAATCATCTGTGATGCTCACACATCGCAGACGGTTCTAGCTACCAACCGTCTGTGATGGGTGAGTATCACAGACAGTTGGTATATAGAACCGTTTATGATACTTTCACATCACAGACGGTTGGTAGATAGATCCGTTTGTGATGTGCGAGTATCACAAAAAGTTTTTGGTTTGAGTCACTTTTTTCGATTGGGCTCGTTGTTAGCTTTCCAACGAGTACAAAACTTTGAAAACGGACACCATATGCAAAAAGTTATGATATTTTACTAAAGGTATCTCGGAACGGATTTCTACTCGGCCTCGGGCGGGAGATTATAAAAGTTTAGAGGATTGCAAGGTGGAAAATATATCACAGGCTGGTTTTAATACAAACCGTCTATGAAGTATCACAGATGTGTTTTTTTTATTTAAACTGTCTAGGATGTATGCTGACAACACAAATAGTTTTTTATCCTAAAGACATAACAGACGGTTTTTGTTTTGAATCGTTGGTAATATTACCACAGACGATTTGAAATAAAACCTGTGTTTGAACTGTCTATGATGAGGCGTTACTCTTTTTTTTTAGTGTTGGCTGGATCCTTGATCGTAATTTCTTTCCACTATATCCATTAGAGCTTGAGAAATAAAATGCATGTCCTGTAGTATATCCATGGTTTGCATAGATACGACCACAACTTGTACGGCGTTGTTGCCCGATCGAAGAACTCTCGTGGGAATTGAATGCGGAAGTGTTGATGGGACAGGTACTGTATGTAGTAACTTGTAACTGCAGGGAGAAGAAGAAAGGAGCAGCGCATGCATATGCAAGAGTAACGCATGCAATGCAATCACTCTAGTAGCAGTAGGGTCAAGGAGATAAGAGAGAGAGAGAGAGAGCTACCTGAGCCCCCTCGTGAAGGCCCTGCAGCACGCTTTCACACATCCCGAGGCCTCCCTTCTCTCTCTCTCCTCTATTCTCCCTCATTTCCCTTCTTGTTCGTCTCGCCTCCCCTCCAGTTGCGATGCACTGCGCTAGTTTATGATCCTGTATAGTTTTTTCTTTTATCGAATTAGCAACGGACTAATTCACTATATTTTTGTTTGATGATGTGAACTCTGTGTAACAAGTTTGGTTTGGCATGCATGCATGCTGAGATATATAGGGCGGATCGATATCGATTCACCGATGCGCGTTGGCCGTCGGTCGTTTAGGGCTTTGAACTCTATACATTGATACGCTAGTGTGAGGTAAACCTAACAATCTCCTCCATTGTCCATGACCTCACGAGTTGAACTGCAGCTAGTTTGCCACGGGAGTTCTTCGACCCATCTGTCAGAATTGGATGGGAGCTTGAGCTTCCATGATTCTTGTAGACAAGATGAGGTGATGCACCTGAACGTACGTAAGTACGACATCCCTTTCTCTCATGAATATATGTGTGACGATTGCAAGCGTTGAATTCCTGGTTTCCTGCTACAGCCAATGTATACCTTGCCTCCTCCAGTAGACAACAAGAAGTTGTTGCCTATACATAGCTAGTGCTATAGTACTATAGTAGTTCTTCTTTCTTAAAAAAAATGTCGTTCTTGTAGTACTATAGTAGTTAATTACATTGCGTAGATTCTGTTCCAAGCATGCGTCCAGCCTCGATCTCGATCTAAAGCTGTCCTAGAATTACAAAGACCAAGCCCATGCATATTAGAGCAACTCCATCCCATTAGTCATTTTTACCTCTCTATTTCCTAGGATGAAGATGCTAGCTATTATTTTCAGCTCTCTATTTGAGTTAGCATTCCAATGGCCTAGCTATTTGAGAAGCGAGTGAGGAGGCGCTCGCCAAATCTAGTTAGCGGCCGGGAGAAAATAGCGACTCGATAAAAATGAAGAGGAGGATAAAGAACCGGTTGGAGTCCATTTCTTGAGTCATATTAGGTAAATATACAATGAAGAGCAGGATAAAGAACCGATTGGAGTTGCTCTAAGTGTGTCCTCACATCAAAACAACTAGCTCACGCATATATACATGAATCTCTTCATTGCTTTCTTTCTAAATAGAGGGATACGCTCATGTTTCCTTAACTGGAAACAAAGTTTAGAAAATTATTTTGCGGAGTACCAAACAAGATACTGGAGTAGTACTAAATACTTTTTTAATTAAGATGAAGAAATGAGAAGATAAGCTTTTCAATTGAATCATTGATGGTCATCTATTGCATGCATGCTTATGTATACCACAAAGGTATTTTTGAAGAATTAGTTTATTACTTGGACTTTGGACCAAGACATTAATTAATTAACTAACAGATTAAGAATGTTATCCTTCAGAGATGCAGGTAGTATACTACTTACAAACATCTAATTTCAGAGTGCTGGAGCAATTTGGAATCAAGACAAACATGGCCCACATCCCAGTTCTCTAAGCTGCTGAGGCATGCATATAACTATTATCCATCTTCACATGCTAGAAAATTAAATTTATTACCTCTGCTGCATCGTGGCATTAATTTAATCTGTACGAAGGTGTAGTCAAATCAACAGGACAGTACCTTCACTCGAACAAAAACTGACACGCACAACATCGATCATGTCGTTGGATTCACAGCTGGCCTTGGCTCTTAACTAGCTCCATGAGCTAGCTAGCAATTCAATTCCTTAGATATTTAGTGTTTTTAGTGGTTCTTTCTTATATAAATTATTGATGTATGAACCAACGTGCATGTACATCTTAACTAGTTCCATTTTGTCTCTGATAGATAGGCATGTATGATATAAGAAACATGCATGCGAAAGCTCCTAAGTTTTTTACTTTGACATTGCAAATGTGCTTTCTCTAAAAGAAGGGTTTCTAAAATATTATCATTTGCCTCTTTTAAGGCCGAGTGCTTTTGAATAAAGTAGCTCGATCAGTGAAACCCTAGTTGCTTCTTTCCCCATATTTTGTGTACTTTCTCAGTTTCAGCTTGATAGAAAGCAGCTGGATCTGAATAACTCCATTTTATGGTGCCTTCAGTTTTATCAGTGTAGGCTATGCATGGTATCAATAGCGAAACGCTGCTAGATGTCCATACCTAGACACATATATACAGAGAGGTATGCACGAAAAAAATTTTCTATCCATTATTGTGTATACATATTCTTACACATAAATGTTGGATTCTTCTTTTTCCCCCCTTTTGCTGATATATAGATATTATATAACGACACAACAACCAGTGCCTGCATTGCATTGCAAGTTGGAATCTAGGAAACAATTCCAAGTTAAGGCATGCATCACATGGCACCCAGCATATAGTATTATATATCCAGCTAGATTGTGCATCAAGACTGTATATACATATATTTACCTATTATTTTACCCTCATATTTTTCATATTTTGGGACCATTTATCATCATTTACATGTTTTTCTATAATTAGTTGCTTAATTTGGACTATTTTAATTTTTATATATTTTTCATAGGCGGGCGCGAATAAGGTGCATAAACGACAAATTTGGCATTCCATGACTGCTCTGTACAAATGTGTGCATCATCATGGACGCGTAGGATCTTTTCGCGAAGAAATCAGAGTTTCTGAGGGCCGAAAGAGAAGAAAACACTAATGGGGAAGGACCTCCTTGTAAACCCTAAATTCTTCAAGGACTAATCTGCAAAATGCCAAAATTCCCCCATTCCATCAAAAGACAGTGCCGCCGCCTGTGGAAAGATTGAGCCCGGCAGTTTGCTTCTTCCTTCGCCCCCTTCTGCTTCTCCTCCCCAGTCCTCTGCTCCGGCGCCAGCGAGGCCGGGCCAGCTCGCCGGCGGCCGTTCCTTCTCCTATACCGCGCCACCTCTCCCCACCTTCCTCTTCCTCTTCAGACCAGATCGGAGCTTGGTTCTTTTTCTTGACTGCTCCCCTTTGCCTTCTTGCTCTCCCCCTTCTCCTCCATTAGCGCGGCCTCCCGCCACTTCTTCCACCATCGGCGCCGGGGAGGGCCGCATCCTCTTCTCCACCGCCAGTTCCTCCTCTCTGGCCGCCGCATCCCTTCTTTGCTCCACCGGCCATCGCCTCTCTTCTTCCTTTGCCTCCTTCCCCATCTCTTCCACCTCCAACCAGCGGCGAGGCCAGGTCGGCTCACCACCGCGCCATCCACCATACCTGCGCCGCCTCTTCCCTTCCTACTTCCTCCCTCTCCGATCCCCATCTCGCCGGTGCGCCACTAAGCACCGCCACACCCCATTGCTCCGGCAACTGCATCCACCGATGCTGCAACCTCATCACCAACGATGCCTTCACGACACCAACCTCGGTGACCATGACCCCATCTTCTTCCACATTGCCGACCCCTGCTTCCTGTTGGCATTAATACGGGCTAGGCCCACTTTTAATTCTAATTAATTCCTAGAAATCCCAAAGACCCATGTGCATGTCCCATATGGAGAGTTGAATGGGAGTTACACCACTTTAAAAAGTGGAACGTGGTAACCCCCCTTGTGGAATTGGAAAGAGCCAACAGACGCGCGCGCGCTCGCCACGCCAAGACGAGCCGAGCCGTGCCGTGCACGTGCGTGCAGGCATGTCGGGTGCGGGTGCGTTTTTCTTTATCTATTCGAAAATCGAAACGCACTGACTCGCAGTAAATGGTATTAACGAATGGCTGGCAGTAACGGTGCAGTTACTAGTAAATTATGGCTGCGGTTACTTTCGAGTAATGGCTGCAGTTACTCTGGCCTCTTCGTTGTTTGCTGTTATAAAAAGAACAGAGCACAAATGTGGCTTACAACTCCATACGAGATAGAGAGGACAGTATTCTGGTTCTAGTTTTGTGGTTGCCTCTGGCAATCCCCATCCTGGTGAGGCGCGTGTACGATCGCATTGGGACAGCAGGCCTCTGGAACCTCGTCCTGGAAGGCTTGCACGAGCGAGGACGAATAAGGTTTTTGGGGAGCGTTCGCGCGACTGCTGACTGCTTCCCCTACGTCTACATCAATTGCACGACTACTACCACAACGCTATGACAAACAACGATCTAGCCAACAACCCCGCTACTGCTGCTGCTACTCCTTCCACTGTATCTGGGTATGTCTATTCTGCACTTATATGTTGGTTAGTATTATTATCTGTTGTTAACTTCAACACTGAGATAGGCATACTACTGTGTGTCCTTCTGGATCTTAGTATGTCTATAGTGTTCCTGTTTACTTACTATGCGAATATGATTAGAGTAATTTTCATGATTTATCTATCAAATTTCTGGATTAAAGTATGTTGAAAAATGCTCATATATTCAACACTTCCTCTTGACCGACACCGACGGCGACCTCTTCACTGCTTCCCCTTCAGCGCCGCCACCGGCCACCACCACTTCATCGACATCACCAGCGACATCACCACCTCCTCAGCCTCCCGTCCGCTTCACCTTCTTCCTCTTCGGTTGTCTAATTTCTTCCCCTTTATTTATTCAGCTCTTTATTCTATTACTCTGTTAACTGATAATTATCATTTGCACTGTGATGATGAATTGTGGATTATTATCTGAGATCTGTGATGTGTGCATGAGATCAATGGATATGATATTGTGCCATGTTAATTTGAGTTCTGTTATTGTGACATATGCTCTGTGATAATTGTGCAATTTGTGTTCTGTTAGCAGTTTAGTAGTATTTTCGGTAGTGCTAATTGTTATCTGTGTTGGTGTTGTGATCTTTGTGTTAGTTAAATTTGATGTTAGTAATTTGTGTTAGTATTTGTCACTTATGTCAGTGTGAGTTGTTTTTGTGGATCGATGTGTGTTTGATGTGTGCGAATTAGCTAGCCGGCGACCGTTCCCTTCTCCTTACTGTCTCGACCCTCTCCTTACTTCTAGACTCCCTCTTTTCTCCTTTCTACAGTCGGTCGATAGTTAGGTTGTGCATGTGTTCATCGTAGTTTTGTGTTGGTCTTGTCCTGCCATCATCATCTAGTTAGCTATCGATCGTCTTCCCCCTCTTTCTCTCTTGACTCCCTCTATGCTTCTAGACTCCCTTATTCTTTCTCACGGTCGGTAGTTAGTTAGATCGTCGGTCGGTTGGTAGTCATGTCATCGTTCTTGTAGTCGTTGTAGTTTGTGTGTGTTCATTCGTGTATCTCTTGTCGTGTTATTTGTTCGGTTGTGCGACGTCAATTCGTACGGTCGTTCGTCCCATTGTCCTTTTGTTCGTTCGTGTATTTAGTTCGTTTGTAGTTTCGTTTGATATGGGCAGCTAGCTCAGATTTGTGTGGATATCTCTGCACATACATTGCTAGCTAGAGAAGAACAGAAGATATTGATTCTTAGATCGGACCTAGCTGTATACCTAGATCCAATCTGGTTTTCTCCTCGGGCTCTAGCTCCAAACGGATTAAACACAACTAAGTCCACAGGCTGCTGCATACAAGTCTTATAGCAAACAGCATTATAAGTGGTATTAGGCCTTCTTCCTCCAAAAGGCTAGTTCAATAGGTGAGGCATCTCTCACACATATTAGTTATGATTTTTTTCCTTCCCATAGCCGATATATTCCTAACATTCTCCCCTCACACATCAGCTATATAGTTCTGTAACCACATCGGCTGTGTACTTCCACAACCATGAAGTTCAAAGAAATGTTAGGTGTCTAAGCTCTGATACCAATTGTTAGATCGGACCCTGGCTGCATGCCTAGGTCCAACCGAGTTTACTCCCCCAGCCCCAGGTCTAAACGGGCTAAACGAAACTAAGCCCACGGGCTACCGCATGCAAACCCTATAGCAAAAAACCTTAGTGGTATTGGGCCTTCTCCCACAAAAGACTAGTCCAATGGGTGAGGTCTCTCTCACACTTATAAGTTGTGCTTTTTTGCTTCCCACAACTGATGTTGGACTATTTCCAATATTTAATATTAGATATAATATTGATATGTTTTAAGTTTAGAGTGGAATAATCAAGATTACGTTTGTGTGTGCGTGCACATTTTAGCTGCATGCATATGAGAGTGTTAGTGTGGTAACTATCTCAAGCTTTTGGTAAATTTAGATCATGGAGTGATTCAACTAGTTTGTTAGGCAAGTGCTAATTTATTTCTTTCTTAGTTGCTGCGCTTCAATGTATTTGGTTATATTATGATGTAATGTGTGAGAGTATAATCAAGAGAACAAGAAGAGAGAGAAAGGAAAAAAGGAAAGCAACACAAGTCAAGTTCGCATTGGTAAAAATTCTCTCCGTGTCTTTGTGTTTGTTCATCTTCCCCGTGTAATGTATATACATAGGTAAATATGTGCGTATGATCTTTGTGTTGCGATTCTACATTTCGTATAAGAGCTTGATGTGTGTGTGATCACCACGGTAGCGGAGTGGACGTCGACATGACGACGTCGGGAGCACCGACGAAGGAGAGTTCCATGGTGTGGCTGCATTACCCCATGCCCAACCATGCGCAAGTTTATGTGTCATGTGTTGAGGCCCAAGTCTTCGTATCTATCAAGCTGTGTGATGGGTGGAAGAAAAGTGGCGAGTCACCGGCAAGTTGCATCACCGGTGGTGAACATGTGGTAGCGAGAGGATGCTGTGATGCCACACTTGCGGTGAAGGCCATGAACCATGGTGTGAGGCCACATTCTTAGAGTTGGCGGTGTGATGCAGCTGCGAGGAAGCGTCGGTGTGATGCCGAGAATGACGGATGATAGTGTGAGGCCACTACGGCAATACTGGCACATGAGGCAGCAACAAGGTGATGGTGGTGCGATGCCGTGTTGTCAACAAACCTACAGGACAAGATGGCATTGGCGGCTATCACTACTTAAAAAAATGCTATACTATCATAGACGTCTTTACAAGCATGACTGTCCATATTACTAGTGATGGATAGAACCGTCTGTGATACATAATTATCACAGACGGTTCTTAACAATAACTATCTATGAATTATCACAGATTATTTAGATTAAAAATCGTTTGTGATATCTGTAATTATCACAGACAGTTTTTAATAAGAATCATCTATGATGTCTACAATTATCACAGACAGTTCCAATTATAAATCATCTATGACATTGCAATTAAAAACCATTTGAAAATCCAAATCCTCTTACCTTGTTTGAGTTGTTGGATCTCCTAAAATCTAAATCCGATGTGTCTGTTTTCCCAATTTTGCCATGTAGAACTTCCCGAAAAATGTCTACCTTCCCCAAAATTGAAAAGCGTGCCAAACCTAAAAATTGAAATGCATGCCAAATTTATGCCAAATCCTGTGAAAATTGGTGGAGTCCTTCTACATATAGCTACAAACTTTCAAAAAGAAATTCAGCAAGTTTGGCCCATGGGATCGAAAGATATAACAGTTTTAATTTGAACCCGAGAAGAATTCGAGTCTTAGTAGGATTCCGTTCCGAGACACCTTCAGTAAAACAGGCATAACTTTTGTATACAGTTTATGTTTTCGATGTTCTTGTGCTCATTTGAAAACTAATGACAAGGCCAATCCAAAAAATTGACCCACTTGTGCTAGTCACCCTTTAGGTGCTCCAAAATTGGCCATCTTTAGCCCTGAATTCGCATCACAAGTTTTCAGTTGCTATTTCTGCCCTTTCCTTCAGTCTTAATTCCCTTCAGACTTTGGTATTCACCTCAACTGAAAAGTTGTACATCTCATCAAAACCTTTCAATTGAGTATATATAAGCCATACAAAACTTTGCTATTTCATCTTTTGAGACTTGCTGTTTACATTGCACTGATATATGTTGTCCCTATGATAATTATGTCCCTGACCGCTGGGCCCGTTGATCCTCCCCAACCCAATCCCAGCCAATAGAAATCCACCACCTCCACTCCACATATTGTAGCTCCACCTCTCCATCCCTATGCCCATTCCGCCAAGAAATTTTCCCACTCCTGCCTCTCCCTCCCCTTCAAATACTCACCCAAACTCATTTCCTACCTACTGCGCTCAAAATCTCTCCAGCCTCCTCACCGTCCTCCTCCTTGACCCTGACCCCGATGCCCTTACAAAGTAGATGGCATGCAAATCTACAGGTGGCAAGGTGCCATGAAAGTAGCTAGCTACCAAGACGGTGCTAAAGTGGGTGCCGACTATGACGGGCATCAAGGACATCCAGCTGCATGCTGCATCAGGGGCAAGAGGGCCTAGGCATAGAGACCTCGTCGGCACGGTTGAGCTTCTACTGTCACCATGAATCTATATATACAAAAGTAATGAGTTATATATGAAATTTATTGATGTTACATTAACATAGATCACGATTGTACACACTTATAGTGTCCAGTATCGAATGAGTGAGGCATCAAGGGCATCGAGTGTGAAAAGATCATATAAGTCCTCAAAGGTCACCGTGAAGACACAGTCATAAATATCGTGGTAAAGATGATGCAGCCTGAACTTGATGGTGACACCCAAGAACAGTTGTCCCTCCAGCTTTTTGGCCTGTTCCATGTAATATATATGCAATCTCTGGCAAGCCAGTTCTAGGGTTAGAAGGTGCTCTATCGAGATAACCAACGGCTCGCCTAACATGAATTTCTGGATCAATGACAAGTAGGGGATATCATCATCGATCTTCTTCAATTTGCCCTTGTCGCCCTTGCTGCCTCGGCTATAGGTCGATTTCACAGTAGTCTACCAGGCATGAGACGTAGATGCACCATGCCCTTGTCGCGTCGGTGCAGGAAGCTCCGGTACAGATAGCCCCCGTCGACTTGGCACTAGTGCAGGTAGCTTTGATGCGAATAGCCCCATTGGACTTGACACCAATGCAGATAGCTCTTATGGACTTGGCACTGGTGCAGATAGCTCTCGTGGACTTGGTACAGGTGCAGATAGAGATGTCCCTATTGGGACACTAGATGAATGTTCTAATTGCTTGCCTTAGGGTCACGACCTCATCGTTTGGGGGTATCTACAGCGGGACGACATCAAAATTGGTATGAACATGGTCTACATTCACTTTTACAAAACTTGGTGCTAGAGTTACATCGTGCACCAAGGCCTCAGACTCGGATGGATACGCTTGGCCCCAAGCAGGGCATAGGGCAACAGAGGCATATCTCACTTGGAGCTTGCACTTCGTAGCCACCTACATAATGATATAAAATTAGCTACTCCAATAGGTCTATTAGTGGATCAAGCATTCCACAGATAATAATTATTACCAGGATGTCATCGATACGAAATCGATGGTCCCTTTCGGAGGTAGGGTTGGACGCGCAGTTACTCCGATGATTGGGGGCTGCCTAGCATAGGAGTAGCGGGGCTTCCTACTGATTGGAAGGGATGCCATACCTTTCCATCTAATCTCTGATATACCTTTTCATCTCATCTCTATGGGATGTCGTACTGTCCTCTGGTAGCCATGCCTAGCGCTTGGATTTGGCTCTCTTCCTTCTCCGGTACATTTCGAAGTCCTCTGAGAAACCATGTTGTCAAGGAACATAAAGATCAAGGCCTCTCATGTGACCCAGGTACTCCTTGTTTCCCAGGACCATGGAGAGTATATATCTCTCGCTAAGAGCCTGGAATGAGCCTTCAGAAGATTGTACACTCAACGCTTCCTATAAGAGCCCGACATGTCATTTCACTTCATATGAAGTTATGGAGTAGTAACAAACTAGGTAGCTCGATATCTTACCAAGTGGTGGGACACTTCCTTATCTGTGGGGTTTTGAAAGGAGATGACCCCTATCGACACGGTAGATGATCTCGCTCTTATTCAGATTTGGGTGTGCTTATCAGGGATCCTGACAAATGGCAGGAAGGTGTCCCATAGGATTGTCTGCTCATCCTCCTTTCCCCATTACAGGATTTTGCCCGCATACCCAATAGTGCCGAGTCTGTAGTGTTGCGTGTTTTTTGCTTGAAGGGTCCTATGGGCCGCACTTTCACTCCTAAAATTATCTATCATCTTCATCGCCACAAACTCTTGTCATTGCGGTTCCATGACGAGATTGAGGCACACCATCAGTTCGACCTAAGCCATGTGATCGACACAGAACTCAATGACCTCTTCAGTTGTATAACCTTCGATGATGTTGCCCTCCAACCGAGATCGATTCTGTACATAGGATTGAGAATTCCCATTAACCTCTCGAACGAGTACATACTACGTAGGAACACGGGCTCGCATATTTGTATCTCCCGCACAATGTGAATAATGAGATGGACCATGATATCAAAAAATGATGGAGGGAAATACATCTCAAGATAACATAGAGTCATCACCACCTTATTCTGTAGAGCATCTAGTCCTTCAGGATCGATAACCTTCTAAGTGATTGTGTTAAAGTAATAACACGGTCTCATGATTATCTCTCAGATCTTGATTGGCAAAATACTTTTAATTGCAATAGAAAGCATTTGTGTCATCAGCATATGACAATCATGTGACTTCATGCCAATCAACTCAGGTGGAACTTTCACACCATGCAAGCACTAGCACAGTTCAGTTCTCTCAGCCTTGGACAGAGTGTAACAAGCAGAGGAAGGTAAGTTTGTCCTTTATTGGTCTTTGTCGGTGCTAACTCAGGCCTAATGTCCATATCAACTAAGTCAAGCCATGAGTTGGCACCATCCTTTGTTTTTCATGAATGTTCAATAAGATACCAATCAAGCTGTCACATATATTTTTCTCTACGTGCATGACGTCGATGCAGTGGCAAACTTCTAGGTGCTCCAATAAGGTAGGTCCCAAAATATTAATCTCTTCTTCCAGACGTTCTTCTCACGTGTCATTGATTTACGTCCTTTTTTGAGCACAACATCTAAATCCTTAACTATATCATAGATCTCTTTTCTGCTTAAATGCTTTAGAGTTGATCTATCCTCCTCTCCGTTGAAGTGTTTCTTCATCCTGCGGTATGGGTGAGCCCTTCGAAGGAACCTACAGTGATGCATGTACATGGTTTTACACAAGTGCTTCAGCCACACACTTGATATCATCTAAGCAGTGAGTACAGGCTTTAACCCCTTTTGTACTTTGGCCCAACAGGATAGCAAGGGTAGGATAATTATTTATGGTGTAGAACAACAAGGAGCGTAAAGTGAAGTTCTCTTGTTTGTACGCATCCCATATCTGTACCTCTTCAATCCACAATATGTTTAGATCTTCCACCAACAGTGCTAGGTACGCATCAATGTTATTCCAGGTTGCTTCAGTATCGACAACAAAATATACTTCCGATTCATACATAACCAAGGAGGAAGGTTGTAGATGTAGAGAGTCATGGGCTAAGTGCTATGTCGGCTGATCATGTTACCCAAAGGATTCGTTCCATCTGTACTCAATCCGAACCTTATATTCCTCAGTTCTACAACGAAGTCTGCAAATCTTCTATCGATGTTTCTCTACTGGGCAGAATCAACGAGGTGTCCTAGCATTCCATCCTTTTGAAGCTCCTCCGAGTGCCAACACAGTAGTTTTGCCTCCTTTGGGTTCACAAAAAACTATTTCAATCAGGGAATTACAGGAAGATACCATACCACCTTAGCAGGTGGTCCTCTCTTCACCTCAATTATCTCGCCGTCATCTGACTGATTCTTATGCTTGTATCGGGAAGTGTTGCACACTGGACATACATGAATATTTGCATACTCTTTACGGTAGAGGATACAGTCATTCGGACATGCAAGTATTCTTTCTACTTCCATTCTCAATAAACAAATAACCTTCTTGGCTTTGTAGGTTATTTTGAGCAACTCATTTTCCTCCGGAATCATGTCTGCTAAAAGACTTAATAGTGCCATGAAACTTTTGTCAGACCAACTGTTGCTTGCCTTCAATTTCAGCAGTTCAAGCATGGCTGACAACCTCATGTTCTTTGAATTGCAGCACGTGAACAAAGATTTCTCTGAGTCCTCCATCAAGCTCCGGAATTTAATATACTCTCTCTCATCACAGTTCCCTCCTACATCGCGAAGCATCTGATTCAGATTGTCATCATGCAGCCTTTCTGAATAGGAACCATAATCGACATCATCCGGTGGCATATCATTAACTTCATCAGCGATGTCATTATTAATACCTTCCTATGTAATTTGCTCTTCACTATGACTGGTCCAACATGCATACCCCTTTTTGAAACCCTCTCGAATCAAGTGTGGTTCAATCTGCACTCGGTTCTTAAACATCTTTAGATTCTCGTAGTCAATACATAGATAGTACATATATTCCACCCCTTATTCAACATATCATTCTCGGTAAATCTTGCAAAAACAGACACTCTATTAATGTACTCTTCACTCACACGGTTCGCAGTGTACATCCAGTTTCGATCTTACATTACGCATATAACAGTATGTATAATTTGTGCATGTTTTATAAAAATACATATATGTAGTAAGAATAATTAATTAAATTGAATTAAGTAGAAATAGACTATCTATTGACCAAATTCTAAACCATGCTAGATGTAAATAATCTTCTCTCTATATGAAGCTAACTCGATCTAAACCATCTTCAATTCTTCTTTCACCAAAAGTTATATATCTAAATTATAATGCAATTAGGAACAAATTACTAATCATAGGTAGTCAATAAATGAATAGATTTACAATCACTCTTGCCAAACAGTCTCCTTTCATCAAATGGCCGTCTTAAAACCCCGCCTCCGGCTCAAAGCAGCAGGCTAGATTTGGAATCTAAGACGGAGGGTCGACATGTCTACATGTAATTAATATAGTAGAATTATTACAGATGATTTTTAATAAAAACGTCTATAATGACTTAATTATCATAGACGGTTTGTAATATAAACCGTCTGTGAAGTATCACAGACAATTCAAACAAAAAACCGTATGTGATATGTGGTAATATCACAGGCGGTTCTTGTTAATAACTATCTGTGATGTTTCACAGACGGTTTTCACCATAAACTGTCTGCGATATTATCCCTTTACAGACAGTTTTTTTTATCGCTGGTAGCAATACAGATGGTTTCTAAACTAAAACTGTATGTATTTGTATTTAATACTGATGATTACTTTGAACCGTTTATGACATAACGTCTAGTATTAGATTTACTATAGTAGTGCTTCCGGTAGGAGGCTTTCCTTGTTCAGCAAAGGGTGCTGCTGCAGCTAGCACGCTAGTCCCAAGGCAGGGCAGTGTAGTCTTCTCTGAGAGAAGCACAAGGCTCAGCATGCATGCAGTACGAGTGAGTGAGAGAATTAATTAAAGAAGGCACTGATCGATTTCATAGGAGGACAGAGAGGCAGAGAGAGTCGTAATTCGTAGACTAAAGAAAGAGGTTAAAGAGAGCGTAGTATTACAGAAGGCTGTGGCGTTTTCAAGTGTGACAGCGATGTATGAGGATCTACTACTACTGCAGGCAAGCTGAAGGGGCACTGAATCGAATGCCTGACCATCCAAGCTTCTGCATATATATGCATGAGAGTGCGCGCGCCCCGAAGGGAAAGAAAGGGTGCACTTTCTTTGCCTCTGCGTGCATTTGCTTGCATTCATGGCTTTTCGGCACACAAAAACACAAGGGTAGTGCTCAATGGTCACCGAAGAATTTGCAACTCCCTAACATGGCATTTTCTCAATCAAACTATCAACAAGTAAAGACCAAAGAAACAGCATGGCGATGCTCATGTACTTCAGTGCACAGCTCGATCCACACGTGAAACAATGTCAATGGAACGTCATGGAGTGAAGCTGAAATGCTACTAGCTACTAATAGGTCGGAGTGCAAGTCTTCCTGAGGAGCAGCAAGCCAGCAATAGCACGCGGAAAACCAAAGGGGATATTTAGTTTTCCAAGGCTCACAGTGAGAGGTGGCGATGTGATGGCCCCTGAATCTGATCAAACCAAGTTGGTTAAGCAAATGGAATCTTGGTATATCTAGCGCTGTAGCTATTTTTTTTAAAAAAAATTAGGCTTTAAATATTTATTTTTATAAATGTAGCTATCTTTCTAAACTCAGTAACTGTGATAAATGATACACATCGTCTGCCACACTATAGCAGCTCGGTAGATCCTGTCGAGCAACTAAAGCTCGGCAGGTCCTCAATCTGCCAGCCAACCACAGTTTGGCAGGACTCTTGCCGATCCGAGCAGCCACACATGGGCTGGTAATTAAGGGAGTATGCTTAGCATTAATTATCATATTGTATGATTAGCACTAATTAATCACTGCACAGTTAATTGTCTCAGCACATTGTTCTATTGAGCTTAAGAAGAAGGCTAAATTTATAAAAATAGATGTTTAAAGATCAGATTTTAAAAAAAATAGAGAGTGACAAAATGCGAAGGATTCTAAGTAAATGTCTTTAGCTCTCCTGCTTCTTGGCCTCTGCATAACGACTAACGGCTTTCGGACCCAAGAATCCTGATGTGGCACCAAGTAGCACTACAACTTTGGTTAGTGCTTGCAGTTCTGTGCATAATGTTCAAGAAGCTTGGAATACCAATTCTGAGGTTTCTAACGTGCACAAAAGACATATTTGGAAAGCTAATGAAGTCCATTCTCCAACGAATCAAACAGCACTTGATTGGAGCTTCCTACACAAAGTTATGACAATTTCATTGGATGCTGCACGAGCTGTCCGGAGAGACGCGCGAGACTTGCAAAACATAAAGAGTTCGAGTATTGCAATGCAAGTAAGGGTAAAATCCGACCACACCATGACTTTCTAAAGGTTGAGAAGGATTCCTTTTCAAGTTCCAAACGGATTTGGAAGCCCCTTGAACTAGAAAACAAAACATATAAAGATTTGAAACCGATTCGGACTCGGATTGGGACAGCTGGCAAGACCAATACTAAAACGTCCATAACTTTTACAAACGGAGTCCGATTTGGGCGTTCTTGGACTCGTTGGAAAGCTATTTGGAAGCCCCACATAATGGACAAGGTGCCAGCCACGAAATCCTCATAGTCAGATCGCAAATTAAGAGAGAATCCAGAGGTAGCAGTTTAGGTATTTCCTTTTAGTTCGTATTGAGTTTGTTTCGCCTTAGGCCAAGTAGTGCGTGAGTTGTAATCAAGGCCGTGCATTGTGCACCAATATAAGGCCAGGGCCTTAGCCCCATTGTGACTTAGACTTTGATTTGAGAAATAGAAACCAGAAAATCACCATGGTTTGGTGGCCATTGTTGGCGTGTTCTTGAGATTTCCATCGAGGAATTGCTCTTGGTGTGTTGAATCCAATTGTGGTGTTGGATTCTACTCGCTGAAACTTCGGTTTCTCTACCCTTTGTTCACGTGCTGCGGTGTGCGTGGGAGAAGGCTTATCTTGGAGAGGGCATCCAACAAGGCATATCGTGAAAGATCAGGGCCAAAGCAACGGGGTTCAGCTAGCTTGCTAGTGGATCCGCATCAAATCCAGTCTTTGAAACTGCAGACCTAGCCACGTACGTAGACATTCCTATGCACAGTCACCTCACCTAGTCCCCATGTGCATGAAAGAAGCCATAACGAGGTCTTGTTTTCGTGTCCTTTAGTTTCGATCTGAAAGTCAAAATAAATCACGTTATTTTTTAAAGCGGATTCTGTAAATAGATTTCGAGTCTAAAAATATATATATCATCTATATCAGTATCTTTATTATCCGCTGTCATCTCAAAAACATAGTTAAAATTATTAGCGGCAACCTAAAATAATAGAAGCATTATTAATATATATATTATGGCTTCTTTCTGACTGGGCAATGGACGTGGCTGTGCCTCTGTTGGGGCTGGCTGTGGGTTGTGATGACTACTAAGGCAAACCAATCAGCCCTCAGTGTGTCCACAGTGTATAAGCACAACAATAGAAACACGTCAATTATATGTGGATTGGGGACTGCACAAGAAGACTCAAGTAGCTAGGTGCATTTTCGGGCATGTTCTTAACGGCTTCTAGCGGCTTTTGGCTTTTGGTACAGTATCTAATTTTCAAACGGGGTATTTTCTCAAGACAGGGTCTACAAGTTAATTGTACTACACGTTAAAAGCCCAACATATGTATCAACCAAAATCGCAAGTGAGGCCCGAATTCAATTCTTCATAGTACGTAGTGCTACTCTGTTTTTTAAAAAAAACTTAAACTTATTCATAGCTATGAGACCATATGAAGTTCATTCTATATTTTTTATGAGTATTTGATTTTACTTATTCCTTGCTATTAATGTTTGAGTAATTGCAATTCTCTCTGTTGCTTTCTTTCGCTAGCGGTCTAACCGTCCTTGTAATGACAGTTTGACCGGCTGTGGTAGCGGTCTGACTGATGTGCAGTAGTATAGGTCCATAGTTGGTGATAGCTATTTTTCAAAGAGATCTGTGTTGCATTGCGTGAATTTGTGGCAGCGGTCTGACTAGCCTTTGGCTGGAGGTCAGACCAGTCGGTGATGTAACCAGCTTGCGGTCTACCTGGCCTTGTCATGGTGGTCTGATCGATGGGTGTTGGGCGGTCTGACCGGGTCTGACCGGCTTGGTGGCCGCGGTCAGACTGGTCTCCTAATTTTTGTTGAGTGGTTTTGGTTATGTTAGTCATGGCGGAGTCCATACAAGTGTTAGTCATGGGATGTTCATACAAGTATTAGTCATGATGTGTCCATGCATATATTTTACAAATGAGAGTCAAGTATATATCATTTGTGCTCGAACTGATTGCTTGTTCTTTGGTGTGCAGGTGCTTAATAATTGTTGTGGTTAGTGGCAAGACCAAGGCTACGGAAGGGGTCCTAAGGCCATGGCCTGTTGCGTAAGTCTAGGTGGAGCATCATCTCAAGTAGAGAAGTACGAAAAAGGACAAGTATCATGAGGAGACAAGTGCATGTTTTCATGTGGTGTACCAATTGAACTTGTGTTTCAAATGGTGACAGTTCTCGGAATAGACGTACGATCTTAGCGGTAATTAATTGGGTATCATGGACAATGGTGTGATGTGGTGTGCCATAGTACTCAGGTATTTTGAGTGGTGATGGCCTCGGAGCAGGCATATGATCTTGGCGATGAGGCATTGGGCATCATATCTTCGTAAAGACTGATGTGTGGTAATTGAGAAAATTATCCAATACCAGATGGATTAGCAGTTTACAAAACTACAGCATTGGTCTAAGTGATTTAGGTTATGTCTTTGAGGATGGAGCGTCTTATCGAGCTATTAGAGCCATATGGAAGTCGTCCTTTGAAAAAAGCATGCAAGTGTATGAAATGTAAAACCCGTTTATGTGTGGGTTACTGGGTTCCCCATGTGTAAATGGCTATATCCACTAAGTGTTGCTAGTTGTGTTAGGGTTTAGTGAGAGGTGAGAGTCCCCACTATATAAGCCCTTGTGCATAAAGAGAGATACAACACTTGAGAGATAGGGGTAGGTTTTCCTGGTGTTGAAGCCTTTTGTGTGTGTTCTAGGGTTAAAGCTGTACCATCCTGAGGAAGTGACTCCAAGTGAAATGAATATCCAAAGTTTGCCCAAGTGAGTTGTACCATATATCCTTCCTTGTGCTTTTGATTTGTTAGGCTTTCTTATTTGAATTTATCTTTTCTTGATCTTTCCTGGTGCTAAGAACATGTAATAGGTGGAGATATCTCTTGAAGATTAGATCTCATCCATCTAGGTGGGAGAGTTCTTGAGTTTGCTCGAGTTTCCTCAAGGGAGAGGTGTTTTGGGGTTTTTGCTCTTGTAGGCTTTTTGGCTTGAGTCTTGATGTGACCTGGCTTGTTATGATATATGAGAACCCATCCACGGTCATCTACATCATTAGGGACTTACAAGCAAGATTAGTTAACGTTTCTTTCTGTTATCTGGTTTTGATACAATCTTCCTTGTTTTGGATAAATGTCAGAATTTTGACATTAATCTTCACAATCCATGATTGAAATAGGTTCCTAATATCCTAGGGAGGACTTGGGCTAAGTTTCACTGCATTTGGATCAATGGTTTAAAAGTTAGCTCATTTCTTGGATCGTGTGCAGCGCAGTCTGCACTGTTTCTTAGCAAGCAGTCAGACTGCAAGAAACCGAGTGGTCAGGCCACTTCCTGGCCGACGGTCAGACTAGTTGAGATAGAAGTCACGGGTGATCTTTGTAATAGTTGTTTCTTGGCTTTGGTGAGCTTGTGAGTTGATGTTTGTGTTGCATAGAGTTGTTAATACTCGGGGAAAAGGTTTTGAAGAATCATTCACTCCCTTCTGAATCACCATATACCAATTCTACAATAGTACTCCTCTCCAGGACCATCTATCATAAGTAGGCCAGTAGTTATGAACATCTGATTCGGCTAGCCCAAGTCATTTGCATATTACTTTGCTAAATGTAGTACTAGCTAGTAGATACATTCTTTTCAGCTGTGTATTTTATTTTTTTCAACCTCTAAAGTCTGAAATATTGAGGTATTGTGACTTGTGATCCAATATTTCTTGAAGGTTAAGGTGCTAGTAGGAACAAGAGCATCTAAGACACTTACAGATATAACAATTAAGGTAATGGGAAAGAGGGTTAAAGATTAGAAAGTGTAAGCTTCAAACAGTTAAAAGGTAATTCAGGCCAGGTCTCAACTTCATGTCTATGCTACAGCCCACACGGCCCACCACATTTGAGCCCAAAAGTGTGTATATGATCCCGGCTCAAACGATCTCCTGGTCCTGGTCTTAATTTTTGTAATTCTTCTGAAGTTCTTGGTCCTCATCTTAATTTATTCGTAAACCCATGTAATCTACTTAATTAGTAAGATTTTTTAAAAAAAATGGATTGTGCTATTGAAGTGTTAAAATATCCGTAAAATGGAGGACGGAGAGTCCGAACTGAACAAGTTATACAGTTCTTTTTCTTTCTTTCCAAAGCAAACGATCAAGTTGCACAATGGATCATATAGGAATAAAGACGTGCAATATATATTAATTTTAGCTAGTAAGTAAAATATTTTGCAGCTTTGTGCTAACCGGAGACAAGGCAATTAAAACAGCTATGAAAGAAAACCAAACCAAACCTCTTTTTATTGGTGTGAGACTGCAAGTGGTTAGGTGCAACTCTTGCTTTCTTCAATTTGTATCTTGCAGCCAGAAAGAGGAAAAGAACAAAAAAAAAAGTAAGAAATATAAGAGAAGAGCATAAGATTCTTGGTAGTTTGTGTTGTCAAGCATGAGTGGAATTGTCACATTTTTAAAATATATAAGTTTCAATTTTTCAAGGTGGCTTGGTTCCAAGGGAAATGAGGAAAGCAAGGAGCATCTTGCCTTTCTTTCATTCTTGTGCTATCCAACAAAATGCTATATCCTTCATGTAAAAAGTAAGGAAAAAAAGATACAGTATCCATGTATCAATAGATACATGTATCAAGGCAGGATCGCATCCGTAATGATATATACGTGATAGGGTGGGGGTAGCACCAATTGAGGAGAAACTTGTCGAACATCGCTTGAGATGATTCGGACATCTCCAACGAAAGCCTTCTGAGCCACCGGTACGTAGTGGAATTTTAAGACGTACTGAAAACGTAAGACGAGGCAGAGGTCGACCAAAAATGATGTGGGAGGAAGCAGTTAAAAGAGCCTTGAGTGATTGGAATATATCTAAAGAAGTAGATTTGGATAGGAGCGCATGGAAGTTAATGATCCACGTACTGGAACCATAAGAAAGTTAAGGGCAGTGTTTTTAGGCTCTCGGCTCGGATAGCAGGTTGTACGGCTTAGGGTTTTAGCATTGTAGATTTCATTTCAAGGCTCTCATTTCTTTGATCTTGAGAAGATTTCATTCCTAGCCTATCTCAACTTGTTTGGGACAAAAGGCTTTGTTGTTGTTGTTGTATCCATGTATCAATAGATCATTCCTTCAGTACATGCATGCACTAAAACTACAAGGACATGAACACACTAAAACTGAAGGCTCATAGTCAGTACGCGAAGAACGCGGACCTCATCGAGAGTGACACGTTCCCGAACAAAGTGAAGGTTAATCTCGACATGTTTCGTCTGTTGGAGCTGGACGGGATTAGTCGAGAGGTAGACCACACTGATGTTGTCACAAAAAACAACTGTGGCCTGTTGAAGAGGGTGATGCAGTTCAGCGAGGAGTTGATGAAGCCAACAGGACTCGGTGATGGCGTTGGCGATGGCGCAATACTCAGCCTCGACATTGGAGTGGGAGACTATCTGCTGTCGTTTGGAATACAACAAAATGAGGTTATCGCCAAGAAAGACGTTGTAACGCAAAGTGGACTTGCTGGTTTCAGGGTAAGTGGCCTAGTCAGTGTCGGTGTAGGCGGTAAGAGAGGTCGATGAAGTCCGATGGAGTTGCAAGCCGTAGTTGATGGTGCCTTTGAGGTAGTGAAGAATGCGCTTAAGGAGATTGGTGTGAGGCTCGCGTGGATCATGCATGTGAAGGCAAGCCTGTTGCACGGCGTAAGCGATGTCTGGACATGTGAATGTCAAGTACTAAAGGGCACCTGTAATCAGTGGCATTGGCCACCGGTTCGCTGGTGGAGGGGAGCTTGGAGCTGGTGTCGACTAGCGTGCTGCAAGGGTTGCGGTTTGTCATGCTTGAGCAGGCAAGTATGTCCTTAGTGTATTAACATTGAGAAAGGAAGAAGCCAGAGCTGGTGCACTATATGGAGACGCCGAGGAAGAAGTGCAAGTCACCGAGGTCCTTGAGGGAGAATTCACTGTGAAGCGAGGTGATCACTTGCTAAAGTAGTGCCGACAAGGAGGTGGTGAGGACGATGTCATCGACGTACAATAGGAGGTAGACAGTGTTCACACCACGCCAGTACATGAACAGTGAGGGGTTTGTCTTGGAGGCAGAGAACCCCAAGGACACAAGGTAGGTCGCAAAGAGACTGAACCATGCCCGTGTGGCTTGCTTGAGTCTGTATAGGGACCTGTTGAGGCAGCAGAAATGTGAGCTATGCACGGGGTCGACGAAGCCAGAGGGTTGTTGGCAATAGATAGTCTCGGCGAGCGTGTTGTTGAGGAAGGTGTTGTTGACATCGAGCTAATGCACCGACCACTCATTGGTGAGCGCAATGGTGAGGACGATGCGCATGGTGGTCGGTTTCACCACCAGACTAAATGTCTCATCGAAGTCAACATCATGTCACTAGAAGAAACCGCGGAGGACCCAGCGAGCCTTGTATCAATCGAAGGAGCCATCGGGCTTCAACTTGTATCAAAAAATCCATTTTTCTGTCACAACATTAGAACCGATGGGACGTGGAATGAGCTCCCACGTGTTATTTACCCGCAAGGCATCGTACTCATGCTGCATGGTGAAATGCCAATTCTCATCATTGAGTGCTGTGAGGTAGGTTCGTAAGATCGGCGAGGGAACGGCCATATGTAGGTTGAGTCTGTCGACGGGAAGCCGAAAGCCATGTCTGCCACAGGTTGTCATGGAGTGCTCGTTGATAATCGGGGCAATGGGCACAATCAAAGGTGGTGGGGGCGTAGCAACGGCATCGAGCACATGCGGGGGCTGTGCGGGCGTAGGTGCGATATCATGTAGGGGTGTAGGAGCGTTCACAGGGGTCGTGGTGCTGGCGGGAGCATGGGAGTAGGAGCGGGTGCTGGGGCGAGGGGAGTCACAGGTCTTGTGATAGGAAAGGGAGCATGCGTGGGTGATTGAGCGATGACTAAAAGGAAATCGAAGTTAGAGGGCATGGCCGAGTTAAGTTGCTCGGGAAAAGGAAAGGAAGATTCATCCAAGATGACATGATGAGAGATGATGATGATGCGATTTGTGGAGAGGTCAAGGCAGCAGTACCCCTTATGGTGTTCAAGGATGCAAGTTTGTGCATGGTAGTGGTTGAGACATTAGGGTAACACCTACAACCGAAAACACGGAGATGAGAATAGTCGGGAGGTGAACTGAAAAAAGCTTGGTAGGGTATGCCAAAATTGAGTGTTTTAGTGGGGTGAAGGTTGAGAAGATATGTAGCGGTGTAGAGAGCTTTCACCCAATACGAAGGTGGCATGCTCATTTGAAATAGAAGAGAGTGGAGAATATCGTTGGTAGAGTGGATGATGCGTTCCGTCTTACTGTTTTGTTGGGAGGTGTGTGGGCACAACATGTGGAGTGCAATACCATGGGAGAGGAGGTGGTGGCGCATAGAAGTGCTGTCAAATTCGCTGCCATTGTCACACTGAATGGCATGAACGAATGAGGAGAATTGAATGCTAACATAGGCAAAGAAATTGTGAAGAGTGGTGAAAGCATTAGATTTAAGACGATGGGGAAATGTCCATAAGTAGTGTGTAAAATCGATGAGGACAATGAGATAATACTTGTAGCCAGAAACACTAGGAACAGGCAAGGTCCAAAGATCACAATATACTAAATCGAAAGCTTTATTAGTATAAGTGGATGAAGGAGAAAAGGGGAGATGCACATGTCGGCCTAATTGGCACACATGGCACAAGGTGTCTGAGGAAATTTTATTAAATGAAATATAGGAAGCACTAACAAGATGTGATGAAGCTTTGTTGCTGAGATGTCTAAGATGACGATGCCACACTGTCAAGGATGGAGTTGTAATGGAGAAGGCGCAAGGGGCAGGAGGTGGCCAGTGAAGGGGTTAAAGGTCGCCATGATTATTGCACCTTATGATCACGTTCTTGGTGTGAAGATCCTTTTACAGAAAGGCCATAAGGGTCAAATTCAACAGAACAGTGGTTATCTAAACTGAACTAACGAATGTAAATAAGTTTTTTTAATAAGAGACGGTGTCACAATTACATTATTCAACTAGAAAGAATGATGAGGAAATTGAGAGAGGTTGTGCCGATATGGGTGATTGGGAGATGAGATCCATTGCCGATAATAGTGTATGGAGATAGTGTATGGAGATGCAGCGGAAGGGACACGGGAGAAAGAAGAGAGATTACCATGTTCTGAGGTCATGTGTGTGGACGCCCCAGAGTCCATGTACTAATCAAAAGATGGTGGCACCAGCGTCATGGTGTTGAACGCGTGCATCAGCTGGTTCTGGTCCCAAGACACGGGCAGAGCGAAAGGGGCGGTGCAAGCCCGTACGTTGGAGCGCTGGTTTGCATAGGTGTCGAGACAGTGGTGGTGAAGACGCGGGGTGGACGTGGGCCAAGGAGGGCCTGGATGGTGGGCTGGGGTTCTTGTCCAGGCCACATCTGGATGGACCTGGCCCATGGGTTCTAGAGCAATGGCCAAGGGACGAAACCCTTGCCGTTGTTGTTGTTGGAGTTCCCACTGCCACCTCCACCATTGAAGGAGCCACCGCGTCTGCGATTGTTATAGCGGTGGCGGTTGTAGTTGGAGTAGTTGCCACCGCTGTTATTGGGCTGGAGTTGGTGCCATGGGACTGTCCGCTGCTACCCGCATTGGATGAAGAACCAACAGAGGTGCTCTTAGAATTGTTGATAATGAAGGCCGAGGGTGGGAAAGACTCAGATCCCATCGTGAGTTCTTTGAGCATGAGGGCGGAACGCGTCTCGAGAAAGGATGGCACAGTGTGCTGCTGGACAACAACGTGCGCATGTAGGCGAGGCACGAGCTCAACCCATGTAAGGTATTGAGGACGAGACTCTTGTCAACGATCATCATGCCCATGGCGCTGAGCTCATCGGTGAGAGCCTTCTGTTTGCGGTAGTAGTCAGTCACAGACATGGAGCCCTGCATGAGCCTGTAGAATTCTTGCTCGACGTAGATGGTGTGTGTATTGGCATTATCGCGGTAGAGACCTTCGATATGTGTCCAAAGGATGTACGCGGAAGCCGAGGAGTCCATTACCATGGTGAGGAGCTCGGGTGAGATGAAGCCATACAACCAAGAGCGAACGGGGGCGTTGAGTCAAGTCCACTGCCCATCGGGAGTCGAAGAGAAAGACTCATGGATGTGGTCATCGAGGGCATACTTCTGGAGGGCGACCTCGAACAGGCCACGCCATTGGACATAGTTGCCCGCTTGGAGGTTGAGGGTGATGGGGACAAGGAGCTTGATGCTAGAAATGCCGACCGCTTGTGCCTACAACGTGGTCTTGGCTGCGGCGTCCTCCTTGGCTGCGGCGGCCAGGACGGTAGCGTTAGGTGTACCCATCATGGCAGGAGGAGAAGAGAAGGTAAGAGGAAGAGATCAAGATCGTAACCTATCTGATACCATGAAGACTCATAGAAATGAAGCATTTAACTAATTCATTGGTGTACAGGGATATATATATATATATATATATATATATATATATATACAAAGGAAGGAAGGTTAGCTTATGTAGTAGTTATGTACAATCATCAGGTGATCGGTAATG